>OU343162.1:75724206-76924206 GCA_910595825.1 Philhelius pedissequus
AACGTTTGCAAATTATTGAAATTTATTATCAAAATTCGTGCTCTGTGAAAAATGTGTTTCGCAAGCTACGTCCGTTTTATGGTCTTCAGCGACGAGGCTCATTTTTGGCTAAATGGATACGTGAATAAGCAGAATTGCCGTATTTGGAGTGAAGAGCAGCCAGAGGCAATTCAGCAGCTACCAATGCATCCCGAAAAATGCACTGTTTTGTGCGGTTTATGGGCAGGCGGCATCATTGGGCCGTACTTCTTCAAGGACGATGAAGGCCGCAGGGTTACGGTCAATGGAGAAAGGTACCGTTCGATGATAACAGATTGTTTTTTGCCGAAAATGCAAGAATTGAACTCGGTCGACATGTGGTTCCAACAGGACGGTGCCACATGCCACACTGCACGCGAAACCATGCATCAATTGAGAGGCGAATTTGGTGAGCAGTTGATCTCACGTTTTGGCGCAGTCAATTGGCCACCAAGATCATGTGATTTGACCCCGTTAGACTATTTTTTGTGGGGCTATGTTAAGTCTATTGTCTATGGGGACAAGCCAAACACGATTGCTGCCTTGGAAGCCAACATTGAACGCGTCATTGGTGAGATTCCGGCCGAAATGTGTGAAAAAGTTTGCCAAAATTGGACCTTCAGAATGGACCACCTGAAGCGTAGCCGCGGGCAACATTTAAGTGAAATTATTTTTAAAAAGTAAATGGCAGAAATTGATTTATCGATCCAAATAAAAATTTCATTCACTTTTTACAAGTTTCTGTGTTTTTTTGAACTTTCAAAAACCAAGCTCTTAAAAAATCACCGTTTACAAATAAAATTCAAATTTCAAAAAAATTCAGTTACTGGTTTTTGAAAAATCGATTTTAAAAAAAAAAAAATTTTTATTTATTTTTGAAAATCGAAAAAGTATTTTGTTTGAAAGTTTTATTAACAATTTTAGGGGTTCATCCAATATTGAGAAAGTCGAAAATATGAAAAGTGGTTCTATTGGAAGTACCGTTAATAAGTACGCAAAAAAAATTTTATACCTGATAGTAGACTGTACTAATTTAAGAAGACGCACAGTTTTTGATAAAAATTCTTGAAGCCGTTTTCGAAAAATAAATTTTTTTCTTAAGAGTTTTTTTTAACATTTGTATGGGATGTACCGTTGTTTTTTTATTTTAGGAAAATATATTTTTTAACTATTCAAGATAATGTTAAAAAACTTCCAAATACAAAATTTCGAAAAAAAACTATTTTGGCTTCCAATAGTATTTACACTTTCTAGGAGCTTCTGAGCAAAAAAATTTAAATTAACCGTTTTCCAGAATTTCGAAAACAAAATGACCGTTTTTTTCCAAAAAAAAAAAATTAAAAAGGTACCTTTCCCTTCATTAATGAACCATTTTTTTTAATAAAAAATCGTAGGAGCCGTTTTTGAGAAAAATAGGATCTTTGTTTTTGGTCCACAAAAAATGTATGGGAGCTACTGTTATATGTCGTCGTAAATAAAATGAAGAAAACGTGTTGGCATGAAAAACAATATCGACCAAGTTTGAAGCCAATCCATCCAACTGCCTAGGCTGCAGAAGTGCAGACTCGAGGACAGACAGACAGACAGGCGGTATTGCGGGACCCACTTTTTTGGTGTTCTCTATGATCGTAATGTCATGTTTTGATTGTTAGAAAAAAAATTGTTTAACAATTTATAACTTGCCTTATAGTATGTACCTAACTACGAGTATAATCGCAAGTATAAAATCAGTTCAGTAATCAGTTCACTATTATAGGCGTAGTATACATTTTGGTTTGAAAATTTGTTCATAAAGTTTAATTTTCGGGTTAACAGATTTGATCAAAATTTTTGTACCGTTTACCAAAATTTTCGAAAAACATTGTTTTGTATTTTTGAAAAAAGAAACGATTTTTTTAAAATAAATATTATTAAATACTTTAAATTAACATACCGAAAATTAAGTAGAAACTGAATTTAAAAATATATTTAGCCGTTTCTACTGAGGATCTTGTGCTTACGATGTGATCGAACATAAGAACATGTACATGGAATCCAGTCTTGTGTTTTATGTTCTTGGTTATTTGCCATGGGTTATGTGTTTGAAGGCAAACACAAATTATAATTAAACGTCATTTGTGTTGAATAAAAAAATGTCATGTAAACGAAATGTCAAAGCGAAAAAAGGTCCGTCGCTGTAATTGAATAACTGAGTTTTCATTAAGATTAAACTACTCAAAAAAGCTGCCATTTTGTAAATAGACGGAAGTAGAGAAATTCCAAGTAAGGCGCCGCGCCAGTGTTATAGGTTTCATTGAAGGTCATCAGTGAAAAAAAATCGATGCAATTGGTTGAAAAATTGGTTAGCAATCGTTGCAAAACTTTGTTGTCAATGGAAGGTCCTGGTATACGCTACTTTATATCATCAAGTATATTTGTTCAAATGGCTGAATGAAACATAAACATTTTCAATGAAAGCTATAAAGGAGTCCGTTGAACTTAAGGCATAGTTTTATTCAGTAACCTGATGAAACTCTATAAATAAAAAAAACTGTAAAATTAGTTAAATCAACTGAATAAAAAAAAAAAAAAAAAAAAATTGTAAAAAAACTTTCTATAATTTCTTGCTTTTTTTTTTAATTTCCCAAATTTTTTGCTCCGTGTACTTCAAAGTGTAATTCTTTATAAGAAAATAGTGTACATTTTATTTCTTTGAAATGTTTGCATTTGTTTTCTTTTCCTTGTATACGCATACATTGGAAGTGTTAAATTTAAATAGAATATACAAAAAAAAAATAAACTTGAAAATAAGTTAAGGAAATACAAATACATCCAAAAAGTCCTTTGTCGCAATCGTCAATACAAAAGAAGGAAAAAAAAATGACTTTTCGCATCATTTCTATTTCAATTCGACCTTTTTCTATGCCTTATTTAACAAAGGGTTGTTTTTGTGGGTTGTAATTTCTGTGTATTGTATTTGAAATAGGGGAGGATTTCTTCTGAGAGATAGAAGGATGCTTCAATGAATTGAATAATCTTCATTATAAAAGATGTTTCTGCGGGTCATGATCCATATTTTGGGAATTGTTTTTTATTTTTTTTGTTAGAACAGATAGGATTGATAGACTTTTATTAATGATTAAAAAATTGAATATATTTTAACCTTTTTCAAATTACTTTATATCTTATTTAAATAAACCTAATAATTTGTTTTCGGTATTTCTTTACAGGTAAGTGGAATATCTAATTTAATGATCTTGGGAATGCTTCAAATGGTAAATTTGTTTGGTTAGAAAATTGTAGGCGGAATATATTAATTTAAGTATTTGAAAACATTCAAATGGTATTATTTATGGATATTTAAAAATTAATCACTCTAAAGGATGTTTTGTGGAAAACGAAGAAATTCAAGCAGCGTTGTGTGGATTTTGGAAGGTAAATTTTTGATTTGACTGGTTTTCTGCAAAATTGATAATGACATCTGTGTAATTTGCAAAGGAAGCTTCAGATTTTCCATGAAAATCTGATAGCTTAAGCAGTTTGATTAATAAAATTTATTTAAATTATTTAAGTTAATGATACTAGCTACTTATACAAAATGGGTGAATATGTTGTTGTTTTGTCATCACTTAAATGACCTTGTTTAACAAATACAAAATATAAAATTTGAAAGCATCGAACTATGTGACAGCTCTAAGGAAATGCGAAATCTATCCGTGAATATGTAATTTATTTGCCATTTCAACCGATTTTTTTTTGCGTTTTATCTTAAAGCCTATATCACACTGCCAGTGAATTCACTGACCACTGACGGGCTGTGACGTCAAAATTACGTCACAACATAGACAGTAGAGTCATGTCTGGTATGATAACGAGTTTTGGGACGCCAGTGAAGGTGTCAGTACACTGACGAACCTAAATGGCTAGTGTGATAAGTAGTCACTGACCTATGGGACTACTGGCACACTTTTCTGACAAGAGCGTGAGTGTACTGACCCAGTCCCATCAATGACAACCCTAGAAATTTCGGGTCGTGCCAGTGAACCCGTCAGTACACTGACTTATTTTTTGACGTTTTTGATTTGTGCAAGTCATTTCAGATTTAATTGGAGACTTTCATCTGGCATCCGCCAAGTACAGACGTGCGCAATTTAGCTAAATATAAGTAATTGTTAATTAAATTATTAAATTATTTAATTTCAAACAAAAAAGTAATGTGGCATAAAATTATGCAATTTAACAAAAAAAAAAGTAAATCAAGTGATACGTGTTGATAAGGGGGGTCAAAGCAGTAACCATGCCTTAACATGAAGAATACAACTATTTATATTTGGTTTACAAGTAATGTTGATATTGGGATTGCACTGCAGAACACAAACTGAACAGGACAGCCATACGTATACAAAACACATATGTTAACAAGTAAGAGAAAGAAATAAGAACACGTGTTTTGTTAAAAGAAATTTAGTCGCAATAAAGATACGTTTTGGAGTTTGGTCGGCTAAACATGTGCCTTTGCCAGCGACAACATTACATTTTTGAAATTCGATCTATTGGTTTTTCACAATTAATCCGCATTTCAATATTTCAATAATTCAATTCAAAGTTTTGATTGTAACTGTAACTTCAAATTTATAATCGCTCATAATAGATTTTATAAAATATTCATTCAGTGCAGAAAATAAAGTACTTACTGTTAGAGATTTCGTTGAACTCATTAAAAAGTAATTAAAACAAAACTAGAATCCCTGACTACAATCCATTTTTTTTTTATTCATTTTTATTTAATCCTAACTTATAACTATCTTAAAGCTAGACAAAAATGTTTAAAACTAGCCTAATTATCAATAACTTACAACTAATTTACTGGCCCTTTACGGGCGCTCTAAACTAAACTATATCTCTTAATACTAATGTCTTTCGACCTTAAATCTATTTTAATTAATTCTAATTATTTTATTTTATTTTTGTTTTACCAAGAAAACTTTTTTTTTTAAACTCGGTCTCGTATCATTACTACTCCATACGACAACGATTGTGGACTCGAACAAAAAAATAAAACAATTGACAGCCACTGTCATCGATGGTCAGTACTGCCAGTGTGGTGTGATAACACATCAGTTACGATACTGATACGATTTTTCTTAAATTTTACTGACTCATGTTACTAGTGTCGTATGTCAGTGAATCGTCCGTCAGTGTAGTGTGATAGCCAGTTTTTCAAGCGTCAGTACACTGACCACTGGCGCAAGTCTGCCAGTAAGTGTGATAACCATTTTGTCTCCACTGACCACTGACGAGCCATAGCTTCACTGGAGTAGAAACTGCGTTAGTTTGTGTGACGTCACAGTCCATCAGTAGTCAGTGAATAATTCACTGGCAGTGTGATATACGCTGAAAGCAGGTTAACATTTAAGCATACAACCTTTATTTTCGCCATCTGCTCAAAATTGTCTTTCTTTTGATATATGTGATCCATTGCGTTTAAGTAAGATTAAAATGTGAGAGAAGCCTTAGCAGAATTTATAAACAAATACAGAATCTGAACAACGACAAATTTATACTATATTACTAGATTGAATGAAGAGTGAATAAATAAAGTCCTAAGTAAGTGAGAAGGTATAAGACAATTCCATTATTATCCCACCAAAATGTTTATTTAATAAACGAACAGATTTAATAAGATTTTTTCGCGTGAATTTTGAGGATGATGGTAGAACACATTTTTGGAGACTAATATTTCAACAACTTAAATAGTAAATTTGAATAATATACTCAGGCCCGATTGCTGGTACACAAATTAAACATTTAAGTTCTACTTAAGCACTAATGTATGTGACAGTTTACGCAGAGGAAAAAGTATCCCATAAGCTTTTTCAGCTGAACATAAATATTTATAATTCGTATCAGCAAACGGGCCTCAGTGTGGCAAATATAGCTTAAATCAGGAGAAAAATTTAGCTTTTAACATTATTTTTCTGAAATACTGTCGGCATTTTTTGATTTTTTTGAGTAGAAAATTTGGTTTTAGCAGGAAATCAAACAGGAATTCAGATCACTCATACCTTAAATAAAATATTACTTTAAACAATTAGAACTCAACTAATCATAAGCCCTTAATCCAATTGAATTTTTATGTTACACATTTCAAAATCAATTTCAAATAAAATGCACGACTGGAGCGCACGTTCTTGCTCCTAGGTCCGATTACATTATATGCAAAATATTCTTAACAGAAATGGCTAAATGTATTTTTAAAGTCGTTTTTCACTTAATTTTTTATATATAAAAATTCTTAACTTTTTTCTAAAAAAAAAATGGTATGAACATTTTAAATATTTAATAAAATGAATTCAAAAACAAAATTTCAGGAAAAATCGCCAACTCGTTTTCGATATATTGAATTTTCCAAAAAAAAAAAACATTTTTTTTTTCAAAAATCCAAAAATACTATTTTTCGAAAATTTTGAAATGCAGTATTATTTAAGATTTGAAGGAGCTCCTGTACAAACATTTTGATCTAAATCGGTTGAGGCGTTTATGACAAAGTCGAAAATCAATAAAATGGCTGTACGGCAGGTACCTTAATAACAAAATATGTAAACAAAATGTTTGGCCAAAACCATAGACCATACTCAAAGTAGTACACACACTTATTTTTATAAAAATAGTTAGAGCCGTTTTTGAGATAATTAAGATGGTGGAAACATTTGTATTTCAAGTACCGTTATGTTCTTGGAGCCGTTTTCGAGAAATAATTTTTTTTCTTAACGGTTTTTTAACATTTGTATGGGAGGTACCGTTGTTTTCTATTTTAGAAAAATAGTTTTTTTAACTATTCAAGATAATGTCATAAAACCACCAAATACGAAGTTTTAAAAAAATCTATAGAGTCTTTTTCGAAATTTTGAGTTTTCAAAAAAAAAAAAAAATAAATACTGTTACACAGTAGTGCTTAAATTCTCTAGGAGCTTCTGCGTGAAAAATTAAAAAAAATCAAATTACCCGTTTTCGAGAAAATCGCAAACCAAAAAAAAAAAATGGTTCTACTAGTGGTACCAAAAATAACAATTTTTTTCACAAAAAAAAATTATCAAAAGGTACCCTTTTCCTTCGTTAATGAACTGATTTTTTTTATGAAAATCGTTGGAGCCTTTTTTGAGAAAAATAATATTTTAGGACCCCACAGATGTGGAAAACCAGACTTTTGTTATTTCTTTTTAATTCGAGTCTTAATTTTCTTATTTGCCTTTAATCTGCGAAGAAATAAAAACAAATTATATGTTGATTTTTTGCATCGAATTATTCGACAGATGCTCAGTAAGCGACCGTCAGCACTGCCCAAGTCGACGAAAAAAACTCAATTTTTATAAAAAAAAAAGTAAACCTTATGTTAGATCTAAGACACCTTTATTATAAAATGTATAAAAAACCAACTTTTAACGAAGCAGAGTCGCTTCTGAGTTCGCAGATATATAATATTACTTAAGAATTAATTATTTGTAAATATGTACCACTCTGTAAAAATTTGAGCTGAATAAAAAATTGTATATATAAAACAAAAAGACAGATGCTCAGTAATAGCAACTCAAAATATAATAATCAGTTTGCTGGCAAATCCTGTTGTGTCGGGGATTTTTTCCCAAAAAAAAACACAACTATAATCACGTTCTTTGCAATAAAACCACCCAATTATAACGAACACTCCTTCCCATTTTCAGGACCACCCTTATGAACATTGATAATACATACCTATCTACAATTCCATCAACTCGCAGAAATTCAAACAAAATTATTTCAAAACTATAATCCAGGATGATGATATAAGTCCCACACATGTATACACAACACATACACTCAGAGAAGGCCTTACATGAGCGCGTATAAAACATCCATTACACTGTTATAAAGTTTCTAGTCAAAACAAGGATATTAATAGGAGAATGAAGGAAAACTTTTCTTACCTGCGAGCTCAACAGATTTTGCTTGTGAAACACATTTTTGCCTCCAGCCTTGAATAAAAAGGTCCTTTCGTTGATAGATGGGGTAAAAGTGAAGTTAATTTATATCCAAATGAATCCCTTATGAAATTCATGTGAATACTCAGTGAAGTTTCTTTTTTTTTTGCATCACAACTTGGATTTAGTATTCGACGCTGAGAATGAGATTGTTGGATTTTGAGTGAATCCTATTTCCATCCTTTTATTTGTTTGATTCGGATTCCATCTAATATACAGTCTATTTCTGGCTTATTCGTTTTACTTTTCAGAGGAAGAAATATAAATAATTTTCACCTTCTATTTGAAGTCTGTGCAGAAGTTGATGAATTCATCTCTGTATGACATGGTAGCATGTGGGAGTTGCATCATAAGAGCCTTTAGCACTAATAAATAAATAACTTAGAACGATAAGCGAATTCTACGTTATCTTATATTATTAGAAATTATTTAGAGAATATCGAGAGATTTTCAATTTATTTTTGTTAAGCACTATAAGGTTTGTAGATAACAAATTTTGAAAAAAAAAAATTTAAGGTAAGGGCTAAGGATTTATTTTTAAAAATTGACCTTCTTATACAACCAATATTGACTGAAATATATTTATTTTCAGAAAATCATTAAGAAGGGGTAAGGGTGGTTTGAAGACTGTTTCGGGCCGTATCAAAGTGCATTACTTTAAGTGTGTTGAGTAAGCGGATTATCTTTTTCTTCTTCGATGCTCCAATACACTCGGTATTTTCGAAAATGTGGGAGGATTCCTGGAAAAAATTCGAATAATAGAAAAAGAGTCCTTGCACTTCAAGTCACACTTATAACCATCGTCGTAGTAAAGTATGGTAGGTAGCAACCTACCGCTTTTTTGGTTGCACAACTGGTTTGACCTTTAATGCATAAAAATGGTTCCGGGAAAAAAAGCAGTAGGTAGGAAATCCATTTTCTCGTTCGGATGGTGGTAATACCGAAGTCGATACAGTGCTTAACTGCGAACGCAACGTAGGCAAGTAGGTTTGACGTGTTTGTTTGACGTATGTTTCGAAGAAGCATTCTTTTCTATACCTCCCACCCAGTTTTAATTGAATGCCACCCGTGGGTGTAATTCAGGTTACATTTAAAAAACCCTAGGTATTACAGACATAGAGGTTTTATTAATATAGGACGTTTACTATTTGGTATCTAGAAGGGTTCGTCTATTAATTACATGTCTGAATCTGCCGTTCAGTGGCATCCGTCTGCTACCTCTGTGACACGTTAGATTTAAAATTACACTACATCGTCACATAAAATTATATACATTATTGGATGCGGCGTGTTGTTTGCTTACTCCATAAATAGGCAGATCTTAGGATACTCATTAAATTGGATCGTCATTCTCGCCTACATTGTTTCACAATAGAAATCCTTTTGACTAATTCTGTAGCAAAAACTAAACAACGAATATGTGGACCATGAATTTCTATTAAAACTTTGGAGTTCGCTAGCTTTGGGTTGTTACGGAATTGATTTGCGGAAACGGCCATATTTCTCAGCTTTGAGAAAGGAGATCAGGTCCTTGATCGGCAGGCCAGAAAGTTTATTGCTTTCTTTCTGCTCGTAGCAGTGTATTTCCATAGAAAATTGAGCGATCTGCACTTCTTATGTAAGTCGTTACAATTATCAGGAATACCCAGCTTTGCATCATACTCCGATATTTACCAAAATGTATAGTACATGTTGTTACGTCCCTGGATATGTTTATCCTTAGTGTGTATGCCCGCGTTGGCTTGAAGGGGTGTTCGTATTTATGAGAAATCATCAATATTTTCAACGTTACACACGAATGTGCAAAATTTAAAACATAATTGTAAGCTGTCAGAAAATGAAGTCCAAAGTGGAAGTCATCAGGGTTGGATTTTTTCTCCGCTTCTTTTTATGATTATCATAAATAAAAGGCGGTACTATCAATGATGCAATGATTCACTGAAAGGTAAGATCTTTGATCAGCAAACCAAAAGCTGTTTTCGGAATTTGGTTCAAGCTACGGAAGAGCAAAGCTTAAATCAGTAATAATAAGCCGGGATTGTTTCGTTCCAATTTTTAGTCAGTACTGTCAAATCCTAGGATGACTCAATTCTTAGTCTGGTCAAGCTGAATCTTGGACGTAGACCTCCACATCAGAAGTAAACAAGCTCCAATGGACATCACTGTAGAAAGGGAGCAAGTAGCTAGTGGATTGGTCAGGTGCAGGGACATAACTCCTCGGAACATATGTCCAAACATTTTTTTTTTGTTGAATTATGTCCTATTTTGGTGGGGCATAAATCTAAAATCGAATTTTGGTATTATCCTCCTCTTTGATGGGACATAAGTCTAAAAAAAGAATTTTAGAATAATGTCCCATTTGAGGATACCGGGACAAGACCAAAATCGAATTTTTGAATTATGGCCCACTTTGATAGGACATAAGTAAAAAAAAAATAAAGAATTTTGGACCATGTGACAAGTTTTTTTGAGGTAATTACTGTATCTATGTCAATTAGAACAAATTTAGATCATATTAAAAACAGGTTTAACGGGCTTGTCCTGAGCTTATTACTAGCAAGGCTACCATATATCATGAACTCAGCCCTATGTCATATATAACTAGAAAACCAATGGGAGTTAGAATACCGCCCAGATCTTTAAAGCTTAAATCCAGAAGAAATTATAAATTTTCGAAATAAATCGAAAAAAATTTAAATCCAAACTTTGCATGCACCTAAACTCGATACCACCCTAAATCCTATATTGGGCCAAGGAGTGGTGTAGATTGCACCCCTTACTCGCCGTGAACTTTGTATACCTTTATGTATGAATCGTTGAAAATTCTCCAAATATGAGGCACCATGTGTACATTGTGTACAAACTCTGACCGATATGAGAAAAAAAACTGCTGTGTAGTCAAGTATTTTTCTTAAAGTTCCTATGCAAATTTTGAACTTAAGTCTCACTTCAAAAAACAAAATATTTTGGACGTATGTCCCACTTCATGCTAAGATTTAAAAAAAGAGGACGTTTGCACTTATTTCCCGAGTAGTTATGGCTTTGCGTCTATTGACCATACATGACGGTCGTGAATACAATACCTTTGCTAGAGGAGGATGATGCCTTAAACAGACATGGCGCAGAAAACTCGAGAAAGAATCGAATATTTTTGAAAAGTATCGGTGTGCGCTAAAGATGGTTGCAATTGTGAGAGGGGTCCCAGTCCCATAACGCCCAATTTCAATGATCACCTTCAAAAATCTGGTTTACCTATTCCAAGCAATTATTATGCTAACTTGAGATGTACAGACCTTTTCTTTTATGTAAGTTTCAATGTTCCGAATTTTTACTGAAAAATACCTTTTACAAAGTCTTTCAGCCAAACATTCTTCAAGGAAAATACTTGCATACTTTTGTGTGCAACTAAAGAATACTCTAAAATAAGGAATGGAGCAGGTACTTTTTTTAACCTAAACAGCAAGAAAAGCATTCCAAGTCACTTCAAGTTATATTTAATTCTAAGCAACATTCAAAAGGAATTTTTCTAAACTCTTGAACTGATACTCTATACCGTTAAGTTCCGCAAGAAAAATAGGTCGGTACATATACGAGTACTTACCTTTTAAAGTTATGATGATTTCTTTTTTATTTTATTTTCATTATAAGATTATGTCCTGTTGAAGACTATATATACAATCAAAATGGAAACTCTTCTCTAATCCTTTGCCAAGCTTTTACTTTCTGGAATATATATTTTTTTAAACATCCTCTGGAAGAATTATGCATATTTTGCAAATATACTTCCTCATGGGATGTGAATCAATTTTCTCACAAATCATCTCGTCCATGATGAGTGAAGTGAATGAGTAGGACTCTTCTCAAAGCAAAAGAAAGCCCTACTTACCCATCATCTATATGTATCTCTATAGAATGTACAATGTAAATGTACATCCTATTTCATTTTTGCTCATATAAACGGGTGCAGAGAAAAATGGCGCCCAACAAAAAGTGATAAATCAAATAAAAATAGAATTTCGATTAGGTTTTTTTTTCAAAACCACACATACACATAATTTGTGTGGGTGTAAGTCGGTACACAAACCACTTTAAAATACAATAGACTTTTGAGACTCAAGACTCTAGCAGAGCCGAGGTGAACGAACACATTCAATATAATGTAAAATGGTTTTGATCTGACACCACACCTTTTTACTTGCTCTGAATAATATTTTTTTTTTGTATATGCACATAAGTGTTCTATGTGTGCCTATACATTTAAAATTGATTAAAAGAGGTTTACTTTTGCTGTTTCTTATACCTCCACACGGCTCTTTGTTGGTCTGTAAAAAAGTAGGCACAAGGATAAGCAACACAAAAGGATATACCCTGTGCCCAATATTCGATCGTATATAAAATATGACATAATATAATAGATGTCAAGTGGAAATAAATATAAATGCGGAAATTCAATTGGAGAACAGCTCCATTGACTAGGTCATGTTTGAGTGTTGACGCTTAGGTGCCGTTGTAGCTACTGCTGGGGCAAAGGTTGGTTTAAGAAGAGGGCACTTAAAATTGTGTCAACAAAAATTGAGAGATGGAGGTGTATTTTTGTTTGTCATAAGTGAGCGCTACGCCAGCAGTTTAAAGGAGACACTACACTTTGGCAAAGTCAAATGGGATTTTTGATACTTTTAATGGAAAAATTTGATTTTACTTGTTGTTGTTGTTTACCTTCAGCAGACCTACCAACATTTTTTTTTTTTTGGGAGAGGGAAATTATTTGTCATAAATTATTTTCAAAGAAACGTCTACAGAATGAGTGGAAATCTGAGAAATACTTTTGAATGCGAAATGAGGGACACAAGTTTGCAAAGTATATTACGGTAGAACTTGAACACTGATTAGATTTGGTACGGTAGTTTTTTTTTCTTTTGAATTTTTTGACAGAGCAGCTTTATTGCGGCGGCCGTCACGGATGCGGCATAACAACTTATATAATATTCTTGAGGATGAAAATTTTATATTTAAAAGTTTTCAAAGATTCGAATATTAAATGCTTAAGTGCTAAAATTTAGCAACAAGCGCAGAGAAATTTATTTAAGAAGCGAAAATCTGAATTAATTTCTTTTCGGAATAAATTGTTTATATGCTAAACTTACAAATTTAAATAAAAAACAAAAATAAAATAAAATCTTTCTGGCTAATTTTAATTTTTTTTTTTTTTTTTTTTATAACTTTGCACGCGCTCAAGGGATTATGAATACCCTTTATATGTTTTTTCTTAACACAGCGCGGCATCCGGTGGAAGAAGAGAAAGAAGGATAGGAAAGATGTGTGGCGCGATGTTCTGAGACTAGACTAGTTGTTGTCTCAAATTTATCTCCAGGGATGGCGGCTAAACTAATGCGGAGAGAATTACCGTGTTTTATTTATATATGTCCCTTATAATTCGCATTATTTTTTATTTAGTTCGTTGTCATATTTTATGGGTATGCTAGTTTAATCAATCACATGTTGTTAGTGGTATGCCTAAACAGCATGTAATGAGCAAAGCAGCAACTTATTTTATGACAATTTTTAGAATTGGTTTTTAATGGAATATAAGAAGACACAGACAACGGCAGGAATCGAACCTGCAACCACGAGGTTGACAGGCGAGCACACAACTATCGCGCCACTGCCACCCCCAATAATTTGATTTTGAGTTAATTTGATTTTGAGTTAAAAATAATTTATTCCTTAAAAATTATATTTTTTGATTAAAAATTAATGAAACGTGGGATATTTATTAATATGAACTTTATATATTCTTTTAAAGCGTTGGTCTCCTAATATTTGGGTTCATTATTATCAACAGTGAGGTCAATGCTCCTGAGAATCAGGACCCACATTTCTAATATTTGAACTTGGACCGATCCTGAAACGATGTGTACTATATCACTAGGGTTACAGTGGGATATTTGTCGGTTGCTGGTATAATATAATATTTGGATGGCTCTGTTTGGCAACGGCTCTTTTTCTAATTTTCATTGATCACCTCTTGTTAGGAACTTCTTATCCACTAAACTGTTTTGGTACTCTCAGCTTTTTATGTTCTTTGTTGTTCGTATGCGACGCGACACGTGGAGCAACATATTCGTATGAAAAGGCATTATTAATTATGAAATTCCGAAAGTAAGCAAAAAAAGAAGCTTACAAATGATCCAACCCTCTATAAAATATTTCGAAGAAGTTCAAATCAGGATAACTCAGAAACTAAACACAATACTTTAAAATTATTGTTTGGTTGACCTTTGAACAGAATTGGGGAAAATAAAGGAAAATCATTTAGCACTATATTATTTAAAACGGTCAATGTTATCAATTAGATAATTGGGGTTTTTGTCCATGTTTAGAAATTTGTAACGAAGCGTTACATTACCTATTCCTAAACGCACACCTCAATAAATTTGGTACTCGTCACCAAATCCAGCAATTCCGCCCGACCACCATATAACCATAATGCAGATAATAACAGTATCATTTTGCGACCAATACCGGCACTTGTTTATGCGACTACAGCGGAGTGCAATTAGCAGCAATATACTATAGCAACAATATACAACTTGAACACCACTCTAACATTTGAATTCGCCATCCTTACGATTCACACTGCCTTAGAGCAAGAAATATAACAAGTAGATGTAAGGAATGTCGTTGAAATGAGGAAACTTGTACACTCGAAAATAAACCTTGATTTCGGTTCGGATTGTTGCTGAGTAATAAGATTCCCGTTGCTTCCGAGTGGCAGCCAGCTTGGCAATTAATTCCGTTAACTTTAGTTGGTGAACTGGTGTGCCATTTAAAGCGCACTTTTGGCAATACAAAATAATCGATTTTCCCTTGGATTCGAATCTGACGGGAATTAGATTCCTAACCGACTTTTCCTTATTACTGATCCTGAGTAAGTTATGGGCATACCCGACTTTCCCTTGGACTGGCCTTGGTCAAGGAACTAGATGCATGACCGATTTTTTCCTCTAGCTCCTTCTAAGTAAGTTGTGGGCTTGAAGTCACTATTCCCTGTCTGCTCCTTCTGAACAGGAAAATGAGCCACTTAAATGTATGGAGAACCAATAACTCAGCACGAGAACCAAATCGATGGATACCTATTCTGTCATCCTTTAGAATACTCTCAAATAACCCTGAGAATAACGGTTTAAAAAGAAGGCAATGGTGGGGATGAAAGGGTATCACATAATAAGAGAAGAATCATGACTTAACATGATCCGAATAAGGTTTTTAAGATCCAATAGTATTTTTGTTGCAGTTAATCTTATCGTAATAAACGTTCCCAATTTTTCCTCATGTTGGTGTTTGACGAACTGTGTCAATTTGTTTTGTTTTGTTCGTAATTCCTAGCTGACTGTCTAAGCTAGGAATTACGAACAAAACTACTTTCTTGCAAATATCACTATCTAAAAAAAAATTATTTTCTGCAAGCCGAAAAGATTTAACCCTCAGTCTAGTCGGAGCTTTTAGCTGTGTAAGACGTGTTTACTATTTATCTTGCTCGTGTATTGATTACTGCAATCATTTCTAAACGCGTAAGATCGCCCAACCCCGAGGACACTTTACTGTCCTCGGATAAAAAACTTTGTTCAAATATGGAAACCTCAATTTCTAAAAACAGGGATTCTAATAATTGGAAAAGTTGCAAATATTGGAATCCTCTACAATGTCAGCCCGATACGGAAAATGATGTTGAAGAAATGGACGATATTATCTCGCCAAGTGAAAAAAAAATTTTTGTGCCACCAATTAAACTCTTGCAAAAGTCATCTGACTATGTTCATCAAATGATGAAATCATTAGATATCACTGAGTATTGTATTAAAAAATTATCCATCGGTATAAAAATAAATTGTGATTTGTTAGAATCTTATAACAAAGTGCTTGCTAAATTAAAAGATGAGAACTGTCAATATTTCTCACATGATCTAAAAAGCGCTAAAGCTTTCAAAGTTATTCTCTACGGTTTGGAAGAAATTAATATAAATAAACTTAAAACCGAACTCACTAACATGGGTCTCATGTGCATTGAAATTAAAGCCATACATAAAAAATATGAACAATATACGGATACCTTTTACCTCATCTCTCTTCAAAACGGATCTATAAGATTAAATGATCTAAAAAAGAATTATCGCTCGATATTCCACACTCAGGTAAATTGGAGTTATCAACGAAAAATAAAAGGCAAATTGACACAATGTCACAATTGCCAAATGTTTGGCCACGGCGAGAGGAACTGCCATATTAAAACGTATTGTGCCAACTGTGCTGGTGCACATAAAACTGCCGAATGTGACAATGTTTCAATGTACAAATGTGCAAATTGCAATGAAAACCATAAAGCTACTGATGTCACGTGTGGCAATAGAGCTAAATACCTAGAAATAAAAAATAAATCAACGAAGAGAACATTCGCCTCGCAACCCAGAGCAAGAACTATTTACACAGCACAGACTGTGCGATCACCAACAGCATCGCAAGCTGCTGCTGCTGCTACTGTTTATCCTGCCTCTCAGAGACAAATTTCTTTCTCTTCTATGGTAGACTTTCCGTCACTCCCACAACCTCACCGTCGAAACCCTGTTCATATGCAGAATATTAATGTAAATAATACTCAACGATTAAATGCATTGGAAGATCATTCTCCCGCTCCAAATGTCAACAGCTTCCATGCCGATGCAAACAATAATGAAAAGCTTTTTTCCATCGAAGAACTAAATTCCTTAGCTATGGAAATGATTACGAAACTTTCAACTTGTAAGACAAAGTTAGATCAATTTAATGTTATCGCACATTTAGCAACTAAGTTTTTGTATAGTCATGATAAGTAATATGGTAGATAGTAATTTAAAAATTATAACATGGAATGCTAAAAGTATTCGTAACAAATGTTTAGAGTTTTTCTCTTTCTTAAATAACTATGATATTGACATAGCTTTGATAACAGAAACTTGGCTTGACAATGATTTGAATTTATCCACACCGGATTATAAGTGTTATAGAGTTGATAGAGTTGAAAGCCAAGGTGGCGGAGTTGCAATTCTTATCCGAAAGTCAGTTCAACATTCGCTCTTGCCGGCTATCCGAACTCGATTGATAGAAAATATTGGAATTGAGATCAAATTAAGAAATCTTAGGACAATTAAAATATATTGTGTTTATTTTCCAGGAGGTTCATCATCTATCCACAAGAGATTATGTTTGAATCATGACTTGAGAAAACTTTTCGCAATCAGTGGTGACTTTTTGATTGGAGGAGATTTAAACTGCAAGCATAGAGACTGGGGTTGTAATAGGGCAAATGCCTACGGAAACGTTTTGTCTTATCTGTCTGTAACTTTGCCTGTAACTATTTTGTTTCCTCCTAGTCCTACTTATTTTCCTGCAAGTTCTCGTGGGTGTCCGTGTGTCCTTGACATTTTTGTTACTAATGTTTCTAGTCAGCTAACTTCTCCAATTACCTTAAATGAGCTTAGCTCCAATCATAATCCTGTAATGTGTCGTCATCTTTGTTCAGGAGAAAAAAAATTACAATATTACCAAGACTTAAAAAATGCTAACTGGTCACGTTTTCGATCAAATATTAAAACAAAGCTTCAACATATTAATACTGACTTAGCAGTAGTTTCAGGGAAGGATGACGTTGATAATATTGTTTATAACTTTACCCAAGACATCATACGTTCCGCTGATGAAAGCATCCCAAAAGTTGTAAAAAAAAACTATTCCTCATCCCTTCCGCCACATATCTTGGAACTTATTAAGAATAGAAACATTCAAAGGAAAAATTGGCAAAGATACCGTCAACCTGAGTTTAGAGAAAATGTTTCATTTCTTAATAACCTTATTTCTAAAGAATTGTCAATCAAAAGAAATAATGATTGGAACAATAAATTACGAATTCTGGAAAAAAATGCAAAACCATTTTGGAATATAGTTAAAATTATAAAGAACAAACACAGACAGGTTCCATTTCTTAAAACCGAAAGAAACACATTCTTTACTGATGTTGAGAAAGCAAATGCACTTGCACTTAACTTCTCTAAAAATCATCATGTTTCACAAAACCTTGGTAATATTGCAACAAATCATTTAGTTAATTGTAGAGTAGAAAATTTAAGCCAGATGACTGTTGAAGTAACTGGTGATAGTTTCATATCGCAAGAGGATGTTGCGGAAATTGTTTGTAATTTAAAGGTAAGGAAAACGGGTGGTCTCGACCAAATAAGGAACATTTATTTAAAAAAATTACCTAAAATTGGAATTTTGTATCTTACTTTTGTAATAAACGCATGTATTAAAATACAATACTTTCCTGATGCCTGAAAAATGGCTAAGGTTGTGCCAATTTTAAAAGCGGGCAAGCCTTCAGTAAGACTTGAAAGTTATAGGCCTATCAGTTTGCTAAGCAATATCAGTAAAGCTTACGAAAAAATAATAAAAGCAAAAATGCTTAAAACTATAACTGAGAATTGTTTATACCCAGACGAGCAATTCGGTTTTAGAAGATTTCACAGCACTTCACATCAAGTGCTCCGAATATCTAATCATGTTAAAAGAAACCGTGTTGAAGGAAGATCCACAGGAATGATCTTATTAGATATAGAAAAAGCCTTTGATTCTGTCTGGCACAATGGTATTATATATAAAATTTTGTCTTTCAATTTTCCAACTTACCTGTGTAAAATTGTACAAAGTTTCCTGTCCAATAGATGTTTTAAAGTTCACGTCAGTAGTGGTGTCTCTGATTTAGTATGTTTTAATTATGGTGTACCTCAAGGTTCAGTCCTAGGCCCGATTTTATATAATTTATATACAGCTGACTTTCCCAAAATAACTGATTGTGAAGCAGCAATGTTTGCTGACGACACAGCCATATTGTCTTCGCATAAGCTTAGTCTAAATATTGAGACGAACTTAAATAATGCGATTACAATTTTGGAACAATATTACAACCAATGGAAAATCAAATTAAATGCTGATAAGATGCAAGCCATCTTTTTCACACGGAAAAGAAGAGCTTGTTATCTCCCAAGCAATCAATTACGCATCCTTGGAAAAACAGTTTCTTGGGAACGTCAAGTTAAATATCTTGGAATTCACCTTGACTCCAAATTAACATTCAACTACCATATAACACAAACTATAAGAAAAGTCAACATTGCTATAAGAATGCTTTTTCCTTTCATCAATAGAAAATCATTACTATCAAACGAAAACAAAATACTTATTCATAAAGTTGTTTTTCAGGCAATTCTGTTGGATGGCTGTCCCGTTTGGAATAATGTGGCTAAATGTCACATGCAAAAGTTGCAAGTTTCTCATAATAGAATCCTTAAAATGATGCTAGATCTTCCTTGGCATCACTCGACTTCTGATCTCCACGCGAGAGCGAATGTTGACTTGACTTCGGAAAGAATTCAAAAATTAAATATTTCATTTTTAAATCGCCTTGATTTTGCTGAGAATATTCTCGTAAGCCAACTAGCTAATCGATCTTAATATGATCATAAAAATTATTTTATATTGATTCATGATGAATTTTTTTTTTTTTTTTTTTTATTTACTGTTAATTACATTTGTTCATATACTATCTAACTTTGTGATTATTTATTTATTAAATTCTGTGTTCATGTTTTGTATTTATTTATTTATAAATTTATTTATTTCTTTGTTTATTTATTTATTTATTTATTTATTTATGTATTTATTTATTATTTAATTAATTTACTTATTTATTTCTTCCGTTTTGTTAATTTAGTTATTTATCTACTATTAATTTATTTATTTCTTTATTTATTTATGTTTTTGTATGTTAATTTAAATTTGTACTGTTAATTTATTTAAACTTATTATATTATATTTTTTGTATATATTTATTGAATGTATCTAATTTATTTAATATTGAACGCATGTTTTATGCATTTCTTCTAGTCATTAGTATTAAGTTATCTTTAGTAATATACATTATGTATATCTTACAAATTTTTTTTTTTTTTTTCTAATAGAGGTTTTATCGTGTTTCCTCCAAATATAATGTTTAAATTCAAAATTACTTATAGAACCCTTAAAAAATAATGTTTTAGTTGAAAGATATGAATATGGTATCGAATCTCTATAATGTAAAATGTGCGGTAACAAACCATTGTAAAAGTTAAAACGAAATAAAATATATCTATCTTAAAAAAGATTTAACCCGGAACTCTATAAGAACTGTACCAATATATGTATGTCTTTGAAAACAGTCCAACAAGGTTATACTTCATTAGTTCGTCGATATTGTGCGAATGTCTGTACTGCGTTAAGACTCCTTCAGTAAGTGAGAGTTTAAACGATCTTATGAGGCGAATCTTCTTTCGAACTCGTTGCAGTTGCCAGCGTCCTCAAAGACCTTGATATACACAAATACGCTGGCCCGAATAGTATACCTCCTATCGTTCTGAAGAGGTGTTCTTCAACGGTGGCAAAACCACTGCGTAAGCTTTTCCATTTGTCATACTCTACAGGACTCTTTCCGAGTTGATGGAAAACAGCATTTGTCCAGCCTGTCTCTAAAAAAAGGCGAATCTTCTTCACCCTCCAATCACCGTCCAATTGCACTTACGTCTGACTTAATTATCAGGTTAAGAAATATCTTGAAGAACGAAAGCTTCTTAATGACCGGCAGTATGGCATTCATAGCAATAGGTCCACTGGTGATCTGATGATGGTATATCTCACCGAACAGTGGCAAAAATCTTTACATCATTTTTGAGAAAGTAAGATTAGTGCGCTTGATATATCAAAAGCATTTGATAGAGTTTGGCACCAAGCTCTATTATCGAAAATGCGTGCATTTGGTGTCTATGAATCTCTTCTTCGTTAGATTAGAAATTGCTTTTCGGACCGCTCAATACAAGTCGTATTGTGCAGTTTTAAGTCTAAAGTTCACAAAATAAATGCTGGTGTGCCCCAGTTTTGTTTTCAACTCTTTTCCTCATTTTTATTAATGATCTCTTATCTGAAACTTCTAATCCACTCAATCGTTTTGCTGACGATAATATGATCTTGACAGCATTGTCAAATGGCGAATAAAAAACCGCGTGTAATTTAATGTTTCAAAAACTCGCTGCTGTCTTCTGTCACCAGAACCCACCCCCCATACCGCTATTCATGAGCGGTACTTGCATTGAAGAAATCGGTCAGCTTTCAGTCCTAGGCATGTGCATTACAGACCACCTCTTGTGGAATGAACACATAATTGATGTCGCCAAAAATGCTGCAAATTGTTTGGGTTTTCTTCGAAGATGTAAGAAATTCTTCTCCCCCTCTGATCTGGCTGTAATCTATAAGGACTTTGTTCGTCGAAAACTGGAGTATAACTCGCACATTTGGGCAGAAGCTCCCAAAACTCATTTGAGTCTCCTAGATAGAATTAAGAATAAAACTCTAAGAATAATAGGCGATAGATATATAATGGAAACATTTACTTCTGTTCAACACCGTCGAAATGTTTCATGTCTTGCATTATTTTATCGATATTTTTCTAAGCAATGTTCTAGCGAAATAGCCAGTTGCATTCTTCCCCTTAAACTATTCAACCGTAACACTCGCGCTTCTAGGAGTGCTTATCAGTTTACCCTTGAGCCCAACTTCGGACATATTGTCAAGTACAGAGATTACAACGCGAATGTGGAATACTTTACCCGGCTCTATTTTCCCCTCCCATTTTGATATTCAGAAATTCAAAACCAATGTGCATCGGTATTTCCTGTTGCATCCTTCCCCACTTTCCTATTGCTCGCACTGTGCTTGGTCATTTAAGGGTAATCAAGACCACTTTAGTGAGCTCATCGTTATAAAAAAAATATATATCCAAGCTTTTGCGGATAACATATCACTTGGCCTGGATAACATGCAGTAGCGTTTTGAAATTAGACAGGATAATGGGCAACTACAAGCTCTACTCTCACAGGATAAATATTTTTTTATAAAATGATAAGCTGTTCTTTATAGGTTGGGGAACTCGTTAAGTACTAAGCTAGACTCAACAAGTTCCTCCATTCACCCAACTTGGTAGTAGTAGTAATGTTTGCTACAGTTAATATTAAATTGATTTTAAAATGAAAACCATGGAAACTGGCAGCATTCCAATAGAATTAAGTAGTTTTTCGTATTACTTGTATCAATATTTAAAAAAAAATATAGTCCAGCTTAACCAAAAGTAACCGCTCAAGAAGTCGCGAAGATCCCCTTCTGCATGTTTAACTACAGTTCTTCCATCACTGAGTGGGTTCATTTGTTGTGGTATTTAATGTCGGTTTCTATGAACATTTGTTTCTTTGCAAAAACGAAAAGAACACTATATTTGTTTTGAATTTAAATAAATAGGTATTTCCTAGTCTTGGATGATCAGACTTGCCAAAAAGACAGTTTCTAAAAACTCTGTCTAAATTTACATAGGGCTTTGAGAATTATTACCTGAATTGAAAGCAACAACTTAAATCCTATTATTCCGACTTATACAATTTTGAAGAGGATTTTTTTTTTCCAAAAACCTTGATTAATTTTTTTGCCCAAATCAAATTATATTTTATGGGAACTGTTAAAAAAATTATCCTCCAATTTGCATTAGAGGATTCCTTAAATTTTAAGTCAATTAGTATGTTATTCCCCAAATTTCCATTTTCATAGAATATTTATGAATTTTCCATTCGAAATGTTGATGTCCTCGTGAGACTGATAAGCTTTGACGAATCCAACTGTCCTGTCCCAGTTGGATAATAAGTCCATTCCAGCTTAAGACCAAAAAGGCA
The DNA here is from genome assembly GCA_910595825.1 of Philhelius pedissequus. Taxonomy (NCBI): domain Eukaryota; kingdom Metazoa; phylum Arthropoda; class Insecta; order Diptera; family Syrphidae; genus Philhelius; species Philhelius pedissequus. The sequence continues at coordinate 75,747,056 of OU343162.1, forward strand.
CAAAAGTTCACAATTCCCTATGGCGGGGAGAATGATATCAAAAAAGGACTTTAAAAAAAATTGAAATGCCAACCAACACACACACATACACTCCTGACTCAATATTGTCTTTTGCGCATAAATGCAAATCCCCTTTCTTCAAAGATAACCTTCCTCACTGTGATGCTGATGATAAAATCGATCCAAATGAAAGTGACTTTCCCCCAGCCATGATTGATTGAATGACAGATTGTGAATGATGTCATTTACACCTCAATTTAAGTTTCGATACAATTTGAACATGAACATATTTTACTTATACTAACATATTTGCCAAGAAAACTGTATATTTCCCTTACCATATCCAAAAAAAAAGGAAAAAACAAAACAAAAACAATGAAGAATAATCGACCTATAGATCTATATACGGAAGGGTAAGAACGCATTCTAGGGAATAGAAGTCTCTACATTGTTTCCCTGTAATGTCCTTGAAAAGGGATCAATATCATAATCCACAGACTGACAGAGATAGATAATAATGAATAGTATGTGTGTGGTTTTGCAGCGTCATAGCAGGGATGAAGATGAACTGAAAGAGTTACCCAAAACTTTAACCATAACCCCTTTTAGCTTTAACCCAGATAAATTGCACACAATGCTTGCCTCGTTATTATGAGGCAAACCCTTTTTACTCAGCTTCTACACAATACACACCTGTTCGGACTTCACTTTTATTATATTTGGGTTGGACAAAAACAACAACAACAACAACAACAAAAACAAACACCCAAATGGGTCAAGTATAATTACTAAAGTTTTCTAGTGTTAGTTCGGAAGGACAGCAAAATAAATAAATGGGTTTAATAAAGATTGACACTGGGGAAGACAAGAGAGCAGACATGTAATTAATAAGGGATAGTATCAACATCAAATGTTGTATCTGATATATTACAGTGGTTCGTTATGATAAAATCGAGCAAATACCTATTGAGAAAGGCAGACATGTTTAATTTTAAGAAATTGATTTGCTAAGTTTTTTAGTGGGACATCATATTTTTTTCACATAATTTCCACGCACCTTTAGGGAGTTCTAGGTGGGCATTGATCTTGGATTTTTGAATATCACAATGAGAAGGAAATACCGAGTAAGTTATTTCGTTCCATTTTCGTTTGGTTCGGCTAAAGAAGGGATCACTGTAGACTGATTAATTTATTTGAGTTATCGCTGGGTTAACTGAATATATATATCTGATAGATGCTTGCCAAAAAGTATCGAAATGCACTGCGACACTATTGAGAGGGAATCACTATCCACTTCGATCATGTTAATATTTTGACAAATAAATGTCAAAAAATTAGTTAAGATTTAGTACATTTATTAGACGTATCACACAACTGTGATTAAATTTAGTATTAAAAAAAATAGGCCTTAGGAAAATTTTAGCAAAATGGTAGTCAGTTCAGCGGTTTGAGGCCTTAGCCTTGGTATTACTTGGCGTTATGATAATGTTTTACAACGTAGGACCTATTTATCAATGTCGGATAACTCCACATGTCAAAAGAATGAAATTTTAGATTTTTAACCCATTTAGGTGAGTTTTTGGGACTTTATACCAACTCTATTAACATTTAAGCTTCCTCAAGACTTCGGTAAAGTCTTGTCGGGCTACTTATGTAGGATAAATGTTTTAAATGAATATTAACATGTAGGCTAACTTATCAGAACTTATCGGACATTCAGAAGCAAGTGCTTAATATTTCAAGAAACTTTACTGGACAAAAATTGCGGGCCTTGATCGATTGGCAAGTCGTACAATGTTACATAAACTCTTATAGAGCTATCCACCGAGCAAAAAATAATGTCGTCTTTTTGGTCATCTCGAAACTAAGTATACCTTCAGTGTGTCTGCTGAATAAATGTTTACAATTAACCACTGACTAACAATATTTTGCCAGCATTATCATAGCGTTTCAAGATATCTTTTCTCCTTGCCTATCCTGCACGCATCAAAGTGTAGTAAATTAAGATGCCTGTGATGGAATAGCTTATTGATAGCCCTTCGGCTCTTTTTTATGGCGAATCCAGAGCGAAATATTCAAAAAAAGAGCGCCCATCAAACCATGATGCTCTCCAGTTCAAATCAAAATGTCCACTTGTTAAGTGTTAGGCCATAATGACAACTGTCTCAGTAAGATGCACCTTTCTTGGGATATATCTGAAATATTTAATTTTGAGTTATTTCTAACCAGCACAGCAGATCCGAACGCAGAAAAAAATATACAATTTATTTTATTATGTACTAGCCGACCCGTGCTCGCGTTGTTTCGCAAGGTTTTAATATATTTTCTAATATGACTAGAAGCATATAAATAATGCTCAATGAGATTGACCGCAGTGTCTACTATATTATTACCTAACAAACATTTTACTTTCATACTCTTTCCGTAACCAAATAAAGATTTGTATGCTTTATCTCTGAAACAGTTTCCAAATAGACGTTTAGACATGTATTCGAACACGCATATTTCAAAGCTTCTGGATATACAATATTAGCAGTTTTATTATTTTCATGAAGAAGTTAATATGGATTATTTTTTGGGCTACATAAAGTTGACCATGAAAAAAAACATTTTCCCTAAGATCCTTTTGCACTAAAAGATGTCATTTGAAAATGTGTAGCTGTTATTATGATCTCAAATTAGCCAGGAATTGTCTAGATTGTCGATGATCTCCATTGAGCATAATTTTTAAAGGTTCAGGTGGCTCCTCGGCTAAAGAACGAATGCTTACTAAAGCATAAGCACAACACATGCTATTAAATTCCTTAGCACATTTTTTGGCTTTGGAAAAATTTCAAATCTTATTAATTTTTCCTATAATCCGTTATTTTGTTGTTCGAAGACGAAAACTGTGGTACATAATTAAAAGCCACTCTAGTCCCCGAAACCTGATTAAGACTTAAAATATTACTACTAGCTGTTCTTACGTTAATCGATGAGCGAGAAATTGTGTGGACTAAAATTCAGAAGCAAATAAACAAAAGAAAATGCACAAGAAATGCAGCAACCCAGTCATTGCGATTGAATCAATTTCATAGATGCAAAAATATAAAAATTTGATAAATTTATAATTTGTACATACATTTATTTCTCATCTTATAAGTACAGTTAATAGTTGATTTAGGCACTAAAATTTGAATAAAACTATTGACGTTATACAAAAGATCTCATTTTTGTAAAATATCTAGCAGGCTTAAGAGCATAATGAAAAAAAGTGTATGATGTTTTTTTAAAGTTAATAATCTTATTCAACAAACATATTTAACAAATAAAAAATATCCGATTACATTCTTATATGCATAAGGAGGTTAATAAACTTGGTTTCAAGTAAATCGGTTGAACACTTTCTGAGATTATCGAGGACAAACTTAATATTTATTTCGTCTTTATTAGGTCTGCCAACGAGACGATACCAGGCGGGACTTTTGTTAGTTCGTCTCGGTCTCGCCAATCGAAAGATTTCAGTCTTGTGTCGGTTTCGGTCCCGGTCTCGCTTAACCAAGACTCGCCTCGGCATTTGTCTCGCCTTTGTGCCGAGAATATTTGAATGTGTAGTCTCGTCTCCGTCTCGGTCTTGGCCATGGTCTCATCCTTAGTTTTGGTTTCTTTCGTGTTTTTTTCGTAGTAAGACGATGTAAGTTCATATTGAAAAGATAGAGTACGTTATCTCAGCACTTTGATGGTAAAAAAATTGCGGGGTGTGGATCCATTAATCCATTTAAATCGGATCCATCCCGCAATTGATTTTGACAGATTATGGCTTGACAGCTAATGCAACCCACAATATTTTGACGTTTAGATAATATTTTTTTCCTAATGTCAACTAATATGCTTAAGATCAACTTTTTCCCGGAGCAAAAAATAAAATCGGAAATATTTAGAATTTTAATTTTGTAGACGTTTTTTAATCCAATTAAATCGGAGCCATCCCTCAACCGAAGAACCCGTGTTCTGGCCAGTGAATTAATTGAAGAAAACGCAAACAATATGTTTATATTATTTTTGTTTTTGTTTTAGTGGACTGTGTGGATTTAAAGCCAATTGAATGAATTTGTGACCTTTAGTTCAAAATGCGTTTCGCCCAGGTACTACAGCTGGGCTCATCAGTTAGATGCTGTAGTACCTTTCTAAGACGCATTATTTTTTTGATCGATGTTTACCGACTTTAATAAAACTTACAGCGATTACTCACTGTAAATTATATTTTTCTAGGGGAATTTGGTTAGATTCATGCACCTAGAATTATGTTTTGCCCGTGGTCTGGCCAGTGAAACGCATTTTGAACTAAAGGTCACAAATTCATTCAATTGGCTTTAAATCCACACAGTCCACTAAAACAAAAACAAAAATAATATAAACATATTGTTTGCGTTTTCTTCAATTAATATAAGGATGAATCGCAAAAATTTGACGAGTCTATACAGTTCGTGGGCCGTTTTCTTTTTAATTGGCATACTCAGAAAATGCTTGCAACCATAGTTAATTTAACAATGACATATATAAAGAAAATCAAAGAAATTACATTTTTATCTGCGCCACATCTTTAATTCGACCAGAAAATCATCTAAGCATACTTTTTGCATCATCTAGCTGACCTTTCTATTTCTATTTTTTCAAGTTTGACACATTTGTCGGGCAAAATATTTTGAATTTTGGAAAGCAATTCACGACGAGTTTCCTCGCCCAAAACTTCCCCTGCGTTCGGCCCTGCAGCACAGAAATCCTTTTTGATCCTTGTTAACTTCATGAGCTGCATTTTTAGTAAGGCAAATAGTTTTAGACCAAAATAGCTAGTGAATCACTAGTTTTTCCACGAATAGTTAGCAGTTCTAATTCATTGCATACACTCAAATTTATAACCGTTTTGTTTATAAAAATATTGTTTATGCAGGATCAGAATTACATTCGACTTTCGAAATTTAACCATTTTTTTTTGCAACATCGACCCAACCGTACGAATTGCTACAACTGTTATACATTTTTTCTGGTCTCGCCCATTTTGTTTATAAATGTATTTGACATCCATATTATACTTCTAGTGGGTATGTCGGTAGTTCAGTCGCTTATTAATTTTTTTCTTGAAATTTTTACATTTAAATTTAACGAACTATATTTTATCTAATTATTACTTAATTACTCTTCTTGCTAACATAACTGTTAAGCGTATCTACGAATATATTCGTGATAGGCAACATTTTAGTCATGTATCTATTTTCATCTGCTTTGAAATCCTGCTCCAAGAGATAAACAAAAAAAGTTTACCTATACCACATACATATACATGAACCCAAAAAACAAATAAACTAAACTGTGATTTGCAGATTTTTGTGGTGTTCCAGATTCTACGAGGATTTTCCGGAGCTTTAAGCATGCCAAATATTTTGGTCATAACTTCGACATACGTGTGCAATATTCATTTATTTTTTTTTGTGTTTTTTGACCATGTCCCTCAGCCAATTTATCAAATTAACATTGAAGTCCATCACAGCCTTAGGTAAAATTTTAGTTTGCTTGTATATGTGCCTTAATATAATCCTTGTTTAAGACTGTTCACAAAAACACAGAAAAAAAAATTGTATACTATCTCCGTTCCATGATGTATCTGCGTTTTATATTTAAAGGACCTTTAGGGATAATGATGTGTTTTTTTATATTCATGCAAGGAGTGTCCTTAAAAAACACAAACCAACATGTTTGGATGTAAATATCGTATATGTTAGTCTATTTAGTTTTATAAAAAAGCAAAAAAAAAATATATATATATCCAACCCATCTTATCTGTGCGGTGAATTTCTAATTACCATGATGTCCTTTCATTTTGTGTGTTTTTTTTTTGCTTGGTTTCCGCGTTCTTGAGGGTCGAAACTATAAAATAATTTTATGTGAATTTGTATTTTGATTACTTCATTTTGCATATTGCTTTGTTTCATTCTTGCCGAAGGTCTATTTCATTTAGAATATACAAGGGATAAGGGTTTACTAAATGCACGCTGCAATGAATACCTGATGATCCCATATTTTGGTCCTTCTTAACATCATAAAGGGAAAATTATGTTTAAAGATTGAGTGAAAAAGTAGAAGGGCATTGAGGGAAGCGGCGGGTTGGTAGACGAAGTAATTAACAATTAAGTGATTAACTGTTAATGATAATTGAGAGGTATTCTTAATGAGGGCAGGTGATGTGCTGTACCCGATAGTCCTGTGGAATTTGAAGAGAATTTATTTTACGATTCATAATGATACTTCGTTTATTTTGATTGCTATGCTCAAGTCGGGGAAACAATTAGGTGGAATAATTATATTAACTGCAGAAATGAAAAAAAAGTTAAGATTGCGATATTGTTTTATGTTACATCAAATTAACACACTGAACACAGTAGAAGGACCTCTAATTGAGAAAAAAATCCTTATTGGGCGCCATTTTAATTCAAAAACTTAGGTGCTTTCTTTAAAATCGCAAGTTGAAATTGCATCGTTTAAAATCTGTATACATCTAAATTTCCATGTGATCAATTTTTATGATGTCGATGTGTTTTATTCGTCAAGATTCAAGCGAGCTTATTGCAGAAATCTATGTTCTGCAAGTTTTCTGGAATAATCTTAGTAGACTTAATAGAGCCTGATAAAGTATTCCACAGTCGTGTTGTACGACTAAAGAAAGAATCTCTTTACTTGACATAATGTTTCCATTATAGCTATCATTCTTAGAGCTCTATTTTTTAATTCTATCTAAGAGATACAAATCAGTTTTGTGAGCTTCTGCCCAAATGTGCGAGTTATATTCCAGCCTTGGACGATAATATTATGATTTGAAATCTACTTCCCTTTTAATGAATCTACTTAATTTTTTGGGTCAAATCTACTTCGCTTTTAGTTTTTGAAGTGGTAAAGCAGTTTCGAACTACCAAATATATTAACTAGATAGCACATCACATATATCGAATGTACGAGTACAAAAGAATTTCAATATTAATAAAATTCACGATTGGATCGCACGTATTTACTCTTATGTTCGATCACATCGTGTGCAAAACATTTCTATTAAGAATCTAAATATAGTTTTTAGTTCGTTTTTACTTAGTTTTTCTAAAAATATGGTGTTAAGCATTTAGTAATAAAAACTCAAAACGAAACTTCCAAAAAAATCATCCACACTTTTGCGAAATATTGAATTTTCAAAAATAAAAAATATATCTAAAAAATTTTTTTCGAATTTTTTGGTACGCAATATTATTTTCAAATCGAAGGACCTCCTATATAAACGCTTTGATTGAAATCTATCGAGCCGTGTATGAGAAAGTCGAACATCAAAAAAATTGTTGCAACGGGCTATCCATTTTGCGGTTTCAAAAGTAAACGTAAATAAAACACATATATAAAATATTTTTTTTTCATGATATTTCTTTTATATTATAAAGTTTAAACGTTGACATTGTGTGTGAAACACTACATCATTTAAATGACCACCACGCGAAAATAAATATTTGCTCGAGTTGAGTGGCATGTGGCGCCTTCTTGTTGAAACCACATATTCTCCAAGTCGTAGTCTTCAATAGCAGGCAAAAAAAAGTCGGTTATCATATGACCATAACGCTCCGAATTGACGGTGACAGTCGTTGCATAGTGTTTTTTTTATTTTTTAATGGCCTCTCTTCAATTACTTGAGGATTCTCAGAACCCCAAATACGACAATTTCGTTTATTAACATACCCACCGAGTAAGAAATGTGCTTCGTCGCTGAAGAAAATTTTGTTCGAAAAATCGCCGTCCACCGCCTGTTGTTCAAGCACCCATTCGACGTATCTACGACGTTGTGAATGGTCAGCTGGCTTCAGTTATTGTGTGAACTGGATTTTATATGGATGTAGGTGTGGATCCAATTGCAAAATATGCCATAATGTGCCGTAAGACAGTCCTAATTCCTGAGATCGACGAGGAATCGACACATTCGGGTCTTCGGCAACACTTTCACTTACAGCAGCGATATTTTCATTGGTACGAGCAAAACGATGATGCACTGGCTTTACAATATCTGTAACCAATCCAGTCTCTTCAAATTTCTTCACAATTTTGCCAATTGCTTGCGTAGTTGGAAGATTATGGAAACCATAATCTCCTCTTAAAGCACGATATGTGGCTGTGGCAGAATCATCATTTTTGTAGTAGGTTTTAACCTTATTTATTCGTTGTGCGATAGTTAAGCCATTCATTTTCGTAAATGTCAGACTTTTAACTGAAAAAAAAATTGTTTTAAAAACTTAGTTTGACAGATGTCGAATTCCAGCCCTATACTTTTGAAACCGCGAAATGGATAACCTTTATAAATTTGACCAAAATGTAGACTATACCTAAAGTAGTGCACACACTTTTAACTTGCAATATAGGTCCTATATGGCAAATTTTGCATTTGGAAACAAAAATCAAATTCGAGATTTTAATGAAAATTGACATAACGATGATAGAGAACACCAAAAAGTCGGTCCCGCAATTCTGTCTGGTTGTCTGTCTGTCAATCAGTCTACCTGTCTGCCTGTCTGTCAGTCTGTCTGTCTCTCTGTATGTAGAAAGATGTACTAAACGGCTAAACCGATTTTGTTCAAACTTTGTGCTTAGTCGTTTTAGGTGATTGTCTAAAATAGATTTTTGAATCGTTGTTTTAGCCCCAATAAAAACGGGTACTTGCCATACATATTTTCTACCATCTTAATTATGTCGAAAACGGCACTAACAATTTTGATAAAAAAAGTATGTATGCTAATTTAGGTATGGTCTACATTTTGGCCAATTTTTTTTGATATTCGACATTCTCATAAACTACTCGACAGATAAAATTTTCATATTGGAGGACCTTTAAATTCTAACTAATAATGCATTTCAAAATTTTTGAAAAATATGTACATAGCTGTATTTGGGTTTATGAAAAAAAAACTATTTTTTTTTTCGAAAATTCAATATTTCGAAAACGGATGGACTACTTTTTCTAAAATTTTGTCTTTAAATTTTTATATTAAATATTTAAAATTTTCGTTTGAATTTGTTTTGAGAAAAAAATTAAGATATTTTTTAGATACAAAATTAAGTGAAAAAGGACTTTAAAAATATATATGCATTGCCGTTTCTATTAAGAATCTTTGGCATACAATGTAATCGATCATAAGAGCAAGTACGTTCGATCCAGTTGTGCATTTTATTTTTATCAAAATTCTTAGAGCCGTTTTCTATATATGTAATTAGGATGTTAGAAAAAAATGTATGGCAAGTACCATTATCTTTGGGCTAACAAAACGATTCAAAAAGCTATTTGATATAATCACGTATAGCGCTTAAGTACCAAGTTTGAAGACATCCTTCTACACACAGACAGGCAGAAGGAATTGCAGGACCCACTTTTTATTGTTCTATATCATCGATATGTCAAGTTTGATTAAGATCTCGAGCTCGGTGTTTATTTTTTTCAAATGAAAAACTTGTCTTATACTGTCCACCTTGCAAGTAAAAACTAACCCAGTTAATGTTTGCGATTGTTCAATTTAAAGTAAATGATATTATTGAATTCAAATGTTTAGTTCTTTCATAGTCATTTATAGGTTTGCTGGCTTTAGGATATACATTATATATCTTTGCATCCAAAAAATAGTGGACTTTTTGAGCATGCAAAAAATCAAAATATACATATTTTTGAATGAATGCAAATTTGTAATAAAAATGTATGTGATGAAAAAAACACTTTAAATTTTTGTATATATCCCTCTGTGCAAATTTTTAATTCTTTTTTGTTTATTCTTCTCTCCTGAAAAATGCAACGAATAAAATATTTTATTTTCCAATTTTATTATAAAAATGTAAACAAAAACATTTTGCCTCAAACTCAAACCGAAGCAATTCGTTTGATTAAATCTTTAAGTGAAATTTTATGTCAATGCTCCCATTCACTTTAATCTCGATTTAATTAGAATTGTAAAAGGACACAATGACCAGGTATATCCTTACCTATAAATTTATATAGCTACCTATGATGGACGTACCTACCTACTCCTGTCTATATACACATCTAAAGATATTTGCAGTACATATAGATACAACAAGAAGAGGGACATTTGCTACTATTTCAATTCCGCCTCTTTAGATTCATAGTAAGCTCTTATTGCCTTTATAAATCACATTGTGAATGTGTGTATCTGAGCTGAGAGCGTGACTATAATTTTCGTATCCTTTGTGAAAAGTGAATTTTCTCTCTCTATCTCGCTTTGTCTAATGTCGTTAAAATTAAGACATCCCAAGGATGCATAATAAACTTTACGCTGGACGACCTCTTTTAGTTTTACTGTTGCTCTTTATGCATGTATATCCTGCAAGGCCGTAGTTAAAATATATTTCCAAAGGGGTATGTTCAAAAATACTTTGGTAGGTAATTATTTTGAAAATTAAAAATATGTTCAACGTGAGAGGGTCAGAAACCACAAAAGTCTACATCCAAATTGCACATATTAAGAGATATGTACACATAATTTTGCAATTGCCTACTCGTGCCTTAACTAAAAATAAAATCTAAATTTTTCGATTTCGAAAGAACACTAAAGTCCCCTAATCAAAAACCTTTCAAAAACACACAATATCTTTACGGCCATGTCGCGACGGTTGGTCGTTGGTCCTTGGATTAATAAGAATAGATGTAGGTGGAGACAAACAAACGCCCTCTGTACTCAATCTCACAATGTGTACTCCCCCCTCCCTCTTATTTAATCCTTCCCTTAAAAGTTTATTGACGTGAATTGAAAGAATTAGTGTAATACTTAAACATCAACGTACAATAAAGCACAGGAGAAGTTGGGATAGATTTGAAATTCTTCTGGGATTAAAGTTTTTTTTTTGTTTTGTTTGCTTCTTCTGTTGTGGAAGTATTTGTTGTTACTTTATTGTTGTGACCGAGTTTTTTTTTTTGATGTTGTCCCATCTATTTATCCAATCGTACTCTTACTTAATCAATTTTCAAAATGACAAATAAAAAAGTTTTTATTTTGTAAAGGACATCTTCACGGCTATTGGATGAGTAAATGGTTATTCAGAAGTTTTGGAAAGAGTTGATTCGTTTTCGAAAATATAATTTGACATTATTAAAATAATTGCCGAAATGCCATCATTAAAAAAATTTATGAAAAGAATTAATTGAAAAAAAAAATCGCCAGCAAGGTTACTCCAAAAATTACACACATATTAAAAAAAATGGGATTAAAAATGGGCATTGCATGTAAATTGATATATACTTGCAAGGACTTGCTGCAGCAAAAGGTTAACAATTATTGCCTTTTAATAATAAATTCGAAATAGTTGTACATATCGCGTAGATTGCCGAAGGTCCTCGTGGCCTAAAGCCTTAAGATTCCAATAAATTAGTATATGTTGGGAACACTTACTTTACTGTATCTCAAATTATAATGACTGAAATGGTCCTTTCCGTTGGCTAATAGACTATTTCCTGAATTAAGATTGCACAATAAATTGCTAACTTTCTTTTTTTTTTTTTTCATTTCAGGTAAGTCGAATTCGAACTAGTATCATTTTCTACAACAGCCGTAAGTATGTAATTAATCTAAATTATTGAAATACCGTAACCATTTTAACCAACTACATAATATAAACCTTGAAAACACCTAAAAAAAGCCACATATTCATCCTTTTTTCTTGTCCTAAACCAACATGTATACAATCAAAGGGAACAAAAACAATATAAATACCGTTGCGGTAAGTTTATATTCATTATTCCAATGAGTTAATTAAGGCTGACCTTAATGTTGGCAATATGTATCCATAGCCGTATATGTACATACATTTATAATACTAACCGAAATTTTACTGCTGGTGGTTGAACTTCAAGGATACATAACCCTACTGCAGAACTGACGAACGACTAAAAATACACATCCCCTTGACCCAATATTTTAGACATTTTCATTCTACCCCGAAAATTGTCATTGTCACTTAAAATGCGAATAGTGTCAGTTGGTCGGTTTAAATTTGTTTATATTTTATACTAAACTTTAAAATTGATGGCGGAATTTTGTTATGATTGGAATTTTCGGATTTATTTTGATATTGATTAAAAAATCTATCAGTAGAATAAAATAAAATTAAAAACCACTGTTGGAAAAAAAATGTTGAATTTGGGTAAATTCCCACAAAGGCTTTAGGGGGATATTTGTGGTTAATGAAGTTTCAACTGTATTAAAATATTCTATTTAATGGTGGTGAAATATTTTGTTGTTGGCCCTCAAAACAACATAATTAAAACAATATTAAATATCATAAAATTAATTAAGCTGACAAAAAATTACACGAAGAAATTCTGTGAAATTAATTTTCATTGAAAAATGTACATGTAGCATAAAAAACAAATATTAAATAAGAAAATGTGTTTGTGGATCATTTTATGAGATTTAATTTTTTAGCTTTTCTGTGGTTGAATATTTTTGTATGGGTTCATTGTTGACATTTATAGAATTTACTTTGAATTTAATGCTTAAATGAATTATGAAATAACTGATATTCTCCTTTTATTAAATTCGATTTATTTCATAAGCAAAATGTTCAATATAAATTTTCAAAATCTATAACTTTACTTACAATCCACCAATGACATTCTTATTTCTGAATGTAAAGCTGTTATCTTAGATAGATAGAGATAGAGTCTCCAGGATGATTTTACCCTCTGTCATTCTGGGTTTTTTGTTTGAATATTTTCTCCAATTTGCCACAAAATGTTTTTGGATAAACGTACCTTGCCTGGATAAGTTCGAGGATCAAAGGAACTTAACCTCAATTTGGGGTCATTTGCACCATTTTAAATATGATCACAATCATTCTTAATTTGCAAAGAAATTTTCAAAGTAAAAATTTGTGGTGATCGAATGATTTCAAGCTAATCGAATAATCATTCGAATTATGAAGAAGTAAACAAAATTGGAATATTTTACTACAATTTCTACTTGTGATTATAGGTACTATAAGGCAATTTATGGATTCGTGAAAAAAAAAATCTAACAATCAAACATGACATTACGATCATAGAGAACACCAACAAAATGGGTCCCCCAATTCCATCTGTTTGTCTGTCTGTCTGTCCGGAGTCTGCAGCCTAAGCGGTTAGATAGATTTGCTTCAAACTTTGTATATATTGTTTGTTCGCTAATATGCCCACACGTTTTTTTCATTTTTTTTAAGACGACAAATAACAGTAGCTCCCATACATTTTTTTCTGGCCAAAAATAAAAAACTTATTTTTCTCGAAAACGTCTCCAACAATTTTTATAAAAAAAATCAGTTCATTAATGAAGCAAAAGGGAACATTTTAGTAATTTATGCTTTGGAAAAAAATTGTTACTAGTGCGAGTAGTACCCTAATTTTAGTTTTCGATTTTCTGGAAAACCGTTAATTTTATTTTTTTTTTTGAAATTTTTTGTGCAGAAGCTCATAAAATGTTTATACAATAAGCCAAAATTTTTCAAAAATAATTTTTTTTGGAAATTAAAAAAAAAACTTTTTTTTTGTTGAAAACTCAAAATTTCGAAAACGATTTAATGGATTTTTGTGACACTTCGTATTTGGTAGTTTATTGACATTATCTTAAACAGTTAAAAAAACTATATTCCTAAGATAAAAAACAACGGTACCTCCCATACAAATGTTAAAAAATCCGTTAAGAAAAAAATGTATTTCTCGAAAACGGCTAAAAGAATTTAAAAAAAAAAAATGTGTGTGTTTCTAAATTAGTACAGTCCACTTTTAAGTATAAAAATATTTTTTTTTGCGTACTTACAAACGGTACTTCCCATGGAACCACTTTTTATATTTTCGACTTTCTCAACATTGGATGAACCGATTCAAATATTTTTTTTTATACAAATGGTGCCTGAAATTGTTAATAAAACTGCATACGAAGATTTTCAAAAAAAAAAGTTTTTCGATTTTTAAAAAAATAAATTCAAATTTTTTTTTGAAAAATCGATTTTTCAAAAAGCAGTCACAGAATTTTTTTTAATTTTTTATTTTATATATATATTAACAATATTTTTAAAATGGCGTTTCAAGTTTTTTTTTCTAAAAATGTTTTCAAAATTTTATACATACAAAATTAATTTATTAAAAAACCGCTCCAACGATTTTTGAAATTTTTTTTGATATATTCTTATTTTTCCATGAATTCAACTGGCTTCTTTGTTTTTTAAAAAACATTTATGTATGTGAATTATCCATTTATTTCTACCTTTTTATTATTCCCTTTTTACGAAGTTTTGCCTACATCACTGATTACTAAATACAATGTAGGCCATCATACATTTATATATACATATATATGCCCAAGAATCACATGAATCTTATGTATGCATACTGCACCTAAATTATAAAGTTATATGCATATAGCTACCTACCCACCTGCATTCGTCATTTTCATTATTATACGTACATGTTTACCTACTTAGTTTCCATTGATATATGTATGTACAAACATTTTACTCTCCTCACATAGTTAAAATCCATAACTTAGATTTAAATATACATTTGTAGGTACCTTAGTAACTATTCCTTGAATCATTCATTCGACAATTCATTATACACACTAAGAATCAAGGTAATCTTAATTACGTAGGCTTTACACCTGCATAGGATAACTACACCTAACTTACTAAACTTCAACCCACATTAAAGTTGTTAGCTACAAGAGCAAGTTCGTACGATCCAGTCGTGCATTTTATTTACAATGCACATGTTTCATACTGTGGTTGAATTTAGAAAGGTCACTCAAAGGAATAAAGTTAAGTACTCACATATTAATAGATACTTAATGCCTTAACTTTGAGGTACATGATCTTACCATTTTTTTTTTGATTTATACAAAATGAGATCTTTCGATTCTTCCATTCAGTCATTCCAGAAAACAAATTCAGATACACTACCTACCTGTATGTGAAGAATGGATATGTAACAAACTGTATTCGAGATCCGAGTGAATACTATTACTATATTACTAATTCATTCGAATAATGAATGCTTCAGAAACATATACATAAAAAGTCTTTAATTCAAAATCGAACCTTTATATACACTTAAAGGCAATAGACAGACAAAACAAACACACATCACAATACCGTTTGGCTGCTATTGCTCGAGCCTGTTCTTTGCAATTGCATTACGCTTAAATAGTAGTAGTAATGAAGTAGAAATCGAGAATTCCCATGTATTAGAGACGAGACATTATTCGAATAATGAATTATCGAGAGGTCTCGAGATAATGTTTGAATCTATAAAATTGATTTTTTTTAAGTTCGAATGCGCACATTATTAGTAAATAGAGTACTCCTTTGAAAGCCAAAGGTGGGACATATGTATCTACGTCTGAATATTTTCACTTGCGTACTTTAAGGAAAGTTTTGCATTCGGAAAAAAATCGAACTTGAGATTACAATTAAACTTGTCATTACGATGATAGAGAACACAAAAAAGTGGCTCCTGAAATTCCGTCTTTGTGTCAGTAGGTCGATCTAGAGCCTAAACAGCTGAATCGATTTTCTTCAAGCTTAATGCTTACGTGTCTTAGGTGATTGACTCGATTTTTTTTGGAAATTGAATGGCAAACTCCAATTATCTTAAAACAGCTTCCATGATTTTAACTTAACAAATTCAGTGAAACATTGTAGGCGAAGTCTACATTTTGGGCAAACAAATACAGTTTATACTGATGCAGCTATACCAGATGGAAACATGGAGTGCAGAGTAGATTGTGCAAGAGTCATAGCAAACCAAAAAAATGAATATAAGTTGAATAATTACTAGACTCCAAGTTACAGTTTACCTTCGAGTATGGACCGGGATCGTTAAACTTTCTTGATCTAACAGTTTCAATGTCCCCAAGGAAACTAGTCCTTGACATCTTTAGAAAAAGTACAGCTACCGCTACCGTTACGTAGTCAGCCCGCCCACTGAATATTAAAATGTCCGCATTCCACTCAATGCTAAATCGCCTTCTAAAAGTACACCTCAGTCGAACCAATTTTAAAAAAGAACTCGTCTTAATAAAAAATATCGCAACTGCTAATAGATATAACCCCAAAACTATTCACCGCTTGTTACAAAAGAAATCCAGACAACAGACATACAAATGATGAAATGTGGCGAAAGATTCTTTATGTTCCCGGTGTTTTGGACAAACTCCCCAAGCCACTCTTAGAAGCAAAAATTAAGCCAGCGTTCTTTAACAATTTTACTTTAAAAAATGCTCTATGCAATAAAAAATTCAAAAAATCAGTTCATAAAAATATGAAAAGTGGAGTTCACAAAGTTATTTGTAAAGAATGTAATGTAGTTTAAATCGGAAAATCTTCAAGATCACTGAAAAAAATATTAATGGAACATCTGAAAGCCTCAACATATCATGTTCCTTCTTCTGGTCTTTCCCACGATCTGAAAAACACTGGTCATGGATGCTCTATCGACGATGTCACTCTGCTACATAACCTTCCGGCTGGCAGGGAATTAGACAAATATGAATTTTTTGAAATCAACAAATATAAACTGTACTCAATTGTCAAATAGATATGACGAATAATAGTCCTTTGTTAAATTAAAAAATTTATTTTTATTCTAACGTTTTTATATTTTTTAAATAAATATGTTAAATATATAAATATATAAATATGTATGTTATTGTCAGTGCCCTGAAGATGTCATAAGCCGACGAAACGCGTCGGCCTTTTTGTTAAATAAATATTTATATAAAAAAAATAAACTTTTATACTGTGGAAACAACAAGTGTTTTTTAAATTATTTTTTCTAAAAATGTCCAAACAAATATTTTAATTAAAATATTCTTAACGGTAACTGACAATAATCGATAAATTTATTTTACACAGTAAGCCTTTCAGATTCTAAATAATACTCCATACCAAAATTTTCGAAAAAATATTTTGTTGGACTAAAAAAATTATTTTTTTTTTTATTTTTTTTTTCAAAATTCAATGTTTTGAAAACTGATGGACGATTGTTTTTGAAATAATGGGGCGTATTCATAGTCATTTTTGAACTGTGTCTAAGTTAAGCCTAGGCTTCGTTGAATTTTCGGACGTTGATTCTATTTTTATCAGTTTATCATTCCAAAATATTTGAAGTTATTTGTGTAGTAAATCTGTCCGTATTCATTGAGCCAAAATTGTCTTGAGCTATAGTGTATTAAAAACTGGGTTTACCAGCGAATATTTGAATATGCCCCAATGTTTTTAAGTTTATATTATTAAATACTTAAAAAAAAAAAAAAAAAGAGCAGTTATATGCGTTCCTGTCGTGCATTTTATTAAACTATGGACTACCTAAATGCGCAGATATTTTAGATGTTCTGACATTGTTTCACCACAGCAGCCAAACGCATTTTCCGTAATCGTTTTTTAAATCGAATCTTTTGGGAATATATTAACTTCGTTAAAATATTTTAAAATATTTATTTAATTAATTGAAGTGATTGCAATTTTTAAGAAACAATCATTTGTTTTTAAATAATCCTACATGTTTCTCTCCATTTAACGGACAATAAGTCCCATAGTTCTCATTCGATTTACTGTCATGAAAAGTCAAAGTATGTCATCTTTTAATTGTATTCAACGAATGATTTTTAAGGATTGTATTCTCTTACAATCATAAGTAATACAACCTGCATTGGTTTGGGCATGATCATGTGGCTTTGGTGGCACGATGCTTGGGAAATCGCTAATTGAAGGTTCTCATTGAAAGATTTACTCGAAGTTTTGGTAGCCGTAGAATAGTAAAAATTCTAGCTAAAAAATATTTTATATTCTATATTTTGTAAGTCAGCTAGTACCATTTTTTTTCTAACTAAATATGTTTATCTTCTTTAACATTAACCGTTGGAAAATATTTAAAAGTTGTATAACAAAATATCTAACTTCATCCTCTTATTTTGTTGTTAGGTCAAATACCTACATAACTTACTCGGTTGGCCAAAAGAGCAGAAACCTCCAGATAATGTTTTCAGAAGGGCAAGTTTTGATTCGCCAACTAAGTGCTTCCAAAATATTCAATCTTCAAAACATTTTGGCATTCTTCAATATAACATATTTATATACTGACCTACAGTTCAAATGAATAATCTCCTAAAGTACGATTACAATCTATAAATCAAATTGGATTAATCATTAATGAGAAATTTATAAAAATGTAAAAAATAATATGCACGACTGGATCGTACGAACTTGCTCTTGTAGCTAACAACTTTAATGAAGCTAAGCATTGGCGCTGTTAAGTAGGTAGGTAGTCTATTTATCCTATGTAGGTTTAAAGTCGATGTAATTAAGATAACCTTGATTCTAGGTATAATGAATTGTCGAATGGATGCTTCAAGGAATAGTTACATAGTTACCTATACAAATGTATATTTAAATCTAGGTTATGCATTTTAATTTTGTAAGTTAGCAGAGAAATATTTACCTATATACTTATGTACTTAAGATAATGAAAATGAAGGATGTAAGTTGGTAGGTATGCAATATGCATACATAAGATTTATGTGCTTTTTAAGGACACATATGTATATATAAATGTATGAGGGCCTACATTGTATGTAGTATTAAGTGATGTACTCAAAAATACCTCAAAAGCGAATAATAAGGTAGAAATAAATGGATATTACACTTAATTAACTGTTTTTATATTGCTTAAATGTTATAGCTTGAGAGAAAACAAAGATGTCATTTGAATTCATGGATAAATAAAAATATATCATTTAAAAAATTTAATTTTTATGTATAAAATTTTAAAAACATTTTAACAAGAAAAAATTTGAAACGCCATTTTGAAGATGTTATTAATAATGACTGGATTTTGAAAAAAGCGATTTTTCAAACAAAAAAAACAATGTATTGAAAAACCTTGGTTTTGAAAATTTGATAACGCAGTTTTATTAAAACTTTTAGGAAGCATTTGCTTAAAAAAAAATTTTAATCGGGCAATCCAATAGTGAGAAAGTCGAAAATATGAAAAGTGGTTCTATGGAAAGTACCGTTAATAAGTAGGCAAAATAAAATATTTTTATACATAAAAGTGGACTGTACGAATTTAAGAACACACAAATTTGTATATAAAAATTCTTGTAGCCGTTTTCGAGAAATACGTTTTTTTTTAACGGTTTTTTAACATTTGTATGGTAGATAGCGTTGTTTTTTCTTTTAGGAAAATAGTTTTTTTAACTATTCAAGATAATGTCAAAAAACTACCAAATACGGAGTTTCGAAAAAAGCTATTGAGTCCTTTTCAAAATTTGATTTTTCAAAAAAAAAAAAAAATTTCCAAAAAAAAAAAAATAAAATTAACCATTTCTCAGAAAATCGAAAACCGAAAAAATGCTTCTACTAGAGGTACCAAACATTACCTTTATTTGTCTAAAAAAAAATTTATGAAATGATGTTTTTTAAATCGTTGGTGCCGTTTTTGAGAAAAATAAAATTTTAGATTTTGGCAAAAAAATTTATGGGAGGTACTGTTATTATTGTTGTCTTAAAAAAAAAATTTAAAAAAACGTGTGGGCATATTGCTGACAAAACAATATTTAACAAGCTTGAATCAAATCTACCCAACCGCTTATGCAAACAGGCGGAATTGGGGGACACACTTTTTTGGTGTTTCCTATGATCGTTATGTCTTTTTTGATTGTTAGAATTTTTTTTTTAACTTGCCTTATACAATAGTGCCTATAATCGCAAGAAGAAACGTTTAATGAGTGATGCAGTCTTAAAACTCATTTTCGGTACCGTTTTCCATATGAGTAAAACTTAAAAAAAAAAAAAAAATTCAGTTGTAGTTTTTCCGGTTTAATATAAATAATTAAAAAAAAACGCGACTTCGTTATTTTAAAGTCGTATCTAAACAAACAAAATGCAGTTTGAAACGCTGAATTTCAAGCTTCAAAACAATATCGTCATCAATTTAAATCAACACACTCTTGCAATTAGATTGCTAAACCTTATGCACGTTACGTGAAAAACGTTGGTATAATGACCGGGGTGGCAAGGATATGTCTCCTACTAACAAGTATAAACTACAAAATATTTGAACTTTTCGAATAAATATTTTGCTCTCAGTCGAACTATAAAAGAACTGATTAAATTTTGTCTACGGCATGACACGTATATTTATGAAAGAGAGCGAACAAAACCATAAATTCACAATCCTTTCGAAATTATCAATCTCCCATATGTGCGTGCGTGTACAATTTGTATTCAAATTATGTCATTTATAAGCCGCACATCGCTTAAGTTATGTAAATTAAACAACAACAACAAACAATCATCCCCATAAACTTCAGTTTTGAAACCGCATAAAATCTATAGAGTGAAAACATTTCAGGCGAATAACGAGATTTGAATTGCATGTAATTTACTCTCAGCATCCATTTCCTGTTAAGATACTACAAAATCAGAATTTCATGCGAGCTATACACACTTACACATATACACGCTTATTAACAACAACTTTACCGTTATTTTCAACACAAATCTTATGGATTGTTATTCGAGCTTCCATATTGCTGTGAAATAAACATACATTCGGGAATTAGTGGGAGTATACCCGCCTCCCAAACAAGGAGACTAACAAAAAAAAAAAACAACAAAGAGTCCTTCATACCCCTTCCCAGCACTCTTCACTCCTATCTCAGCCACAAAAACATGTTGTCTTATTTTTGCGCGGCCCATATATCTTCCAAAAAAAAACCACGAGAAGTATTTCCACACTCTGACACAACCACTGAACTTGGTGAGAGCTTCTGTAGTTCATTAGCGAATAACTAAAGTGCCAACTTGGGGGCAGATTTAGGCCCAACTTTAATGTTAACCATTAAAACCATCTAATGCATATGTATATTGCTTTAACAATTTGTTAGAAAATTCCTTATCCCTAACCAAATGTACCCATATCATGCACTCCACAAGGAGCAAATCGAATGAAAAGGGATATTACTATCATCCACTGCCACTTCTGTCGCCATCCGCCTCCTGCCGCACCGCGCCACGTCCGTCGGCCTTCCATATATTTATTAATCCCATCTTGATAAAGTGTCCTTTGTTGTTATTTTTTTTTCTTTGTGTATTTGTGACAATTTGCATGAAACTTACATAAACAACTTAGGTCACAAAGTAATCTTTTAGGAAATCCCTTTTGTCGAACCTTTTTCTTATGCTTATATATTCGTACATATATATGTATACATCCTTAAAAGTGAATCATAGAAAAAAATAAAATTACGAACATCTTTACTGATTCCTTTGCTTTCGTGCATAGACATGGGAGGTCCTGAGAAAACTACAAGCAAATTTGTAAGTAACCCAACTTTTTGTTGTCCAAAATAATCATTATGTCGCAATCTTTTTTATATAAGTATTTTACTGTTTGTTTTGAGGTTAAAATACAGGACACCTCATATATACAAATAAAAAAAACAACTTAGCGAAGTTTTTCCATATTAATGTGTATAGAAAGCGCATGTCCTGGAAGAACTGTCTACCTTATTTTTCTGTTATTCTGTTTGTTTCGCATCACATTAACTATTCACTGATAAGAAGAGCTCCAGTAAAATCACATAAGATGGCGCCACATGTTATTGTTGATGCTGTGGCAAGGTGGCATTGCGTGGTGAATTTCGTCAGATTTTGCGTATATGCAGCATCACTCTCTCAAAATCGACGATGGTGGTCCCCGAAGAGAATTATGAATCTGAATCATTGCTCTTAAAAAAGGATACATTTGTTGTTTTCATTTTGCAAACAACAACCTAGACATCCTATTGTAATTGAAATGATAACGAAAATAGAATAATTTTTCGCTTGTTCCAAGGATACAGGCGAATCTCACCACTGCATCAAATGTAGATACTCTCTGATTTTCTCTTCTTTATAAAGTTTTTTTTTTATTTCTTGTGTGTGTCTATTTTGCTGTCGGACCCACATAGGAGGACACATCCTAGTTCTAGAGAGTCAACATTCCAGATGCTCGTTGCTTTTGTACGGTTAACTTTAAGGGATAAACCCTTGATTTTCATCAGTTTAACTTGTATACGGGCGTCATACGGTCGTGGTTGTTTGCGATAAAATCTTTCCGAAAATTTACCCTGAAAAGCTGTGTTTTTTTTTTGTTGAGTCTTGCAAAAGCAAAACTAAGAAGAAAAGGAGCTATCGTCCTTTTTTTCGTTTATTCTTTTATAGTTTTTTTAGTTTCCGAATTTGGATTGGCGGTTAAACGGTATTCGATCTGATGTGTGTTTTTATGTTTGAAATGGAAAATGGCATCAATTTCGATTAAGATTTAATGTGTGTGGTGCTCTGCTCGGGGTGAAATAATCAAAAAAAGAAAAAAAATATATAATCCTCACGTCATCACTGTGTTGTGTGTATCGGAATAAGAATCGGGAAAGGAATGTTCTTGTCAATATTTTAAAATTAAATTAAATAAATTGTAAAGTGGCTTAATAGTTCTTTCTTGAGTTTAATTGTATTTCATAAAATAAAACGGATAACAGTGCAAAAAAAGTTAATATTTTTCCATTGTCATGGCATTATCTACTTGAAAATCGATCTGAGAAGCAAACATTTATAGACATCATCAAGGTGTGTTTTTTTTCACATGAATTATTTTATCTTCGTATTTTTGTTGTTGTTTGTTGTAATTTTCTTATTTTTAAACACTGCGAATATACTGCCTTCAAGATTCTGCTACGCTCATAAAATAGTGATGCTTACTAAAAATATTAAAAATTGGGAATAAAAAGAAAATATTTTTTTAGTGATATGTTTTGTTTTCATTTTTTAGTTTCATGCATTTGATAATTTTCATATTCTGTTCTTTCACTTTCACTCTCTCACTTAAATCACAAAAAAAAAAATACAGTAGGAAATTTTATAAAAATCACAAATAAATTGGCGCCCGAGCTGAAACGCATCTCGTTGCATATATCTACTCACAAATAAAAAATATTCACACACCAAACTTCACCATAACGTTTGTGTTTTTTTTCGATCACTGCATTTTTCTTAAAAATATCTTAGCCATATGTTTTGAAGGAACTTTCCTTTTAATAAACCTTGGGACGTATGCACATGTGGGCATAAAAGAATTATAAAATCTATAAAGAAATAAATAAACTAACTTCTGTTATCATATTTTGTGTAAATTAGAACAAAATATCTCAAAATATATCGTACTTTGTAGTTAGAAATCAGAGGGTATTTCATTAAATTGTTTTTTATTGAAAAATTCTGTAAATCTAAAAAAAACAATTGATTTATCACAGCTGCACGTGTTTAGCACAAAACAAAAAATTAAAAAACGCAAAGACATAAAACGAAATAAATAAATGAAACTATGTACATATTTTAATGCTAGCGGTTCTGTTGTTTATTTGTTTGGTTATTCTTTTTTATTATTATATGACTCAACTTTATTTTGTTTTATTTTACTTTACTTTATTTTGTTTTGTTTTGTTTTATTTTATTTTATTTTATTTTATTTTATTTTATTTTATTTTATTTTATTTTATTTTATTTTATTTTATTTTATTTTATTTTATTTTATTTTATTTTATTTTATTTTATTTTATTTTATTTTATTTTATTTTATTTTATTTTATTTTATTTTATTTTATTTTATTTTATTTTATTTTATTTTATTTTATTTTATTTTCCAGTAAAATTATACTGTCGGGTTTTTATTGCATTAAACTCAAGTACCTTCGCTTTATGGTGTCCTTAAGTTGAGAAGGCGCCCGTGAATTAACTAGATTTCTATTTAAATATGAAGAATTTATTAAGCTGCACTAAATATAGCTAAGTGCCAAATTTGAAATTTCCTAAATATCAGCTATAAAGTTGTTAACATAGAGATAAAGGGCACACAATTTTTATTTTCATGTCAAAATAAAAACATTTCTGTGAATTTATTATTTATTTTTTGTAAAAATCCTTGAAGTTATTTTTTTTTAGAATTCTTTGACTTAAATCTATCAACGGTTGTCGTTTTATTCATATAGTGTCAATGAATTAAGTAAACCTCAGAAAAGCAGAAGTTCAAAACTTTTCTCTAAATTAGCGCATTCTCAAACTTTTATCGTAGTATTTGACTTTGGTATGAAATATGCGTCACTTTAACTTGACGTTTCATATTTTTCAGTTAATATTTTTAAAAACCGCTCTCGATTTAAAATAAGGACTCAGAGTAGACAAAATTGGATTTATTTTTATAATTAGCTGAGCGACCAAAAAAAATATCTTTTTCAAAACTCTGACAATCGGATTAATATTAATCGGAGATAATAATCAGATATTCGAAGGGGTGAAATAAGGGAATGACGTACACAAATTTAATAATTTCCAAAAGCAATAAAGGACATGCTTCGTGACTATTGAATTTCTAACCTATTCGATTATAATTCATAGTGATATAAGACTTAAAACAGTGCTGCATGAACCATTGGAAAATGCATTATTTTTATTCTAAAAAAAAACAACTTAATTTTAACTGGCAGGATCCGCGGTTGTCTAAGATCCTTCTCAAATAGGTTTTTGAATCGTATTTTTAGGTCCAAATCTAACGGTATTTGGCACACAATTTGTCCTACCTTCTTAATTATCTCGAAAACGGCTATAACGATTCTTATAAAAAAAGTGTGTGCACTACTTTAAGTATAGGTAGTCTACAATCTACATTTTGGTCAAACATTTTTTTTTTTTAGATATTTTGTTGTTAACAGTACCCGCCATACAACCATGTTTTTGATTTTCGAATTTGTCACAAACGGCTCAACGGATTTATATAAAGTATTTTATACAGGAGGTTCTTCTAATTATAAATAATACTGCGGACAAAAAATAAAAAAAAAATTCGAAAAATATTTCTATTTTTGAATTTTTTTTTTTGAAAATTAGTTCCAAAACGGGTTAAAGAAGGCGTACGTTTGAAAAGTCAAATAATAAGGACATTTTTATTAATAACGCATGCACTTAAGCCAAATAAGCCACAACTAAATCGTGTTTCTAAATACGGACGTAAGTGATTATTTTATTTGCGGTTCAGTAGGGCGTATACTTACTTTTTTCTACTGAAACATACCAACATTTTTTATTTAAAATTTTATAAATTTAATGTATGCTTAATATACACGTACCTTAAGCACAGTTTTACAATGTACAATGACAGAAGCATTAAACATTGTGAACTTTCGCGTAAAACTATCCGCTGGTGCGTGGTCTTCTTATTTTTTTTTTTAGTTTTTTAGTTTAGTTTTTTTTTTTTAGATTAGTTTATTATTATTATTTTAAATCTGATATCAATTGCACAAATTTGTAAAAAAAAAACGACTCAACATTTTACATGCGCTGATTTTGAGCGGGCATATCGGTTATTGTCTTATTGAAAATAAATTTGTTTATATCCTTCTTAAAAAAAACTACAGTAGACGCTCGATTTAGTGAAGTAATAAAAACAAGGCATGTTCACTATTTCGAGAGAGAATTTTTATTAGTTTTTAAAAGCAAAATTTAATAAAAACTACATATGTTCATTGAATAGTGTAAGTGCACACACTTTTGTTTATAAGTCTTAAGCAATTTTACAAACCTTGACAAAAAGCATAAGTATTTAAATTTTCTTTGAAAAAATTTCATAAATAAAACAAAAAAGAAACATTTCACATCACGTCAATAACAAAAAATACATAAAACAAAAATATTGAATTTCGTATACCAAAAACCTTTTTGTACGATGAACGATTTTCGATTTATTCATTATGCATTTACGGTCTTCAAAATGTTAGCTAAACCACAATACCCGAACACAAGACAGTCAGTCTCGGAAAGTTTCTCTAAGGTCTTAATAAATATACACATTCGTAAAAACTGGCGTTTTTTTTTTGGTAAAGATTGTGGAAATCACAATTTCGGCTTAATGGATATTGATATAATTCCATGTCAAAGTAGTAATAGTGCAAACGAAAATCAACTAAGATATACATATGTTTTTGAATCGCGGCCTCTTTGTAAGGCTTTATTTTAATTGTGCCTTGACGTAGTTTTCAAATAGGCAGAATAAAATCAAATTCAGATTTTAATTATTTATTTGATCTGCTTCAAAATAGCATATGATGAAATTTCGATAAAAAAATACTCAACATAAAAATATTAGTTAGTAATGCGACATAATCCCAAAACAGAAATCTCCAAAAATAAAAGCCCCAAAAGAAATTCTAGTAAAGATGACATATACATCCAAATAAACATCCAGTAAGTTGCCAGAGGAATTAACTTGACTGTTAAACAACGAGATAACAATATCGAATTTTTCAATCAAGAAAAAACAATCTACAGAATCATTTAATTTGAACATTACTTTTATTTCGAGTATCGAGCTCTTCATAGAAATTAATTTTTGGTTAACGTTTATTTTCAAGCAATAATTTTGCAAAATGTTTTTGACATCGAAAATAGGTATTTATTTTATTCCTCAGATAAATTCTTATTCCTTTCTAAAATGAGCAGATAACTTTATTCCTAGATTAAGTTGTATCTGAATGTTGAAAAACTGATGTTTGCTCTATGTGGAGAATATGTACTAACTGACTGCATAACTGACTATTCAAAAATTGGCTCTCAATGCAATATCTTCCAAATGAAATAATAAATTAAGAAACAAAATTTGTAAGGAAAAGGATTTCTCATTTATTTTGTCGTTTATTTAACTAGAATTAGCGTTGTTATTAAATTTAACAAAGAAGATTTATTATTTGTATTTTTGTTTACAAACGAACTGTTCTTCATTTTGAACTATTCGCTTTCGTTTTTTTCTTACATGCGATTAGAGTTAGTACAATAGAAGGCAAGTTATGCATTCTTTGAAAAAAAAATTGAAATAATAATCAAACATGACATTATGATGATGGCGAAGACGAGAAAGGCTGCTATTCAAGTGCGGCTTGAAAAAAATTATGAATATTGTCGGAAAGTGTCGCATTAGTGCGGTCTTGCTTTAAACCTTTAAATACCCAAAATTTAAAAACAAATCCAAAGATTTCGATGAAAGAAATTCGACATTAGACGTGTTCCTTTTCTGTAATTTATGCGGGGCTTATACACATATATGAGTTGACCGTCGCGTCGCCAGGACTATTTTCATGAAAGCAATAAGGATGCTAATTCAACTTTTTATCATGCAATTTCAGCTTTCGATTTTTAAGTACGTGGTTAAGGGACGTATGTGGTGGCCGGGGTAGACAAAATTGCTCAGGTTGAAAAATTGCAGAATCATCGCCCTTTCTTCTGTGCGAATGTTCGTTATGGTACGATTGAACTTTTCTAAATTAAGTGAAGTAAAGAGTGCGGATATATGTTTGAGGAAAGTTAACATCTATTAAATATAGCAGCGTTTAAAAGTATCTCTGCAACCGAAAGAAGTCCAAAACGGAAATATGGATTAAAAATCGCTGTGGTTTAAAATTAGTATAAGGTTTCGCACTGAACTATCAATTTTTTCAAGTTTGCAAGGAAAATTTATTTTCGTGTGTAAACACATACAATCGCGAAATCTTATATTTTCACGGTTACAGGCGTCGCTAAATTCATCCAATATTCCTTGCATTTCAGCTTAAGGTCGCGTGCGCTTGGCACCATGTTAGAAATTAATAGTTTGTTGAGAATATTGAAATCAGCTTATTAACCCAGCTTACATCTGCAAGGATTCCCCAGCTCCAGGGGCTACTTTTGCGAACGTAAAAACTAACTTGCAAGTGAAAGCTCATGCTTTCGCGTAAGTTGATATAGGCATGCAAGTAAAACAAAATTTGGTGGGTCCCAACTTTTTATGTGCCAGCTATAAAAGTTGATAGGATTTTAAACTTA
This sequence comes from Philhelius pedissequus, assembly GCA_910595825.1. Taxonomy (NCBI): domain Eukaryota; kingdom Metazoa; phylum Arthropoda; class Insecta; order Diptera; family Syrphidae; genus Philhelius; species Philhelius pedissequus. The sequence continues at coordinate 75,775,031 of OU343162.1, forward strand.
ACTGCCATCTTTTTCATTGACTTAACATGAAAGTTTACAAAGTTTGATGTGTAAGCTTTCAGAGTCCCGAAATGTTTATTTTCACAAGTACTGTTTTTTTGCGCTTAGCCAATTTCACCCTACAAACAACTAAGTTTTGCAAACAAAATATTTAACCCTCAAGCCACTTGCAAACTACAACCTCTCAAAACAATCGACTTTTTTAAATAGTAGGTGTGGTTTCCGAGTTTGACCTTAGCAAACAAACTGATAAAGATGAATTTCACTTTAAGAGAAAATTATTAAAGCCTGTGGAGCGGTTTCTAGGAATAAAGCATAATTCACCTCAGAAAATTTTGTAATAACTCTACTTTAAAAACTACTTATTTTGGTATATTTCATTCGAAAATTTAATACGGCATAAGCTGTTGGGGTGGAGCACATCAAACGAAAATCTACCCTCTTCTCATATTACAAAAATGTGCTATTAGGAAGATTTGCGGCGCTAACCTATGGCGCTATTTCGATTATTAAACATCTTACCTATCAGAGACCTATACTATATTCTTTCTTAGAGGTGGTTATTTACAAAGTCCAATTTCTGATATCCGTATTATGTGAAGCAATCTTGAATGTCTTGTACCTGTCCCACCTTTTCGTACCACTCATTTCAGAAATTTCTGCTCCATTGTGTCCTGCAAACTTTTTAATACGTTTCACTTCGTTTTACGTTGTATTCGTTCCTTACCATCATTCTTGCGAAGAGTGAAAATTTGGTTACGAGATTGTGTTGAGCTACGTCCACTAATATTCAATGTTAAAATTATTGCGTTTTTTCTATCAACTTTTTTAACAGTTTCTTTTATATATTCATTATCATATTTGTATTTTATTAATTTTTATAACAGCTTAATTTGTAAAATATTTCTTTCAAACATTTGTCACCCCACACGTTAATGTTAAAATAATAATTTTAAAAGTATATGTAAGAGTGTCATTTAAGACTATTTTAATTTGCTTAATACAGAATGTCACTATAAAATCAATAAAAAATTTAAAAAAAAAACAAAGAAAAAATATTGTATATACTTATCATTTGAATCAAAAAATAATGAGCTATTTTGAAAATATAAGATTATTAAAAAAAAACGTTTTGTTTTAAAATATGCTTATAAAAATATAAACAAATATCTATTAGGTAATTAAAAATATTGGTATGCATCACGTTGACGTACCTAAACATATATACAAATTTCGAAAGAACGAAGGAATCACCTAAGCCGTATTCGAGACAGTAGAAACCAAAAAAATCGGTACCGTTCTTAGCTATAATTGGTAATTTGTTTTCCAACCATATAATAGTTCATATCGAAAAAATGCTCTGATTTTTTTAAATCAAAATCGTTACAACCATTTTCGAGAAAAATGACCTTTTCCATAGTGGCAGTTTCACCAAAAAAAAACTCTATACCAAGTTTGAAGGAACTCGGCCCATCCATTTGGACTGTAAGTGTCTATACTAACATACAGACGAACAGAATTTGTAGACCATGTTTTTTCGTCTTCGCTATCATCGTAATGTCATGTTTGATTGTTATCTCAAAACTTTTTTTTCGACGAATGCATAACTTGCCTTAAATTGTATTTACCTATCGCAAGTATAAAGATAACCTCCGGAAAGCGAAGAGTCCCAAAATGCAGAATAGTTCGTTTGTTAAGCAAATAAGAAAACTAATCCTGTACCCAACTTCTGTAACTCAGGCGATACATTTTCCCCACTTACAAGGGGCTTATGTTATGTTATTATTTCCAACGGAAGACAATAAATTGAAGTGTCATTTGACATCTTAAAACCAAAACAAACAATTTTTTTTTTGTTTCTCGACTATGATTATCGATTCGAAAGTTACAGAACATGGGTATTGAACGACAAAATAAATGAAAAATCTTTTTTTTTTTTACAAATTTGTTTTCTTTATTTTTCATTTCATTTCGAAGATATTGCATGAAAAGACTTTTGCCTCCGCTCCCGGGCAACGCTTTCTGCTAGTTTAACATATTTCTGAAAAAAAAAATAAATATTTTTGATTGACATATGTTTGATAAAACAGTATTGACAGGTTTTGTTAATAAGTTATCAAATTGTCTTTTTAAAGAATTAGACTGCAGATTTGGTGTAATATCAATGGCTACTCCTCATTGTTTTAGTTACAGGTGGTTACAGTCCTGATTCCAGTATCACTGTGTAGTTAGGGGTATTTAAAGGAAGACGAAATATTATTTTGATATAGAACCTCAAGATTTTTTCCATCGTTTAAAAATGTTTGCAGCCCCATACTTGGAATGCGTAAGGCATGATAGACTCCGAGACTGCTTCAAAAAACATGGAATTTACTGCTGTGTGCAATGTATTTATTGACGAAACAATTTTTCCTGCCTTCACAATTTTCTCCTTAAAGTGTTTTTCCATGCTTAAATAATTGATAAAGTAGACCTCAAGATATATATACTCCTGGACAACTTCTATACTCTCCTCGTGACAAGTCCACCTCTCAATTGCACAATTTCTAATGCCATCTGCAAAAAAAGGCGCCTAGATTGGGGTTCCCTTATATTCGGCAAACAGTCAGAAATATGTTAATGTAATGTTCCCCTGATTCGGTTTGAAACTATTCAGATTTGGGTAAGTATTAAGATTTACATGCCTATTACTCGTTTAGCTTCAAGTTACTTGTGTTCAAGTTTTTTGTTTAAGCTAAATTTTGGGGTGATAAAAACACCATCGTACATTCACCTACAATTTCAACAGTGTTATCTTGGAAAATCCACTTTTCATTTCGACTGTATCTTTCCTCTTACAATATCAGTTATGACATTCTATTATTAAAATAAAGAGTAATGTGCTCAATATACATCCCTGTTTTAGGTATTTCATTCTTAAAACCTTAGGGCAAGAAGTTTCGCTCCCAAACGAAAGCGATGTTATTTGCCTACATTGCCCACAAAAAGTTTCTTACTTTTATCGATATTCCATATCCAAAGAGCTCCTTCGAATGTTGCTTGGAAATCTACAAAATATCAGTAAAGGTTTTTGTGGTTCCCCTTGTAGATTTGCGAGCAAACATTTGATCGATCGTGAAATAGTTCTTCCTCTAAGAAAGTACTGCATCAAAAAGCTTAGTAAATTTACAATAGATCTTAAAATTCTGACACAAGCGCAGCCAGAAATTCACTCCTTAAATTCTTATAGAACTCAAATGAAATGCGGTCGTCTTCTGCGAAATTGTTATTTTAAGAATTATGGATTACATTTTAAATATCTTCAAGAGAATTCGTCAACAATTTAGGGAGCTGCATAATGAAATGGATGGGAGATTTGTTGAGCTGGCTGGTTTGTAAGGTGTCTTGCAAGTATAGGCCGATATTGTTTCTTCTACCATTGATAAGCTTAACAGCGTTCCACCACTTTTCTAAGCATTTTGGTTTGCTCAAAAAGGCAACATTTCGCTCGCTAAACCATTGTTTTTTTTTTTTTAGAAAGGCATATATTTTTGAAATGCATGTTTGGTTCTGCGTAAATAATTTTTAACGTATTGGTTGTTGTTGTTCTGTCTTACTAGCTTGAGAAATGCAAAGTATGCATCTCAAGCTCTATTGTAATATATATCAAACCATACTTGCTTGCTCCTACCATCGGCATTATTTAATGGTTGTATTTGGAGTGTGGTTTTTTCCTTATTTGTGTTTGGCATTCAATATTTGGTGTCGATTTAAGGTTTGTCAAATCTAATTGTTCTTTATTGAATCCCATGTATGAAATTTCAAGCTTGGCTAAAATAAAAATGTGCGGATGTATTAATAACCAACAATGGATTAACCCGTAAAAAATAGTTTTTGAGGAAGACAACAGAACTTTAAGATTTTAACTTGTTCTGCCATTAATTAACTCACACTTGGCATTTTTTTTTTGAAAATATTGAGATAGAGTTAACGCCTTTTAGCCTAAGGAACTTATTTATTGAATTATATTTTTGCTTCCTAATTAAATACTGATTTTTTTGAGATATTATAGGTTTTAAAGAAAATATAATTAAACTTTTGATTTAAAAATAGAACGCACGAGGTCTCTTGTTTCACAACTGGAAATATTGGGAGATTTTTTTACAATTTTTTGTATAGAATAATTTCTTACAAAAATGTGACTTAAAAAAATCGAATACACAATACTTTTTCCGAAATTTGTATCTTTTGTGCTGTTTTTTATATACAACAACGTGAAAATGCTCCCTGACATAGGACATAAAAAGAGAGCCTTTTGATGCTTTGGAATATCATATTTTAATTCAGTGCATTAGGAAGAAAAACATTTTTACCCATGTGAAAATTTGTGGGTGGCAATTACGCATTGGATAGAGTGCTTGATTGCTGACTTAGACGTGTGGGTTCAATCCCCAAGCTAAGCACATTCTTTTCTATAGCTCTAATCTTAATTGTATGCCGCCCATGGGTAAAGATGAGAGAATCAATACCTGGTTCTCAAATCCACTGTGCCAACAAAAAATTCTTTCCTATCATTCTCTTTTTTCTAACGGTGCTGTGTGGGCTTAGGAAATTAAATCATTTACATGGTTATTGAATTTTCGACTTATAACCATAGTGACTCAGAAAAAAAATTAAAAGAAATTACTCAATTTTGTTAATCTTAAGTTTAAACATTGTTTTTTCCTAAGACTTTAACGTAAACTTGTCTTTCGGAAATCTGTGTTTTTTTTGTCGGAGCTTAAGTCTATTCCGTCTAAACGGAAATATATAGAATCTTATTCACATTACAAAACAATTCGTAATATTCATATTTAAGGAAGTTCGTCAACTCTCTAATCGATATTTATTCGTAAGCCCTTACACACAATTAACTAAATGTCTAATAATAAATAATAATGTAAGCCCCAGTTTCACAGTGGGAGTTTCAAGTTAAGATCAATTGAACCTTAAACTTAGTTTAAATTTTTGGTTTAATTCGCCCGGTTTCACAGTGAAATCTGATCTTCAGATCAGTTGAACTTTGTTTAAATAAATTTTATGAAAAATATTTTGCAGCATTTTTAAACTCGCACTGTGAAACTGGGGGTAAGGCTTATAAATTTAAATTCTTTCCAAGAAGTTCGAAGTTTATAACAATTGTAGTACATCTAGTTTTTAATCTTCCTTTTCAGAGTCACTAAAGTGAACTTACATTCGCTTAAAATTAATAGATCTAAAATTTAACTTCATGCTGATTTTTGTGGTAGACAATGAATTTATAAAGCAACATAGGACGTAAGAGTGTAGTGTCACTTATGAAAATGGACATTCGGCTGCTGTGTCTTCCATAAGTTGTTTTTGTCACTTTTTAAAGACGTCATGTTTTCAAAATATTGTCACAGAATTTACATATTTATATTATACAAACAATAGATAAGGCGTATACCAGTTTCCAGCTAGCTGCCTAGTAACAAAGTATCTCAATTCTCAACTTAAAAAAAAATTTTAAAATTCTTATCCTGTTCAAAGTAGATTCATTATTTTTGAAATAGTTAATTGAATTCTTTACTCGTATAAAAATTTTACAATTACCTTTTAGCCATAATATGAGTGAATCTGTATAAACAAGTTACATAATTATTTTTTGTTTAAGGGTGCCTTAATTTATCTACCTAAAAAACATATAAAAGTGTCTTCTATTTACTAGTAACTGATGATAATGATATATGTATGAATGTCTGCAGGGGTTCGAACCGGTCATTCTGAATGACAAAGCAAAATTGATATAATGCAATTATAGTAAAAATATATTCTAAACATGAAAAACGAAATTGACATAATCAAGGAAATCATTCAGAAGTGGGATTTTCTTTTTTGTACGAGTGTATTTTATGTCTCAGATAAATTATAAGACGAATGAAATGTTTACATAAAATTTTGTTTTGTTGATAAAATTGCTTGTATGGGTTGCCTTATTGAAACCTTGTTCCTATAATTATTGAGATTTAGAAAATAATTTTGTTCTTTTGTTGATTTATTAAAATACGTATATATTCCCTGTGTACTGGTATATTATGTTCATTAATTTAATATTAAACTCGAGATGAAAGGCTTACAGAAGCAAAATCCTTATTAATAACAAGTGGTATTTAATTATATCTTTCTTATGGTCTGGTGCACAAGTATTCTGATTTATTCCAGGAAATAAAGTAATTTGCCTCATTGGGGTATAGTGGATAATTTTCGTTCTGGCTATGAATTTTTAAACTCGGAAATTGGTTAATCTCATTTCTGGATTTCGATATTCTGGCTGGAAGAAATTGGTGTCATTTCTGATTCTGTAGAAGGGGTGAAGAAAATTTTAATTGTTATTTAATATAGTAACGATGTGAAATCCACGAAGACTTTTATTTTTTGCTCCCATTACGAATGCTTAACTAAATTTAAGGAAAAATGAAAATATGCTCACAGGGAAAATTGGTTTGAATTTCTTTTCTGAAGCATCGAAAACATTAAAAAATGGTTCTGTTGGAGAAAAACGCAAAACAAAATAATTTTTTTTTTCTTAAAAGTGGATTGCTATAAATTAAAAACACATACATTGTTTATCAAAACTCTTGGAGCCGTTTTTGAGAAAAAACACTTCTTAACGGTTTTTTAACCTTGGTACTGTTAGTTTTTCTTTTAGGAAAATAGTTTTTTTTTAAGTAATTAAAATTATATCAAGAAACTATTAAATATAAAGTTTCAAAAAAATAAATTGAGTCGTTTTCGAAATATGTTATTTTGCGAAAAAAGTTTACTTAAATAATTTTGGATTAAATTACTGTTTACACTTTTGTGGAGCTTCCCAAAATTTTTTTTTTCGAAAAAATCAAAATCCAAGAAACCTTCCAAAAATAGCCATTTTTTCCAGAAAAAAAAAAAACAATTTACCAAAAATTACCTTTTTTCTTCATTAATGAACTGATTTTTTTTACAAATATCGTTGTAGCGATTTTTTTAGAATAATCAGATTTATATTATTTTATAAGAATTTTAACTATACGTTATTTTTAAAATAGAAAATGATATAAAAGAATTTTCCTTAGAAAAGAATGCTATCTAGCGTGGGACTCGAAACCACAAATCTAGGTTAGGTGAGGTGTTTATAGTGGCTGTTAGCTGTTAAAAAAAAAACTAGCCAACACACTTAGTCCAAAATGAAAGGACCATTGTGATACCACAGGAGTTGGTTTCTTTTCCCGAAAAGAAAGAACTTAAAACCATTTTGAGTTTCTTATGAAACGGAGGAGAAAATGAATGTCTAAGTGTGCTAGTTCATTAATGTCACTGAAGAAGAAGTCTCCTAGAAGAAGTCTTCGTCTGTTAGACAGTGCAGGGCATGCACAAAGGAGATGAAGAACAGTTATCTAGATAATTATCTAAACAGTTTCTGCAGAAGTCGTTTGCGAACACGCCGAGTTTTGCAGCATATCTACCTATGACGCAGTGTCCTGTGATGACACCTATTGTGGAGCTAATGTGCCGTCTGCATAGAGGTCACAGCCTTAGAGCATTTAAGATCCATGTTGGCCAATTCTTTTTTGTCGCTAGCCATGTGTTACCACTAGTACACCTATGATTTGTCCTCTCCATAGCATTTAGTCTTAGCATAAGCTTACATGTAGCCATTGGAATACCCAGGTTACTGTAGTCAGTTGAAATGGGAAGTGTTGTTCCTTGTATGGCGAGTACGTCGGCAGTGCAATTCCCCGGAATATCTCTGTGTCCAGGCACCCAGCACAGGTGAATGTTGAACTGTTCCGCCATCTTTTTGAGAGATGATTGACAGTCGACGACTGTTTTATAGTTAGTGGAGATTGAATCCAGGGATTTCAGCGCTGCCTGGCTGTCGGAGGAGAAAATTATGATATCCTTAGCAGATATCATGTTTTCTTTAAGCCAGGATAGAACCTCCTTAATTGCCATTAATTCCGCCTGTAACATGCTACAATGCTTAGGAAGACGGAAGGAGAGACTAAGATCTAGTCTGTTAGGGTGTCAGATTAAAAAGTATTTCAAGCGCTGCAGTTGGAGTGGTACGCCAAGCACCACTTTTACACATACAAGCAGTGCATTGAACTCTACTCAGTTTATAATTATTTGTCGCTTTGTATACAGCAGTCTACCAAACGACCACTCCTTAAGTAAGAATCAGTCTAATAACCGCTGTGTATAGGCAATGGACTGCGCGGGGCTCTAGACCCCATTTGTTGCCAATATCCTTCTTGCAAGAGAAAAGTGCAACCGTGGTTTCTTAACTCTTTCTTGTATATTGGATTTCCATCTTAATTCTTATCCAAAATAAGACCCAAGTATTTTGCTTCGTCCGAGAATTTAAGACTTATACCATTTATAGATGGCGGATCAACGTGCGGAATTGTGTTTCCTTGTAAAGAGGTCAAGCTCAGTATTATGGTGGTTTACACCTCAACCACAAACCACAAGTCTGTGAGTCAAACACTATATCCACTGTGCCATTACCAACAAAAAATGTATGACAGGTACCGTTATTTTTGGTGTGGGCATATTACCGGAAAAACAGACAGAAGGGATTGCGAAACCCACTTTGTTCGTATTCCATTTAATCGGAATGTCAAGCTTGATCAAAATCTTGATTTCAGTATTCTACGGATTCTAATCTTGCCATATATAGCACCTACATATTTATCGCAAGTAAACAATAATTAAAAAAGTACTAAACATTAATTTCGTATCTTACTATGAAATTCATTAATGGTTATTCATTTTAGATTATGCACCAATTTGAGAAATTTGAGCAAAACTGGACCAGTTCATGCTCTATATGCTCTATCTAGATGCAGTACAGTTACATACACATACACTAATAATGGTCCGATCTTAGTCGAAATCGACCGACTTGGTGTCTTTAACGCCTCTAAATATGTCTTTGCTAATTGTATTTCCTTCACATTCACTCATTTTTTCAACTAGTCAAACAAAGATTAATAATAAACAAGTTTTTGTTTGTCAGAAAGAAAATACACTTTATTTCACTCCAAAAACTATCTCGTTTTAAAAGATTAAACTGTTTGACAAGGCAAACTTTTTACTTCCTTTAAAATAATATTTCACCCAAGAGTGAACACAAAGGACATTAACCCAACCGGTCCCCCAACATCCTCAGCACGAGTAAGAGAAAAGATGTTCGCTCCTAGCTCGACAAATAAACTCGACTCCACTCTTCAAGATACAACAACAACAAAAAAAAATTTAAAAAAAACTTAAAATAAATAAACAAATAAAAACAAACTAAGAAAATTATATTACCAACTCTGCCTCCTTACCACAAAACCCCCTTAAAGAAGTGGACACAAATCCTTGTTGGAGTGTTATTCTTTATTTTCCTTCCTTTTCAAAAGCAAATAAAAAAAAACATCCACGAGCATCATCAGAGAAGAAGAAAATGAATCGGGCTAGATTTTCATTTAAGCTAAGCTCAATCACAGGATTGTGTGTGTGCTCAGAATTTCAACCCACTTTTCTCTTACTGAGATGAAAATAAATAAGATAAAAAAAATGTTAGTTTTCCCTTAAAAAAAAAAAAAAAACTCAAAAGAAAAATCCTTGTCGCTGTAGAAATGTGGCACTACCAATAGCTGCTGTGTGACTGACAGTTGTGATAAACGAACGTGTTTGTGATTGCCACTGACTGATAAGGATATGTGCAAAATTTTCTCTCTCCAGATGTCTTACCCATACAGGCAGCTGGCGCGGCGTGGCTCCTTGTGCCTTGTGAATGTCCTGAATTGATTTTATCCATGTCCTCTTCGCTTTCGAATACATACATTATTTGTATTTTTGTCTTATTTGCTTCAGCATCAGACTTTGTATTGAAATGGAATAAATAATAATATTACAAAAAAAAAATGGCACAATGTGTGGATAGGGCAGAATATGGCCGATAAGTACAATTCTAGACATTGATTTTGATGACACGGACACAAGAAGATGATGTGCAAAGATATTTTTTCGCTTTAGGAAAATACCGATAGTTTCTGTGATTTTTGTTTATATTCCAATTTAGGCGTGTTTTATTTTTTTTCTTGTTTTTTTTTTTTGTGCAAAGGACATAAAATAAATTACATCGTTTTATTTTGGAAGGACCCTTTATTGTAAAAGCTTTGCACCAAGTTAGACACTTCTTAACAAAGTGAAAGACATGTAATAACAAGCGGATGCAAAGCCAAATAAAATTGTTTTTATTGGAACAAGTCCAATGATTGTTATATTTCAGACACACTGCTGCAGTAGAAAGTACACCTAAGGCGTGGTGGTACAAACAAAAAACTTGGCATCGAATCTTATTTTGCAATTTAGTAAAAGTAAAGTTTGTTCTTTGAAGTTGAACTGCATTACCTATAGAATAAATTGCGCAACTAGGTCGCATGTACTTGATATTGAAGTTCATGTCGCTTAATATTTTTAAGATGAAATTTATAGAAGTTTTTGGGAGAGCAATTAGAAAAACAAACTATTATGAACTTCTTTTCCTCAAGTTTTGAATACGCTACATGATGAAGTCCTTCTTTGATATAGCCGGCTTGTACAGTTTTTACACACTTTTTTGAATATGTAATGCGTTTACCTCCGTAGGACCGACCGTACGATCTTATGCATTAAGGAGGTGATATTTATAACCTTTAACGTAACTCCAATAAAGGAAATCGCAGGGCTTAACACTGGCAAATACCTTTGAGATGTACGATATAAGCTGCAAACCCTCTGGGCGGCGATTTAAGAACTGTCATTCTCCAAAAAGTGGTCGAAAGTTCAGTTTTTTTGCATATCCCTGGAACAACTTCATCTATTCCAAGAATGTTTTCACAAATACAAGTTTTAGTAACTTTGGGTAATATGGGGCAATGAGAATCATATTCCTAACAGATATTTGCACTTACATTAGCATAAGACATTTGAGTGTACGTCGAATTTATACTAACCATTAAAATAAGAAAATTTACAAAAATATCATACAGGTTCCTTGCCATTATGTATAAAGTAAGATGTCATGGGACACTGTTGCGTATACGTAATTTTTCTGTATAGAAAAAGTGCTGAAAGAGATATGTAATTTTTGACACTCTTACATCAGATGTATTTTAAAGCTTACAGTAAATTTAAGATCTCATCATTTCACTTAATTAAAGATGAATTTTGTGAAAACGCTAAATAAGTATTTACTCTCGAATAGTCATCTTCTAAATTATTTCTTTGTCTCAAAAGTTACTAACATACTTAATTTTTTTTAGGTTTGTATTATTGAGATTAAGCAAGCACCTCAATTTAAAAAAGTTACCCACGCTGCAGGCACAAGAAAAAATGTGCCAAGGACCTCAACTTCTCACTGTACCTGTTTAGATAGACCATTACTTTTCTCTAAAGCACGTACAATCCAAAGCCGTTTTTATATTTTTCGTTTTGTTTGGCACTAAGCCTCATTTTTTTTCTATTTGAATGGAAATCAATTATCTAGTGTGCTGGTGTGTGTGTGTCAGCAGAAGATGTTTCAAGCCGTTGTCATTGTTGTCGCATCCCCAAGGACAACTCCAAACAAAAAACACATAAAAATAAAAAAAATATTTTTTCTTTTTTTTTCAAAAACAAAAAAATTGAAATATGCATTGTTTTTTCATCTCTGCTGTGAATCTTTGTGTTGCCAAAACAATCGCAAACTCGTTAAAGAAAATCGCTTTCTCTACCTTGTTTTACTTTTTTTTGGGATTGGACGATTGTTTTCAATTTGCATTTATACCAGAGGTGTCATTCACGTCTGAAATATTTAAGATTATGTATCAAAGATGAATATAGATGTATATATTATATATGGACATATAGATGAGTAAACAAAAAAATAACAACATCAATTTGTCATACAAATACACACAAACAAGACTATGTCCATTTTTGTATGGAATTCTTTATCCTTTTTATATCCATTGTCTGATGGAATTATTCCAATCTTACGTAGAGAGCTTTGAATCATATGCCACCCACTCGCCTCGACCCACACAGTGAGTGACATATGTACATATTTCAATAGAAGCATAAAAAAAGAAAAACACGTAAGGATATTCATCAATCTCCAGCCTCTTCATAGGTAAATGGGGTAAAGCTATAGATGTAGCTTCTGTGCTTTCCTAACCGTGTAACGTCTGTTGAGAAATTCATTTATTTTTTTTGTCGTTTTATTTTTGGAAAATTCAATCTCTGAGGGCGTTTTTAGATGAGCGAATTGAATTTTCGGTACTTGAATGTTGGATGTGAGTGACGTATTATCTGGGAATGTGAAAATAATGTCAGTTTAAGTAGACGTTAAGAGAATGAGACTGAAGACCGGAAAACAAACAGCCATACAAAAACCCATACAAAATACTTTTAAAAATGAAAAATGAATCAAATACGTCAATGGAACTGTACACAACGACTGCTTTGTGCTTCGACGAATGGCAATTTGGGAAGATTGAAAAATGCATACAAAACAATTTCGTCTGAAAATTAATTTAACTCTTCGTGTTTTTTTTTTATTTTTTGTAGAAAAAATCAAAAATTGTTCAGAAGAAAGAATATAAATGAATACCCACGTTGGGCGGCAATCTGTTTCTTTTTAATCAACTTAAGTCCCTTATGCATTTTCCAATGAATGTTTTTCAAATAACTGAAATATTTATTTGTGTGCTCCGAAAAGCATTCATATTTTCAGAATTGCCAAATAAGATTAAACACTTAACATTTACGTAACTGGAAATTGTTGGCTTTTACCCACGTTGGGCGCCAATTAATCAAAATGACTTGTTTGTGTTTTATTAAAAAAAATAACATGTTGATTTTCTTGTGAATGTTTTGACTTAAGTTGCTCTCAAAAATTTTTCTACGAAAAAGACACTGCTAAACTTGAGACAGGCGGAGTTAATCTTTTTTAAATAAAATACTCATTGTCCTATTATTTGATTGTTAAAGTTCATGATGAATTATAAGATGTATTATTATTATGAATTTCATTTTTTGTTTGTTCAGTTTTTTTTTTAGATGTTCTTAAATTAAAGTTAATCTTATTTTGTGCGAAGTTGTAGATTCTTCCTCGGTTGCCTTAACATATAAACCGATTATCAAAGAATAATGGAAAATATCTATAAAAAAATCAGAGAATTAAATCATCTTAAGTGATTTGTGAAGGCAGCAGTTCTTCAGTGGAGGCTTACCTTTAACTTTCTAATGTCAAAATGTGTCGAAATCAATGTTCGGCACTCTTCAAATCGTCATTTTACTTGCGATATATGTTGTATATTTGCAAAAAAAATCAAACTCGAGATTTTAACCAAAGTTGATATTACGATGATAGAGAACACCAAAAAAGTGGGTCCCGCAATTCCATCAGCTTGTCTGTCTGTCTGTCTCTCTGGAAAACTAGCTACAGCCTAAAGGGCTGAAGCGATTTTCTCCAAACGTTGTCCTTAAGCGTTTTTAACAATTGTCTCATCTAACGACTTTGATAAAAAAAAATTGTGAGCACTACTTTAGGTATATTCTACATTTTGTTATTAACGGTACCGCCCATAAGCGGATCGAAGGATTTCAATTAAAATGTTTATATAGTCCTTTGAATTATAAATAATACTGCATAGGTACCAATATTTTGTAAAAATAGTTTTTTGGATTTGTGAAAAAAAATATTTTTTTTTTGTATCAATATTTTGAAAATGTGTTAATGATTTTTTTTTGAAATTTCGTTTTTAAGCTTATATTATTAAATATTTAAACACCAATTTTATTTAAGAAAGTGCTTTCTGCTTTCCTTCTTAATCTAAGCAAAACACATACTAAGGCATATTTTAAGAATTTGCTCGTTTAGAAATTGATATGTATTGTAAGTAATCAACTGATATAAATTTTGATATTTTTGTCAGTCTTTGATGACCTTGATATTTATGTTGGACTTGTACTATGGAGAAATTAAATGAAATTAAAAATGCGGGATATGACCGAAATTTATTTTTGTCTTGTGTCGCCTTATGTTCAAACCAAGTTTTGCTTTTATTTTTTTTATATCAGATTCCTGCAGAAAGCCAAATACGTCTTCCATAAAAAATACGAAAAGTAATTTGCGAAATTTTAGATCGCAACAATATATTAGGTATATAGATAGATTGTTTATTGTAGCTGAAGTATTATTCATTTCTCTTTAAACCTATATTGCACAATTTACAGAGATTTGGTATAAAGCTACCTTACTACTGAAAAATGTGTAATAATATTTTTAAATATCACAACTCTTAATAAATAATTGGTAGAAGGAAAAGCTGCAGCAAAAACCTTCTTTCTAAAGATGGGATAGAATAGAAGGGGAGGAAAAAACTAACCTCGATCAAATCGCCGACTTCTTACAATCGATTTTGTTATTAATAATATTTGAAACATAACAACATATATATAGGGTTCCAAATGATTTTATTTCATACAAATTACAAAAGTTTAGTGTATCATTCATTTTTCAAACACGGCTTACGCCGCGGCGTCTGTCAGTTGACAATTATTAATACTTAATTAATTAATTTTGTTTAATATACAAAATTGAAATATAAAATTAAAAAAGTTCTTCTAAGATCCGTTTTCTGTAGTTAAGTGCTAGCTTGGTGTAGTTGTAAAGGGATTCCTAGTCTAAAACTCCGTTTAAAACATCTATGACTTCCTCTTCACTGAGGTAGTTTTTTCCAAGTGTACTCATTCTGGTTTCCACCAAAACAGGACATCTTCCCACGAAGTGGAACACGTTTTCGCATTCTCTAGTGTTATATAATCCACACATTTCTTCCAAATCACTCCTATGAGGAACATAGTTCAGGGGAAGTATCTCCCCTCTTGCTTTTAAAACCAGTGACATTAGATCGGTTGGATACTCCGCCCTGAAGTAGTTATTTCGTAACAGGTTATAGTTTAGCCTTGCATATATGTCCCTGTGTAATGAACTTCTGGCTTTCATAGTATAATCCTCTCTCTTTCTTTCGTCCACTAACGATATGAGGCTATAGAGTTCGCTTTTCCACGTTTTCATCCTATCGCTTCGGAGTAATAGTGGATGTCCACAGTACTCTGCTAGATCTCTCAATGACTCGAACCATGATATTTGTTTTTGAATCACAAGCATCGTAATTTTATTTGGTAGTCTCCTATCATCCATTGCTATAGTCTTTAAAATATAGTATATCTGTATTTTCAGAGTTGAAATAAATAAAGATGGTAGACCTGTCTCTAGCATTAGTATGTGATTCGCAGTACTATTAGGTAGTTTCAAGCTTCTTTTTAAGAAATAGCGCAGAAGCTGCTCAACTTCATCGAACTCCTTATGGCCCCAAACTTGAGCTGCATAACACATGATCGTTTTCGCTGTGGTTTCAAAAATACGATATTTTATTCGTAGTGAACATCTTTACAGTGAACCACA
Source organism: Philhelius pedissequus (assembly GCA_910595825.1). Lineage (NCBI taxonomy): Eukaryota > Metazoa > Arthropoda > Insecta > Diptera > Syrphidae > Philhelius > Philhelius pedissequus. The sequence goes on from OU343162.1 coordinate 75,790,536, forward strand.
GTCCTCCATGTTGCGTTTAATGCATGCTTCTATTTGGCCAACTTATCAATCATATGATTTTGCCAGTTCAGGTTTCTAGATATCCGCATACCAAGATAGTTGTATTCATTTACGACTTCGATGTTTTGAGCTCCAAATTTCCAGGTTTCACTGCGGCCGTTTCGGCCGCCTTCTCTACGAAAAATCATGACTTTAGACTTCTCTAGGTTCACCTGGAGCCTCCATTTGTTGCAGTACTCGAACAATCTATTGATCATCAATTGGAGACTACCTGGCGACTCCGCTAGCATCACAATATCATCGGCGAACATTAGTACCTTGATTAAAAGATCCGCTGAAACACGTGCTACACCCTGCAATACCTCTTCTAAGTCATCTATAAATAGAGCAAATAATAGAGGACATATATATATATAATGTATAACAAAGAATAAAATGTTTACATCAATTTCAAAAAAAAATTAATAAATTAATGGACAAGTAATAAACACCATAAATGTTAATAAATAAATATATAGTTAGACAAATAAATAAATAAATAAATAGATAATAAAAAATGAGAAAAATATCACAGAAGAAAAATAAATAAATAATGCTATATGTACATTTCTACAGATAAGTAATTTAATCTATATAAATATAATACTATAATCATAAAGTTAGACTTGAAATTAGGGAGTTATCAGATGAACTACATGAAATGACGTATCTATTGTATAGATTAATTATTCTACTAGGAATTCTTTCAATGTTTGTCACTCTATGTAGTTCCTCAGTCGAATAGTGCCACGGCAAATTAAGCATCATTTTCAAAAGTTTGTTTTGTATTCTTTGTAACCTAAGACAATGAGTTTTTGCACATTTTCGCCATACAGGTGATCCGTATAATATTATGCTTAGAAAAATTACTTTATATATAATTAACTTAACTAAGTGAGGAAACTTAGCTTTGAATTTCTATTTATGAATGGATAAAGCATTTTTATTGTCACATTAACTTTATTTATTATTTGTTGAATATGTAATCCAAAAGTAAGTGTTTTGTCAAGATGCACCCCTATATTAGGTATTTAATTCGTGTAAGTGGTAAATGGCCATTTTCCAGATGGCATAAGACCAAAGCTGTAACATCTTAAACAGTTTTTGGTGATGTGGTATTGTGTTTAATAATAATATATTTCTCTTGCCGATTCAGCATTCGTCAAGTGGTTTGTTTGTTGCTCCTCTTTTTATGCCTGAAAGCCAATACTTTTGGTGATTTGGTTAAAATCCCAATTTTTTTATTATAACGAGTATTGTTTTGAATCATACAAAATATTAGACATTCTGCCTCGATTTAAGCAAAAGAATTAACTACAATGCTGGTATGTACATAAGTCTATAGGCCAGTAAATTTACTATACATCGAATATCGAACTCGAGTCTAAACGTATGGAAGGTATACAATGTTTTATGTGATTAAGTACAAGAAATTCGAAATTTGGTTGTAGCTTTACTGCAACGGTTTCCTGCAACACAATGATTTTATTATTTTCCGAATTATCTCAAAAAACGGCTCAGCTGGTTTTTTTTTTAAACTTTAATCCTGTGATATCTAAATTTTATTCTAGTTATTTGGCAAAAATTAATACAAGAGTAATAGAGTTTTTCGTTTTTTTTGTCCCCAAAATATTGCATTATTTTTCGGGATATTCGTTTCACTGGACGAATTTTATTAACTTATTACATTATTAAATTGTTCACACAAGAATTTTAAATTTGAATGCAATTTTATTTTAAGAAAAAGTATTTTTTTTTAAATTTAACTATATGCCTTTAAGGTCTTTGAAATGCAACCTGAATTGCACGGCACTATTTTGGCACAGTGGATTTGAGAACCAGGTATTGACTGTCTCATTTCATTTAATTTTATTAATTTATTTTGTCTTAACAAAGGTAGAATGTTCGTATGAGCATATATTATCGTATTCGAGAGGACAAAATTATACACATCCTTTACTCAGATTGATTACGTAAATATTATATTTTATAAGTCACACAAAAATTCCGCAGGGATAATGTCACTTCATCATTATATTATCTCCTGCCTGGGTAAGGAGGAGGAAGTTGAATAATTCTTCCTCATTATTAACATCAACTAACTAATAAAAGTTATGGTCAATAAATGGATGAATTATTTTCAGTTAAAAATGATTTCAATTCCGGTTTGCTTGCATTGCAGCCATAAAACTACAACTATGAAAATTAAACTCTTTCCCATCACAACTGGGGTGCAATTAAATAAAAAAAAATATTTACCACAGTACGAGAACATTACAAAATCGTCCGTCTTACCCAGAAGTTTCAAACTCAAGCCATAACAAATCCCACAACTATGATTGTATTTCATGCCATATTTTTTATGGTTTTCTACATTAAAAAAAAAGGAAAATAAAAATAAAAGCACCCAGAGCAATAAAGCTCCAAAGTATAAAATGGATGCATCTGAAATGACAACATCATAACAATAAATTTGGAGAACAATCATTTGTAGTTCCATTTTTTTTTTGTAGTTGGAGGTCACTGCGTCAAAACAATCGCCGTTAAGCAATCGTAATGTATTGTATCCGTTTTGTATTTTTTTTGTATTCTTTCTGCTCACCTAGTTTCGTCCTTTTTTTATTAAATTTTTTTTTTATAGTCGTCATACTAAAAGTGTTTCAGTGTCATTTTTTTTATATTCGTCCTTGTTTTGTGTCTTTTTTTAAAGATATTATTTTGATTACTAGAAGTGGTGGATGTGGATCCAAAAAAAGAAATAACCTTCACCTTGCTGCTTTGCCAAAGGCACTGTTGAGATATGAATTCAAGAGTTGGTACGAACACTGAGGCAGTAGTAGACAAACAACTAGGCCGCACGTAACGAAAATGATAATTTAAAACAATATGCATCCTGCTTCAGTTATGACATCACACCAAGGAGCACTTCTGGCACGTAGAGTGTGTCGCAAATGGCGCCCAATACAAAAAAACACATGCAAACAAACTAACATCACCGCAGCAGCACCGCCTCACCCATAACAATAAACTTTAAATTTAATTTCAAATCGATAATACAATCAAATTGAATTTCTTGTCTCCAATGTATCCTGTCTGTAAACATATACAAGAAGATATTAAAATACAAATTATTTTCCCCTGCAGGGCCACAGAGTGTATTTCACAAACAAAAAAATCTATATATATATTTCTGTAGTTGAATGCGTCCTGGGTCCTGGCTGCCTGGATGGCATTGACAATTATTCCAAAAAATAAACAAAAATCTATCTGAATTATTGTTATTGTTATTGTTTTGTTATCCGATCAAAAGTTTAGGAATTGCTTCCGCTTCCTTGAAGTGAGGTAAGTAAATAAATTGTTGTATACTTTCACACTCTGTTTACTCCAGAAAATACATTATTTGGGTAATATATTGGCTCCGAAAAAAAAAAATAAATAAAGACTATATTTCCATTTGCAATTTCTGTAATTTGTTTTTTTTTTTTTGTGTTCAGAATTGTCCCAAATGACATTTTTAATTTATTCGGAAAATTGTGGAATAAATATTGAAAAACACTCAGCAGGAAAATTAAAATCAATACAAATAGGCTCCATTCGTTTAAAAAGAATTTGGGGGCATTTTATAGGATTTCGTTCATTAATTTAGAAATCAATTAAGTATTACGGAAGAAATGTTCATTATGAAAAGGTTTTTTGTCAATAAAATTAGTTCTTAGAATTTAAATTCGCGTATATATTTGTATGTGTGTATGTTGAATATAATTGTTTTTAGTAGTATTTTTGAGAGTTGTTCCTAAATCCGGAAAGATCAGCGCAGCCATATTGTTGGAGATTAATTATGTAAATATGACAACAATTTATCTTCAAATACAATTTTGAGGAAAAGCTACACAGCGCCCAGCAGAGATCCATAGATATTTATAAAATATTATAAATGTATGTATGTATTTGAATAATAAAATACATACATTTGTAATGAAGTATTTCAATTCAGTTCTACATTACAAATGCTTTATAATATCCCACACGAAACTCAAAGAAGAATATTTTTTCTGTGAACTTATGGTTCACAACCATTTTCAACGTAAGCGTAGGAGAAAATTAGAAAGAGACTTCTGTCGTTGTAGAGTTTGCGGCACTTTTAAGTGATGAGCAAGACTCCACATTTTGAAGGTCTTAAGCTAAAAAAATAAAATGCACAACTGGATCGCACGTACATGCTCTTATGTTCGATGACATCAAAGGCACAATATTTTTAGGAATATGTTTTTAGTCTTTTTTACTTAATTTTTTATGTACAAAATTTCGTTACTTTTTTTAGTAACAATTTTTAAGTATGACAATTTTAAGCATTTAATAATATTAATTTAAAAACTGAATTAAAAAAAAATCGCTCATTATTTTAAAAAATAAAAAAAATATTTTTTTTTTCAAAAAAAAACGACGAAATATTTTTCGAAAATTTGAAGGATCTCCTATATAAAAAAATTATCGAAATCCGTCAAGCTGTTTATGAAAAAGTTCGAAATAGTGATTAAGTGACACCTCCTTTTACAATAAAACCAATCAAGTCAATTTTTCTTCGATAAAAAAAAACTTGTGTATCAATCCAGTCTCTCATGTATTTTCTTACCAAATTTCATCTTAAATCCGTTTAGCCGATAAGATACAAACATTCACATTTAAAATAGTACTAGTCTTAATGAAAATGCACATTGCTATTTGGCGGCATTTGGGGTAATTAAGGCCAAATAAAAAAACACATTAAAACAAAATAAAATAAATAAAAATAAAATGAATTGAAATAAAATAAAATAAAATAAAATAAAATAAAATAAAATAAAATAAAATAAAATAAAATAAAATAAAATAAAATAAAATAAAATGAAATAAAATATAAAAGCATAGGCTTGACTGTTTGAGCTTAATGAGACAAGATAAATGCATGGTGTGCACCAGGGCTCACATTTATTTTCTAGTCTCAATATGCCTTGTACTTTCATTGGCGTTATTTTATACATGTGAAATGTTTAATAATTATTTTTCTTCCAGGAGACGCTTTAATTTTTCGTATTTTTTATAGAACCACATACTTGTGAATTTTTGGGACATTTAACTGTACGTGTTTCAATGTTATCTTAGTGCATGTTTCTCAGGGTAATTTCAAAACATGTATTTATATATGCCTTTTAAAATAATGTAACCGAAAACTTCGTATTGCCTGAAGAATCATACTGGTCCACCCTCTTCACAACACAATGCTTTGGCCTTATAGAAACAGAAACACAAAATAAAAAAAAATTCAGTTAATTTTAAAAATAATTACTGGCATAAACACCCATTTAAAATCCTTAAAACAGCCTTGAAACAACAACAATCCCCTCTGTAATTCTGCAAAAAAAAATAAAAAACCTTCACACCGCCAACAACTATGTACTCGAGAACTCTTCACCATCATCATCTTAACCTCATTGGACACCATTTAAATTCAATGCAAAACAAAGTGTTACACCATAAAATGTTATATACTCGTATAAAAAAAAACAGACCTCTGCCTTCAAGCATGACAAAAAAAAAATCTTCAACATGAAACGAATACAAAATTAACAAAAAAAAAGCGTTAATGAAAACCTGAAAGTCCATTAAAAAAGAAAATTATAATCCTCCAACTCCTTAACCCTCAGAGAAGCAAGGTCCTCCCTTCTTATGTTAATAACAAGTGGTGAAAGGACAAAAAAAAAATCAAGAAGAATTCAAAAAAAGACATCCACATTGAAATTATTTTTGATTACGAACACACAGGTTTTGTCAGGTTTTTTTTGGTTCCAGGCTCCCAAGACCAGGACCAAGAAATATATAGGGGGCTATTTGTGATAGCAAATTATAATGTTCGGCCTTTGTAAGCAGAATATAAACAGAGATGGACTTAAATAAACAGAGGCCTGATAGCTAACGATATCTTCAATTCCCCTAACTGATAATACTTTCGTTTTCAGCCGAAAAGGAATCGAACAACTGATTTTAAACTATTTTTTTTATAGGAAAGAAAATCTGATGATAAAGTGGAAGAAGAAAATAAGTGTTTCCTATCTCTATATAATTTAAAGGTGGCTCACAGTTAAGAAGCTGGAGGTATAGAAAACAAAGCTGCACAGAGTGGGGATCGAAATCCTAAAAGCACCATAATTTTCACAGTTAGAATTCGTAAAAAAGATTTCTGTAAAATTTTGTCAAAAATAATCGAGCAAATATCTGACATAATCCTTTTTATTATAAAAAAAGGCGGGAACAATTAGCAAGGTATGGCAACAGTAATATCAAATCAATCTGAAAAATTTACGGCATATTCACATGACATTACTCCTATCCACGTGTTGCATTCTCGTTTAAGGAGTAAACATTCTTAACTCCTTCTGATCCTGATAATCCGGCACTGACTATATGACCGGCCCATGCGATGACTCTGCAGGATGAGGTTTTTGCAATTTTATTTTTATACCCAAGCCATTGCAATGTAGAAGAATATTTTAATAAATATTCCCTACCTGCCAAGGTACATTAAATTTTGCCACAGGACTTTTGACAAATATTCCAATTAAATTTTCATATTCACCATAATACTGTTCTCGACAATCGACGATAACGATGACGATGATGATGGTGATGAAGACAACTATAACTATAATACATACATACAATGAAAAATTCGAAAGGAGGAACCCTGTTTAAATTTTCACCGAGGAAACTTACGATAGATGGCTTAAGGCAAAAATTCATCAAGTATACGAAATACGAGTACATAAATATTCCCGGAATACTTTTACTCTGAAGAGAGAGGAACATTTACAACAATCAAAACAGGAGCATACCCTTGCAGCGATAAGGACTGTGATTCGATTCCACACTGACAGCGCCAGCGTGTCCCTCTGTTCAAGTACAACTTTTCAAAATAATTATAAAGTGAATTTCAAAATGTCGGAATATCGAACTCAATTATAAACGGTCTTAGATTTTATTATTATTTTTTTTGTGTTCCATGTTCGTTTGATTTTGTCGAAGTTCCAGGCAGGCTATAGGGCACCTCAAACTTTATCCCAAACAATTCCTTCTCTCATTTTTCATTCGATTTTCAAATAACCTACAGATTTATCGCCTTTGGCTTTGATGGTAGCATGACAGTTGGGGCAGGTTAGGAGGGGGTGTTAGCTACAAATTATTTTCAAAGGAATTCATTTGCTATGGTCTTATATGATAGTACCTACATATACATACATACGTACTGTGAGGTCTGTTATAGCTCTTCCAATTCGATTTTGGTTTGAACGACAATCTCATAGTAATTATGTGTCAGTCAAATTTTGCAGAAAGCAACTTAATTCCACATCCTTTTCCTTTTGCTCCTCAATATAGAATATATAAGGCGAGCGAGCGAATTGAATAACTCATCCCGAGTGTCATTTCCTGCTTTGATGCAGCAAAATACAATTTGCAAGGACGATGATGATAAAGAAGGAGCATTTTCCCCCATCAAATTCGGAATTATTTTGCCGAATAGAGAGAGACAAAAGAAGATGTAGATGAGAAACCAAATATAGTTTTCAATAAAGGGTTCATTCTTGGTAAATTCTAAAAACTTATTCTCTTGGCCTTTTGAAAATAACTAAAGGATTCAATAAATCAGAAGTGTCTTTTTGTCTAAAACAAGCAAGAGCTTACCTTCAAAATACACATACCTATATTATTAATTCTTCTTATAAGGAACTCATAAGATGATCTATGAGTATGAAGTTCGGGGTGGCTGAAAGTTTTTGATATTGCAAGTGATGTGGCCCTTAGCCTTTTCACATCGTTGGAATTAGTCTCATGCTCAAGTTCAGGGGTATATGTATTTGTGAGTAAATATAATTATTAATATATTTTGTATATTCCTACAAGAATGCCTGTATTGAGAGATGCCTTCTGCGACATTAGTAGAAGGAACTTGATGCTATTATAAGCTTTATGAATCAGATTAGAAGTTTGCCACAAGTGGTTCCTAACGGTAGTAGGCATGTCTTTAATTTTATTTTCACAAGTGGGGGTGACTATTAAATCTTCTATGATATTAATTTAATTCATTGACAGTTCAGCTTGTTGATTTTATTTTAAACATAATTAAACTTATGATTTATGGTGGCTTCGAAAACTAATACCTATGCTTTTAATGTTTTTCACCTGTGTTTGAAAACTGACGAACAAAAATAGTTTTGACAGAAGACTCTTAGTATTAAGCTGTTCTAAGCTTGCTCTCTAGTTTTTAGTTATTTTCGCGCATAAAAGATACGTTGTTGCTATGATTTTTTATATGAAAAGTCAAAATAGTAATGTGGACCAATATTTTGGAACATTTTTGTGTTTAAAGAAACGATTAAATCGCATTCCTAACAAGTTTGTGTTTACCAGTTTTCGAATAATATCCAGATGATACTTACCCTCGAAATTAGCTTTTCAATTACCTTCAATAAAAACTAAAATGCACGACTGGATCGAGCGGAAAATTCTGATTAGAAAATTGTTTTACTTAATTTTAAGTAAATACTTAACAATATAAAGAATTATCCATTTTGCGGTAAAGTAAACGTAAATGACATATGACAACGAAATAAATAAAATAATGCGAATTATAAGGGACATAAATAAATAAGACACGGTAATTCTCTCCACATTAGTTCAGCCGCCATCCCTGGAGATTAACCTGAAACAACAACCAGCTCTAGTCTCAAAACATCGCGCCACACATCTTTCCTATCCTTCTTTCTCTTCTTCCACAGGATGCCCGCGCTGTGTTAAAAAAAACATCTAAAGCGTATTCATAATCCCGTGAGCGCGTGCAAAGTTATAAAAAAAAAAAAAAAAAAAAAAACATAAAATATTTTTTTTCATTATATTTCTTTTTTATTATAAAGTTTGAACGTTGACATTATATGTGAAACACGACATCATTTAAATGACCACCACGCGAATTGTTGCCAGCATCGATTCTTTTGAGGTAATTTTCGACCACTTTTTGACACATATTGGGCGGTATCTCAGCCATAACCTGACGAATGTTGGTTTTCAAGTGCTCAAGAGTTAAAGATTTATCTGCATAAACACGGTATTTTGCGCAGCCCACAAAAAAAAATCCAGCGGTGTCAAATCGCATGGTCTTGGTGGTCAGTTGATATCGCCACGGCGAGAAATTACGCTGCCAGGAAATATCTCTTGCAATAAAGCCATACTCGCTTGAGTTGTGTTGCATGTGGCACCGTCTTGTTAAAACTACGTATTCTCCAAGTCGTATTCTTCAATAGCAGGCAAAACAAAAGTCGGTTATCATATTACCATAACGCTCCGAATTGACGGTGACAGTCGTTCCATCGTCGTTTTCGAAGAAGTAAGGTCCAATCACACCTCCGCCGGGCCAAAGAGCGCCCCAAACAGTGACTTTTTCTGGATGTAATGGCTAATCAATTACTTGAGGACTCTTAGAACCCCAAATATGACAATTTTGTTTATTAACATACCCACCGAGTGCTTCGTCGCTGAAGAAAATTTTGTTCGAAAAATCGCCGTCCACCGCCTGTTGTTCAAGCACCCATTTGACGTATCTACGATGTTGTGAATGGTCAGCTGTCTTCAGTTGTTGTGGTAGCTGGACTTTATATGGATGTAAGTGTACATTCAAATGCAAAATGCGCAATAATTTGCGGTAAGACAGTCCTAATTCCTAAGAACGGTCTTCGGCAACACTTTAACTTACAGCAGCGATATTTTCTGTGGTACGAGCTAAACGATGATGCACAGGACTTACAATATCTGTAACCAATCCAGTTTCTCCAAATTTCTTCACAATTTTGCCAATTGCTTGCGTATGTAAACCATAATCTCCTCTTAAAAGACGATGTGTGGCTGTGGCAGAATCACCATTTTTGTAGTAGGTTTTAACAATTTTTATGCGTTGTGCGATAGTTAAGCGATCCATTTTCGTAAATGTCAGACTTTCAACCGAAAAAAAAATTGGTTTAACAACTTAGTTTGACAGATGTCGAATTCCAGCCCTTTACTTTTGAAACCGCAAAATGGATAACTCAAATTTAAAAACAGAATTTAGAAAAAAATCGTCCACCCTTTTTCGAAACATAGAATTCTCGTAACAAAAATTGACTTTTTTCAAAAATTAAAAACAAATATTTTTTGAAAATTTTGCTATGCAGTCTTATTTAGAATTTGAAGGAGCTTCGATGTACAATATATTTTTTTTATAGAAATCCGCTTATCAGAAAGTCGAAAAAAATGGTTGTATGTTAATGACAAAATATGTATTTAAAATTTCATTCTAAAATGTGAATTATGTCTTTAATAGTGCCTACAGAACCGTTTTTTCGATAATGGAGATGGTAGAAACAATTTTATGGTAGGTACCGTTAATTTTGTAGCTAAGAAAATTATTCCAAAATTTAACTTAAGCAGCCACCTCAAAAGCCTCAGTAGGCGCCAAGTTTGAAGAAAATCGATTCAGCTGTTTAGGCTGTCGAAGTTTCGATTCATCTATAGACATACATCGAAACAGACGGAATAGCGGGACCTAATTTTTGCGTCTTTGTTTTCATCGTTTGATCGAAATCTTGAAGGTTTTTACGAATGAAAAACTGGCCCTATATGTTACCTATGTAATGTAATAAAAGCAAGTTTACTTTTCGATACAAAAATATTTTTTGAAAGACCCCTATTCTGACAATCTATTATGGAATATTTTTCTATTAAATTAAATGAAATTTTGAATAAAATTCTACTAAGAAATTAAATAAAATTTTTCGTCCAGTAACGGAGGAGTCCTAAGCAACGTTTTTTTAAAAAAACTACAAGTCTATAACAAGAAGCACTTTCTACGCGTTGAAAAATTGTTCACTACCTCGCAACAGACAATTCGTAAAAAATAATATTTCAACTTCTATATCATTTCGGTAAGGTGTTATCGAAGCTAAAATAGCTTATAACAAAGCTTTATCGACGCTGAAATGTTATTTATTGATGCACAGTATCTGCGGACGGTATAGAAAATCTTAATTATATTGTGTACTAAAATGTTAAGACAAATATTTCGATGTTTTTTTTTTTTGAGAATGTCAATAATAGAACTAAAATTTTATGGCAGGTACCGGCTTATAATGTTGAACGATCATAATATTCCAACTAATATGTCTACATTATTTAAAAAAAATCCACGGCAACTATGGGTTGCCCTTGCGATCGATCATATCGTAAATACAAACTTCTTAGCCAATCTTTTTAAAATAAGAATTATCTTTAAACTTTTTCTAAAAAAAAAATTAATGTTGGTACGACAGTTCAAAGTATTTTATAATTCAAATTTAAAAAAAATTACACACTCCTAAGGTTGTTTTAAAAATCTAAGAAATATTTTTGTTCTTGAAAATTTTGATATTCTTTGATACCTTTTGAAAAAAATTGATAGAAATCTCCGAATTCGCTAATAAGAAATTCGATAAAAAAAAATCGGTTCTATGACAGCTACCTTTAATAACATTTTTAATTGAAATATAAGTACTATAGGCAAGAGGGTTCTGTATTTCTTCTGTCCCATCGATCTGATTGGGCTTTTCTTCAAACTACTTAAGCGTTTGTCTCAAATGGATATTAAAATTTGTTTTCATAAATTTTTTTCTACCATCTTAATTATCTAAAAACCGTTCTTAGCGATTTTGCAAAACAAATCTGTGCACTAATATATTTAGATATATTCTACATTTTGGCGCAAATTTTGTTAATAACGGTAACTGCCATAGAACATCTTTTTTATTTTCGACTTTCTCATAAACAGGATGACTGATGTGATCAAAATGTTAATATAGAAGGTAGCTTCAGAAGTCTAAATAATACTGCATACCAAATATGTTTGAGTTTTTTTTGAAAATTCCATACTTCGAATACAGGTGCACTTTTTTGAAATTATGTTTTTAACCCTCCTTTACATCATGGGGTTCCTTTTGAACTCCAGAGGACCTTTGAATGCTCATAAATTGTTTTGTTTCTTATTTTTTTTTTTTGGGATTAACAATCAGTGAACAAAATTTAACTTTCTATTCATTTTTTTATAATTTAATGATCATTGGAATTTTATAGAATTTTCTTCCGATTTTTTTCTTGAAATACAGGTAGACCTCTATTAAGGCGTATCTATAACATGTTTCACTTTTTGCGAAAAAATTTCGTTTAACACGTTTAAAAGCCTCGTTCTAACGCGGTATCGAAAACAATTTTTTGTTCTTATGTTACACTTACGTTGTTTGTAGAGATATTGCATATTTGTTTTCAAATTCATGCAATTTATTCATATTCATGCGTACTATTTGTTTTAAGTATGGATGAACTGAAATAGGGACTTCCCCATTATTAATGGGGGTTTCGTTTGGTAAATTTATATTTTGATCTATAAAATGTTTTTTTTTTCGTAAGGAATCGAATACGTTTTCAGATTGATTTTTATTTTGCTATAGTATTGGTGCATGTTTGTGTCTGTGAGCCAGCTAGAGGTATCAGCTGGCAAATATTGACTCGAACGTTGTTTTTAATTTCAAGTTTGTAAGTCCGAAAATGTGCTTGGCGAATAAAATAATTCACTTAAAACTGCTTCCATTTGAACTAAAACTATCTCAATTCTTCTTGTAACCGAAACAAATAATTATCAAACAAGTCCTTGTCAAACTGATGGCTGCCAATTTTGATGCATATTGGTATTAGTAAAATGGAGGTAGATCTGCCGAAAAATCCAGATCTGCAAAATTTATTTAAAATAAAAAAATAAGTCAATTTTTTTTGCCAATCGAAGGCAAATTGTCAAAATCAGTTTTTTGACAGATCTAAATCAAAAATAAATTGATTTTGGTTACCAAACGAAAACCCCATAAATGTATGTAACAAAGCGGAATTACGGATTTTTTCAGCAAACAAAAAACAACATTGATGCATTGCCAAAAAGGCCACGTATGGATTATTTAAGCAGTGATAAAGAATGATCTGCGATGTTCTTGTTTTTAGCTTAAAAGTATTTGGCGCAAAATTTTAAACAACCCATTGCTAAGGGCTTAGCATTTTACTAGTTACCAATTTCCTAAGTGCTTATTGATTGACTATTTCAAAATATTTATACCTTTTCTAAACTAGTAAATTGCTAATTAAGCAGATAACTGAGCATTTGTAGGTTTTGAATTTTGATGAACACAATTATTGTTGTTATGCGTTGTAAATTAATTATATGTTGATAAAAATCCAACATGTGCTCTAAAAAGGTATTAGTTGTTTCTATTTTCGTCATTTTAACTTCATTATTTACAAAACAAAAAAAAATTGTGCACCAGGACTCGAACCTGAGCACCCCGCGTGCAAGTCTGATATACTATCAGATTCCATAATGGATTTAGCAAATTGCTAAAAGTTAAAGTAGCCATTCCGTGACTTTGACACTAGCAAAATGTTAAGATTGCTTAAAATTAGCTTAATCATCTTTTAAGCTTAGTAAATTGCTAAAAGTGGCTTTAACATTTTACTAAATCGTTTAAAATTTTGCGCCAATATCTTTTACAACATCGCACTTTTCTTGGCTTCTGCTCTGGGACAAGGAAGGCTCTCGGGCACTGTTCGTAAGATCGGCCCAAACGCAAAGGACATCCAAAGCTTCACCTTTCGATGTTGTAGTCAAGTATCATTTTGACAAGCGGAACCTAGTTATTATTATTAAAACTAAGCAATGTCATTTTCTCAGAAAATTCAAAGACGGATGAGTAAGCTAGGCGATACTGCTTTCTGTTGTTTACTTTAACGGGCTCGTTATGATCATCAAGAAACTCCCTCGCTATAAAGGTTCTTGTATATCTCTTTGTTTTTCCGGATTCTGTCAAGGATGGTGATTTTCTTGTCCAACAACTTTAAAGCCAAATCCATGGATGTGAAGAAGTTATCAATTAAGTAAGGTTGCTTCCAGTGTTGAAATATGATAGCATCAATTACATCTTCACAACAAATCCACGACCAAGTCCTGTACTTTGGTCACAGCTTCCAGTGTAGATTGAAAATTTTAATGAAAGGCCCGTTGAGCTTTCATTGAACCACCAGAAATTCAAGCCATATTTGAAAGGTTTTGTGGGCATGTATTGGTGAAATTTACAGCTCCCACGAAATCATTTTAACTACGAGTATTTATCGATTGTTAAACTTTCAGATAGAATATAGTTCGCCGACCATCAGAATCATCAAAACGAACGAAGGCGTTGATCAAAACGTGTAAGGTTCACCACTGCTTCATATATAACTGACGGAAGATTTTCAGTTTGTAGGCGAAAAGTGAATTATCCTCTAAGTAGGCAATCTAGTTTCTTTTTTCTATGTTAAATTTGTATACTTTTTTTTTTATAAAATACCGTTTGACTGCTTTTTCAAGTAGGTAAGGAAATCGAATGTTTGTGGTTCTAGGTCTAGTTTCGAATTGTTTTTCGTTCAGTTTATGACAGCTAAGAAGGGTTAAATTGAAATCACTTAGAGACTTGTAGCAATTGTTATAGAATTTGAAGCCAACAAAATGTTTGATGACTTGATATATTATTTTCTAGTTAAAATGCATACATTAGTTAGAGAAATTGTAATTAGATAATATAAAATAATCACGGATATCAAACAAATTTCATTCTAATCATTATGGGGTCCAAATGGACCCCATGGCCGGTTGCACAGACTTTTCTCGTGATGTAAAAGAGGGTTAAGATAACATATGCTGAGAACGTTCCAGAACCAGCATTGGTCAGATTTGTGTTATCGCATTTGGTGATATTGCTTCACCAAAAGTTCAACTTTTTATTATCAGTCCTAAGCCTCAGCACAGTTGCTTAGGCTATCTTGAGTCTAAATTTGTGCTCAAATATCTCTGTATTTGTTATGGAGTCCACTCAAAGTACCATGGGGCTAAAACATCTAAATCAATACCTCACTTTTAATAAGAAAGTCTTTCTAATAAGAACTAAAAAATGAGGTTTTTCTTAAAGAATGGAAAATATCATATATAGATCCTGTTTATAAGAGTCGTCTTAAGCATTTAGTATAGAACTATAGACCAATCTCAAAACTTTCAGTTATACCCAAGCTTTTTGAAAAACTGGTCACCCAAAGACTATATTTTGCTGTTAAGAATTCGTTGTCTCAAAAACAGCATGGTTTTGTGAAAGGTAGATCAACTTGTGCTAATTTAAGTCTTTTTGCAAATGATTACCATGTGGAAAATGGTAGGTAAGTTGATGTTCTGTATACTGATTTTGTTAAAGTCCTGGAAAAGCTTAAAATGCTGGGATTGAATGTTTCGTTTTTAGAGTGGTTAAATTCATACCTATCTGACAGAAAACAAATTGTAAGATAGATGAATGTGTCTCAAATCTCATAGATGCGGGTTCAGGTCTTCCACAAGGCAGTCATTTGAGCCCACTTATTTTTTATAATATTTACAAATCATTTACCTTCTATTTTTAAACTTGATGTATGCTGATGACGTAAAAGTATTTACAGTAACATCTTCACATGAAGATTACTTGTTAATGACGTTGTATATGAACAACGAACTGCAATGGTGCGACTACAACTACCGTCAACTGAATTACTCAAAATGTAAGATTTTTAATGTATCTAGGTCCTCATCCCTTAATGATTTTGACTATAAATTCAATGACATTAGTCTTTTGAGGGTAAATGATGTTAATGATCTTGGGGTGATTTTTGATTCTAGACTTGACTTCAGATCACATAATGACTACATTGTATCTAAAGGGAATTCACTTTTAGGTTTTTTGAAACGTAACTCCAATGATTTTAAGGATGCCTATACTTTGAAGACATTATTTATGTCAATAGTTCTACCGGTTTTAGAATATTGTTGTGTCGGCTGGTCTCCTTTTTATGAAAATAGTATTTTGAGAATCGAAAGAGTTCAAAAAAGATTCACTCTTTATGCATTACGCAAACTTAATTGGGTTGGGGGGTCTTTGCCGGATTATAAATCAAGATGTTCTCTTATTGACTTAAAAACGCTTAAATGTCGCAGACAAGTCCAATGTATATTGTTCATTAAAGATATTATTGATAATAAAATAACCTCTTTTGAACTGCTTTCACTAATTCCATTATATGGTCTATGGTCTATGGTCTTATGGAACCAACAACGCGTTCTCTAAGAGTCATTTTCTTCACTTTTTGTCAACTTGCGGCAAACTCTCAAGTTGGCCAACTCTAGAGTTGACACAAACTTGAGAGTTGAGTGACAAGTTGAAATTTGTTTTTCTTCACTATTTTAAATCTCACCTCGAGAGTTGAAATTTAAAAGTTAGCCAACTTGCGTTTTTTTAAATATCCCTGGGAAATTTTTGACAGATACGTATGTTTCAACTTTAGATTTGAATTTATTCTGTGAGATTTAAATTTATTGTGTGCGATGATTTCGACAAACCAAATAATTTTGGGACTGACGCGACAGATTCGAGTTTGTTTCCAAAATTCTGTGCAGATCTTATGTGTCGCGAATTATATTAGGGTACGGGATGGCCAAGTACGTAACAAATATTAAAAAATTGAAGCATAACATGCAACCAACCTTATCTGGGAAATCTTATATGCATTCGGTAAATCGTATGGTGCTTTTCGAGATGTCGTTTTTAATGTGAGCTGTTTTTTCAAATTAACTCTAGTGAAAATTCTATTTTACTTTCTTTATTGACATTTTTTTTTTTTGAGTAAAGAATCAATCCCTTTATTTAATTTGATTCAATCGGTGAAAAGTGCTGCTTATTGATATCAGGAAATTTATTTGGCTGTATCATAAAATTCTCTTTCTGTTTGTAACCGTTCTTTTCGTGTTTCTTCATGGCCATCGCATTTTTTCAAGCCCGAGCCGTAGTCACATTATTTATATTGTCTTCTTTCAAAACCCAAAAATTCTTCTTCATCTTCGCTTCCGGAAGCAGATGATGGATTATTTTCCCTATAATGATTTCCACGGAACATTTTATTTTAAAAATATTTTTATTCAAAACGAAAGAGTGAATAATTTTTGAGAGAAGATGCAACAAAATGTATTAGAAATTTAAATTTGTCATAAAATTCTCAAGTTTGATCTCTTAACTTCTACTATTTCCGGAAGTTGAGAAAACTAGAAGTTGATCATCTCGAGAGTTGAGAATCGAAAGGTGACTCTGTCAACTTTGAAAGAAAAACAAAATCACAAGTTGAGAATAAAAATCCTCAAGTTGAGTTCAACTTGTAGTGAAGAAAACGGCCCTAAATCTATTTATATATGTTTTTCATTGAAAATGATCTTAGTATGAATAGAGAATATTTTAAGAAAAAAGTTCTTCAAATATGTAATTGAATTATTAATTTATTAAAATATTAAAACAATTTAGCTATCTCTTGTAAATATGTATATGTATATCTTGTATTATTTTTTTGTAATCAGCAGATCTTGAATCAATTGATGAAATTTATAAATAAAATAATACAAATTATAAAAAAAAGGACAACATTTTCCGCCAGCCGGCGGCAATTAGGCCGTTGGGAAATTGACCAGTCCGACCCTGAATCCATCATCAGTTATTGGTTCATTAATGTAGATTTGCACAGCAAGCTCTTGGAAGTATATCTAATCCTCCCACGTAGTTCCGGATATAAATGTAATCTAATTGTTTGTGGGTGTTTCTGAATGACGAAAGTGGAGTTCATAAGCCCATTATTGGTCGACTATATACGAAAATTCAATATTTTTCATCCCCACTTAAAACTTTTTTTCATGCTTAGTGTAGGTCCTTAATAATAGTATGTGTACCATTCAGAGATGAAGTGATCACCAGATTACGGTTGAGTTTGAGACTCTAAGCTTTTCGAACTCCTGATAAACTCACCAAATTCGTAAATGTAAGCAGTTTATCGACTGTGGTGCAAGCATCCAGAATGGTTGGTTAAGTCTTAAATAATTGGCACTGATACCTCTCAGAACTACATATTATACGTTATCCGATTTTGCAGACAAGTTATATAACAAATTTTTCCAACTGATGAGATGGTATAAAGGGTGTGCTAATTTTTTTTTCTCATACAAACCTAATCCACTTGAGTTGGCCAACCACCAGGAAACTCCGGTTACCATCATATTATGTTCACCGGTTAGCTATAGCAACTTTCTGGTTTACCAGTAGGTAACTTGATGTTTTTTTTTTTTGGTTTAACCTATATAAGGCTTTATTTAAACTTCTGGCTCGTATGATAAAAGGGAAAGATCCATGTTTTCCCATGACGTGATATAACCCATAACGGGTGTAAAATGTTCACGTGTGTTCGTTTAGTTAACGTCAACCGTGTACGAGTATTTCTAATTAATGTAAATAAATACAGCCTGCGGATGCGGTATCAGGTTGGTCTGGTAAATGTATCTTTCCGAGTTCGCAGTTATTTGGCTAACACCAGTATGACACCAAGTTCGTCTATACTGATGTATTCATGAATACGATAATGAATGTGGGCGGTCGGCGGTTTTAGTCTGCCGCACTACAGTTAAAAATAATGTCTTATTTTAGGGGAAAGATGGTATGGGATACGTTAGTGTTATAAATAGACCGTTATAGACATCGTCTTGCTTCTCTTTGTGCATATATAATAATAAGGTAAAATGAGGGGGTGAAAATCAAGCCTTGAAGTACTTAAATGTATACCCAACTACCACCACCGTCCGTGCCACGCCAGTCGTCGTGTCGTCTCGGATCAAAAGGTGGACATGAATAATAAATGGTCCTGAAATCGTATAGGGGATAATGGCCTCTAAGATTTTGTAAGTATTATCAATATTTAGCTCAAATCAGAGGAGCTGTGTCGAAAAAAAAATGGATTTCTAAATGTGAATTTATAAATATTTGAGCTTCCACTCATGTCTAGAGCTACGCCACTTTGCACTAACAGTCCCGGAAAAAAAAGACAACACCTACTTCACCGTTATGCTTTTATATATCAAAAACTTTTTTGCTAAAATACTCGTATATTTGTTGAAATGAAAAAAAAAAAAAGTAATAAGAATTTTAGCGTCGGCATCGGAAGGATAATTACACATTTTGTATAGAATAGGCGTATTTTTGGGACAGTTGTAGGCAAAGTGAGTTTTCTCATTTCAATAATCACAGATGTATTTTAACATCTCACAAAGAAGCAGATTTTCGTTACAGTAATGCCAAGTTTTCGGGTATAAAAAAAAGTAAGTAATTAGGTTTTTATTGCATGTGTTCTTCAATAATTAAATGATACGTATCGCTATTGAATATCTCATCCGCAAAATCATGGGAATGAATTCTGAACAGAAAGACTCAATTATAATGACCCTATAGCTAATACTTAAATGGTCTGATTACTCTTCCAGTGCATAGACCACGCAAAACTGTAACTGGAGGTGTTTTGATAATTCTGTATGGATTATCCACAAGCAACATTTTTGCAAGCTGATATATCAATGAAACCATACATAATAAATCTCATGTAGCTAGCCACTGATGCTGTTAGTATGTATAAGTTGTCTAGTTATCTTTTGCAGGATTAAAGCCGATGTAAGTAAGATTACCTTGATTCTTAATATAATGAATTGTGGAATACATATGATTCAAGGAATGGTTGCATAGGTATCTACCTACAAATGTGTATTTAATTGGATTTGAATTATGAAAATTAGGAGGGTAATAAACGGTGATTTTTTAAGAGCTTGGTTTTTGAAAATTCAAAAAAACACAGAAACTTGTAAAAAGTGAATGAAATTTTTATTTGGATCGATAAATCAATTTCTGCCATTTACTTTTTAAAAATAATTTCACTTAAATGTTGCCCGCGGCTACGCTTCAGGTGGTCCATTCTGAAGGTCCAATTTTGGCAAACTTTTTCACACATTTCGGCCGGAATCTCACCAATGACGCGTTCAATGTTGGCTTCCAAGGCAGCAATCGTGTTTGGCTTGTCCCCATAGACAATAGACTTAACATAGCCCCACAAAAAATAGTCTAACGGGGTCAAATCACATGATCTTGGTGGCCAATTGACTGCGCCAAAACGTGAGATCAACTGCTCACCAAATTCGCCTCTCAATTGATGCATGGTTTCGCGTGCAGTGTGGCATGTGGCACCGTCCTGTTGGAACCACATGTCGACCGAGTTCAATTATTGCATTTTCGGCAAAAAAAAATCTGTTATCATCGAACGGTACCTTTCTCCATTGACCGTAACCCTGCGGCCTTCATCGTCCTTGAAGAAGTACGGCCCAATGATGCCGCCTGCCCATAAACCGCACCAAACAGTGCATTTTTCGGGATGCATTGGTAGCTGCTGATTTGCCTCTGGCTGCTCTTCACTCCAAATATGGCAATTCTGCTTATTCACGTATCCATTTAGCCAAAAATGAGCGGAAAAAAAAACGGACGTAGCTTGCGAAACACATTTTTCACAGAGCACGAATTTTGATAATAAATTTCAATAATTTGCAAACGTTGTTCAGGCGTAAGTCTATTCATGATGAAATGGCAAACAATACTGAAGCGAAATGTCAAATGTTCGTGGAATTTGTCATGTGTGATCTGTCAAAAATATAAACGTCAAAAACCAAGTAGCAAAAAAATCACCCGTTATGTACCCCTATATAAAGAGAACCTAGGTATGTAGATATTTACATACATATATATAAATGAAAGTGAATGCTGTATAGGTAGGTAAAAATCGTTTTTTAAACTTAAAAAAACTGCCAAACTGCCACTTTAATCAGTTTTACGAAAAAACCAAGAGTACCATTAGATGCCAGGGATCAATGAAAATTTTGTAAAAAAAATTGTAGGACAGATTTTGATGAAATCCGGTCTTTTATTTCAAGTTTTTTGAAAACAATTTTTTATTTGATTATTTTAAAAATAGTAAGTAAGTAAGTAAGTAAGTAAGTAAGTAATGAATTCATTTATTTCAAATTTTCTTATTTCATTTGATACAATACAATGAATTTATAGCTATGGCTTTGCCGTCAGCTCGGTTAGCAAAATTTATTATATACATTTTAAAATTTTTTTTTTTCAATTAAATAGTAAGTACAAATTTATATTAACTATGTGAATTCTGTTATCAGTAACATTCTATATGTTGAAATTTCTTTTAAGTAGTTGTAAAGGTCTTTCCAGTTGAAATCGTTCAAAATCGCAATCGTTTCCTGCATCGACAAAGTTCTCTTTCCGAAGTATACAAGGCGCTGTGCAGTGAAAATTGGGCATATACTTAGAAAGTGAAAGCAGTCTTCTTTTGCCTTAAGGTTACACAAATAGCAAAACTGGTGGAAACTTCCATTATATGGGCTTCCATTTAGACCAAGGAGTTCGCATCTGGCTTTAAAAAGAAGAGATATTTCTTTGTAACTATATTGGTCATGAAAGTAGTTTTTCTCCATTAAGTTGGTATTAAGCTGTGAGTAAATAATTCTACTCTCCGATTCCCGAGCTCTCACTATAAACTCCTCTCGAACAAGATTTTCATGTTTCTGGATAACACGATATAGTTGATCTTTAACCAAAATTGGATTACTTGTATCAATCAAGACAATAACATCACAAGCTATTCCCAAACGTTTCCAATTGGACAACCACCAATCCTCATTCCTCAATTCATATAACACCATTTTCTTGGAAAGACGGTTTTCCTGATAAGAGAGCGTTTTCACGTTGTAATCGGCCTGTAGCTTTAGTGTGTATGTATACAGTTTAGTAAGTCCTGTTTCAAGATGAAGTGCGTAAGTTGGCGTTTTCAAAGGCAAGTTGAAAAGCTTTTTTAAGAAATTCCTTTGGAATTTTTCGAGGGACTCGTATTCATCACTTCCCCAAACTTGGCCAGCGTAACACAATGTCGATCTCACCACGGCTTCGAATATTTTATATTTCGCTGAAAGGTTGATTCGATTATTTGAAAATATGTTTCGCCATGTCACATTCAGTAGACTTTGTGAAGTATTTGATTTCTCTGTAAGGTGCAAGCTGAAATCAAGAGTTCGGTTCAGTTTCACACCCAGATACTTGTACTCTTCTACAATCTCCAAGCTAGCACCATTGAACACCCAATTATATGTATTTTGGCTTCTTGCTGATCTGCTGAAGACCATCACTTTTGATTTGTTTGAGTTTATTTCAAGGCCCCATTCATCACAGTATTTCGCCAGGCGATTGATTAAAAGTTGGAGGTTTTCTGGAGATTCAGATAGTAACACAAGATCATCGGCATACAAAAGAACATTGATATTTAAATCAGCGACTCGAATTCCACCGGGAAGGTAGGCTACCACATCATTTATAAAAAGGGCAAACAACAGTGCACTCAGAAGACAACCTTGTTTTACTCCATTATCGGTTTCAAACCAATCTGAGTAAGTCGAACCATCCCATACTGCTGCTTTTGTTTCTGAATACAATTCTTTTATAATATGTATGAATTTTGTAGACAGTCCTAATTTCGAGAGCTTATAAAAGAGAGCGTTTCGATTAATAAGGTCGAAGGCAGCTTTAAAATCAACAAAAAAGGCATACACTTTCTTATTTCTTGCTTGGAACGCTTTAACAATAGATGTTATTGTGAATATTTGGTCAGTTGTAGAATAGCTTTTCCGGAAACCAGCCTGACAGTCTGAAAGGATACTGTTTACATCAACCCATGTCTCTAGTCTGTTTACAAGTATACCGCAGAATAATTTTGCAAGTACATTCATGAAGGAGATGCCTCAGTAATTTTCAACATTGTTCAAGTCTCCTTTTTTGTGGATAGGGAATATTACCGACCTTTTGAATGATGATGGAATTTCTTCACTAGAAAATACTCTGTTGAAAAACAATTGCAGTTGCGTATAAAAACCCTCAGTCGCGTTCTTGAAAAATTCATATGGTATACCATCTTCTCCAGGTGCCTTTCCACTTTTTCCTTTACAAATTGCAGTTCTAAGTTCGTCAGAAGTGATTTCAGGGTCTAAAATTTCATCAGAAATCCGTGGCTCCGCATACAAAAATTTTAGGTCAGACGTGTACAGACAGATCTCCAGCAGCCACTGCAATTCCAATTGTAAAATTTACACCATTAATCTCCCTGACAGTCGACCAGAATTCTTTTGTACTTTTTATTTGGCCAAGAGTACCAGCTTGATCATTTTCAAAGTCGGTTTTCTTTTTTAGGCACAGTTTTTTGTATGCTGCATTCGAATCACAATACCACTTTTTAAAATTCTGACAGTTTGAGTTTCTCATTGCATTAAACAAAGCAAACGATTTTTTTCGGGCTCTCAAACATTCCTTGTCAAACCATTTTTGTTTGAAATTAGTGACTTTTTTTGCAACGACGTTGTTTGTGGAACTCCTTATTCAAGCGACAAGTTTATTTGCACTTACTTCAGCTGAATCTGCTAGTACATTTAATGACCCTGACGATAGGTTTTCATCTAATTTCTGTTGATAAGTATTTACACTTTCCTGCTTCCATATCAGCCGTCGTAAAAGTTCGAGATTTCTTTGATTTGCCGATGTATCATCGAGCCAGTCTACAATAATCGGCATATGATCGGAAAAGTTTTTGCACTGGACTTCGAATTTCTTCACTAAGCCATTCCATTCATTATTGATCGCACAGTAGTCGATGACCGATTTACCTTGACCTCCAAGAAAGGTAAAGTGACCTTCAGTGTCCCCATTAGTGCATCCGTTAAGAACTGTACAGCCAAACATCTGAAGAAGTTCTAACAAAATGGTACCATTTTGGTTGCGGATTTCATCCTTTGATGTTCTTTGACTGGGGTTTAAAGCAGTGTTACTTGTGGTAAGGGCTTCTGAAACTTGCTAATTAGCTATTCTGGCATTGAAATCTCCAATTATGAAGACGCTTTTATTTGCCAGGTACATCATAATATTGTTGAAGCGTTCAAAATCCTCACTCCACTTGTTGCAGTTGATATAGAATGGAATAATTATCAAATTTGGTTTATGAACAAGTTTTACTACTGTGACTCTTTCATGCTCCTGAAAATCATATTTGTATAGCAACGATGTTTTGATTCCATAAAGACTTCCCCCACTAGCACGCCCTTTGTTATGTGTTTTTACTGCTGGTTTCCAATTTAACTTATACCCATTAAAATACTTAGTAAACTTATTAATATTTTCTAAAGTTACATGAGTTTCATATAAAAAAAAACAAATCAAAACTTTTTACAAAATTAAAAAAATCCACAAATAATAATTTATTATTGAGGCCTGAAACATTGTAAGATAAAATAGTACTATTACTTAAATATATTGAGCTGAGGGCATCACAATTTCAGTTCTGTACTAACGTACTACAACTTGCACTATTTTGATAAAGTGGTATCCCTGGTTCATCTCTGTTGATTGGTCTATACCATTCATTTTGACGTCTTTTTGGCAGCGACAGGAGTTTGACAGATTCGAAGTCCATCTCACCAAACATTACGCGAAGTTGTTGTTCTCCATCCTCGTTTTTGTATTTAATGAAATTATAATTGTTCAAATAAAATATTTTATCAGCAACCACCATCGAATTGTTTTTTATTTGTACTTTTTCATTTGGTTTTTTTGTTTTGATTATTTTTCTATAAGCAAGTAGAATTTGGCGTTTGTAATGCATCTGCTTTGTCGTGTCTCGTTGAATGAAAGCACCAGAACCTTTAAGCTTTGACGAGTTCTTTAGCATTTTCGTTGCATTTTCGCTAGAGCCGGTGTTTATTTTTAATTTAACAACAGAACTATTTTCACTTAGCTTTATTGTCTCCTTGATTTGATGTGCGTCACCAAGCAAAAGTTATTTATTTTTCAAAAATTAATTTAATTTATAAAAAATTGTTATTTAAAATTTTGATACGCAGAATTAGTTTGGCTACCCAGATCTTCTCAGATATAAAATTTGACAGAAATCCAATGTACAGTTACCTAGAAAACCAAACATTTAAAAAACCGTTATATGAAAAGTACGACTTTTCCAGTAAGCTTGGTTCATATCAAATGATAGCTATTACCAACAAAAAAAATTCTGAACAATTTTAATCAAAATCGTTGGAGCCGTTTTTGAGAAAAATAAGATTTTCCTTCAAGGTCATATAACAGGTACCGTTGTTTTTAGGCCTAAGAATAAAATTTCAATTTTCCCTCTGACGTATGTCAAAATAATCACACATACCAAATTTGAAGCTTCTCGCTAAAGCCGTTTAGGCTGCAGCTCGTTATACATACAGAGGGACAGACTGGCAGACAGGCAGACATTTTTTGTCGATCAGTTTTGTACGCTTCTCTATGACGTAATGTCATGTCTGATCGTTAGAATTTTTTTACGAATGCATAACTTTCCTTATAGTACCTATAATCGCAGCTAAAAATGTGGGTAGCCGAAATGACCTAAGTACTCGGAAAAAAATCCTGAACCAACACCTCACTTCATCTTTTAATCTTCTGTAAAATTATTTGTGTCGAAATCTCACGTCATCTTCCAAATACTTCTTGACCAGAAGCTCTCAGTCAGAGAGCTTAGAAAAATAAAACATATTAGTGGGACCGATAAATTAATGATGTTGTACTTAATGGGTTTTGCAAACTAACAATTCAACCATATTTTCATTACTGATTGGTAAAAAATAAAACACGCCTAAGGATTTCTGAATAGCTTTGGAGAGTACCTGTGGAGACAACGGTAGCAATCTTGTACTTGCTATATAAGTACATAGGTACTATAGGGCAAGTTTTACATTTGGAAAAAAAATCGAACTCGAGATTTTAATCAAACTTGACATTACGATGATGGAGAACACCAAAAAAGTGGGTCCCGCAATTCCGTCTGTCTGATGGTCTGTACAACTCTCCACAGCTTAAGCGGCTGAAGCGATTTTCTTCAAACCTGGTATTTAAGCGTTTTAGGTGATTGTGCAGAATAGGTTTTTGAATTGTTGTTTTAGCCCCAAAAATAATGGTAATTATCTCGAAAATGGCTCTTACTATTTTGATAAAAATTAGTGTGTAATCTACTTTGGGTATGGTCTACATTTTGGCCAAAAATTTTATTCAAATATTTTGTTATTAACGGTACCTGCCATACAAACATTTTATTGATTTTCGAATTTCTCATAAACAGCTCAACGGATTTCGATACAAAATTTTATACAGGAGCTCCTTCAAATTTAAAAAAATGCTGCATTTCAAAACTTTCGAAAAATAGTTTTTTGGATTTCTGAAAAAAAAAAATATTTATTTTTTTTTGAAAATTCAATATTTCGAAAACGAGTGGACGATTTTTTCTGAAATTTTGTTATATTATTAAATATTTAAAGTGTTTATACCATTTATTTTTAAATTAAGAATTTTTATATATAAAAAATTAAGTGAAAAACGACTTTAAAAAAACATACAATCGGAAATAGGAGCAACTACGTGCGATACAGTCGTGCATTTTATTTTTTTATTTATCGATGTTGTGTTGAATGCTGATAAGTGCGGTCCAATAAAACTCGAACCATTAGGGTTATTAAAGGATACACTCTTTTGTGAAGCAATCATTAATATTGATTAAATGATTGCATTCATTGAGCTTATTTTAGAACTTGGTACCACTCGCCATTCGTTTGAAATTTATAAGAACACAAGTTTTTTTCGCCACAAATCACTTGATCTCAGAAGAATCTCAGATGAAGTAATGAAAAGGAAACAAATAAACTAATGAAATCTCAGTATATTTTAATCAATTCATTAATGTAAAATGAATTTTTCAATATTTAATAAATGGTGATTTGCAGTTACAGTTTTAAAGTAAAATCAACGAATGTAATCGGTGTATTGAAATCAAAAAAAATATTTTATAGATTGCATTCACAAGTGATTGCATTGTTTTGCAACCCCTCGATTCCATAGTATTTTCTTCGACGCAACATTTCTTGCCAAATGCTTATATTTTAGGTTTGAGAAATCCACATAAAAGCCGTTATCTTATTTGTCTCAAATATTATAGTATTCACTGTGAGCTAACAAAGGAACCGAGTTATTAAATTCGAAATCCCAAAAACCATAGTCTGTGGAAACAGGAATTATTATCCATAAAAATGTTTTCTCATTTTATAAATAATTCAAAATTAATATAATTAATAGCGTCCGCAAATTCTAATTAAAATCAACAATATTTTTTAAATTACTTTGCAATTTAAATTAATTAATTTTTTCTTACAAATAAATGGCTTTGTAATTGCTTTTTTTATTTTCACAAAATACGTCCATACTATTTTATAGCTGGTTCCATACGTGTTGTTAATAAATCTTATTATTTTGTAAATTAAATTCAATTCACAATTTATTTGTTCGTTCCACATACTCAGATAAATCAAATTCAATTTTACTTCGGGGATATGATGTTTGTAAATACAAAACGTATTTGTGCATTAATAAATTTTAATTGTTTCTTTTTGTCCAGGACAAATTAAACAAAAAAAAAATCTCAACTGGTATGGCATACAACTCCCTTTCCTACTGTGCTCATGTTCATGTTCGTGGAATGTTGAATTATTATCGAATCATTTATTTTGCATACATGTTGTACATACATGTATGTCTTTTAAGCAAATATTATTATGTATATTGTAACAATATTTATAAGGATAAAAACCAACGAGTGAGAATTCAGTTCGTGTAATGGAAAAAATCCTGCGGCTATGCTGTGGCCGTTATATGAAAAAAGGACGTGGACTTATGATTTAACAACTTTTGGCTTTGTAACGAATTTAATTTAAAATGGTTACAAATTGAAAAAATAAAAATAAATAAAATATTCATTGAGTTTTATGCCGGAGGGTATTTTTTTCCAGCTAGGGTTTTTCTTAAAAATAATGATATGGCTCACATATCTATTTTCACTTAAAGTACTTTGCGGTTAATTATTATTATTTATTCATGTAAATTCAAGGTAGACGATGATTGCCATACTGAAACTACAAGCAATAAAGCTGAAATTGTTTTTGAAATATTTCTTCACTTAAGTCCAATACGCTTCAGATTCGAAAGGATATTTTTTGTTGGTAAAAAACAAGGTTAACAAATGTGCACTCTGCATCCATTAAAAAATAAAAAAAAAAACACACAGATTACAGAATGATAAAAAACAATAAAAAAAACATTAATCGTGATATCCAAAACAAAAGAGTGGAGACTTCTCCAAAAACTCAGAATTATCAGTTGTTTTACATCGTTTAAGGATCGTTGTTTCGCATCAGCAGCGTACGGGCTTTAAAAGTATGTCCTTAAGTAAAAATATTGTTGTTCTGTTTCCTTATTTAAATTTGTGTATAGCTTGCTTACTATCGGTTAAGCAGATTTCGGTGTAAGGACAATCGCTTCTATTAATTAATCGTAATATCTTCCTGAAGGAAGATAAATTGGTAGGTTAATTAGAATTACATTTTCGCACTGAGTGTTATTGTAACAAGAATGTTGCTACAGCGTTGTTGATTAACATGGTAATAAAGCATAATCATTTATATGCACGCATTAGTACATATGTTTTACAGCTTTGTGTCCAACCTTTTTCGTGAATTGTATAATTATTTTAATATGTGGAGAAAATCGTTCATAAAAAAAGTGGGCGTGGTAGTAGGCTGACAACAAATGTTATACCTACTTTAAGGTTTAAATATTTTTATTATAAATTTTCACCCATTGAGAAAAAAATAGGTCTTCTTACTAGCTAAGTTCCAAAAAGAGTCAAGGCAAATGCCATTAAGTAGTACACTGATGAATTTAGAACAACTTAGGGATTGAGGTGGGAGTTGTTGGTCCCAGAACCAAACTATATGTTCCGATGGCGCAGTCCACTAGCATTTTAGAGGCGAAGTTGCCGAGAAGGTAATCTCGAAAGAAACTATAGACACGAAAATGTTGCATCATATAAGCCCCATTAAAAGGACTTCGCAAATATTCCATCAGCTCTAAACTGATAAATGAATGCTTGAGCAGACTGAATGAGCTGGTCAAGTACAATTCACATAATCTCACTTCATTGGGTACCGGGGCATGAATAATCCTGGACAATGAAGAGTCGCTAGCGGAACTATTGCGAAATGGGAGAAACTGCCATTAAAAATAATATCAAATCTGATAAGGAGGGCAAAAGGTAAAAAACTTGGAATCAACTCAGCAGGCTAAGGCGGGCAAAATTATTAATTATGAACTATTTCTCTTAAAAAAGCCCAAATATTAAATTTCCTATGCAATTATATTGGAGGACGCACTGTAGAATAAGAAATCTCATACAGTTCCGTAGGGAGGCCCAATTGACCTCAAGTTCGCAGTGAAACAATACCCCCAAAATATATTAATTTATTTATACGTTTAAAACTAACTACTTGCATATACATATATAATGTTGGCGTAACTATATCATAGGGCCCGAATCAACTTATATTCCGCATTTAATAAGCTTGATAATTTTTAATGGTTAGTGTTAGCAGCCAATCGTTTTTGATTTTTAGTCGTCAGATTAAGTTAATACGATGGATCATAACTTTTTTTTTTGATAAACTTGGAAAGTAGAATCATAGGGTACGGTAGTGACCAGCCAAGTTCTGGCACTACACCCTTTTTACAGGAACAAACTCATGCGATTTTCGATCCTCTCTGACTTCAGTACCAATAAAGTTCGTATTTGCTAAGCTAACCAGGCTTAGGTAACTCACTAATTTTCAATTCTTTACCATTAGTAGTTCCCGAGATATAAGACTGCAAAAATCGTAACTGACTGACTGACTGACTCACTCACTCACTCATTAACAGTTCATCAAAATTATGGAGTACTTCCCGACATCGTAGAATCTTGTTATTTAACAAAACGGTAAGTCTTGTGGTGCATTCAAAGGAAGAAATCGAAAATTCAAGATTTTCCATTCAGGGGTGTGGTACCCGCCCATTTTCATGAATTTGATATAAATTATTTGGAGCACTTCTGATTGTCGTTGACTAATAAAATGTGTAGCAGCTGTAGGGCTTAAAGCCCAGGCAAAAGGAGAATGTTAAAATTGAAGATTTTTTATTAAGGGGGCGTGGTATCCACCCATTTTCATGGAATCGATATAAGCAATTTGGAGCACTTCTGACTGCCGTGGAACGATGAAATTTGGTACAGCGGTAAGGCTTAGGGTGCAAGCAAAGGCAAAATTTTAAAATTGGAGATCTTATGTTCAGGGGCGTGTTAGCCGCCTATTTAAATAGAATTGATATCAATTATGAGGCGCCCTTGTGAATGTCGTGGAATAATGATATGAAAATCGACAAATATGGAAGAATCTCAAAATTATCAGAGAAATGTGTTATTTTATGATTGCGTTGGTTTACGTGGGAAATTTTCATTTCAAAATTAAGTAATTTGTTATAATAAAAGAAAATTTGCCAAGTAAACCAACGCATTCATTAAATAACAGATTTCTCTGATAATTTTGAGGTTCGTCCATATTACTCTACTTAAAATATTTGATATTTAACATTAATAAACTTAGAACTTTAGATCTCACTACTTTTCACCGCTGACTTGTAACGCAAAGGTTTTTGTATATAGAAGAACATGGTTACTTTCTTAACATTTATAGTTTTGGTGTGATATTATTTAAATGAAAAATTTCATCTTAGTTCTTACAACAATCAGTCAGTTTTAAAAAGGTTAAATCTTACTAAATTCAAAGCGCTTTCAATTTTCGAAAAAAGTATTGAAAAAATCTTTTTATTTTCTAAATTCATTTTTCAAGTCAATTTTTCAATACAAATTTTTTCTTAAATTTTGTTTAGGTGTTTACAAAATTCTGCATCACTCTTCATTTGATATTTAAAAGATTGCAATAATTTTGTTTCATTCGTTTTACAGCAAAACTGAATGCAATCCTTTTAGAAGGAATGCAATTTTCGATTTTTCTTATCTTTCAATGTGGTATTGGCCTATCCAACTTTAGCCACAGACATTGGTTTACAACATTTAGTTTAGTATTTCCACACATATGAATCAACATAATATTTAGATAAATTTAGTTTTTTTTTTTTAATAATTGAGTATTTTGACTCCGTTTAAAATAATTGGGAACAATGCAAGTGTTAGAAAAATATGAAAGAATTAAAAGCATTTACCGATGTACATTGAAATTTGAAGTTTAGAATATGGGACTTTTTGTTGTATTTTGCAAATTTATAAATGTTTTTTTTTGTTTTGAGTAATAAGTATTGTTGGCTAAAGGAAATTGCTAAGATTGTTGTCTATTTGTTTAAAATACTAACACTTAATACTCAAATTTACTTTTAAAATGAAAAACAATTGACGAAATTATTAAAGGAAACAAATTAAATTTGATCCAAAATATTACAAGAGAATTCGACCGAATTTTCAAACGATTGCAATCAATTGATTGCTTCAATGGGTTAACAAATATTGCAATCATTTTAATATTAAATTAGTATTAAATTAAATTTTATTTAATCAACTCAAAACATATTATTGGTTCATCTAAGCAATAAATAAGCAATTTGGTTTGAGTTAATTATATAACATCTTTATTTTATTAAAAAAAAACACGTTAAAAATCTCCACTATCAAATTAATCTTTAAGTACTTTTTGTCAGCAATTTTAAATTTAATTTCTGAGCGCTTCAGACATATGTATACATTGCACTCATATTTGTGCACACATATATGGGAAGTAAAAAGGATCTATTTTTAAATTCAAAATTATTGATATTTCTTACTCTGATTTCATCCATTTAAGTAGCGAAATTAAATTTAAACCTATTTATTTTTCCTTAATGTTTAAGTTAAAGAAAAAAAAAATATTAATTTAAAGTTATAAAAACAATAACATTTTTTTGTTCATTTAAAAATCTATTCTAACCATCTTGAAGTAAAAATTGATAAATTGACAAGACAAGAGATATTAAGGAATAAAGTTCCGCCAATAATTG
The DNA here is from genome assembly GCA_910595825.1 of Philhelius pedissequus. NCBI lineage: Eukaryota > Metazoa > Arthropoda > Insecta > Diptera > Syrphidae > Philhelius > Philhelius pedissequus. The sequence continues at coordinate 75,822,656 of OU343162.1, forward strand.
TTCTAAATTTTTGATATTACTTTGATAGTCATAAAATCGTTAACTTACTCAAAAATTTGTTAAGCCAAAAACATAAGTCTCCAATATTTCTTTCTCTTTTTTTGTTTGTAAAAAGTGATTTTACATTCATAACTGTGTTTTATCTTAGAATTCTCAGTGTGACATTGGTAGGACATTTTAAGCACTTAAGAAAGCTGTCTTTTGTAACAAATACAAGTTTCCAGCATCCGATAAAAAATACACAAACATAATGCTCAAAATTGTATTTAGTATTAATTATCCCTCAAACGACATTTGTATTCTCCATTGTTGAATTAATGAATTAATCACAGAGAAGTATTAAATGAAATTTTCTGAAAGAACAAATCAATGACAAGCATCTTGAAGGCAGAATTTGTGGTTATCAAAATTAATTAAATTAACAAAAAATCCTTTCAACTTCATTTTTATTTCTGTTTCAGGACACAACTACAATCCCCATTAACATTTCACAAAAAAAAATATTTAATTTATTTTTGTCTTAATTTAATTTGAAAAAAAACTTAGTTTTTTTTTAAATAATGCCGAAATTTTTATGATGGAGACATTCATTGTCCTGGGACTATGTTTTATCCTATATGAAGCATTGGATTTTTTTCAAGGATGCATGCATAGTACACAACCAGCAACGTCCGATCGCATCGAATCATATCGCCGCCAAATAACCGAAGAAAAAATTCGAGCGCTCCAGCCTACAAGTCCAACGTCGAGCTTATCTGCATCGCCGATTATAGGCAGTGACGGAGGTGGTGGAAGTATTGTGACTGTCGGAAATAACGCCGAAAATCCACTGAAATCTCCATCAAATTCAACGCGTTTCACTCGATTTCCTGAATCGTCAATTCATCAACACTACGACATTAGAAACTATCAACTCAACCATCAGATACAGCAACCACCGCAACTCCATCAGCATCAACAGCACTCGGTATTGTCGTCCTCGGCATCGCTGCCACAGCAGCGAGCAGGCACCACTCCCACTGTACTCCTTCAATCATCGAACAACAACACAACGAACTTCTCCTCACTTCCACGTGACTATTATTACTTACAACAGCAAAAACACAAAAGTACCGCTAAATTCCTCACGAAATTCTCCTCGTCTCTGTCAGATAATCGAATCTTTCCCGAAGTCGGCAGTGTCCTTGGAGCACCTGGAACAGCTCCGGCCGCAACTTTTGACATAATTCCACCAACAGCGGCAGCCGCTCCTCTTGTCTTGGACTTGAAAAGAGCGATTTTCAGCGGAAAGAAGTCATCATCGCTCAATGAGCCCCGAAGTGCGAGGTTAAATTTCTGCGAAAGCAATGAGGAATATTTGTCATCGAGTGACGACGACGCTGATGATGATGATGATGTCGATGAAGGCGATTACAGTTGTAGCAGTGACAACGACGACCACGTGAAAAGAATTTATAGTATTTCGGAGAAATTTTAAGCTTCATTCGCGCGTTTTTTGGCGACTTTTATAATGAACTTGATTATTTTATTTTATATTTTAAATATTTTTTATGAAAAAGACTGTATCTTCGGACATTAAAGGTAAATCAGTGTTTGAGATGAAAGTTATGTCTTTTCGTTGTTTTTTTTTTTTTTTTTTTTTTTTTTTTTTTTTGGGGAAAGTTTGATGGAGAATGTTGTGTTTATAGTTATTGTTATTGTTTCGTTGTTGTGTGTTGCTATTATTTTGTTTCTAATTTAAGTTAAATATAAATTAATAAGCACATTAGTTACTTTTAATAATAACAATCCTCCTAGAGCATTAATAATGCTTGTTTAGGCCTCTCGGCAATGAACAACATGTGGACCTTCCTCTTCTCAAGGCTAGTATACTTATTTGTAGTGTGAAACAACAAATTCTATACAAAATTTGACGAAACGAATTCGTTAACGAAATATTTTGTTCTGCAGTAGGGGAGAGTGGGGCTAAAAGTAACACTTTTTACTAAAACCGATGATGATGATCTTACAAATAATGCAGCCAAATATTTTTTTTTTAAATAAAAAGCCATGTTTTAAATACTAAAGCTTAGCAAAATCTATTGATATAATATTCAAGATTTAGCTTTTAAAACAACGTGATGTTTCAACTTATCCGGGGTGTATTTTCAAAGGAACTATAAAAGTAGCAAATAATATTTAGTTTTAAACATTTAATAAAGAATAAATAGAAAACATAATTCTTATTCTTTCGACTATTCCATTCGACAGTTCATTATACCGAAAATCAAGGAAATCTTATAAAAGTCGACTTTAATCCTGCATAGGATAACTAGACTACCTACCAACACCGTTAATGTTTAGTTACATTAAAGTAGTAATCTACAAGAGTCTGTTCGCATGATCTAGTCGTGCATTTTATTTTGTATCTATTACAAGAGTCTGTTCGCATGATCTAGTCGTGCATTTTATTTTGTATCTATGCCCTGGTTTTGTTTGGCTTTGCCTTCTTTTTTAGATAAGATTCTAGTTTTTTCTTCTAGAAATGCCTGCTATGTGTATCGGTCAGATTTTCGGGACATCTCTTTCTTTCTTTGCTGGGCCTTTGGATAAGATGCCAATACTCTTCAGGAGTAAATCAAACACGAAGTCCTGATGGCCTAGGTGAACAGTAAGGAGGTGCCAATGAAGCACGAAAATCGTTCCTTAGCGATCAGTCAAACAAAATTAATGGGGTAGGTTTTAACATGTTACAATTTACCACTGGAAAATGTTACTTTTAGCCACGGCATGAAATTTATCACAAAGTACTAAATTAAAAAAAAAAAAGAAACTCACTTATATACGCAATTATATTTTGAGTGAAAAAAGATGCCATTTTAGTTCCTGGATAATAATAAAAATCGTTGGAGCCGTTTTTTTAAAAAAATATTTTTTATTTATAAAATTTTGAAATATATTTTAGAAAAAAAATTGAAACGCCATTTTGAAGCTATTATTAATATACAAATAATATTCAAATTTCAAAAAATTTCAGTGACTGATTTTTGCAAAATCGATTTTGCAAAAAAAAAAAAAAATAAAGATAAAATTAAAAATAAAATTTTATACTTAAAAGTGGACTGTACTAAATCAAGAACATAGGCATTTTCTTATAAATGTTCTGGGAGCCGTTTTCGAGAAAACCCTACATTTTTACTTGCGATTATAGGTAATTTGAGGCAAGTTATATATTCGTAAAATTTTTTTTTTCTAACAATCAAACATGACATTACTATATATTCAATTAAAATGAAAAAAAGTAGACCAGCACCACTAGAACAAAGGAATCTGATGATCGACCTTGGTAGGTCGTGAAATAGCTATAATTCCAGCCAAAAATAATTGAGAAAAAAAAAACTTGATGGTAGCACACTCAAGTTGTTGTTGGGCATTCAAAGTCGTCAAATTATCGAAAAATGGCTTTAAAAAGCAAGTATGTAATCATACAAAAACTGAATACATTACTATCATAGAGAACACAAAAAAGTGGGTCCAGCAATTCCGTCTGTCTGTAGAACGATCTACAGCCTAAACGGCTGAACCGATTTTGCTCAAACTTCGTACTTAGGTGTTTTAGGTGGTTGTCCAAAATAGATATTTAAATCGTTGTTTTAGACCCAAAAATTACGGTACTTGCAATACAAATTTTTGTACCATTTTAATTATCTCGAAAACGGCTCTAGCGATTTTGATAAAAATTTGTATTTGTGCTACCTTGAGAATGGTCTACATTTTGGCGAAAGAAATATTTTGTTATTTTTGTACTGCTATACAACTATTTTTGATTTTTGACTTTCTCATAAACGACTGAACGGATTTCAATGAAATGCTTATGCAGATATTTCGAAAACGTGTGGACGATTTTTTCTGAAATTTTTTTTTTGAATTCATTATATTAAATATTTAAAATATTCATACTAATTTTTTTAAGAAAAAATTTAAGAATTTTTATATATAAAAAATTAAGTGTAAAACGACTTTAAAAATACGTTTAGCCGTTTCTTTTGAAAATCTTTTGCATATAATGTGATCGAACATAGGAGCAAGTATACGTGCGACCCAGTCGTGCATATTTATATTTTAGGAGTATGGTTTTTATAACTGTTCAAGATAATTTCATAAAACTCCTAAATACGAAATTTCGAAAAAAATGCATTAAGTCGTTTTCGAAATTTTGAGTTTTCAAAACAAGTTTTATTTTGTAATTTCAAAAAAAATTTTTTTTTGAAACATTTTAGCTTACATTAGTATTTAGACTTATTAGGGGCGTCTGCATAAAAAAATTTAAGCAAATCAAATAAATTTTTTTTCATTAAATCGAAAACTAAAAAAATGGTACTACTAGAGGTACCAAAAATAACAATTTTTTCCAATAAAAATTTACAAAAATGTTCTTTTTCACTTCATTAATGAACTGATTTTTTTTATAAAAATCGTTGGAGCCGCTTTTGGGAAAAATACGATTTTTATTTTTGGCCAAAAATGTAGTGGAGCCGAAAAACCGAAAAGCAATAAGTACCAAGTACTAACTGCTTAGGTTGCAGACTCGAGGCCAGACAGACAGCCAGACGGAATTGGGGGACCTACTTTTTTGGTTTTCTCTATGATGGTAATGTCATGTTTGATTATTAGAATTTTTTCTTGCACGAATCCATAACTTGCCTTATATTAACTTTAATCGCAAGTATGTACGTGCTTATTTTTGACCCGATCCGTATAACTTTCCTCGCCAAAGTTCAATCTGCCACTTAAGTACTTACGCTGGTAGCTATGGAAAGACCAACATTTGTCTCTTTGTAATACTAAGAGGATCTATGGTTTTTTCCGGATATTACTTCTAGCCCTGCTCTCTCCTATACAGTTCAATTACTAAAATCGTATGCGGAATTAACGAATACGAGTCGATAGAAAAATTTCACAGATGCTTTTTGAAGAAACTTTTTAATTTACCATTAAACACACCGAACTATGATTTATATCTGGAAACAGGGCTCCCCAAAATTTTTACTGGCACTCTGAAATCACAGGCAGACTACATTGTCAAGGTGTTGTCTCATCGTGATGACCCAATGACTAAACGAATGGCACTATACGAGCTAAGAAACGAGGACTGGTGGGTGTCAAAATGGAAACATCTGGAAAACAATTGTGGTGAAGTAGTATCGTTAAATTCACAAAATTTGAGTCATGTTAAAGAACAGCTTTACAAAATAATACAAGCGCACGAAAATTCTGAACGCGATGGGTTTATAATACAAGCTCGAGAATCAGATAGCAGACTACTTTACTCACAACTGGAACTTAACCTTATGCAATCAAACTACTCGTACTTTAATGATTCACTTAATTACAGGGAAATATCTTTAATATTTAAAACAAGATGTGAAGTTCTTCCGCTAAACAGATCTCCTTACAACAACAGTTTAAGCCGATTTTGCACGTTATGTAATTTGAAAGCCAAAGAGTCATAGGTATATGCCCCATTTTTGCTTCCCACAGAAAAACATTCGTTGGAAAAGAAACTATGACTCTATTCTTTTTTGAAAGTTATTTATAAATATAGGATGTTACTTCTTACCGAATTTGTTTAAATATTTATTAGAAAAAAGAAAAAAATCAGTATTAATGTTTGTACTTAATTTGCTAACCGAGCTAACGGCAATGCCATAGCTATAAAATTCATCAAAAATTATAAACATTATATCAAAAACGAAAACGAAACAATAAATGAATTCCTTACCTACAACATACTTACTTTACTAAAATCGAAGTTACTTGTAGATTTATTGGAGACATCATCCAGATCTGAATAACACCCTGTTTCATTCAATTCAGAAAAGGTATATTGCTTATTTTTGTATTACTGAAACTCTCCATAAATATAATTTCCTTGTTGTAGACATACGACTATAACCCAGAGTACCGACTACTAGTTTATAACTAAATAATTTATGTATTAAGCAAATTATCAGTTGACGAATTCTATTAATCTCCAAATTAAAATATTGACATTAATATGCGCAAAACCGATATTTTGTGGGTATCGCATTTTTGAAAAGCTTCCAGTACAGTAGAACCAATTTTAATGCATGTTTTCGTTTTTTAACCATAGATTTCTTAATTTTTATTAATACTCGTAGGTTTGAATGAACTCATTTTCCTTTCAAACTCTTTAAATTTACGAAATCTGTATGATTGCCTGAAAAAATAATATCAACTTACATGTAAAATAATATAAGAAATATGATGTTTTAAAATTGCGCACATTTGGAACTTATGATTGCGCTACAGTCCGGTGTGGACTTGAGCTTCAATCAGCAAGCTTCACCAGCCATTAGCTAGGTGCCTCCAGTTTTGCACGCAAAGTTGGTTTTGGTCCACTTTCACCTGCGGGTCTCATGAGGTTCGGTCTTTCTGTACTGCGTCGGGTTGAATTCCAAGATTTTCCGTGCTTGAACATTGATATCCATCCGCCCTACAGGATGCAGCCACATGAGTCGATGTATTTTAACTCTTCTAACTAGGTTGGTATCACTGAAGTGCTTATCCCAAAGAGGCAGCGATTAGCCAGAATTATTCTTCGGTTGATTTCAGCGATAATATCGTGGTCCGCATTTATAAGGGAGCCTAGGTAGACAAAGTGCCTAACTGCCTCAAAGTAATAACCGCTTCCGTCTTAATACTCACAAAGGTGTCATTGATATTACGCTGTGTCCTTTCCATTATGTCAATATCATCGGGGTTTACGCCAGATGAAATTACGCCAGATTTGTTTGGAAAGAACGCCAGCAAATTCTTCATATAAAATGCTGCCCTTTTTTCTAAGAAAAAAAAGCCAACGTTTTCTGATAATTTTTCCAAATTTTCTGGCCTTTTTTTCCAAAAAAAAAAACTATGTCGTTATTTCCATTTCCTAAAATGGAAAAACGTCAAAAACAAAATTGGAAAAAAAGCCAGAAATAAATTACGGCTTGTGTGAAGTGTATTTTGCAATTAGATTCAAGGCGTACAAAAAGATCGCCGCGAAATGGGGGGCATGCTACCACACTGCCACCCCCTGCTTGGATTGCTTTCTAAAAAGTTCAAAAAAAAAATGTCCATATACCCAAATTCGTCCCACCAGTTGCCAGCATGTCTCCCTTACGCCCCGAGCTGTTTAAAATTTATTGCTTGCATTTGAAATCTGTCTTATGTTTGATTAAAGATTTCATGATGTGTCATGTGGCCTCGTTGGACCGCCGACCGGTCGCGCAACCCACCCCTCATCTTGTTTGAAAATACCTTAAAACATTGGTTATAGGCCAGAATATACAAATTTTCTGGCATAGTTTCCATTTTGCTTACAGGCTCTTTTTCCACACTTATCTGGCATAATTTCCAATATTTCTGTTTTATTTCCAAATAAAATTCTGCTCTTTTTCCAATTTTGAGCCAGAGAAAAATTCCGGCTTTTTTTCAACAAAAAAAATTCTGGCGCAATTTCTGGGAGCCACGTTTACAAGTAGTTGAACGGACTTTTGAAAGATAGTGTCTCTGGTGTTGGCTCGGGAATTCCGCACTATTATTTGAAGTACGATGTTAAAAAAAATCGCATGACATCGCGTCTCCTTGTCTATATGCTTTTTCACATCAAAGGCATCGGCGAAGTTTTGACCGACCTTGAGGAAACAGCTTGAATTTTCCATCGTCATCCTGCACAAACACACCAGTTTCCCAGGCATGCCTAAACAGGATATTACCTAATCCAAATAGCTCGTCGCTATAAATGTTGTCATACGCGGCGGCGGCCTTAAGATCGATGAAGGTGGCTGGTATCGATGTGCAGCTCCTGTGTTTTTTCCACGACCTGGTGTAGTTTTGAATATTTTTTCGATGGTCCACTTTCCTGGTCTAAAGCCTCAGAGATATGGACCTATACGCTTTTTGACGAGCATAAAGAGCTTACAGAATAGTGTACCTAGAGAAGATCTTGTATGCGATCCTAAGAAGACTGATATTTCTTTAATTGGCGCAGTTCCGAGGGTCTCTTGAATCTCCTTAAGACACTAGCTTAAAACAAAATATAAAAAAATTTAAGAGCGTTATTAAAATCTTGACTGCAAGACAGACCTAAAATGCGAAAATTTGATAAAGTTTTTAAAAAGGTATTTTGAGTTAAAAAAGGCTTAAAAACCTTCAAAAGTACTTGTACAACATTTTCTGTAAGCTTCAGCACTTCCAACACTAAAGAGCACGCTTAAAATTTACCTATTCAAATTATTATTTAAAAGCCTTTACAAATCATCATGATCAAAGGACTTCTTTTAAGAGTTTGAATATTTTTACCCTTAACTCTGTTATAATTAAGCCTTGTCCCTCAACTTTCATTTTAAGAAAAATAAAAAAACAATTTTCCAATTCTTAAGAATTAATTTCGATCCTTTATAAACTTTTCGTATTAATTATAGTCTGGATTTTTAATGAATTCGATCTAAATCAATTGCAATTCAATTAAAAAATCCACACAATTTATATACCTCTTGAATTTATTCAATTTCCTCGATTTGATTGAAGAGCAGCAGAGTTCCTTCCCTTTCATTCTTCTGTCTTCCTTATGTGTAACGTAATTATCTTATTTTTTTTTGCCTATCTATATCCTTACTGGAGTAATTTCCAATATCCTGTATGTGTGTGTATATTTTTTTTTGTATAAAGTTGACAAAGCACAACAAAGACGAATAGAATCGCGACGCGACACAATCTCCTTATTTAGGTCTTATCAGTAGAAATTCAATTTCATTAGTTCATTCGTTTGTGTCATTGTCGTAGTTCTCGTTATTGTCGTTTTCCGACAGCAATGCGATTCAATAGAGGAGATCCTTTTTTATTTGTTTACCAATATATAATGTACCTACACTGTCCTCTATACCTTATTTATGTATGTATGTGCATATTCCTTCCTTTTTTTGTTTGTGTTGATTTTGTGAAAACAACTACTACTACTATATAATAGTAAATATAGAAGGGAGCAGGAACATTGACAATTCTTCCTCCGAGATAGTAAATTGGAAAAGGATTTTATCCTTGAGTTTGTCAATCATATAATATAATATCTATATCTGCAATACGAGGACAAAGAGATTTGATGGTTGGAAAATAAAACAGATTGATTAGAAACTTTGTGGAAAGAAAAAATTACAAATTTAGAGCTGATCGAAATTATTTAAGTGAGACATAGGTATACAATTTCAGTAAATTAAAAGATAGTTGGAAAATATCTAAAGAAAGTTCGGACTAGTTATCCGACAAATACATTTTGGGCCAGGATCGAAAACTTATTAATATGTGAATTCATAACCCATTCTGTTATATACAAAGATTCACTTGTGAGCTAAACCGGATCAAGAGCTGGCTTGGGCAATATGAAATCGGCTCTAAGCATTATAGATACTACAGTTCGTACGATAAATTAAAAGCTTGTAAAAAGTACTATATTTTCGTCGAAAGATATACGTCCTTTAGCTAATTTTGTAAGCAGCAAAACCATAAATAACTAATGTAAAAAGTAGAGGCCCTAAGAGACTTTCCTGAGGAACTCCTTAATTGGCAATTAAACAATACTCTATTTTGGAGAAAAGACGAAAAATAAATGAAGATTCCAGCGAGACACAAAAAACAGAAGCTTTCAGTGCAGAGTCTGATAATAATCTTATTATTCGAGTATTGTCTTTGTTTGAAGGCAATTTTTAAAATTCAAAATTAATCTAACAATAAGGCTATGAATTAGCTATTTTTGAAAAAATCATGAACTCTGTCTTTTATTGAATGATAATGAATTAAATAAGTAAATTGGCACTCGAATTTCGAAAGCTCGGTCATTGTATATATGTATATTATAAATACAATGTCTAGGTCAGCTAGTCAAATGAAAAGGAAGAGTGGTTGTTTGATAAATCCATTAGCCTTAATTATAACTTTCTTGAAAAAAAAAACAATATTAAGGGCAAAAACATAAGTTTGTCCAACAGATTGAATGAATTTTTGAAAAAGTTCAGCTACATTTTGTTAGGTACTTTTGAGAATAAACATTTTTCATGTAGTACTACATACTTGCATATGTAAAATATCGCAACGAAATATATTTTAGACCAAATTTGGCTCCTTATCAATATTAAATAATAAAAACTTCTTCAAAGCAAAAACTAAAAAATTTGTGAAGTTTAAAGAAAACTTTACTTTCACCACAAAAAATGTGTTACGTGATTCAAAGATTCCAAAACAAAAACCTTCTCTTCTCTCTACAAGAATTTTTTATGTAACTTCATTTTTTGTTTGGCTAAGTGAGACATGCAACGTGAAACACGCAGTGCAGAGAATAATCTTGTCATAATATTTTACCATATCCCATCGTCTTAAAAAAAAAGGAAACAACCAGAAGAAGGAGAAAAAAAACTTTCTCCATCCAAACTCTGATGCAAGAGAATAAAACGTGCATGGAGTAAATTTCAAATACTTACTGCTACCTAGTGCTATACTGATGCCAACAAACTTATATAATATTTAAACTTAACCCTTGAGTAAAATCAATAAGGAACAATTCACCAAACAAAAAATGACAACAATAACAACTAAATTCCTAGGATTGGCGGGCGTGCCAAATTTTATATTGCAAAAGTTTTCAATATCCCACATCTTTAAATAGTTTAAAATATACACTAGGGTGGTCCTTAAATAAGAAATTTAAAAAATTGTAGGATAAAGGCAGATTCTATATTGACACGTTTAGACTGTAAGAAAATGGTAGTGCCTACTTCTATTAAAAAAAAAAATTGAAATAAAACCGTTTCTCATAGCTTACCATTTTTGTGTATTTTTAATATTGTTACCAATTTTTTCTCAAACCTTAATAAATTTTTGTAGATTTTCTACAGAAAAATAAGAGAACCATAAATTGATGGCTATATCCAAAATTGTAAAAGTTGTTCAGCAAACTTCTAAACTATTAATTAAATAATTAATATCTTATGAAAAATCGCAAGACAATTAAATTTCTAATGGAAACGATACCCACAAATTGATTGTGCAATAAGTAGTTCTCAAGATATTTGGTAAAACGTGTTTTTTTTCTAAATGCTGACCGACGTCATAAAAATAAAATGCACGGCTGGATCGCACGAACTTGCTCTTATGTTCGATCACATCGTATGCAAAAGATTTCTATTAAAAATCTAAATATATTTTTTAAGTCGTTTTTTACTTAATTTTTTATATATACAAAATTTCTTTAATTTTTTCTAAAAAAATTGGTATTGCAATCTTAAATATTTAATAACCTAAACTTAAAAACAAATGATTGAATCTGCAATCAAAGAAAAAATAATTCAAAATTCTGAAATTCCCAAAAAAAGTACGCCATTTTGTTTCTTGGATAAATTTGAATTTATGAGAAAAAAATTTAAAAAATATGTGTAGCGGTTTTTGAGAAAAAAAGTCTTATTTTAAAAACATTTTGAAAACATTTAAAAATAAAATTTAAAAAACGCCAATTCATAGGTATTCAGCAAATACATTATAACTATAATTTTTGAAAAATATTTAATGAGCAGTTTTCAAAATAAAAATAAATTAAAAAGAAAATATTAATTGGGGACCGTCGGAAGCCAACCACGTAACGTTGACATGTGTTTTCTTCTGTTGTGTGTTCTTCCTATCTCTGTCTCCCTCTGTTGTATTAATGTATGTGAGGTTTAATGCCAATGGTCTCGTTGCCAGTGCTTCAGTATCTCTACTTCGTAGATTTAGTATAATATGTAATGAAATGTAATTAAGAATATTGGTATGTAATATAAATTAGGCTATGCACACCTAGTATATATGTGTGAAGTTTGTAAAGAATCCCTTAAGCCATTTATGAGATGGTCGAATGCAAAAAAAAAACGGTCCTGTGGAAAGTTCTTAAGGTGCTGTCACACTTTGAAAGGAAAGTGCTTTCTAAAGGAAATTTTTACTTTTAAGAAAGCAAAATTTCTGAAAGCACTTTTCGGGTCGTCACACCACGCAAACGAAAGTGTTTTCTCAAAGTGCTTTCTGAAAGTGATTTGTGTGTAAACGGGTGTCATATTTGCCACTTTGAGGTTTTAGCTTAGTTTCGTTCATTGTTTTATCCAGAATTAGCTGCTAAATTGAGTTCGCCGAGGAATTTTTTTGCGAAGAATAATTATTAGAGCTGAGGCAGCATGTGACTGAATGAAATGCGGCTAATCGTAGGTCAATTTGGGTGCGACCATTCTTGGAATGTGGTGCTAACAGGCAGTACCACGGCACACTTATGAGAAATTTGCTCGCAGAGGGTGATGAATTCTTTCATTGTTTAAAAGGAAGCTCAGCCAAAAGAGTTAAAATAAATTGACAAAGTCAAAAAAAAAACACAAAACAAAAAGCAGACCAACTTGGCTCAAGAAAAGATTTAGGGGCCATAACAGCATATACAAAATAAAACTCAAAAAACGGCTTTTAGTAAACATATACATCAAGAAAATAATGCAATGGGTTGAGAAAAAAGAAACCAAAAACAACAAGGAGTGATGAATATAGCATATCCTTATTAAAAGAAACGCCGAGATACAGACAATTAAACAATTATAGGTGAAACGCCTCAGTAAAATGAATAAATAAAAATGTTTATGGTGGCTTATTGACTTTATTAATTGAATTCTTTCGTAATTTTGCTCAAGTTTCGGAGGAGCAGTTTAATTTTGTATAAAGTACGGCAGTTTGTTGAGAAACTAAATACAACACGCAAATGTTTGTTGCAAGTGATTTGTTATTGTGTGTTTTTTAGTGGGACAGAGGACTCTGGAGGGAGTTAAGATCCTTTAAAACCGCTAAGGGATCACCCGAGATACTGCTGTTCAAGAAAACTGCTGTCCAAAAAAACTGTTGTCCAAGAAAACTGTTGTCCAAGAAAACTATTGCTATTGGTGCCTACCTACCGATATACCACCACAACATTTCCCGTCCCCAAGAAACAATTTGGTCCAACAATTCAGGTAAAAAACAAACATTCGCTTTCACGAAAGCCACAAACTTTCACAAGCAGATTGTGAAAGCGGAAAGCGCTTTCAAAATTTATTCAAATGAATTAATTTGCTTTCTTGAAAAAGCTTTCATTAACTAGTTACACAGTAAAATTTTTTCTTTCGAAATCGTTTTCAAGGAAGCAAATCACTTTCAGAAAACGCTTTCAAGAAAGTACTTTTTGGGTCGTCACACAATGAAAATTTAGCTTTCAGAAAGCTCTATGCTTTTTGAAAGTACTTTTCATTCATTGTGTGACGGCACCTTTAGACATACATTTTTTTTCAACCATATAATCTGTTGTACCTAAAAAGCTGCACTGATTTTTTAAATCAAAATCGTTAGAGCCGTTTTCGAGATAAATAGGCTTTAGCTACCGTTATTTTTGAGCTAAAAAAATTCAATTTCTCCTCTGTACAAATCTAGAAAACTCTATATACCAAATTTGAAGCAATTCGGCTACCCGTTTTGGGTTGTAGGTGTGTGTACATACATACAGACATACATACAGAAGGACAACATTTTTAGACCATCTTTTTTAGTCTTCGCTAATATCGTAATGTCATGTTTGATTCTTATCTCAAAATTTTTTTTTTCGACGAATGCATAACTTGCCTTAAAAATGCCTTAAAAATATATATTGTATTAATGTATGTTAAAGTTTAAGCCAATGGTCTAGTTGCCAGTGCTTCTGTGTCTCTACTTCGTAGATTGATCTGCGGAGTAGTATAAAATGTAATGTAATGTAAAATATATAAATAGCAATGTCATTCAATTAGGTATTTTTTTTGCAGGACTTTTCACAACACTTATCTTCAATCTGATTCAAGTTCACAGTTTATCAAAAATTTGGATGATTGATAATGATTAGATTAGATTAAGATTAAGATTTTATTTATCAATATACATATGTTTAACCTAACAATATATAAATAAATAATTAAAGAATGGCATTGCCGTCTGCCTAGATTGACAATTATATACATATAAACATTTAAATAATATGGTTCAGTTATTTTTTTTACCTCTTTTAAAAAATCTTAATTTAATATGCAATTGCGATATGCTAAAGCTTTTTTGCAAAATTTATACAACTTAGTTACATCCATTCGATTGAGATACACTACGATTTGATCGTCGGTTAAATAATCATTTCCAAAGACATGTCTTCTGGGTTGTTTAAGCACTGGACACCTTCCCACAAAATGAAATATATCTTCTCGTTCTTTCAAATTACAGACTTCACATAATATTGACAGATCTTCACGGTGTGGTATATAGTTGAGTTGTAACAGGTCCCCTTTTAAACGAAACATGCTTGATATCTGCTTCATTGTGCAGTCATCACGAAAATAGTTACACTGGTTCAAGTTGTAATTAAGTCTGCTATATATCATCCTGTGCATTGATCCAGCTGTTTCATTGTCTATTTTGGCAATAAGCTGGTAAAGAAAGTGGCTTCCATGAACTGTAATCCAAAGTGTTGATTTCAAATCCCGCTTGTTGGGGCAGATCGAGCCATTCGGTAAACCACCCAGTTTTGTTTCGAATTGCGTGTAAAGCCGCCTTCTTTGGGATGCGGTGATCAGGCAGTTTCAAGACGCTAAGAATGATGTGGAAGTGCAGTTTCAGACTTTTACCCCAGTTCATATCATCTATAAACGGCGCAGAGAAAAGTGGGATAATGATAAAAGCACTCCATCAATTGAAACTATTTAGTATAAGCAAAAGTAATAGCTGTATGTACAATGTACATCTACATTATTCTTAAGTATTTAAAGATGTAGTTCACCTTTTTTCTGATACGTATACCCTACATACCTAGCTCAGGACAAATTAAACATTATAGGTATAATGTATTATCTTGCTCCTTGGTGTAATTTTTTAGATTAAATATAGAGTATCCACTGCAATGCAATTTTTTAAGTCATTTTTTTTTCTTCCATCCATATACCTACTTACCATCGTTGCTGGCTCTTTTTTATGGACCGTAGGGAATCGAAAAATATTCAGTGGTAAGCGGTTCAATAAAGACTACTTTAACACTCCACTTTCATGCTCATATCAACTTCAAACTGAGAATCGTTTATTTTCAAGTTGTATAGCCTAGAAGCTATATAGGCGACGCCACCGCTGCAGCGCGCCCTGCCCCCACCAACATAGCAGCAGTTGATTTAAACAACAGCAAAACAGGGCCGTATTTATGTATGTATGTACTTCGAAGACGTGTGAGATGTATCCAGTCATTAATACAACAAAGGTTAATTTCTCATTAGATTGCACTTTTATCAAAGTCTCATATTTTCCCTCATACAACATTTTAAGGCTAACTACAATGTGTATATCGAATTCGACAAAAAAAAACTATTTCTTTTAAGGCAACGCTAGTACGTATTCGTGTTTTTTATTACCAAAAACAGTACAATGAGATTTTTCAAAGAGTACTCAGCTAAAAGAAATTGTATTGTAGATTTTAAGATTGAAGAATAACGCTTCAGCGGTTTCTTCTAGATTGACCTGTAAACTACCAAAAAGGCCGAATTCAGGGAACAATTTATTCGTATTTTATTATCATCGTAATGTCTAGTTTCATCTATATCCCGAGTTTGATTTTTTCCCCAAATGCAAAACTTGCCATATGGTGCCAACGTAAGTAATACAAACCCATTGTTAATAAATGTATTTTATAGCTTGTAGAGGTTTTGAGGGCATATTAATTGTAGGCTAAGCCAATGTAAAAAGTTTTAGCAGTTTGAGAAAATTTTTCCTAATTACATCCATTTATAATACTTTGCCTTAGTTTCCTCAAAAAATTATATTATGATAAATCCACCCCTGAATTAAATACACAAAAAAAAGAGGTTGCTTGAAAAGAAGCATTCAAACGAAGCAATAAATATTTTATTCTTTCAGAAAAAGGAGACTAGGTAATGGGACTTTTTCGAAGAAAAAAAGAAAAAAAAAACAAGAAAACCCATATTATTCAGTTCCGCTATTTTTGCATCCTTTCTTATCCTTCCACATGCATCAGGACAGGACATTGTATATGCATTTTGCAATCATAAGGGATTCTCAATTCTATAAACACACATAATATACTCTTGTATAAATGGAATACATAATATTAAAATAGGGATGCGTCGCGTCGGTAAGAATTTAGCTTCCTCTATGGAAACCATAACATACTTTAAGGTGCTCTAAAAATGTCTATATTTATCTTCTTTGCAACTGAGTGCAAATTGTTTGCTATAGTGAGTTGTCTTAAAAAAAAACTTTAAAATACTTATATGGTATTTAAAATGGAATCGAGGAAAACCAGGCGATAAATGAGAAACTTAATTATGCAGCCACTTTGAGCTGCAGGAATATAGATGCGTATTTGTACAACAGGTGTGTATTTTTTGAAAGAAAATAGTCAAAATTGACTATTAGATAAAATTTGTATATTTATTTTTATTAATCCACTAGATCACCAGGCAAACTTCGTCTCGCCCCATTTAACGCCTTCAAATGAACTGCAGAACTAAAGGGTTATCCATTTTGCGGTTTCAAAAGTATATGGCTGGAATTCGACATCTGTCAAATTAAGTTTTGAAACCAATTTTTTTTTTCAGTTGAAAGTCTGAAATTTACGAAAATGGATCGCTTAACTTTCGTACAACGCATACAAATTGTTAAAACCTACTACAAAAAGGGTGATTCTGCCACAGCCACATATCGTGCTTAAAGGCAGATTATGGTATACATAATCGTCCAAATACGCAAGCAATTGGCAAAATTGTGAAGAAATTTGGAGAGACTGGATTTGTTACAGATATTGTAAAGCGTGTGCATCATCGTTTCGCTCGTACCACTGAAAATATCGCTGCTGTAAGTGAAAGTGTTGCCGAAGACCCGAATGTGTCGATTCCTCGTCGTTCTTAGGAATTAGGACTGTCTTATGGCACATTATGGCGTATTTTGCATTTGGATCTACACCTACATCCATATAAAATCCAGCTCACACAATAACTGAAGACTGCTGACCATTCACAACGTCGTAGATACGTCGAATGGGTGCTTGAACAACAGCCGGTGGACGGCTATTTGTCGAACAAAATTTTCTTCAGCGACGAAGCACATTTCTCACTCGGTGGGTATGTTAATAAGCAAAATTGTCGTATTTGGGGTTCTGAGAATCCTCAAGTAATTGAAGAGAGGCCATTACATCCACAAAAATTCACTGTTTGGGGCGCTTTTTGGTCCGGAGGTGTGATTGGACCTTATTTCTTCGAAAACGACGATGGAACGACTGTCACCGTCAATTCGGAGCGTTATGGTCATATGAGAATCGACTTTTTTTGCCTGCTATTGAAGAATACGACTTGGAGAATATGTGGTTTCAACAAGACGGTGCCACATATCTCGAGCGAATATGGCTTTATTGCAAGAGACATTTCCTGGCCGCGTAATTTCTCGTTGTGGAGAAATCAACTGGCCACCAAGATTATGCAATTTGACCCCGCTGGACTTTTTTTTGTTAGGCTACGCGAAAGACCGTGTTTATGCAGATAAACCTTTAACTCTTGAGCATTTGAAAACCAATACTCGTCAATTTATGGCTGAGATACCGCCCAATATGTGTCAAAAAGTGGTCGAAATTACCTCAAAAGAATCGATGCTTGCAACAATTCGCGTGGTGGTCATTTAAATGGTGTAATGTTTCACACATAATGTCACCGTTCAAACTTAAAGAAATATCATGAAATATTTTACATGTGTTTTATTTACGTTTACCCTTGAAACCGCAAAATGGATAACCCATTATAATAAAACACAAATAGTTCAAATTTACCAATGTGATTTATTTGAATGGAATAAAAATCAGTAGAGAGTGATATAATAAACAATGTTTTTCAATTTGTTTTTGAACGCAAACAAAGCCGTTTACCAAGCTATCAACGACGTCCTTTTTTCTTCGTTGCTAGTATTGCGCCCGTTCACAAATCCAATTGATATTTTTATAATTTTTTACAATGCCGGTTAACACCATGCTTTGGTGATGAAATTCTCCTTCGAGGTTGTTAAATCCCGTCCAGTCGAGACATTAACAGAAATTTGGCCATTACCAAGCGCCAGCAGTTGTCTAGAGAATTCAGCAACCGATGGGTCGTTCTGCAATGCGACTCTTATATTTGTGGTCAGTTTCAACTTCTTGACATGCCGGCGCAAAGACTACGATTTCAAGCATGCATTAAATTCATTGGCAGCAGTAGATTTCGGGATGACGGAAATCCTTCCACGAAAATCTCCACTGAGCTAAATCATAACCGCACCAAATCCTCTCGAACCACCTTGTAAATCCTTCATTGTTCGGTCAACGGCCGCCAAAGCTCATTAATGCGCCATCGTGTATTCATCCCAAATTATGATTTTGCATTCTCGCATCAATTTCGATGTCGCCGAATTCTTGGTCATTGTGCACGTTATTGGCTTGTCAAGCGTGAGAAAATTCATCGAAGCGGAATGTGTGGTTCGACCGCCTTTAAACAGCATGGCAGCAAAGCCATATATGCCATAAATGATGAAACATACAACGAAATTTGAGATCTTGGCCGAATTGTTGCTAGAATCAATTAAATGACGACTGTCTTGCATGCCCCACCAGGAGCATAGAGAAAGTAAATGCGATTGTGGAATCGTCGTATTCAAAAGCAGCGCGATTGAAGTCTAAATTCACCAATTTTCTTCTTTTAATTACTTTTTGTCGAATTTGTGGTGGTGATTATGCAGTTCGAAGCTATAAAATATGTGCAGGTCTCTATTTATAACTTCTGCACGCACCTCTTGCGATTGATTATTACGTTTATTTTTATGTTTATTGTTTAAGCATTTTAAAATTTTAATAGCTTACAAAAACAGCCATATATCGAAAACTAATACACCATAAGCACATAATCATAGTTTAAAACCTTTTTCTCGACCATATCTTTCATAAAAAAAAAAGTATATTGAAAATGATCGAATGCCAACTGAGATCATTAGCGTCATACGTTTTTGACATCATTTTTTGTATATAAAGATTTTAATTTCACCAATCCATGCTCTGTTTCAAATACTTCTCATCGGCTTTGAAGAGTTTTATCTTATGATTTAATTTAAATACTGTGGTGTTTCGTCCTATAAAACGGTTTTCAAGAAGAAAGAAAACGCATATAATTTAGTGTGTTGGCCAAGAAAGTTCAAGATTTGCAATTTTTATTTAAGGGCAGGTGGCGCACGGGTAGCTCGAATACATTCCAGCCGAGATGCATAATTTCCGACCACTTTTTGCAGCAATTGGGGTTTTATGTCAGCAATAACTCGCCGAATATTCGAAAGACCAATGCGTCAATCGTCTCGGGCTTATCTGCGTAGACAAGCGACTTCAGACAACCCCACAAAAAATATTCCATCGCTGTAAAATCGCACCATCGTGGGTGCCACGCCACAGGCCCACGCCGCGAAACAATGCGCTCACCAAAAGTTTCCTTCAATAAATTGATTGTTTCGTTGGCTGTATGGCATGTACCGCCGTCTTGTTCGAAAAAAAGGTCGTCCACATCAATATCTTCCAATTCAGACTCGGAAAAGTCATTAATCATGGCTGTATAGCGTTCCCCATTGACTGTAACATTATGGTAGGCTTCATTTTTGAATAAATATGGACCAATGATTCCCTCTGCCTATAGAGCATACCAATCAGTGACTTTTTGAGAATATAACGGCGCGGCGCGCGTCTCAACAATGGATTGTGGATTATGATCACTTCAAATACAACAATTTTGCTTATTAACGTACCCATTTAACCAAAAGTGAGTTCATCGCTGAACAAAATTTTGTTGTGAAAATCGGGATCGGTGGCCATCTCCTTTGGGTATTATTTTGATAATAAACTTGCACGATTTGCAAATTTTGTTCACGGGTAAGTTTATTCATTATGAAATTCCAAACCAAATTGAGCATAAATCAAGTGACATCTGTCAAAAAGACCAACTCCGAAAACAGTATTGCCAGATTGAAAACCACACGGCTAATAAAAACACCCTGTTCGTATTTTGACAGATGTGGATCAGGACAAGTAGTATTTTATTTTGCACTGGAATTCAGAGTAGTGAGAAACGAGTCTATCATGAAACCTTAACACGAATTCTCGGAAATAAGATTCAGTGTGCTCTCTATCCCATACCTTTACTACATTTAGGAAGTTGAAAGCACACGTGTTATACACGAAATTGAATAAAATGAAAATTTGGTCAAGTATTTTACTCTTAAGATTTTTATAAATAAAATCTGTGTTTTAATGCTCTGCTTTCATTTATTACAGAAATCAGTACTAGAAACTCTGTATTGCTTATGTGAATTACACGTGAAACAATTTGGCATGAATCCAGCTCAATTTTAGAAAGCATGGACTGTCAAAAACGTCAGTATTCAGAATACAAAGGAAATAAAGGTGTATATAGAGCTGGCAACGATACCGAAACCTTAACGTGACACTTGGAAAAAAATATTATCGATAAGTCAAAATTAAGCTTGTTGCCTACCTGTCAAGCCATGAACTGTCAAAATCCAAAGTTTGAAATTTTTCTGACTTTATATTTTGCTCCGGAAAAATTTGAGCTTAGGCCTTTTGGGTGACATTTGTAAAACAATATTATCCAAACGTCAAAATACATTATGTTGGCTATATGTCAAGCCATATGAACTCTCAAAATCGATTGAGGGATG
This sequence comes from Philhelius pedissequus, assembly GCA_910595825.1. NCBI lineage: Eukaryota > Metazoa > Arthropoda > Insecta > Diptera > Syrphidae > Philhelius > Philhelius pedissequus. The sequence goes on from OU343162.1 coordinate 75,843,482, forward strand.
GCTGCGATTGAAATGGATTAAAAAACATCTACAAAATTCAAATATCTCAGAAAATTCAAAATTTTTCCGATTTTATTTTTGGAAAATGGTGATTTTTAGACTTTTGGGTGATACTTGGAAAAAAATATCTATACGTTTTGACGAAAAAGTTTGGTGCTTACCTGCCAAGTCATGAAATTTCAAAATCGATTGATCCATGGCTGCGATATAAAAGAATTATCTTCTATATCTACTCTATCTTTCCAATCTAAACACGCGTCTTATCTTACATATTTTTGCTACTAAAAAAACACCAAAGAAACCAAGACAAAGAATGAGACCTAGACCGATTACAAGACGAGACTGGAATGTTTCGATTTACGAGAACGATGCGAGATTAACAAAAGTGTCGCCTGGTCTCGTCTCATTGCCAGTCCTAGTTGTATACGAGAATTAACTGCGTTTTTGTTCTTACAAAATTATCGAAAACATTGTGTCGGGGAAATGTCAAACAAAAAAAGCGATGTACCTAACTTGTACCTACCAAGTTCTAAAATCGACCTTGCCATTTATGAGTGGGCTGACCCAACTTCGAGAGCCATTTCATCAAAATGGATGTTTCAATTAGGTATGCCAAGGCCGATGAATTAAGTCTCGAGCTCGATTTAAATCATCAAAAATATACCTTTAACTTGCCATAAGACATACAAGATACTTTATTCCTAATTTACGTGTTATTTTATTGTAAATTTTCCTTCCAAAGAATAATTTATGGAAATTAACTGAATGGAATTTTTCAATCTTATATATATACCTCTCGTAAAAGGAGCCTTTGATCCTAATAGAAAGATTACCCTCCGGCCAAAGGTTCCTTGCAATTTACTTTGAAATTTATTTCACTGTTGTAACTCATTCTGATTGGCCGATCACCATTATCTATAATATCCTAAGGCACCAAATGCATACAAACAACAACAACAACCACCACAACAAAAAAAGATGTAATCCGTCTTGAACAAAATTAAGCCCATTAAATTTATCTTGCTACCCAGACTTACTAGGAAAATCGCCATTAACTTCATTGTTATTCATTTTGAATACGAGTTCATTGGCTAAATGTTGTTCCTGTTTTTTTTTTATAATTTGAGGAATTTAATTTTTTTCTATGGGCAACTTTATTTTGAGAATTTTAAACATGGCACTTTAAGTGCCTCTAGCGGTCAGTAGAAATTAAATTTAGTATATATTATTTCATATAATTATATTTATCAGTTTAATGAGTTCGTGGAAATTTGGCAGACGTTGTTCAATTAATTTATCGATAATTCGAATAAAAATCAAAACAAATTGAATGGAGACTAAGACCAATGACAGTGTTTGAACAATATAATCGGCTTTGAACTGGAAGACATAAATTAAATGAGAAATTACTTAAGAGGATATACGCTAACAAATAAGGACTTTTAATATTAGTAAGTCGCAATAAAAAAAAAATACAACAAACAATCTGAATAGATGAATGGCTATTTATCTAGTTTAGAGGAGATTCTTCTTTTATTAAACTATAGTCACAGTGTCCTTTTAAATAAAACAGACATACTTTGACAGGGCACACAGAGTTACAAGTTGTCATGTTGTAGATTTGTTCTTGTTTGACTAAAAGCTTAGCGATTAAGTGTTATTGATAGTTTCTTGTATTTTGTGTCATGTAAGATTAATTCCACTTCTGAACTTAAAAATAAACAAGAAGATTACTTGTAGGTTGGCATTTACGTCACTTGTAAGTAAAATTGAAACTTTAAATAGATCATTGCCGTGGAGAGTAGCTATAATAGAGTTTTACCCGAAATATTAAATGCAATCAAAACAAATAGTATACTGATAAGCTATAGCCACTTACTTAATAACATATAGTGAGTAGGTATTTGTAAAAGTACTCCCCTGCTATTTGAAACAGAGTTAACTTTTTTCGGAATATCTAGGACCTATACAGGATGGACCAGGATATAATAGGGTGTGTTTTTGATCAGCATAAGAAGTTTTTTATTTTGTTTATTTATAAACTAGTTTATATAAAAAACAAGAATAATGTTGGCACTTTAGTGGTGGATCTTAGCTAGTCGGATTATCGGTTTTACGTATCGTCTTAATAAAGTAAAATCACATTTCCATTGGTCGAAATACGAAATTATGCGTTTATCCAATTTTGTCGGCAATAACTTGATTATTTCGTTTGCTGTAAAACACATAGCTAATAATCAGGGAACGAAAAAGACCTTTATCAATGCTATTTTTCTAAGACCGTCCATCATAAGTAGGCAGGCAAAATGGCGGTCAGAGCGAACTAGCAGCTCAGATCCAATTATAGCGCTGGAAAGCGCTGCGCCGCCGTTTTGATACCAAAGAACTCGTACGGACCTGAATAAAAAGATTTTTAGCGGAAAACGAGAGGGAAACCACTCAAGTGAAGCGTCGCCAGAGCTTTTATGACCCGATTCCATCTTTTGTTGGATTCCATGAGGAAAACTGCAACAATTTTGCCCTTCATAACAACAAGTGGGATATAAACGTTCTCTGCAAGCAAGCTATGAAGAGCCAATCGCTGCCGGCGCAACTTGTCTACCCGTTCATTGCCTTCGATGCCACTATGTCCTGGTACCTTGACGAAAGTGATTCTATGGCTAATGTCCAGGTTATCAAGCTAATTTCGGTTGAACCAGTTTTGATGCTATTTTTATAGAATTTACGGCTGTGATTATTGCCGAATTTTGATTTTGAGTTGGATTTCAATTAAGAATTTTGCATGCTTCTATTATAGCTATAGTACTTCAGCTTGAAAGACGCTAGTTTAGTCGGGCAGTCGGAAAGATCTAGAGACTTTTAGAGACTCTGAGAAAATTCCTGATCCTACGCCGCACTCCATTTTAGATCCGTCGGTAAAAATTTTTACACTTGCGACAATTCGTCATCTTCCCAATTCTTCCTGGATGGGTAGGTAACTTTAAAGCATTTGCTGAGGCTCAGAGAGGGGCCCAGTAGTAAGTGTTTGTTGACAGAATATCTGGTGGAACTAATTTTGATGTATTGCTATTACAGTAAGGTTTGGCAAACCAGTATTTTGACTTGTTGAGTCTTAGCGCGCAAAATACCAGATGTTTAATGTGGAGGTCAGGAGGTAGAAGATGTAAAATAACACATAAGGCATCCGTTGAACAATAACTTAAGGCCCCTATCGCGCCAACGGTAGCAGCTCTCTGAATTGTCTTAAGTTTATTGATGTTTTTTAGTTTGTTTAAAGCGATCCACCAGACAATCGACACATAAGCCAGAATTGGTCATACTACCATTGTGTATGTCCATATGATTATTTTCGATTGAATACCCCATTTTTTTTACCGAATGTCTTACTACAAACGTAGAAAGCAATGCTGGAATTTTTAGCCCGTTCTTCAACGTTGAGTTTCCAGTTCAGCTTAGAATCCAGGATGACACCTAATTTTGTTGTACTGGAAGATAATGATAGATTGTAGCCATTTAATCGAGGTAGGGTCCAAGTCGATACCTTTGCCCTAGTAGTGAAGAGTAACTTCATAACTTTCCCTTGGTTAACCCTTAGTCCATAACTCTTGCCCAGTTGCTAACCTTAAACATAGCCCTTTCCGTGATTTCATTGATCAATGTTGTGAATTTTCCCAACACTAAAAGTACTAAATTATCTGCGTACTCTATTGCTTTCATTTCACACCACTATTCCTTAGCTTGACACGAATTCTGTTAATGACTAAAAAAAGCAACAGAAGCGGCGACAGAACTTCACCCTGTGGTATTCCTCTAATTACATATTTGGTATCGGTCGAGTTGCCTAACGAAGCGGTAATCCAGTTTTGAATATAGTCAGCTATGCCATGGTTTTTAAGTGAGTCTTGAATAGATTCTTCGGCAAGAACATTATTGAATGCACCTTCTATGTCTATAAAGGACTCGCGGAAATTACGCCAGATTTTTTGTTTTGAAAAAAAACGCCAGAAAATTCTTTATACAAAATTGTTTCTTGTCAAAGTTTTCTGATATTTTTTTCCTAAATTTGTGACCTTTTGTCCAAAAAAATCCATTTAAGGAAATGGAAAAAACGTCAGAAAAAAAATTAGAAAAAAGTCTGAAAAAATTCTGGCTTATGTGAAGTATTATTTGCAATTAGGTTCACGGCGCGGCGTACAAAAATCTCTGGCACCTGCTTTGTCCAATATACAATTTGGGGTGGGTACAATTTTTTTTTTGAATTTGAAGTTTTCTTTTTAAAAATTTCCAAACAAAAATATCACCGAAACTTGTACCCACCCCTATATTCGGCCAAGCAGCGGGGTTGCAGAGGGGCAGAATGCACTTCCTTTCGCGCCGAGCTTTTTGCACGACCGTGGACCTAATTGTTTATCTTTTGAATAAATATTTCACAATATGTCATGTGCCCCGACCCGACGGGACGCCCAACCAACCCCCTTCTGAAAATACCCTAATTATTTCATGGCCTCTCTTCCAAAACGTTTTTTGGAAATTAGGCCTGAATATACAAATTTTTTGGTTTAATTTCCATTTATCTTTCAGGCTCTTTTTCCACACCTATCATATTATTATTTTCAATATTTCTGGCTAATTTTCCATACAAGAAAATCTGCTCTTTTTTAAAAATTCTAGCATTTTTTCCAAAAGAAATTCTGCGCAATTTCCTCTGGCCTAATTTCCGGGAGCCTCTAAAATGGTAGCCAGATTATACATTTTTAATCGATGGTTCACTTGATCGTGCCCACTACCTCATGTATCGGACTACCATTGATCATAAATAACACACTGAAAACTGAGAAAAAATTTCATGTTAAATGGAATCAATTTGAATTCTATTCAATACTCTCTTGAATGGCCGCTGAATCCTCTTTAGTAAGTACAGTATAAAAATGGTCGAATTTGTGAAGTGCTTAGCGCAAAGGATTTTTTTTTAATTTGGCAACGTTGCTGCAGCGCTTATCGAATTACGTTAAGAATACCAACAACTGCTAAATAAGCATGATAGTAGTAGTTTGCAATATTTCAGTCTGAAGGACTGTTTAGAAAAAAAGGCGACTTTTACCTTTTTAGCTGCTGTTCTGTTTGAAATAAGCGATTTCATCATAACGCTGATCGAATTAATTTGAGACATTTTTGCTTATTGACTAAAAATAAAATTAAATTCATATTAAATTTGTATACCACTTTGAAGTCCTTCCTTCCTTCCGCTTATTGTTTTATTTTTCTGTTTAAATTCCATTAAAATTATGTACGTCCTTTCATAATCAATTATACCTTTACTGCAAATAGAGGAAAGGTTCAAATGTGATGTATTTGAATTCAAATGGTTTTAATAATGAAAAATGTATGGAAATGAAATATTGATAAATTCTTCAAATAAAATCCTTTCTGTCCTTTGGAAGCAATTCACAGAGGAGGCTATGAGCAATAAATAACTTGTCGTCATTTAAATTTATACGAATGTCGTCTGGTTTTGAAAATGAAAAGTACCATTAAATATAGGACTTAATGTTGGAAATGAAATTTATAAAGGTTTTCATTTTATGGAAAAGCTATGTAAGTACGTACATATAAGTAGCTTATATTAGAAAACTACCTACTTATAACGAAAAATGAAAATGTGTAAATTGGCTCCATTTTCGAATATATTATGGGTGTCTTATAAGCTAACATTTTAACGTGAGATATTGAAATTTTAAAATTATATTCCATGTGTGTAGTTAATTTTATAACATCGTCCATCTTTTTATTTTTAAAATGGCTTTCAGGAATAAAATTATCGTTAATATTTGTTTGAGTAGGCGTATTTAGACCAAAAATTAAAGTAAAGGTACTCGTATAACCAAATCGGTCATGCAATTAATCAGATATTTCTGACTGACCCAAACATATAAGGCAATATTCTTAGAAAATATAAGAACCTATTGCATTAGTTTAACATTTTTTTTAAATTTTAATGTTCATTACATTTAATCAAAATCCTTAGAGATGTTTTCCAGGAAATAATAAGAAAGCGTAATCATGGCATTATTTTTTTTTTAGATCTGTTGAGAACAAATGTATTAGTGAAGCCCTGTGAGACCTTTAAACAGACTTATACTTTGGAAAGTCAGGCTCAGAGAGACTGGTAAATTAAGAAATAGCTACCATAACAGCATTCGATTTTTGTGCTGCTTGTAAATTGCATCTTCAAAACGACACCCACACTTAACCATTTTTTTTTCATTTATATGTTGGTTATTGTACAATATCGTTCGCCGGCTAAATCGCTCGTGCGATTGCGATTGACCCATCAGCTCTGCGACACATGTAGTGTCTTAAAATGATGAAGTATAGTGCGAGCTTTAGGTAAATAAGAAAAGATTTAAAAGGATTGTTGATGATGAAGCTATTATCGTTGTCGAAGAAGTAAGGTCAATTGACCTCAACCCGTCACTTACTGCGGATGCATTGCAACTAAGGTATCTTGATTGTTATTATAGAATTCCTGAAATCGTTTCTTTTTTCTTGCTCAAATCGTTATCTTCTTACAATATCCAGTAAGCGAACAGCACGCGGTGCATTGTTAGAAGTCAATTTAACTTGCCATGACGATTTGTATTTGAGAATAAAAAAGACAAGAAAATTAACAAGGGACAATTGTCATTAATTGTCACAAAATCCATGACATATTGAAAAACCTCTTCGAAATTCTTTTAAATCCTCCAAGGCCACTATATTTTATTTTGTCTTTTATTTTGAAACCAGCAATCTAATGATATCTATTTAAATACAAAATTTCATTAAAACCCGTTCAGTCGTTGAGGCGTGAAAGGGGAACAAACACCCAAATATGTGGTCAATGCAAAATTAAAACGAACATATCCCACGGGAACCATACATTTTACCGGGATAAAACGTAGTCTATGTGCTATTTCAGACTATAGTATATTTCTGTGCCAAATTTCTATTAGATCCCTTAATCCGTTCTTACGTTATTGAGCAACAAACATCCATCCATCCATTCATCCATACATCCAACCAAATTTCCACATTTATAATATTAGTAGGATTATTATTTATTTGACAAACTTTTTGTATTGTCTTTTGATCGGGTGCCTCCAAATGCTAAGTAAGTTACGTCTAAGCCCATTTGACATACATTTTTTAGCTTCTGACAACTTATCGAACAAACATTTTCTTTGGGTTTTCTTATGATCTGTGACTTGGGTTAAGGCAAGCAAAAATTATATGGGTCTAGTCGCCTTTTTAGGACTAAGTGGCATTTTTTACTTGTGATATAGGTAGTAGGGGATACCGGGGCTATAAGTAACAGGGGTAAAAAGTAACAGCTAAAAATGCTCGTGATCGAGAAAATTGTTCGTCTACTTCAATGTTAACCTTATATATACTTTAGCTGCGAATAGGTCATTCTAAAGAAAAATTATAAGGGTAGTGCCCAAAATTGATACGTTTGTAATATTATTCCTTTTTTGGATTTTTGGTATTCCTCTTCACTTGGTAGAGATATAGTTCTTTTATTAATATTTAATAATATTATATAATATTTTATGTCGTCTAGTTAAGCTTATGTAAGTAGTTGAGCAACGAATTTTTTTGGTATTTTTTTTTTTTTTAATTGAGTGATTTGTGTATTGTGTTATATTTCATGGTGGGGCTAGTCCTAACATTTTTGTGGGGTAAGTTGTAACAAATAAAAACAAGAACAAGACGATGAAAATGGTGTTCTTTGCTTATATTTCATTTCGTTTAATTTAATTTTTTTCTTATTTATTATAAAAAGAAAAAAGTCCATTTGACGTATATCGTTGTGAACAAAAGGTTGAAGAGAAAAGAGGTCGCTCATATCTCGCGTGTTTTCCTGTATTGCTAATTATTTGAATTCGTATGCATATATGTATATCTAATACTGGGTTCAGAATATTTAATTACATTCCTAATTTTTAAGTCTCTAAATTCAGTTTTTTTTTCAAAAAAAAAAAAATAATAATAGGTATTGATTTTGTTTTGTTTTTCTAGGAACATTAAAAATTAATTACTTAATTAAATTTGTGAATTAACATAATAACTTTTAAATTTAAATATTAATTTCATAAGCCTTGCTGGTGTATGTGCTATATTTCTCGTTGTTAATCTTGTTTATAAGCAAATAGTTTTTTTTTTAAGTTGAGAGGTTAAGTTACAATTTACCGCTGTCTATGTTACAACTTTCCACCCATACGGAGTAAGTCGTAACAAAACGTTTTTATGTCTAAAATTTATATTTTTACAAATTCTGATCAGTATTTTTTGGCTTTTTTATTGGAAGTTTGGCTAACTTATTTTCAAAACCTTAGGAACAGCATCAATTTTAATAAAAAGAGTTAATTTTAGGTCCGGTCTCCCCTACTATAGGGCAAATTTTGCATTTGGAAAAAAGTCGAGATTTTAATCAAACTTGACATTACGATGACGGAGACCACCAAAAGAGTGGGTCACACAATTTCTTCTGTCTGTCTGTACAACGCTCTACAACTTAAATGGTTGAAGCGATTTCCTTAAAACTTGGCATTTAAAAGTCTAAGGTGATTGTCTAAAACAGATTTTTTAATCGGTACTTGCCATACAATTTTTCTACAAAAAAAAGGACGTGTACTACTTTAGGTATGGTCTGCATTTTGGCCAAATAATTTTGTTTACATATTTTGTTATCAACGGTATCTGTCATACAACCATTTGTTTGATTTTCGACTTTCTCATAAGCGTATTTCGATCAAATTTTTATGCAGGAGGTTCTTCGAATTCTACATAATATTGCATTTAAAATTTTTAGAAAAATAGTTTAATGGATTTTTGAAATTGAAAATTCTATATTTCGAAAACTGGTGGACGATTTTGTCTGAAATTTTGTTTTTAAGTTTATATTATTATAAATATTGTTATAAACGACTTTAGAAAGTTATTAAGCCGATTCTGTTAAGAATCTTTTGCATATACAATGTGATCGAACATAAAAGCAAGTACATGCGACTAAGTCGTGAATTTTACTTGTACATCTTTTGTTATTACGGGCCCTACCGTACAACCATTATGAAATTGAAATGAAATTTTGTATCTAAAAAAATTAGTAAAACCGACTTTAAAATTATATTTAGCCGTTTCTACTAAGAATCTTGTGCATGCGATCTGATCAAACGTGAGATCTAATCGTGCATTTTATTTTTATTTTTTTAACAAAATTGACTTAAAACAGAAAAAAAAATTATTAAAACAAAAAAACAACGGTACATAACACCTACAATTCATTGCTGTTATTACCCTGTAAGGCTCGAAGTCTCGTCCTCATAAAAAAAAAGTTGGTTTAGTAAACAGTTACTGAAAAATTTATTTTCAAACACAAAATTAAAAAAAAAATTTAGAAAAGAATTTATTTTAATGTTCTCAAAAAACATATGAGATTCGGTCTTCTAGTTTTCTGCTGATATCAGAATTAATATTAGTTTGAAATTTTATTTTTTTTTTCGAAATTTTGAGTTTAAGAATTATTTTTTCAAAAACTGTTCAAAGAACAACAAGCTTATTTAATTTAAAACGAAAATGAAAGAAGAGATTTTGTGCCTCACAAAAAAAGTACATCATGACTTTGTTACCGTTATTTTTCGTGTTTTGAATATTTTTTTTTAGAAAAATTCCAGCACGGTTAAATGGGGATAAATAGACCCTCGCTTGACCTGCACGCTCTAGCTTTCTGTCACGTCTTATGCGAACCTCCCTGTATAAATATTTACTATGTGACATAAATGGAAAACCTTATACAAAGTAAATATTAATTTGAATCTGATTTGTATTTTCAACTTATTTCTGTATCCTAAAAAAATAATCCGAAATAGAAATTCAAAATCAAATTTTCCTTCAAAAAGTTGCCTAATTAAAATAAAATTTTAATGACCTTTTAAATTAAATTAACTTAAACAAAATTAAATTATTTTCTATGTAATTTCTTTTTTTAAGAAATATAGTCCGAGAGCAAAAAAAACATCTCTTGAGAAGTCCTTTAGAATTTCCGTTTGTATATTATATGCTTCAACACCCAGGAAAAAAGTTTTCTTTCTAAGAAAAAGAGCATTTTGAAAAGAAAACTTAAAGTAACGTTAACAGTCAACATAAGTGTTGTTCTTCTTGTGTTTTTTTTTTTTTTTTTACAAAACATCAAAGTGCTATAAAGGTACATTTTAAAGTTTTCTCAAAATTTCTCCTTAGCTGTTAGTGAATATACATATTTATTTTCTTTTCATCATCAGTTGATAATGTGAATGTGTATGTTTTTAAACGTTCTTGAAACGCCCTGGTTTTTATAAGAAGTCCTTTAAATAGAATCTGTGAATTAAAATTGTTCTTAAGGGCACAACATTACTCAGAAAATAAAAACAACAGTTTAAGAAAAAAAAAGAAGACCCATCGTACTTGTCAACTTGAGAAATGAGGGCAAGCGTAGAAGTTTAAGGAGATGCTGTTGTGATTCTTTTCCAAAAAAAAAAAAAAAAACAAATAAGCCAAAAATCGTAAACAAGGGCAAATGTGCTTTATGGCGCTTGTTGTACATATACTCTAAGGCAACTGCCGAGTTGACGCCCAAGTGTTTCTGATTTTCATTTAAATGATCAATATTATACTTCTAAGGACAAGACACAACACACTGGTACACTCCATTAGATTAACACAAAAAGGACGACGATTTTCTCACTAAATGCGTGCAGACAAAACAAGAAGAAAAGACTATACCAAATACAAAATAAAAATAGGTAGGTAGGGTAGGTTGGTATATAATTATAATTTGATTGAAAAAATAATCGAGGAAAAAATGTTATAAATCGATGCTTAATTACATTTATCAAGGACACTTAGGAGAAAATGCTATCAGAAAAATATGACGGTTTCTCGACGAGGTTATTTATATTCTTACAGTGCTGGGGTGGGAGATTTCTTTAAATTAGCTTGTCCATTTTGGGAGGTGAGAAAAGGGAAATATAATTTGAGTTTTTGATGGATGGTGACTATATATGGGTGTCAAGATCAGAAGTGGGTATAGGTATGTAACGAAGTTAAATGGATATTTTTCTGAGATGTTTTCAATTATAGGTACATTGGACTATGTATATAGATTCTAAATTATTTATACTCAAAACACATTTTACCTTATCAACCGGGAGTGATGTGAGTTTTAATTTTGTTAAATGTCCTGAATACCCTTACCCACCCACTTAAATTTACAAAGTGTCACTCAAAGAAATTTCAAAATGTTGATTCAGTGAATACATGTGAATCACGATGTATGTTTTTTTTTGTGTTAATTATTGTAAAAGGGTAAGAAGGTTAAATATGTATACATGACATTCTGCTTTCTCAAAATAAATTGCGATATGGGTATGTCGCTGTATCTTTTCCGCTATTGGTCAAATAGCTATGATGCCAAGCGAAGTAAGTTTATTTGAGTATCCTTCAGTATCCTTAAATAAAAAAAGTTTAAATAGATTGCTTAACTTACAATATAAATAAAAAGGGACTTAATTATTTGTTAACATTTGGGAAATCATTTAAATGTGGAAAAAACAAACTCTGGTTGATTTTAATTTAACCAGTTTGTTCTCAAAATATTTCCAATGAGCTTGTACCACCAAGTTTTGTTTAGCTGATGGCAATTTTACTACTACACAAATAGTGATTACGTATAGCCGATTTGCATTATTTCAATTGACAAACCAATCGAACTTGTGATTTTGATCAAACTTCACAGTATGCCGTTGATAGAGAAAATGAAAAAAACAGAGTTCCATAATTCCATATCTCCATCTGCGAGTAACTCTATTTGCAGGCGTTTTTTTTTTCAAACGTGGCATGTAAGCGTCTTATGTGATTCTCGCTGGATATTCGCCATATACCACTGTTATAAGAAAACTTAATTTATTATATCGAAATTGGTTCTACCTATTTCGACAAAAAGGCACGACTAGATCGTACGAATTTGCTCTTGTAACTAACAACTTTAATGAAGCTAAACATTGACGATGCTTAGTAGCTAGGTAATCTAATTTTCCTATATGCAGGCTTAAGTCCGATGTAGGTAATACTAACTTGATTTTTAGTATAATGAATCGTCTAATGGATGATTCAAGGATTACATAGGTACATAAAAATGATATATTTTAATTATGAAAGTTAGGAGATTCATGGCGTATGCAAAAATACGTAAAAAAGTAGACATTTTATATTGCTTAGTTGTTATAGTTTGAGGGAAAACAAATATGCCAATTGAATTCCTGGATAAATAAAAATATATAAAAAAAAAAATTTTCAAAAATCGTTGGATCGATAATTTTTTATGTATAAGATTTTGAAAACATTTTTAGAAAACAAAATTGAAACGCCATTTTGAAGCCATTATTAATATACATACAAAATTCAGTTAATGGTTTTTGAAAAATCAATTTAAAAAGAAAAATTATTTATTTCTTAAGAATCGAAAAAAAAACTTTTTTTTAGAAAATTTGAATATGCACTTTTATTAACATTTTTAGGGATAATATGCATAAACAAATAATTTTACTCGGTTCATTCAATAGCGATAAAGTCGAAAATATGAAAAGTGGTTCTATAAAGTAAGAAAAAAATATTTTTATACTTAAATGTGGACAGTACTAATTTAAGAACACACACGTTTCTTATAAAAAAGTCTTGGAGCCCTTTTTTGACAAATACATTTTTTTCTTAACGGTTGTTTAACATTTATGTGTTGTTTTTTATTTTAGGAAAATAGTTTTTTTTTTTTAATGTTTAAGATAATGTCAAAAAACTACCAAATACGAAGTTCCGAAAAAATCTATTGAGTCGTTTTCGAAATTTTGAGTGTTCGAAAAAAAGTTTTTTTTTTTTTAATTTCCAAAAATGACAATAGCGTTTAAACTTACTAGGAACTTCTGCGTAAGCAAATTCAAAAAAATCAAGTTAACCGTTTCCCAGAAAATCGAAAAGCCAATCCATGGTTCAACGATAGAGGTACAAAAAATAACCATTTTCTTCCAAAAAAAAAAGTTACCAAAAGGTACATTTTCCTTGTGTTAATGAACTGATTTTTACTTGCGATATAGATATACTATAGGGCAAGTCTTGCATTTGGAAAAAAAGTCGAACTCGAGATCTTAATCAAAGTTGAAATTTTGATGTTAGAGAACACCAAAAAAGTGGGCCCGCATTTCCGTCTGTCTGTCTGTACAACTCTCTACAGCCTAAAGGGCTAAAGCGTTTTTCTTCAAACTTGGTATTTAAGCGTTTTAGGTGATTGTTCATTTAGCCCCAAAAATAACGGTACTTGCCATACAAATTTTTCTACCATCTTAATTTCTCGAAAACGTCTCTAACGATTTTGATAAGAATTGTTGTTTTAGATGAGTGCAAATTCTTAAATTAGGAATTGCTCGGATTGAGGAAAAATAAAAGAAAGAAGAAGTTAATTGAAAAAAAAAACACTTCAGCTTCCTTGGCTTACAAAAAACTTCTTTTTTATTGAATCATTTCTTCTTTTTTTTTTAAAGTTGGTATGAGATACGAAAAATATATTACTGTCACTGCCGAGAGCTGTCTCTTTCTTTATTCACGCTTTATTATTAAGGGTGAATTAACACCTCTTGACATTTAACATTCCCCCGGCAATGACAACATGGTTGTTATAAACAAAGTTAATAATAAAATAAAAAATGATTGCCTTGAAGTAATGCATATTACAACTATGTAAAGACTAATGAGATCAAGTTTAAGAAAAGAAAAAAAAAATGTTATAATAAATTTATCATTTAGGTAATGTACATGAATAGCTATTGTGAATGAAAGAAATTTTATGATGATATTTATGATGTGTTCTTCTTATCGCTGCTCGCCGAGGAGCGTAAGTGACTAAAAACAATCCTGAATGGCAAAAAATTAAGAATCTTGTGGCTTAGCAGCGTTTGGTATCAAAGCAAGTTTCACGATCGGTCTTTTGAAAACGCCAGCAGGTGTTTTGACTGTAACAACTCGAACGAGGTTGTCGCTGCCTTGCTGTAATGATATGACACGACCCATGGGCCACTGACCAACTGGAAAACGATCGTCTTTGATTATTACTAAATCGTTTTCTTTGATGTTAGGTTGCTTATTTTGCCATTTGGTTCGAATTTGCATGCTGGACAAGACCTCTTCTTTGAATCGTTTCCAAAAGTGCTGAACCATTTGTTCCATTAGTTGATGTCGTTTGATTGGATTTAACTCTGATGGTGGTTGAGGTCGTGATAAAAGAGCATTTCCCGTAAGAAAGTGTCCTGGTGTTATTGCTGTGAAGTCGTTTGCATTATCACTGATTGGCGAAATTGGGCGTGAATTTAGCACAGCTTCAATGCGAACCAAGATAGTTGAGAATTCTTCGAAGGTGAGTTTCGCATTTCCAATGACTCGGGTTAAATGAAATTTCATTATTTTTACAGCTGCTTCGGCCAATCCATTGAAATGGGGTGCTCCTGGTGGGCTAAAATGCCATTGAATGTGTTGATTTGCTAATGCCGGGATGATTTCAGTTTCGAGTGATCGAAGAACTTCATTGTAGAGTCGTTGATTCTCGTTGTTGGCACCAACAAAATTGGTTCCACAATCGCTAAACACATCATGACAAAATCCACGACGGGAGATGAATCGGTCGAACGCATGCAGAAATGTTTGTGTTGTTAGATCACCAGCTGCTTCCAAATGGACCGCCTTCGTGGTCATGCAAGTGAAAACAGCCACGTAGCCCTTGTATGATGTTTGGCCACGACCTTTTGAAGCACGGATGTCATAAGGGCCCGCGTAGTCAATGATAGTCGATGCAAATGGTCTTGAATTTGTATTGACACGAGCAGTGGGCAATGTGGCCATTTGTTGGTGTGATAAAACTGGACGCGCTTTGAAACAAATGACACATTTGTGAATAAAATGGCGAGCGAAATTGCGCACATCGAGAATCCAATAAATTTGTCTAATTTGAGTGACCGTTACTTGTGGACCACCGTGTAACGTAAGACGATGATAATAATCGGTGATTAACGTTGCAATATGACTTTTCGAAGGTAAAATTATTGGAAATTTTTCTTCAAATGACATGAAAGCATTTTGTAAACGACCGTTGACACGAAGAATGTTGTTGTTGTCGATAAATGGATTAAGCCGATACAATTTGCTGGTTTTTGTGATTGGTTTTTGATCTTGAATCGTTTTGAGTTCAGTCGAGAAATCAGTGAATTGTATCCAGCGAATAATTGCATATTCACTGTGTTGAATTTCAGTCACTGTGAGCGGGGCAACTTGTTGGATGAGTTGTCTTGTTGGAATTGATAGCATTGAAATTGGTGGTCGTTGCAATTTGAGCTTGCTTGAAGAGCGAACAATTTTAACAAAACGAAGTGCGTATGCAACCGCACGACGAAGGCGATTAAAATTTGAAAAACGTTGGATGAGGCTGTTGACACTGGACACTTCTTTGATGTTGAGGTTGATTGACTTCAACTTTAAACGAAGTTCATTTTGATCATCTTCATGAGGTTCGAAAGGTGAATCTGGCCAATCAGATTGAGGCATTGAAAGAAATTGTGGACCATGCCACCACAGTTGTGAATCACGCAGCTCAGAAACGTTTAGACCACGGCTGTTAAGATCAGCTGGATTTCCATGCGTCCGGACATGGTGCCATTGTACAATTTTAGTTGACGAAAGGATTTTATGAATTCGATTACAAACAAAAACTGTCCAACGGTTTGGGTCTCCTCGAATCCATGATAATACCACGCTGGAATCGGTCCACATAAAAACTTCATTGAATGAGATTCTCAATGATTTGTTGACCAGTTCAAGCAATCTGACACCTAGGACAGCGCCACATAGTTCAGCTCGAGGTGTCGTTAACGGCTTGTGCATTGGTGTCAATTTACTTTTAGCGATGATCAAACTTACATGGATTTGGTCGTTTGAATCGACGGTTCGAAGATAGATTGATGTAGCGTATGCTTTGTTTGAGCTATCGCAAAAAACATGAAGCTGATTATTTTTGTTGTTTGATGAAGTGGTGACCCAACGAGGAATTTCGATGTCTTTGATAAATTGAAGTTGATCGATGGTCTTATCCCATTCTGATTGAAGTTCGGTTGACGTTACGATGTCATCCCAATCAAATTTGCTTTCCCACAATTTATTCAAAAACATCTTTTGTTTTGTAACAAATGGATTAAGCCATCCAAGTGGGTCGAATAAGCGAGCTACTGTGGATGAGACATTTCGTTTTGTGAGTTGCTTGTGAGTGGGAAAGTTAACGGAAAATGTAAATAAATCTTTGTTGCTTGACCATCCTAAACCGAGCGCTTTGATGGCGTCTTCAGCATTGAATAAACATTTCGTGTTTTGGTCATGATATGCGGTGGGAATTTGTCGTAGAATTTCAGGTGAATTGCTAGCCCATTTACGAAGTTCGAAACCGGCATTTCGCAGAACTTGAATTAAAATTTGAATCATTTTTATGGAGCTTTCGATGGTCTCGCTGCCGGTAGTTACGTCATCCACATACGTTTCAAGTTTAAGGGCGGTGTAGACAGCTGGTGAAATGGCTTTTATTTGTTCAGCTACTTTATGAATGGTTTTGATTGCTTGATACGGTGATGGTGCAAGTCCAAACGTGACAGTTTGAAGAGCGTATGTCTGAATGCCTGAATTCTCGTCATCTTGCCACAAAACGTATTGATAGTGAGTGTCGTCCGGGTGTACATCGATGCAACGGTACATTTTTTCCATATCCGCAATGAAAACATGTTTGTAGGTTCGCCAGTTTAGAATGATTGAAACTAAATCGGCTTGTAAAACGGGGCCGGGAGTCAAGATATCATTTAATGATTTTCCATTTGTCGATTTAGCCGAACCATCAAACACTTGACGAAGTTTTGTCGTGATACTTGTTTCTTTCATTACGGCATGGTGGGGCAGATAGAAATGTTTTTCGTTTATGTCACGAACGAGTTTGACTTGATTGAGCGTTTTGTATTCGTTGAATACTTTGAAGTATGCTTCCTTGAATTTTTCGTCTCGAGCGAAACGACGTTGTAGCGACTGAAAACGTTTGAGTGCCATATCATACGACGACCCCAATTGAATTGATGAATCAAAATATGATTTAAATGGGAAACGCACCATGAACCTTCCATTTGATTGGCGTGTGGTCGTTTGCTCATAAAACTTCTCTGTCCATTCATCCTCTTTCGACAATATCTTTTCTGTTGGTACTTCCTCTAGTTCATGGAATTTTGTTAAATATCCACCAATTTCTATTGTCGAGAGGTTATGACATTCAACCAATGGCAATGTAAGAACATGATTTTGTTGAAACAATTCTCCAAATAATATCCATCCCAAAGACGTGCATTGAGCGACGGGTTCACCGAATTCCCCCTTGCTTAGACCTTCCTCTATGATTTTCCCGTAAACATCACCAGCCAACAATAGATCGATTTGACCCGGATTCGCATAATGAGGGTCAGCGAGTGGCAAGCTTTGAAGATGGGGCCACGGTTTTGTTATAACTGAGTGCAAGGGCAATTCTGACGTAATCGATGGAAGAACAGCAAAATTCGAAGTAAAATTAAATTTCGGATTAATGATTGAATGAACATTGAGACTCAATCCCTTGTCGGCGATTTTGTATTGAGTTTCGCCCATGGAACGATAACCAATGCAGAATGGGATGAATGGCAATTTTAATCGCTGAGCGGCACGCTCTGTAATAATTGATTGTTGTGCTCCATTATCGACTAATGCCCGAAGTCGAATCAGTTGACCGCATGCGTCAAGTACATTTACAATTGCTGTAGCAAGAAGAACCGTTGAATGAGTGTTCACCAAATTATTTGAGACGATTTGCGGATTAACTGTTGGTGCATGATTCATTTGAGATGAAGTCAAGGTCATATTGGGATTTGGAAATGAAGCTGAATTTGATGACAAGTTTGATCTATTAAAATGTAAAAGAGTGTGATGTCGACCACCGCAAGTGAAACAGGAATGTTTGCTAGTGCATTGCGTTGATGTTGAATGACTGAGACAGTTGAAACACAATTTCTTTTGAATAGCGAAATCTTTACGCTCAACTGGTGACCATTGCAAGAATTGTTGACATTTGTGTAAAAAGTGAGAGCCTTTGCATTTTTCAAGTGGACAAACAATTGATTTTTTTGAGATATGAAAATTTCGTATTTCTTTTCGACCGAAAGATTTATTAGATAATTGAATTGATTTTTGATGTGGCGATGATGACTTAGAATCGATGTTGTTCGTGGTATGTGCGGCGGCATCAGCAATAAGAAATGTTGATTTAAGGAAATCGAGCAATTGATTAAGTTTTGGAACTTTCTTTGGATCTTTGCGGTGTTTTTCAAAGTCGAGACGCGTAGCTGGAGATAGCTTTTCGAGCAGATAAAATGCGAAAAACTCGGAATTTTCCTCGGTATGGAATTTGAGGTTTTTTAGCTGGAAAATGCATGCACGCACAGAATCATGCAACGATTTCAGCTCAGCAGCTGACTCGCGTTGAGAATATTTTGGCAAGTTCATAAATTTTTTCATAAAGCCATGGAACAAAACTTGTTCATTGCTATAACGATCTTTCAAATCTTCCAGAGCTTCATCATATGTATCATTTGTAACATCCAAATGAGCGATAGAGGAGGTCACATTTTGAGTTAGAAATGATTTGAGATATACGAACTTTTGGTGTTTTGAAAGTCTTGAGTTGTTGTGAATTGCTTGAAACGATGCATAGAATGTTGGCCACTCGGTGGGCTCACCGTCAAATTTTTCAATTTTAAATTCAGGTGGTCTGAAAGAGCTGTCGGTGTAAACCTCACGTATAATCGTATTATTTGCGTCGCTTGTAATTGGAGCGGATGGCGTGAAAGAAGGTGGACTCGTGGTGGCGTGGCGGTCGGGATGAACTTGATCGAATGTGGTTTCGATGTGATCTATGGCATCCGCATGTTCGGATTGAAAAGATCCAAAAATATCGTTTTTGAAATACGCATCGTCGCGAGATAAATTTAAACGAACTAATTTTCGATGATTTTCATTAAAGATTTTAAGGTTTTTGGCAATTCGATTGAGACGTGTCATAAATTGCCCTTTAGATCTTCGATTAGGGCCATCCTTGTCGAAGTTTGGGCGTTCTTTTCGCAGTTGTTGGAGCAAGTCAAGTTGTTCCGCCACCAATTGCTGTTGTTCGGTGGGGCAGACTGACTTTTCTATCTCGTCTTCGGGCATATCGGTCTTAATTTTGCCAAACAAAAAGTTTAAAGTCACTTACCTCTCAAATTGGTGATTTTTCTAGTCCTGAAAAACCAGCTGCTCACACGATGGTTCCTTTGAGCGGTGTCCTCGTGTCGAGTTGAATGCGATGTTGATGATTATCGGAGATACCATGCGGGTTGGCACGATCTTTGAGGTTAGGATGCGACACAATCGATTGGTGCCGGTGTAAAAATTTGCAAAAAATTATTTTATTTTGAAATTTACTGATAATAATCGCGGTTCGAAGGACCAATGTTTTAGATGAGTGCAAATTCTTAAATTAGGAATTGCTCGGATTGAGGAAAAATAAAAGAAAGAAGAAGTTAATTGAAAAAAAAACACTTCAGCTTCCTTGGCTTACAAAAAACTTCTTTTTTATTGAATCATTTCTTCTTTTTTTTTTAAAGTTGGTATGAGATACGAAAAATATATTACTGTCACTGCCGAGAGCTGTCTCTTTCTTTATTCACGCTTTATTATTAAGGGTGAATTAACACCTCTTGACATTTAACAATTGTGTATATACTACTTTGGGTATGATCTAAATTTTGGCCAAAATTTTTTTTTTTGAATATATTTTCCAATAAGAGGTGTTATTTTGATATTCAAAGAAAAATTGCATTTTTGGAGATAAATGATCGGATGTTTATTTCATTATAAAGAGGAAGATATGCCGTTAATAATGGAACACGATCGCAATCCATTGACCGTAACTGTTGCTCCAGCCTCATTTTCGAAAAAGTAAGGTCCAATGACCCCGCGGGACCATAAACCGCACCAAACAGTCACGCGTTGAGGATGGAGAGGCTTTTCAATAATAACTCTTGGGTTTTCCGAGCCCCAGATGCGACAGTTTTGCTTGTTGACGTAGCCTCCGAGGTGGAAATGGGCCTCATCAGTCAAGATGATTTTTCGATGAAATTCCGGTTCATTTTCATGCATTTCAAGGACCCAATCAGCAAAGACACGACGTTGTTGATGATCAGCCGGCTTGAGTTCTTGTGTTAACTGAACTTTATAAGCCTTAAGACCTAAGTCTTTATGCAAAATACGGTGTAATGACGTTTGTGGAATGCCTAATTCCAAAGAACGACGAGGAATGGACAAACCTGGGTTTTCTTCAACACTTTGGGCTACAACAGCAATATTCTCAGTTGTTCTTGAGCGACGTGCACGGGTTTTATTCTTCACATCACTAACTTGTCCCAACAGCTCGCATTTGTCGACCAATTTCTGTATTGCGGTCCGACAAGGTGCTTCACGACGACCCAAAAATGTTTTAGTTTTACGAACCGTCTCTGCCAAATTTTCACCATTTTTATAGTGAATTTTAATAATTTCAATGCGTTGTTGAAGCGTGTATCGTTCCATTTTTATTAATAGCGTAGTTTCTACTTGTCAAATGTCAAAAAATGACAGCTTCAAAAGTGACAGCTACCGAAATAGCGGGCTATTCAAAATAACACCTCTTATTGGAAAACCCGTTATTTTGTTATTAACGGTACCTGCCATACAACCATTTTATTGATTTTCGACTTTCTCATAAACGGCTCAACGTATTCCGATCAAAATTTTTATACAGGAGCTTCTTCAAATTATAAATAATACTGCATTTCAAAATTTTCAAAATATATATTTTTTTTTTGATTTTTGAAAAAAAAAATATTTTTTTTTTTAAATAAATAATTTCGAAAACGGGTGAAACGGATGGACGATTTTTTCCGAAATTTTTGTTTTTGAATTAAAATTATAATATGTTCATACCAATTTTTTTTTTGAAAAGTTTTAAGAATTTTTATATAAAAAATTAAGTGAAAAACGACTTTAAAAATACATTTAGCCGTTTCTATTAAGATTATTTTGCATATAATGTAATCGAACATAGGAGGAAGTACGTGTGATCCAGTCGTGCATTTTATTTTTTATAATAATCGTAAGACCAGTTTTTGAGAAAAATAAGATTTTTGTTCTTGGTCGAAAAAAAATTATGGGAGATACTGTTATTTGACGTCTTAAAAAAATTAAAAAAACGTGTGGGAATTACTAATCTACAACAGGAATAAGGGGACCCACTGTTTTGGTGCTCTCTTTTTTTGACGAATGCAAGACTTGCCTTATAGTACCTATAATCGCAAGTAAAAAGATGTGTATTATGGAGCTATTTTGGGAATGGGTTACCATAGAAACGTTATTATGATTTTCGACTTTTGCATTAAGCGGGTCTATTGATTTTGACCAAAATTGTTTTTTTTTAATTGTTCCTAAAATAGAATACTATATAATACTGCATATTAAATTTTTCGCACAAATAGTTTTTTGATATCAAAATAAAAACATTTTTTTTTGGAAATTCAATATTTCGAAACCGTTCGACATTTTTTTTTTAAAATGTTTTTAATTTTATATTAGCTATATTAAATACTTAAAGCTGACATACTAGTATTTTTTTTTTTGGCTAATATTAGCAAATCATTAGTGGCATCAATGGAGTCACTTTCGCAAATATTTTCGAATTTTGTAAATTTAATTAATTTTAATTAAAATTTAATTAATTTTGCGAAACTTACTTCGCAATTTTCAAAATATATTTAACATAATTCTCAAGTTGATCAAATTGTTCAAAGCACACAGAATAAATATGCATTTTCAAATAAAAAATAATTGTATTTCAATAAAAGAAATTGCGAAATGGTTATTGTGAACTACTTTAACTTTTATTAATTTATTTTCAATAATTTAGCACTTTTATAGAGGAATGGAATAAATGTAATTAAAAATTCTTTATATTTGAAAGTTTAATTTTACAATATTTGTTTATAAAATAAATTTTAATTTGGCAAATATGAATACCCTTATTTCATATTAATTACTCAATTTTTGTTTTATTGCTAAAAACTTACTGTAAGAATGTTTTTGCATGCTTATGTATCTAATTCGTATACCAACCTATTTTTTTTTTTTTTTGCATACAAAAATTATGTTAACATAACTTTCCTAGATCCGTCAAACTTTACCCAGTAAAAATTTTAAAGTTTCTCTTCGGAAGAAACAACTTCAAAAAATATAATTTTTTTCAGAAACCCTAAACAAGAACTTAAAAAAAAACTTTGAGAGAATAAATAATTATAAACCAAAATACATAAACGAGTGTTAAAACAAAATTCATAATTAAAAAAAAAAGTGGATTAAAAATTAATATTCAGTGCGACGAATGCAATTTTTTACCCTTGTAGGATAATCGTAATTTAATATAAGAAAAAAAAATGCATCCAGAAGAATAAAATCAAACACAGAGCAAAAAAGTTAAACTTAAGAAACTTACGTAAAGCATCCTTCATCCTTTGTAATCCCCGTCTGTCGTTTTAGATAGTTCTGCATACTCATTAGATGCATCCCTTTACCCGAATGTCCTTCAAAGAAAATTCACCCCCCATTCGGGGTGAATGAATCGGATAGCATTATTAAAATGTATTGTTCAGTGAAATAGAATTATTGCAGACAAAATCTAATAACAAAAAAAAAAATTAAAAAGAAAATTATATATATGAAAAAAACTCAACTCACTATGGATTCTCTTGAGAGGCTTATGCGTGCCGCGCCTCTTCCTCGAGCATTGCCCGGTACCAAGGGTCAACAACGTGCCTTGGTGCATGCTTCTTTAGCAGCCGCAACTGTCGGACGAAAAGGACGTCACTTGACGGGGACCTTTTGTCTGACCGGGGACACAATGGAAGGAATTATCCAGTGTTTGGTTTTCCTTAAAGCTTTTTCGGTAAGTTAAATTTGTACCTATAAATATTTACAATTTATCCTTTCCTTTTTTAATTTTTTTTAAACAAGCTTATTTAGCATAACAACATAAATTATAGTATGTAGGACCTATTACGTTTTCCTTCCTGGTATATTCGTTTTCTCATTGAGAGAAAAAAAATAAAAACACATAAATATCGGCTAAAATGAATTCAGAGCATGTTGTTGAACTGTGATGGTTCTGCAAGCTGAGACTGAAAATATCGAGAAGTAAAAAGGATTTATTCAAAATTATTCGCCATATTTTTTCCTTTTTTTTTGTTTTACATAGCTTGCCATGTTGACCTAAAAATCATGTAAAAATCATCAGCAGAAGGCGAAGCCGGGCTCGAATAGCAAGATATGTAAGGGAAAAAATGAGGAATTGGTATGAGTTTAAGTTAGAATCAGTGAACCGTTGCGAATTGCTTCATCCCTTTGATAGAGGAGGTCACATTTTGAGTTAGAAATGATTTGAGATATACGAACTTTTGGTGTTTTGAAAGTCTTGAGTTGTTGTGAATTGCTTGAAACGATGCATAGAATGTTGGCCACTCGGTGGGCTCACCGTCAAATTTTTCAATTTTAAATTCAGGTGGTCTGAAAGAGCTGTCGGTGTAAACCTCACGTATAATCGTATTATTTGCGTCGCTTGTAATTGGAGCGGATGGCGTGAAAGAAGGTGGACTCGTGGTGGCGTGGCGGTCGGGATGAACTTGATCGAATGTGGTTTCGATGTGATCTATGGCATCCGCATGTTCGGATTGAAAAGATCCAAAAATATCGTTTTTGAAATACGCATCGTCGCGAGATAAATTTAAACGAACTAATTTTCGATGATTTTCATTAAAGATTTTAAGGTTTTTGGCAATTCGATTGAGACGTGTCATAAATTGCCCTTTAGATCTTCGATTAGGGCCATCCTTGTCGAAGTTTGGGCGTTCTTTTCGCAGTTGTTGGAGCAAGTCAAGTTGTTCCGCCACCAATTGCTGTTGTTCGGTGGGGCAGACTGACTTTTCTATCTCGTCTTCGGGCATATCGGTCTTAATTTTGCCAAACAAAAAGTTTAAAGTCACTTACCTCTCAAATTGGTGATTTTTCTAGTCCTGAAAAACCAGCTGCTCACACGATGGTTCCTTTGAGCGGTGTCCTCGTGTCGAGTTGAATGCGATGTTGATGATTATCGGAGATACCATGCGAGTTGGCACGATCTTTGAGGTTAGGATGCGACACAATCGATTGGTGCCGGTGTAAAAATTTGCAAAAAATTATTTTATTTTGAAATTTACTGATAATAATCGCGGTTCGAAGGACCAATGTTTTAGATGAGTGCAAATTCTTAAATTAGGAATTGCTCGGATTGAGGAAAAATAAAAGAAAGAAGAAGTTAATTGAAAAAAAAACACTTCAGCTTCCTTGGCTTACAAAAAACTTCTTTTTTATTGAATCATTTCTTCTTTTTTTTTTAAAGTTGGTATGAGATACGAAAAATATATTACTGTCACTGCCGAGAGCTGTCTCTTTCTTTATTCACGCTTTATTATTAAGGGTGAATTAACACCTCTTGACATTTAACAATTGTGTATATACTACTTTGGGTATGATCTAAATTTTGGCCAAAATTTTTTTTTTTGAATATATTTTCCAATAAGAGGTGTTATTTTGATATTCAAAGAAAAATTGCATTTTTGGAGATAAATGATCGGATGTTTATTTCATTATAAAGAGGAAGATATGCCGTTAATAATGGAACACGATCGCAATCCATTGACCGTAACTGTTGCTCCAGCCTCATTTTCGAAAAAGTAAGGTCCAATGACCCCGCGGGACCATAAACCGCACCAAACAGTCACGCGTTGAGGATGGAGAGGCTTTTCAATAATAACTCTTGGGTTTTCCGAGCCCCAGATGCGACAGTTTTGCTTGTTGACGTAGCCTCCGAGGTGGAAATGGGCCTCATCAGTCAAGATGATTTTTCGATGAAATTCCGGTTCATTTTCATGCATTTCAAGGACCCAATCAGCAAAGACACGACGTTGTTGATGATCAGCCGGCTTGAGTTCTTGTGTTAACTGAACTTTATAAGCCTTAAGACCTAAGTCTTTATGCAAAATACGGTGTAATGACGTTTGTGGAATGCCTAATTCCAAAGAACGACGAGGAATGGACAAACCTGGGTTTTCTTCAACACTTTGGGCTACAACAGCAATATTCTCAGTTGTTCTTGAGCGACGTGCACGGGTTTTATTCTTCACATCACTAACTTGTCCCAACAGCTCGCATTTGTCGACCAATTTCTGTATTGCGGTCCGACAAGGTGCTTCACGACGACCCAAAAATGTTTTAGTTTTACGAACCGTCTCTGCCAAATTTTCACCATTTTTATAGTGAATTTTAATAATTTCAATGCGTTGTTGAAGCGTGTATCGTTCCATTTTTATTAATAGCGTAGTTTCTACTTGTCAAATGTCAAAAAATGACAGCTTCAAAAGTGACAGCTACCGAAATAGCGGGCTATTCAAAATAACACCTCTTATTGGAAAACCCGTTATTTTGTTATTAACGGTACCTGCCATACAACCATTTTATTGATTTTCGACTTTCTCATAAACGGCTCAACGTATTCCGATCAAAATTTTTATACAGGAGCTTCTTCAAATTATAAATAATACTGCATTTCAAAATTTTCAAAATATATATTTTTTTTTTGATTTTTGAAAAAAAAAATATTTTTTTTTTTAAATAAATAATTTCGAAAACGGGTGAAACGGATGGACGATTTTTTCCGAAATTTTTGTTTTTGAATTAAAATTATAATATGTTCATACCAATTTTTTTTTTGAAAAGTTTTAAGAATTTTTATATAAAAAATTAAGTGAAAAACGACTTTAAAAATACATTTAGCCGTTTCTATTAAGATTATTTTGCATATAATGTAATCGAACATAGGAGGAAGTACGTGTGATCCAGTCGTTCATTTTATTTTTTATAATAATCGTAAGACCAGTTTTTGAGAAAAATAAGATTTTTGTTCTTGGTCGAAAAAAAATTATGGGAGATACTGTTATTTGACGTCTTAAAAAAATTAAAAAAACGTGTGGGAATTACTAATCTACAACAGGAATAAGGGGACCCACTGTTTTGGTGCTCTCTTTTTTTGACGAATGCAAGACTTGCCTTATAGTACCTATAATCGCAAGTAAAAAGATGTGTATTATGGAGCTATTTTGGGAATGGGTTACCATAGAAACGTTATTATGATTTTCGACTTTTGCATTAAGCGGGTCTATTGATTTTGACCAAAATTGTTTTTTTTTAATTGTTCCTAAAATAGAATACTATATAATACTGCATATTAAATTTTTCGCACAAATAGTTTTTTGATATCAAAATAAAAACATTTTTTTTTGGAAATTCAATATTTCGAAACCGTTCGACATTTTTTTTTTAAAATGTTTTTAATTTTATATTAGCTATATTAAATACTTAAAGCTGACATACTAGTATTTTTTTTTTTGGCTAATATTAGCAAATCATTAGTGGCATCAATGGAGTCACTTTCGCAAATATTTTCGAATTTTGTAAATTTAATTAATTTTAATTAAAATTTAATTAATTTTGCGAAACTTACTTCGCAATTTTCAAAATATATTTAACATAATTCTCAAGTTGATCAAATTGTTCAAAGCACACAGAATAAATATGCATTTTCAAATAAAAAATAATTGTATTTCAATAAAAGAAATTGCGAAATGGTTATTGTGAACTACTTTAACTTTTATTAATTTATTTTCAATAATTTAGCACTTTTATAGAGGAATGGAATAAATGTAATTAAAAATTCTTTATATTTGAAAGTTTAATTTTACAATATTTGTTTATAAAATAAATTTTAATTTGGCAAATATGAATACCCTTATTTCATATTAATTACTCAATTTTTGTTTTATTGCTAAAAACTTACTGTAAGAATGTTTTTGCATGCTTATGTATCTAATTCGTATACCAACCTATTTTTTTTTTTTTTTGCATACAAAAATTATGTTAACATAACTTTCCTAGATCCGTCAAACTTTACCCAGTAAAAATTTTAAAGTTTCTCTTCGGAAGAAACAACTTCAAAAAATATAATTTTTTTCAGAAACCCTAAACAAGAACTTAAAAAAAAACTTTGAGAGAATAAATAATTATAAACCAAAATACATAAACGAGTGTTAAAACAAAATTCATAATTAAAAAAAAAAGTGGATTAAAAATTAATATTCAGTGCGACGAATGCAATTTTTTACCCTTGTAGGATAATCGTAATTTAATATAAGAAAAAAAAATGCATCCAGAAGAATAAAATCAAACACAGAGCAAAAAAGTTAAACTTAAGAAACTTACGTAAAGCATCCTTCATCCTTTGTAATCCCCGTCTGTCGTTTTAGATAGTTCTGCATACTCATTAGATGCATCCCTTTACCCGAATGTCCTTCAAAGAAAATTCACCCCCCATTCGGGGTGAATGAATCGGATAGCATTATTAAAATGTATTGTTCAGTGAAATAGAATTATTGCAGACAAAATCTAATAACAAAAAAAAAAATTAAAAAGAAAATTATATATATGAAAAAAACTCAACTCACTATGGATTCTCTTGAGAGGCTTATGCGTGCCGCGCCTCTTCCTCGAGCATTGCCCGGTACCAAGGGTCAACAACGTGCCTTGGTGCATGCTTCTTTAGCAGCCGCAACTGTCGGACGAAAAGGACGTCACTTGACGGGGACCTTTTGTCTGACCGGGGACACAATGGAAGGAATTATCCAGTGTTTGGTTTTCCTTAAAGCTTTTTCGGTAAGTTAAATTTGTACCTATAAATATTTACAATTTATCCTTTCCTTTTTTAATTTTTTTTAAACAAGCTTATTTAGCATAACAACATAAATTATAGTATGTAGGACCTATTACGTTTTCCTTCCTGGTATATTCGTTTTCTCATTGAGAGAAAAAAAATAAAAACACATAAATATCGGCTAAAATGAATTCAGAGCATGTTGTTGAACTGTGATGGTTCTGCAAGCTGAGACTGAAAATATCGAGAAGTAAAAAGGATTTATTCAAAATTATTCGCCATATTTTTTCCTTTTTTTTTGTTTTACATAGCTTGCCATGTTGACCTAAAAATCATGTAAAAATCATCAGCAGAAGGCGAAGCCGGGCTCGAATAGCAAGATATGTAAGGGAAAAAATGAGGAATTGGTATGAGTTTAAGTTAGAATCAGTGAACCGTTGCGAATTGCTTCATCCCTTTGCTGTCACAGTTTGGGTCCTTTATCGTATAACAGATGAAGAGTGGGTATAAAATATCCCTGTGCAGACAGTTCTATGGAACTTAAGAGATGAATTGTGATTTCATTTTTTTATATAAACTTTTTTTTTGATTTTCTATTTCTCCTGCCTTAGAAGAATAAGGTTTCATTTTCGAAAAAAGTAAAAAAGTAAAGAAAATGAAAAAAAAAATACTTAAAAGTAGGAGGGTTTAATGTAATGGAATACGAGAAATTTGTATCATTTTTGTTAATGATGGTTGAAAGGGATATTGTTGACATGTATCATTTTGAACAAAAAAAAGATAATGATCGGGTAAAATTATTGATGTGTTCAGTGCTCACATTTGAAATTGAAAGTGAAAGTGATGGGACCTGAAGCAATCGTATACACTTTTATGGATTCTTTCAATTATTTTCTATACTCTACGCAGCTGAGAAGTTAATGGAGTAGGCGAAGTGACAACTTTTAATATTAGATGATATTTAATTTTGGTGAAAGCATAAGTGGCTTCGAGTAAGAATCTGCCTAACAACACAACACAAATTGAAGTGCTTCTTTCTTTTGTCAAAAAAATGATGATATTATTATGTGGGAAACTGGTTATTTGAGTAAGCTATTTTTGTTTATTAATTGAAAGTGAGATGTCAAACAACGGTTTTGGTTATATATGGTAAGGGCTCATTGTCGGCTGCTATAGATTTCCAGGACCCCTGTTCTGCAACTCAGGCGATAACTTTTCGCATCGTTAAAAAATGAAACGCTCCATTCCTCACTTATCGCCTCATAGGAAAAATGTGTTTCTGCAAGTTGAGACGATAACTTAAATATTTCATTTTGTTTGGCTGGAATTTTCCAACGGAAGGCGATAAATTGAAATGTCATTTTGGCATCTCAATAACAAAACAAACAATTTTTTTTATCATTTGTTTTGTTATTTATTGTTTAATGTTCTTAAAATTATGTGATTTCGTAGCTAATCTGCTTTTTAATATTTTAATTTGTTTGGAAATAAATAAAAATATTTTTTCAAGGAAAATCTAGCCACTCTAGTTTACCTTGTTGATTGTTTTCGCTCCTAGCTATTCAAAAAATGGTAAATAAACTACGAAAAAATTAAAAAGCTTCAAAAACAAAAAGATCAAGAAGAAAATAAGTCAGACGTCCACGAAATTTAACAAGAAAATGGAAAGTTGGCGAAGAACTTGTGATTTTAGAATCTTTTCAAAGTGTTATTCTGCAAAATCAGGAAATCAAAGGGGGCAGTTGTTGCAATGTCTCTTCACAACATTGATGTGCGATCCAGAATCTGTAATAGGAAATATTATTAAGATCCCCAATTTTTTTATTTGTATGTAATTCATAGTTGTCTTAGATATGCCTTAATTCTTAAATAAGCCTTTGTAATTTTCTATGACCACCATTAAGAATTGCTTGAAGTTCGTGCAATATCAGACAATCCAAGTAGTATATCTAATGAAATTATATTCATGCAAGTGCCACCTTGTCGCGGTGGTAGAAATCCAGAAATGGGGCCTTACATGCCCTCCAGTGGATGCGTTGCCATAATATTGTTTGGATCTTCTCACTTTCTATGATTTATTTATTTTTTTTTTTTTGCCGAAATTTTTATACTGAGCACTTCTTTATTTTCTCACTAATATTCTTTAGTTTCTCATTTGTTTAGTGTACAATTTAAAATTTATTGTGAAATGAAAAACACTTTTCTGCATCACAGATTTACAATTAAATAAACAATACAAACAAAAATACAGACAATTGCAATTAAAGAATTATAATATAAGTATAAAATTAAACAAAATTTAAAAAAATATGAAACGTACCTTAAGGTACAACAAGTCTTACTTTGAGCATATCCAATTTTGATTCTTTGTATTTTTTATCTCACGAGCTATTTTGTCAGTGATAAAATTTGACGTTTAGATCGAAAAAGCTAACGATTTTCAAAGATACAGAAATACATTTTATCGCCTTTTTCTAGTATTGCAGTTCCGTTTTTTTCAGTCGATAAAGTTAACGATTGTCAAACGATACAGAAACACGATGATGCGATAAATTGATTTTTGTTTAAATTTTCACGGTTTCTCGACCATTTTTATCGATTCCAAAGTTGCAGAACAGGGGTACAGGTCTGGTATTATTTAGCTTGTGAGTCTCTGCTAGTTAACCAATTGAGCGATTAAGTGCGCCGCGTGTGCCGTTTTAATTGCCATCACTTGCTTGTCCTTTGGGTATTGTTGGTTTGATTTTTAAAGATAATATGCCAAACTGGGTTAGTTCACAGGAAGACACTATCCACCCTTCGTTCATATGACTCTTTTAAGCACCACATACGACAAATCGATTATTTTGACGGAGCTAAATTAGATAAAGAGTTCATGGGCTGACAGTTGGGCTTGTTACTTCCACATTTATATCAATTGGAGAACCCTGAACAGTTGTAACTCCAATATAATAAAACCTATTACATACATCCCATAAATAGAAAGCCATTTGTTCTTTTGACAGGTTACTGTCTGAAAAGTGCAACCATTTTTGTAAGTTATCAAACAAACAACTTCCCAAAAAATGTGCCTAAGAGAGGGCAGAGTGCAGTGATGTGCCTAAATGTTTATCTACGTCACTACATTGTCCGCATAGGTCTTGCTTTAGTGTCTCTGTGTATTTGGGCCTATGACTTCGAAAGTAAATTGGTTTGGAAATTCATCATTCAAACTCAACTGAATGTATATATGATTAGAAAATGAATGATCTTTAGAGGGTGCCATGAAATAAAATACAATGCGATAAATTCCAAAACCAAATTTTGGACTTTAATGCACTACAGATGATTTTTGGACTTTATTGCATTATCTATAGCGCAATAAGGTCCAAATACAAAATGTAATAACATCCAAACAGACAAAATATTAAAAATAGGCTTAGCTTAAGTTGAAAGTAAAAAAAAAATGTCTCTATTTACCGTTTTTAATTGAGTTGAATTATAACCAAAAGCGTTAGTCGAAGATCATTAGGTTTGGTCATTGGAAGAAAATCTTATAGAAAACACCGGCAGGCAGACGATTAAGAAAAATGAGTGCCCAAAATATAAAAGAGTGTTTTCGTTATGAAATAATTCGCGGTGAACGGAAAAATAGCACCGCAGGGACATAAGTCCCAAATTAGCATTTTGGGACTTATGTCGCACCTCGTCAGCTCGAGGTGGGACTTAAGTCCCACAAAAAATATTTGGTACTTTTGTTCCACTGTAAGGTTTTTCTTGAAAGGTTGTTTTGAATAAAGATTTCACAGTGTGTCATATGACCACACTTATGTCTTATAAAATTTGGGAGTTTTGTCCCATCAACACAAAACAAATGCGAATTCCAAAATTTGGTTTTGGACTTTATTGCATTGGACTTTATTTGATGGCACCCTTTAGACAGCTTCCAGATCAATATCATTTTATTGATGTTTTCTGAGTCGAGAGTAATATCCAAGACTTCCTGTCGGTTTCTGGTAACAAATGGTGATTCCTTGCCAACGTTACTTAAAATAAGGTTAGTTCTTAAAATAAAATCGGAGAGATACTTAACTCTATCGTTGATATTGGTACTGTCCCATACTGTATGATGGGCATTTACATCACTTCAAATAATGAGGCTGATTTTCTGTTTCGACGCGAGTTCCAAGTCTTGCGTCCGAAATAATTCGATCGCTGATGTAATTGGATAATAAATATACGTTAATGCTACTTTTAACTTATATTCCAAATCTAGGATCACCTTCATCTGACGCATGTAGTATGTAGTACGCAGGAGTTCTGAGTCCTCACACTATGGATGTCACAATCCAGTGTTCCTGGATTAACACGATTTCTTCCCGTTGTTTGGATAGTCAAAGAAAAAGGGAAGCCGAATCCTCGGTGATGTAGTCTCAGAGGTCAGTCTGTACCAGTTACGTGCCGTGGTGCTTCAGGCAAGGCGTTCACTTACTGCTCCTTCAAATTTTGTCTATTCTTAGTTACGCGTCAGGATCACGGCGAGGACTTTGTTTTTGTTGTTTTTATTTTGTTTTATTTTTTTTTTGTGTTTTTTATATTATTTTTTTGAGTTTTTGTTTTTATACTTTTTTGTGTTTTTCTTTGTAAGGAAAGTATAATTTAGAAAGGAAATACTTCAATAAGAGTTCAATTCGTCAGGATTTCTCTTGCAAGACTTCAACATAGAAACTTCTTTGTTTTCCTTTAAAAATGATTTTTCTATGGATATAATTGCAAGTTCTGATAATCTTTGCTCCTGCATTTTATTTATAGCATACAATTTAACGTGTTTAAGAGCAAAAAAAGAACGTTCGATGGAGTCACTCGATGTGGCTATTTTTAATGTAAGTCAATTTAATTTAAAACATTTCGAAAAAGTTTATTTTAATTCAAGAGCATCAACCGTTCTTGGAATGTCTTTAACGGAGATAATTTTAAACTGAGAACACTTAAAAAAACAGTTAATTCATTCTTAATTCTTGCAAAATCCAAAAATTCACCATATGAACACTTTAGGCATTCGAAAACTTCAGTAAGATTGTTTTTTCCGTACTAAACAATTTTTTTGTATAAAATTTAAATTTTGTCAACGACTCGAACCGCATTTCAATTTGAAGATTATCTAAAAAAAATAATTGGCGATATCGCAGTTCAAAACTTTCTAGACCTCGTTTTGGAAAAGATCAATAGCATTTTTGGATGCTTCAAAAATATGATGAAAACTCGTTCTCAAGTTATTTATTTGAAATCTAACGCTGTCAATGAAATGTGCATTATAAATGTTGTCAGAATCAGAAATAACATTTAATACTTCATTAATTAAATAATTTTGTATTGTGTTCGACCTTCAATGTCGCTTTATATACACCTGTACGTGAACGTCGCTTATGAGTATGGTTGTGTTTGTACATGGTACACACAATGAATCCGCACCGCAAGCGCGCAATGAACAAAATAAGAGCCAAAGCCAAACACTAAAAGTAAAAATTAAAGCTCTCTTTTTCTCTTTAACCTGTTTTTCACGAGCCGCAAGTCGCACTCGCATGACATGGCATTCGATGGCATATCTGGTTTCTCTTATGGTAGTATCCACAAATAAGCCATAATAAAGATTGGAAACCTTCGTACGTTTCACCCCCCAAAACCCATTTGCTTACATTGTTGTATTTGTAGCTTTGAAACTCTATCCATGAATAGATGGGAAATCGAAAAGCAAAGCAAAAACAAATTATTAGGGCTGTGTTTTCTATGGGTCTATAGGAAGAGGAGCAGAAAAGATTCTTGTGTGCGTTCTTATCAATGTGTCTATTGGAAGAGGAACAGAAATGTTACTTGGGTGCGTGTTTCAGCTTGTAGCCAAATGTCAAATGAAAGCAGAGGTTTCTGGTCTTTAAGTTATTAGTTTATGGTAGTATCTATCTATGTGGAATGAGGTACGTTTATGTTTACGTACAGATACAGAGAATGAATCCGCAACACAGGCCACAGCCACAGACAGCAGCAGTGCTGTCGTCCGATGAATTTGGAAAAACAGGAGATTTCCTGTTCAATGCGTAGAAAAAACAAGAGATTACAGTTACATAAAACCACCTTAATTGAACTCCTATTCCTTAGTGAATCTTCCGCCAGTATTATCAATAACGACCTTGCAATCTTTTTCTCGAATTCGCTCAAAATCAAATATCATTGACTTTTGGAAAGGGACTTTAAAAAAAATCAGAATCAATCTCTATCCAATGAAAATTAAATTTCTATGTTTGAAAATAATTTTAGAAAATATTACCAAAATTTTAAATTTCTATATTTTCTTTTAATTCCTAAATTAAATTCTAATGAAAAATTATTCTTTTCTTACAGGTAAGTGTCAACCAGACTTGATTTTTCCTAATAAATCAATTGTTAAGTAAGTACAAAAATGTTGGTAAATTAAAAAAAACTCTATAACAAACATTTTTCCAATTTTTTGAAATTTTATGTTTCACAACTATTAGATTTTTTCACTACAAAATACATGATGCTCGAGAATAATCAACCTTTCGTGTAGATCTTGAAGTTGTGTTTTCATAATATTTTGTCTGCACATTTTATAATGTATTTAGGTATTTTTCTGTGAATTTTGTATTTGGTTTCCTCCGGAGCCTCAATTTTTCACAGAAGAAATCTAACAAAATGATAAATGAAAAATGATCATGACGGCACCCGTACACTGTCGCGGATTTTCAATCAGATAAAAACCGCAAATTTGGTATGTTTATGTAATCAAATCCTAAAGTTCAAAATAGGTCACGCCAGTCATTATGATTTTTGATGCATCGACGCGACATTCTATTTCTAATATGGTCATTACTAATCTGCCACCTTGTGTGCTGTATAGCTATTGTCAATTTTTCTATTATTTTCCTCATTCGTCGACAAATCAGCTGTTCATATTATTTACCAAATGGACTTGTATTCCTGAATACAGTGTTTACCGTAAAAATGGGATTCTATCTTTCATTATACCACTACTTAAATTTACTTTCTGTCTGACTTGATAGAAGAAGACAAATTGAATGTGTAAAGCTTTAAGCTTTTCTTTTCTTTTTTACTAGCAAACCCCTACAAGCCTTGCTTTCCAATTTAAAGACTCATTTACTTTGACTGATATATATATCGTCGCCCTTTAAGAAAACCGGCATAACTGAAAAAACTTAATTCTTCAGAAAATCAGTTTGAATTTTTTGAGTAGGAAAAATGTTCATAATATTATTTTTTTTTAATTTTTTAAATTATTTTTTTTTGAATTATGTTTCAAATTTGAATTAGCTCCACATTTTATTTAATTAAAACAAATTTAAAAAAATAAAAAAAGGATACGATTAGGTTGTAAAAATGAGGATCTAAGAAGATCCTTCCAAATTAGGTCACTTTTCAAGAAAGAAATTATGATATTCAGACAAAGCTTTTTTTATTTCGGAGTTCATCACAGCTTTGTCAAAATTATAATGACTTAAGATTGTACCTTAGATATGAAAGTCAATTTATATTTTAATGAAATGTGAAAAATATTTTCTAGTAAATGGCATAACACATAAAAGTTACGTTTTCAAAACATTGGCAAATAAAGAAATGGGACAAAGTACAAATTGGCACAAGGTCCATCTAGCGGGATTCTGAAGAGATACAGTAACACCGATTTTACAAAACGATAGATAATGATTTTTTTAGCCGAGTTTAGAGTTTTTTGAGTTATGACGATTTTCTTAAACAGCGACGATATGTATAAATTATAATGTTTTTCTCGAAAGTATAGATTTTTAACGTGTTTTTATATTATAAATTAAAGATTTTATTTCATCAACTTACTCGTAAAACACAAATTTGTGTGTTTAAAGTTGATGAAAAAAAATCTTTAATTGTCTAGTCTTTATTTGAGATTAATGATTAATCATTAACGAATAATGATATTGGAATTAATGTATGAATTCCAAGTTTGTTCTTATGTATCACGGTAATTTTAAAAATAAAATGCATGATAGGATCCTACGAACTTGCTCTTGTAGCTACGACAACTGTAATGTGGCTAACCATTGAGGTTTATTTAGTTAGGAGTAGTTATCCTATGTAAAGCCTATGTAGGTAAGATTGCCTTGATTCTTAGTATAATGAATTGTCGAATAGATGATTCAATAGGTAACTACCTACAACAATGTATATTTAAATCTAAGTAATGGATTTTAACTATGTGAGTTAGGAGAGTAAAATGTATGTACATGTATATATAGATGGAAACTAAGTATATAAACATGTACATATAATAATGAAAATGAGGAATGTAGGTGGGTAGGCAGCTATATGCATATAACTTTTTAATTTAGGTGTACTATGCATACATAAGATGCATGTGATTTTTAGACATATACATATATGTATATATAAATGTGTGATGGCCTACATTGTATTTAGTAATCAGTGATGTAGGCAAAAATTCGTGAAAAGGGAATAATAATAAGGTAGAAATAAATACACCTACTTAAATGTTTTTATATTGCTTAGCCGTTATAGTTTGAGGGAAAACAAAGATGCAATTTGAATTCATGGATAAATAAAAATATATAAAAAAAAAAAATCAAAAATCGTTGGAGCGGTTTTTTAATATATTAATTTTTTATGTATAAAATTTTGAAAACATTTGTAGAAAAAAACTTGAAACGTCATTTTGAAGATATTGTTAATATATATATAAAATAAAAATGTTTAAAAAATTGTGTGACTGGTTTTTGAAAATTCGATTTTTCAAAAAAAAAATTATTTATTTTTTTAAAAATCAAAAAACTTTTTTTTTGAAAATTTTCGTATGTAGTTTTATTAACAATTTTAGGCACCATTTGGATAAAAAAAAAATATTTTAATCCAAAGTTCATCCAATGTTGAGAAAGTCGAAAATATGAAAAGTGGTTCTATGGGAAGTACCGTTTATAAGTACGAAAAAAAAATATTTTTATACTTAAAACTGGACTGTACTAATTTAGGAACACACACATTTTTTTGAAAAAAATTGTTGGAGCCGTTTTCGAGCAATACATTTTTTTCTTAAAGCTTTTTTTTAACATTCGTTTGGGAGGCACCGTTGTTTTTTTATCTAAGGAATATAGTTTTTTTTTTACTGTTCAAGATAATGTCAAAAAACTCCCAAATACGAAGTTTCGCTAAAATCCATTAAGTCGTTTACGAAATTTGGAGTTTTCAACAAAAAAAAAAGTTTTTATTTTAATTTCCAAAAAAAATTATTTTTGAAAAATTTTGGCTTACAATAGTGTTTTAATGAGCTTCTGCGCAAAAAATTTCAAAAAAATCAAAGTAACCGTTTTCAAGAAAATTGAAAACCAAAAAAATGGTACTACTAGAGGTACCAAAAGTAACAATTTTTTTCCAAAACAAAAATTACTAGCATGTTCCCTTTTGCTTCATTAATGAACTGATTTTTTTTTTTATAAAAAGCGTAGGAGCCGTTTTCGAGAAAAATAAGTTTTTTATTTTTGGCTAGAAAAAAATGTATGGGAGCGACTGTTATTTGTCGTCTTAAAAAAAATGAAAAAAACGTGTGGGCATATTACCGAACAAACAATATATACCAAGTTTGAAGCAGACTGCAGACTCGCGGACAGACAGACGGAATTGGGGGACCCACTTTTTTGGTGTTCTCTATGATCGTCGTAATGTCATGTTTGATTATTAGATTTTTTTTTCACGAATCCATAACTTGCCTTATAGTACCTATAATCGCAAGTAAAAAGATTAAATTAATCATATTATTTTCAGCAGTATTTCTCGAATTACACGAAAAATATACCTGCCATAAGTAAATATTTTTAATAATAAATTAGTATTAAAAACGTACACACCAAAACACATGCAGTATACGTAGTTGACGTAATAGCCTAAATCCAAATTTATAAAGTTCCATTCGATGCTAAAATCGAACACCGACAAAAAAAAATACAAATAAAAAAATATATATCAACATATTTCAATATCCATGTTAGCAGGAGCGAGCATAAACGATTTTAATTCAATTTGTTTCAATCAGAAAACCTAATTCAAATTTATTTCGTGGTCTAATAGATACGAGTATAATGATGCAAGGGATTAAATAAATTTGCCTGCGTATGATTTATTAAAGCGAATTAGGTGAAGTACAGTCAATTTGTTTTGCTATTATGCTCTTATAAAGAATTCAACACATGCACATATTTAATTATTATTTGCGTAGGTAAATATAATCGTGGAGTCAAATTCACAGATCATAAATTACATGAATTCCAACACATATATTTTTATTTCGGTTTTTATCGATAACTTTATCATATTTGCTTCATATTGCAACTTTGTTATAATTATACAACAATGGAAAAATATTTACTGAATTTTTCATTGGTTGGTTAAAGTACATATTTCTTAGATGAATTCATGAAATTGAGGAAATTAAAGGAACACAGTAATTCTTATAAGCAGGATATATTTTTAAAAAATATCAGAAATCAGTCACAGATTTATTTTTCATAAATTTTCAAAGCATTAAGAAATTTAAAAAATTATCCTAGAAAAGCCGTGTTTCTTGAAAAAAGTGTAATTTAATATGATGTAGCTTATTACGAAGAGTTAATCATTATAAGTAAAATAACACTTCCGAATTTTAAGTCAAGTTTTTAAGACCTTTCTAATTTGGCTTAATAAAAAGAAAACTTGCCAAAATTTACTCAAATAATAAAATGTATTTCTTAAGTTGTATAGTTGTTTGTATATAATTGTACTTTAAATATTTGGTACTAAAACTTCATGAAGTAAGAACTTGGCCTACTTTTAGATCTCACACCTTGCACGGCTGACTTCTTAAATAATGCATTTTTCTTTTTTAATTCAAAACAGAGTCTAAGTTGTCAACAAAATTGTTTGTGTTTCTTTTTCACTCAGAGCGTTCAGAACTCCGAATGTGTGATATCGCCTGAGCATTCTGAGTAAATTGCTGAGTACCCGAAATGTCAGGTGCGTCAAGAAGAAAAATGTGGAGAAAAAAAATAATCAGATAGCGAAGGAAGTTGGTCGCTTGTGGATTTTCTGATGTGTATTTGTGTGCAAAATTAGGGATGTGTTGGATTGTATTGCTTTTTATGGTTAAACTGAAAATTTGTTCTATTTTGTGTGGTTCAAATTTCAAAAAAAAAAACAAATCAGATTGGTCGTATACTCTATTCCACAGTGGGAAATATTAACAAAATCGCAACTAAAAAAGTAGCCTTTTCCTCAAGGAAAAGAAGTATCACCAATGAATTTTCTGCGGAATCCTATAATGAATTTAACATGGGCTTGGCCTAGGAGATAATGAAATCATTGGTTACATGGAATCATGAAATTCATGAGTTCATTTTCGTGGTGAAAGAACTGATGCTCGAGATGTGATGCTTTAGTTAAAGAAAAAGAATATATGAAATCGCTGTACCTGTACTGTACCTACTTACAAACGAATATTATGTACATTCAAAGTGTTTTAAATAAAGCATTCATTCGTTTGTTAGTTGTTTATATTCATAAAAAAAAAAACAAAAAAAAAAGGTTACATTTTCCCATCATTTATTTTTTTGTCCCAAGTCAAAAATATTTTTATGGAGGAAATCTTCGCTTGAAAAAGTATTGTGCATTCATTAAAGTTTTGTTCTTGTTGTCTATTCTCTACCTTCTTACTTGAGCTAAGCAGACCATGCTACTTAAATGGCAAACGGGTGACCGGCTGCATTACCTTTCATGAGTGAAATCAATGATAATCTCTCCTACATGACCTCTATCATATAGGATTTTACCAAGACATTTTTCATTGAGAAGAGAATTTCCTACTGGGTCTGAACGAACGCTCATTTTTTAAACTTTTATGTTTTTGGTGTGATCTTACTCCATTTTGGTAAACTTTTTATAGTTAGTTGTGCACAATTACATTATTCTACCATGGCGAAATTTTGGCAATCTGTTAGTAAGTGAGTCAGCTACGGTTTTTGTGATTTTTGAACCTTGTATCTCAGGAACCACTTATGCTAAAAAATTGGTGCGGTGCAAAGGAAAAAAATTATAACTTGTGTATTTTTAAGCTCCTGTCCAGGGTAGGCTTAAATCATTTAACACAAAATTATAATAGCTAAATCCTGGATTTCAAATTCCGGCTGCTTCGATGTAGACACATCCCTACTTTGAACATTCTACCACTTCCATGTATATGATTCTTTATACCCATGAACATTTGTTGAAAGAAACATTTGATGAATTCAAAACGAAACACCCTCTAAATTATGAGTGAAAATCGATAAGAAAGATACAATTTAATTTTCGACAGGTTGAACTTGTTAATAAATAGACATATATGTAAGTATAAGTAAGTACAAGTACGCATGTACATACACGATATAAATACAATAAAAGCCAATTAGCAGACTCAATTGAATTAGTCAAACTAAATTGATATTGGATTTTTCTCATTATCTCTTGAAGATCACATACGGTGCACTTGTACTTGTGCTCTCGCGATTTTGTTTTTTTAAAAGTTGAATAATTTATTATCAATTTATTTTGTATATGCTATTTATCCACCGCTTTTAACCTTTGAAATAATTTTAAAGCTCTTTAGGAATATCTAATATTTTAACGAAAATGATTGAGAATCTGATAATGTTTGTTGGGTCTAACTCTCTTATTACAACTACTGTCATTTTCTCAGTAACAATATAATTTGTATATGTCAGCGAAACAATTACTGTGAATTTTTAAGTACTTATCGTGACTTCTGTCAATTGTAAATGACATTATAACTGTCAGTCTGAACAAAATCACTCAAACACTGCTGTCAAAATTCAGACGTCTGCGTCTGTATTCTTTACACAAGTTCTAGATTGGATCAGAAACTGTTAAGTAGATTTGGCGATACCGTTTTTAAGAGGCAGCGATTTTTATAATTTGTATTTATACACTTTCGACTCAATCTTCCTTGCAGAGATGGCTGTGTGGTGAAGTTGCTAAAGGGAGATAAAGCTTAATTAAGGAAATGTCTGAGAGAAAATGCACCCATAATGTACTTAAGTTACCTAAGTGCGTTTTTTAAATTATTCCTATTTAATTTACCATTAAGTAAGGTGCGTTAGAGAGTTGTTCTTACTTGTGAGAGTATAATGGAACACAACTATATGAAAAGTGTCAATCTTTATTAAATGATAAAAATAAATTAAAGGCGTTTCCATTAAGGGCAATTCATTGTTGAAAAAGATTTAAAAAAAGCTGTGTGAATGTATTCCATTTTGTATAGAACATTATCACTGGCATTTTAGCTTCTATAAGGTTTTGGTAGAGTATTTTCGAAGCCAGAATTACTTACCAAAGCATTTAGGTGGGATGATACTAATTCGAATGGTCTAATTTTCGATAACACTTACGCATCACAGAATTTGAGCCGTGACCTAGGTTATATGGAGCTCAAGAGCATTGCTCTTTTGTGGCCTATTGGACTTTAAAAATCTAACAATGTCAAACCTAACGAGTTTGTTGGATTCCTTCTAATAAATTGCTGTAATGAATTTTGATTGTGAAGCTCCCGATTTTGTGTAATTCCTCAATGCATGCGTTGCTGTCGGACTATTATTGTTCTACCTCTTGTATCACAGCCATCACTTCTTTTCATTAGAGCATTTTTTAAGACACATCAAGTAAATAATGAACAAAGAAATCTCTGGCAAATTTCCCATTTCTATAACTTTATTTGAGTCTACAGTGCAGCATGTCAGCATAAAAATAAATAAAACTTCCGCAGACATGAACCATGAACCACCATTAAATCTACCTAACCAAATGAGATCAACAAAGATTGCATTCTATATAAAATCTCATCATGAATAATAATATGACTTCAATTTGCTCAGCGAAAACTATTTTGACACTTTTCAACTTGCCAACATCATACCTACCTATGTATTATGCGAAACATTAAAGAGAAAAAAAAACTTTTATAAATTATTGATTGACTTCTTCCTACACATTACCCTCAGTCTCTATTCCCTCATCATCAGCATCAAGTTTCATTAAATATTCAGCTTCAGCAGACTTTATAAACTTTAAACGGAGCCATCAAGAACTGACACAATATTAAAACTTTCAACTTTCTTCTTGTTGTTCACAAGACTAACTTTTGTCACCTCTTGCTTCGAAATTTGAAAAAAAAAACGCCCCAGCTGAATGTGGTGAAACTTCATATGTCATCTGCACACAAATTTGCTCACTTCCTAAGATCCTTCGTGCTCGTAACATAAGGAGATGACTCCCCAAACCTCTATTGACTATACGAGTGCGAGTATGACAAAAAGAAGAAGATTCCTAAACTAGATTACCCGTTTGCCCGACTGTGCTGACATCCTAACAGCCTTCTAGGTATAATGCCAATTGATAGAAAGAAATCGTACTTGTGAAAGAATCAGCATTTCAACAAATCTATATAGGACTCTTCGTCATCCTCATCAGTCATCCTCACTCTCGTGTCTCGTGTCATCTTTTTGATGTTATATCACAGATTGCATTTCAATAACCTGGAAAGTGAGAGAAAAAGAAATCAGAAGAAACCAAGAAATAAAAAATCTCTAAAATGCCTTGCAGCTGAAAGGAAAAGGCAAACAAAAAAAAAAAACAAACAGGAAATAAGGATAACGATTAAAAAATGTTTGCGATACTATATACTTTTGCTAAAAGATTGGATAGCGATGTTATAGAGCGCCCGGGTGCGGTTGGCGTTTTTCAGCACAAAGTGTCACAGCTCGCTTGTTGAATTGATTGCTTTACCCTTTTTTGTCGGTTCTGGTTCGTCATCATCGCCTTCTTTTTTTTTCTTTTTTTTTTTTGGAAACATGATATGCAAAAAGGAATTACCCAGCAATATGAAAAAAATGTCACTATACACATAGATAGATACAAAAGTATCTGCGGTTGGCGGGATAGAGAAAAAAAAACCAGAAGGAAAATCACTTTCTTTTTGAAGGCAAAGCAAAACCTTAAGGCTGGAAATGTAATTTCCTCCAGTTTTTTTTTATTTGCCTTCTATCTAAAGAACAAAATTGGGTTCACACTGTCAGGACAGTGAGAATAAGAAAGAGTCATGCTGAAATGAAATTCTCAGATTGGATTCTGATGCCTTGGGCAATTTTTTATTTTATTTATATCGGCTCATTATTTAGACTATACCTACTTGTACCACTACCACCCAATGTATCTGCTGAATAACCTTTTTATGATCAATATTTATGTGATTGATGACATGTGGTTTTTTCACTTGATAATCCCTTTTGCAAATTTGTAACTCCTTATGGGGTCTTTTTTGGGAAAGATATGGGTAAGCACAGTTGGAATTCCGATCTATTTTTTTTCCTTTGAAATCTTTAGAATGGTTGCGAGGGTTTTATATAAAAATTCCTTCGAACTTTAAACTCTTTGGTCGTGTCGTCTTAAATTTTTAAAGAAAATCGAACTTTTCATAACAATTCAGTTATTTTTAACTTTCAAAGTTGGTACAGGCGTTTCCACATATGCACGCCACTTTTGGCGTT
The DNA here is from genome assembly GCA_910595825.1 of Philhelius pedissequus. Lineage (NCBI taxonomy): Eukaryota > Metazoa > Arthropoda > Insecta > Diptera > Syrphidae > Philhelius > Philhelius pedissequus. The sequence continues at coordinate 75,887,126 of OU343162.1, forward strand.
TATCTCTCCGGGTAAGACTCGAAGACAATGCGTTCGATCCACATCCCCTAGCCATCTTAGACGGTAAGTTCGAATTTAGGGTAGTTATCGTATGTCGGATAATGTTTGGCCTTTTTTCATTTCGCAATTATTGTTTCGCAGTTTGTATTGTTTCGCAATGCATTTATGTCGCATTTAATTGGTTGGAAATTTTTGTTCGGCAAATTTTTAAATCCTATCGCAATTTTCATTTCGCATTTTATTATTTCGCAATTTATAGATTCGCAAAATCTTATAATGTATTTATTTTTTTCGCATTTCTTTAAATCGCATAACATTACTTCGCAAATTATTACTTCGCATACTCTAATTACTACTCGTATATCAGAAATTATAGCTGTCTAATATGAAGTTCTACGTCGTATTAGTGACGCTCCTTGTTGAAAGCATATATTTTGATTTACGCTCACTTTCGCAAGACCCATTTTTGCCGCCTGTGTGTAAACCCACCGGTGATAGCTCGCTGCGGTCTGCCAATGATATCTGTGTCGTTCGCGTATGGTAGCAGTTTTATACCGACTTCTGGAAGATTGTGCAACTTTTATTGGTAAGCAGGTTTCGTACAATGCGTTCCAAAACGATGTTGAAGAGGTTACAAGACGGATCGCCCTATCTAATTCCTATATTGACATTTAAGGTTTCGGTGTTTTCCATACCAACCTTGATCAAACAGTGCTCATTCTCCATTTTCAACTTACATAAGTGGATAAGCTTGGTACGAATTTAAAAGCTAGACATGGTTCTGTTATGCTATCGGCTCAAAAATATGATGTCATAAGCGGCTCTAAACCCGATAAAGACAATGGTATGTATCGATCGGACGTAGTGTGAAAATTGTATCTATTGTGGATTTCCCTGGCCTAAAACCACAGTGTAAGGGGAGACCAGGTTGCTGACATAGGGCATAAGGCGCTTACATAATATGACATACAAGATCTTCAGTGTTGAAAAGATTATTTATTATATAGTTGGTGCATTCGAGAGGATCATTTTGCGGATCAGAAGTTCCATTCATCAGATATACCCTCGAATGAGTTGACGTATTCTATCTGCCAAATTATTTTACAGGGCGCGGTCTTACATAGTTCGGCTGCTATGTTGGACTTAAGTTCGAAATTGCTATCCTCGCTTCATTTCGGTCAGGTAGACGGTAGATTTATTTATAATCGTCTGGTTTGAATGCTTCAATCGCCTATACCAGCGGTATGTTGATCTTTTTCGCTGTTAAACAGTCTGCAGAAATAATTCTTCCATTTACTCAGCACCAACTGGGTCTCTTCAATAATATTTTCTTCTAGTTTCTGGTTATTTCAGAATTTTTTATGAATGTCTTTCTTACACTTCTGAAAAATTGACAAATATTTATCAAAGTCTAACCATTTTTACCGCCCTGGGTCAAAAGTTTAAAAATTCTTAAAGGTTTTTTTTTTACTCTTCTTACATTTCCATTTTAACTTATATTTTTATGGAAAATAAAAAAAAAAAAAAATTGATTATTGATGACAAAGTTGCAATAGTCGTCCGTTTTTTCACAAATTTGAAATTATTTTGAAGTTTGGTTATGACATAAATATTCTGATACTTTTGCTCGAACTTTTGATTTCCATCATGATACCAATGTTCTGGTGTTAAATCTATAAAAAAAACTCGGGACATCCGAAAGAAGTGACAACTTAAACTAATCTAAGTTGGACTATATAATATTGAAATTGTTTAACTTGATAAAAGCTTCAAAAGTTTTTCTTAATTTAATTAATTTAAACAGTTCTCCGTATGCGTGACAGCAAGGGAAGTCGGACAGACCGGCGTCGTAACGCTTTACGTAACGAAGCGGTTTACCCTCCCATAAGAAGTTATCACTTCAAAAACAAAGTGTATTTTTCAAACACACTTCTATTTGATGTACCTACTTTTTTTTCAAAATCAAAGAATTTTTACCACGCGCTACACAGTGGTTCCGTTTGTGAACTAAATCTGAACCAATTTGTTGATTCTTCATCCAAATCAATATATTTTTACATCATACAAAATTTACCCCGTGTTTTTATTGAAGCAGAAACTTGAATTGTGTACATACATTGACAAATTTACAGAAAATGCTATTTTCTACCATTCCCCCATAAAATGTTTTTTACATACTTTATGTGTTTATTTGATTTTCTTTGACAATCTTTTGTTTGTATGTTTTCATTGCCCGCCCGGCGTATTCATCTAAACGCCTTAAACGATTTTAATGAAAAGTTCTTTTATAATGAAACACTAATGATAAGTAATTGCAAACAATATTTACCCACTGAACACGTTAATATCAACCCCAATAAGAGGTATGTTTCCTTAAAACCAATTTTTCTCCTGTCAGTAAAAGACTCAAATTCCTAAAAATTTTGTTCATTCATATTCGTTCCCACAAATATTTTTACTTGCGATATAGGTACTAGGACAAGTTTTGCATTTGGAAACAAAAATCGAACTCGAGATTTTAATCAAACTTGACATTACATCTGTCTATAGATCGAACGGATGAACTGATTTTTTTCAAACTTGGTACGTATAGGCCTTTTAGGTGACTGTCTAAAATACATTCTTGAATTGTTGTTTAAGCCCAAAAAATAACGGTACTTTCCATACAAATTTGTCTACCAATTTAATTATCTCGAAAACGGCTGTAAAGATTTGATTAAAAAAAAATTGTGGACCTACTACCTTACGTACATATTTAGTTATTACCGGTACCTGCCATACCACCATTTTTTTTTATTTTCGGCTTTCTTATAAACGACACAATGGATTTCGATCAAAATGTTTATACAGCAGGTTCTTCAAATTCAAAAACTGAATTTAAAAATTTTCTACTTTTCCTTTTATTTTTTGGAAATTCATTATTTCGAAAACGGATTAACGTTTTTTTCTGAAAATTTGTTTTTAAGTTAAATAAATATTTAAAATTCTCATCCGAATTTTTTTTGAAAACTTTCAAGAAATTTAGTAAATAGAAAATCAAGTAAAAAAAGACGGAGCTTAGATGAAAGCAAATCGATTCGATTGCCGTACTTTTTACTTGCGATTATAGGTACTATAAGTCAAGTTTGTATTCGTAAAATAATTTTTTTTCTAACAATCAAACATGACATTATGGTCATAGAGAACACCAAAAAAGTGGGTTCCCCAATTCCGTCTGGCTGTCTGTCTGTATGTCTGTCAGTCGTCGAGTCTGCAGCCTAAACGGTTAGATGGATTTGCTTCAAACTTCGTACATAGTGGTTTTTCGGTAAACACGTTTTTTTCAATTTTTTTAAGACAACAAATAACAGTAGCTCCCATACATTTCTTTTGGCCAAAAACAAAAATCTTATTTTTCTCAAAAACGGCTCCAACGATTTATATAAAAAAACAGTTAATTAATGAAGGGAAAGGGTACCTTTTGATATTTTTTTTTTTTTGGAAAAAATTGTTATTTTTGGTACCTCTAGTAGAACCATTTTTTTATTTTTTGATTTTCTCGGAAACGGTTAATCTGATTGTTTTGAATTTTTTTACGCAGAAGCTCCTAGAAAGTTTTAACAATATTGTATAGCAACATTTTTCAAAAAAAAAATTTTGAAAATTCAAAATTTCGAAAACGACTCAAAAGATTTTTTCGAAACTTCGTATTTAGTAGTTTTTTGACATTATCTTGAATAGTTAAAAAAAAACTATTTTTCTAAAGAAAAAAATGTATTTCTTGAAAACGGCTCCAAGAATTTTTATAAAAAAATTTGTGTGTTCTTAAATTACACTTACACTTCACTTTTAATTATAAAACTATTTCTTTTTGCGTACTTATTAACGGCGCTTCTCATAGAACCACTTTTCATACTTTCGACTTTCTCAATATTGAATGCACAAATTACATATTTTTTTAGACAAATGCTCCCTAAAATTGTTAAGAGAACTGCATACCCAAATTGTCCAAAAAAAAGTTTTTCGATTTTTAAAAAAATAAATACATTTTTTTTTTTTTGAAAAATCGATTTTTCAAAAACCAGTCACAGAATTTTTTTTTAAATATGAATTTTATGTGTATAATAATAATATCTTCAAAATGGCGTTTCAAATTTTGTTTATAAAAATTTTTCTAAATTTTATACATAAAAACTAAATTATTAAAAAATAGCGCCAACGATTTTTGAATTTTTTTTTGATATATTCTTATATATCAACGAATTAAAACTGCAGCTTTGTTTTCCCTCAAACTATAACGACTAAGCAATATAAAAACATTTAAGTATGTAATTAGTAATAAATTGATTGGAATAACACACTTACCCTATATGGACTTATATATCGGAAGAAAAAAAGTTGATGAAGTACCTACTGCACAAATACCAACAATCTTCCCTTTCAACTGTAAAACTTTATCACCAGAGAAGTTTGTTCGTTTAAATGATTCAAATTCCATTATGACCCCATGTTAGCTTTACAAAAATGATAAATGTACCATTTTGCCATTATATAATAATTCAATAATTACACTGAAAAGGATACACAAGTTGGTTATTTCGTTTCATATATTGTGATAGCCTAGTTCATTAATCACTTAACCCTGCATGCTTTTATCTTATGCATCCAGGAATTTATAAAAGTATAGATAGAACTGGTGTAGCATCCTTTGCAGGATATACCTGTGCACCAGTGGATAAACTTAAATCTTCCTTAATCCCAGACAGTTCCTACTATATTTCAATTTACTCTCGCTCCAGTTTTATATAATTTCTACTATCAGAGTAGTAATGTGTCCACCAGCCATGTACCAGCTTAATCACCTGTCTCCCAGATAAATCTTCAACCCAGCAGCCAGCACAACCATCAACCACCATTGAAAGATGGACTGCATCTTTCGAAGCGAATCGTGATCATTAATCATCATGACTAGTTGTGTTTTAGTATTGCCTTGCCAGGTAGTTTGATGAAGCGTAAAAGGCTTCGACAATAATCAACATTGCCATTATCATCGAATACAGCCTTGAGTAAAATTATTAGAACAACTTTATTTTAAGTAGATAGACACAGTAAGAGAGTGAGTCACGGCTGATACGTAAATTATTAATTTGGTGAGAGATCTTATCAATTATGCCTAACTAGAACCATCGGTATTTACATCGATGTCGCATCCTCTCTCCAAAGCACATAGTATCGTGGAAACAGACTGTAAAAAAGTTACTTTGGGCATTCTTATATTTTAAAAAGCTTATCTATAATTGTTTTTTTTTATACTGGCAAAAAGTAACTTTAAGTTAGCAACAAAAATTCGGAACTTTACCTCCAACATTTCCGAAATCATATTCTACGTTTTCACCTAAAGATAATCCGGTTTAAATTGAGTGAAAAAAAGATTAGTTTGACGTTTTCCCTCTGAATTGTCATTCAAAGCTCAATATATCAAGAGTAAAACGAAATAAAAATTAGAAAGAAGAGTAATATTTTCGGTGCAGTTATCACATTTAATTTCAATTAAAAAAAATGAGTAATAACTTAAAAATATTGTTATCCCAACATTTTTTTTTTTTTTATTAACTATATGCCTGTAAGACCTAAGGTCTTTTAAATGCAACCTGAATTGCACGGCACTAGTTTGGCACAGTGGATTTGAGAACCAGGTATTGACTGTCTCATTTTAAGCCATGCGCGGGATCCAATTAAAATTGGAGGTATAGAAAAGAATACGCCTAGCGTGGGGATCGACCCCCACACGTCTAAGTTAGCAATCAAGCACTTTATCCACTGCGCCATTGCCACCCACAATCCTTTATCCTTAAAAATTCAAGTAGTAATAATGTTCCTGGTACATGAAATCTGGCTAGGGCACGAGGTCGATAATCTAGAAGGAAAATGGAAAACCAACTTGCTGAATGAACAACATTTGCAGCTTTATCTGATCAACACTTCCAGCTAATGGATTCCCTGTCAACCTGAATGCTTCAAACACTCGAAGTCAATCCATATTATCCACCTTACTTATGAGATTGCAACTCCTCGTCGAGATCGATTTTATGAAGATGTGTTATACATTAGTACCTGATTGATTTGAGTTATAGTCGTATTGTGAACTAAAATGTAGTCTAGACTCGGTCTAAGAAAAGCTGAAATAGCAAATTAGTTTTCGTGAAATAATTTCTTTTAAAAAACTTTATCTCACCTCAAGAACTGAAAAGCAATATTCTCACCATACTTAGCAAATATTCACCAGAATTTTTAGAAGTCTAATTGCCAAATGTGCCCATTAGAAAATTAACACTTGTCGTTCAAGTAAAAGTAATCGAACAGCTAATTACGCCGCGGATATATCGGTTCAGGATGAACATTCAGGGTTATGTTGTACCAGAATAAATCTCATATCACATCGCCAACAAAATGTTTGTGAATTTTATGTCCGTTTTTCTTTTGGTTTATGCTATGCTTTATTTTTCAGTCAATCAATTAGTGATTCGAGAAACCATCCATATCGGCACTGTTTGTTTTCGCATCGAACGGAAAAGACGAAAACGCCTAGCGAATAACACATTAAAGGCACGAACAAAATACTTTCTAGACAATAGAATCCGATTTTGTTCATTTCAATAAATACATGAGATCATAACATTGCCAGGGCGACGCATGTCGGGTATGAACAACTATAGTGTAGTTATGAGGAGTCGTTTTATTCGCTCACCAATCAAAATTCGATCCATGCTTCCGTGAATATTGAAGTTGCTTACACTAATTTTTCGAGCAATCTTTGCATTTACCAATACCATCACCGAGATTCAGCTAATTCGAAACCGCAGTGAATGAGTGAGATGAGATGAGTAACTTTTAATAAAAATCAATTCAGCTAGTAAAAGTGAGGGAGTGGGTGAGTGAAATGAAATGTCAGATTAGTGGACTGAGATTTCAGCAGTGACTTGGTGCATGTGTTGGTGTATTTAGGTTTGTTGTTTAGTAATTGTTCTTTCCTCAACGAAATTATTTCACACCTACTATGAACTAGCCCAAACTAACCCAACAAACTTTATAAATATATGGAAAAATTGATCACATTATCAATCAATCACATTAATAACAATGAGTCAGCGAACACGAGATTAATATTTCTGGGTGGAAAACTATTTTCATACTTTACTTTACGCGTACACGAGATGAACTACTCTGGTGGAAAAAATTTATACATGTACCTACATACTTCTTTTGTATTAGTATTTCTGTCCTGACGAATTCATCTCGTGTGTGCTGGCCTAATGTACCTACCACGGACCAGGGATGGGACATTTTGAAAAAAAACGCAGTAGATTCATTTTTATCGCAGTAAATTTTTATATTTTTAAAATCTAAATAAAAAGCAACCCACAGAATCTATAGGTTCCCAACAATCTTTTTCAACTTGCAGAAAATAATATTTTGCAAAGTGGTTGCATTAATTTTATTTCGAAGTTTATCATTCACTAAACTTACTATCGAAAATTTATATTCGGCTGCGGCAATATTATAAGGTAGAGAACACAACGTTAACATAATTTACATATATCTTTAAATGTTTTTTTCCAAAGGCGTTTTCTTCGTTATTCAGTTTAAGAGAGAAGCTGTAATGTCATCAGAATCATACTATTTCTCTAACAGTTATTGTTTTTCCAACAAAGATCTCAAAGCAAAGTTCCGAATGCTTTACGCTACAAATACGAATTAATTCACATCACAACCAAACGAAATAAAAACAGAATTGCCTCACAAAAACCCGAGTTTCAAAGTCTTCTGATTTACGTCAAAATATGAGAAGATAAATTGATTTAAATTTTTGTTGGTAATCTTTTGACTGTTTAATTATTTTGGTAATCAAAAAATGTCTGAAATAAATGAGAAAAATATCCAAAGAAAACGGAAAAGTATTTTATATTGAATGCGGTTTATTTATTACCAATGCCAATTTCCCCGAACTCCGAATTTCGTAGGAAATATTTTTAATACGACTGGACCTGTAATACTTTTTTCGTGATTCGTAATAAGAATGCCTACATTACGACAGGACCTGTGATAAGGCTGATTAAGACTTTCCAGGTTTTCGTTATAGTATGGAAAAGATATAACAATGAGCAAAATTAAGGTAAGTCTCTCCTTCACAACCACCTTTGCTCTAAATACCTAAGAAGTTCTAATTAGTTTATTTAATATTATTAAATTTAATAGTTCATTAAAATTAAAACGTTTTTATTTTGTATTTGATTGTACACTTCTACTTAAAATTTAACCAAATATTTTTTGATTTCATGCAGTTTGCTTTCTTCAAAGTCGTGAGGTGCAATAAGTGCCTAGAAATCGATCGCAAAATGCGTGTCCGAATAGCAAAGATAATCTGAAGGACTTTCTAAATCCATATTTGTACTGACTGCATCTGTTTAAATATATATAATTTTTCTAATTTTTATATACAAATCTGTTATGGCTTGATCAGAACAAAAAAACTAATACAACATAATTAAAAACATTTATTATTATTTTAAAGATAAACCTACTTTTATCGTTAAGTATGTGGAAGATTTATTTGCTGTATTGGATAAAAGTAAAATTGATGATGCCTTGCTCATCCTGAACGGATTCAATCAAAAATTACAATTTACTGCTGAAAGAGTAAACAACAACTCGATAGCTTTTCTTGACGTCAAAGTCTACAGAGACCAAAATCATCTTTCGTTTGATTGGTATCAACAAAATAGACTTCAGGACGAATTATCAATTTTCGTTCCAACCAGGCCAAACATATTTTAATGAATACGGTTTCCAACCTAACAAACAAAGTTTGCAGCAAAAAATCATTAATATCCTTAAAAATAATGGATATCCGTCTGTAGTCATTCGGAACTTGTTGTTAAAATACAACCATCAAAAAATGCCCAAAAAGTGTAATCTATGTTCCCAATTTAACGGAGAACTTAGAGGAGATTGTCAACAAAAAAGTTAAAGATGTTCGGTCAGCTTTTAAATCAAATAAAACGCTTGCACACCTTTTCACCAAATTGAAGGTAAAACCTGACAGAGATAAATGCACGGATGTTATATATAAAATCAACTGTAAGGGTAAAATTGATGAATCCTGCAATTTATGTTATATTGGCACGATGAAACAATTTCTACGTCAACGAATATCAAATCACAAATCTGACATAAACACAAAAAATCCGGCCAAGACGGCATTTGCTAACACACTTCCAAGCGTTATACTCTTGAAACACTTCATATTTTAAACAACAAAAACAACATGAATCGGAGGCAGGACACACAAAGCTTATCTGCGGTATATTGCTCTCTCGTCACATAAACCAAATTCTTCCGTTTACTTTTTCAATTTGCGTTCAGTTTTAGACTAAACTTCTTATAACAATGAGTGTTTTAAATATTTTCTTATTATATTCATTCATTTTAATTTTACAAACAATGTAAAATTTTATTTTTTAACATATAATATTTCAAAGTGTGAGTCTTTAATTGTTTTTTCTTTGTTGTATAAAATTGTTTATTGCTTATTTTCTTTTTTGTATGTAATAAAAAGTTCCCCCCGAAGAAGACAGCAATCCCTGTTGAAACGTCGGGAAAAGTTGTAACTAGTTTTGTTTCATTACTAAAATTATTGTGACCAAAATAGCCGAAGCCACCAGAGACCAAAAATCTGGATATTGTTGTTGTTTGTCCGATGTGGATTAAAGGATTTTGGTCTCTACTGTCGTCAATAAAATAAGACAAAAAAGAAGTAATCTTGTTCTTTTCGATTCATGGAATGAGATTGGCCGCATACAAAAAAAAATAGGTTCAAACAAATAATTTTTGGATTACATTTACATATTGAATGTTTTTTTTGTAAAACAAAAATTGCAGTAGATTTAATTTAAAGGCAGTAGATTTGTTTTTCGAATAAGATGCTGTAGATCAACTGCAATTGTAGTAAGGTAACAACCCTGCCTAGGACTTGTGTTTTTGTACTTAATGTACAAAATAAGTAGATGCACTTGTATAAATATGTGTATTTTATATAAATCCTAATTTTGGATTTAATGTATTGAATATTTTCTTGTTTTGATTTGCTTGTTTACATTTTCTTTGGTTATGTGTCTATGTAGCATCGTAGCTACCTACATTTTGTTGTTGCTTCATGATATTTAAATGTTCGAAACTAATTTCGAACTTACTCATTTCACTTAAATAGCTGAAACACTTTTTGGCGGAAACTGATATGAGTCGGCGAGTAAGGCGAGTCATGTCACTTCAATCGCTGAAATAGCTAAATCTCGGGACAGGTGGGGCAAAATTAAGATGCTATAATTTTTGCAAATTTTACGTTGATATGTATGAACAGTGAACAGACTTCAACAAGTCTCGAATCGCTATACTAATACACTCCACGACTGGATCGCACGTACTTGCTGCTTTCTCTTATGTTCAATCACATCGTAAGAACCTACATAGTTTTTTATGTACCAAATTTGCAAAATTTTTTTTTCTAATAAAAATTCGTATGAGAATTTTAATTATTTAGCAATATAATTTATATTATATAAAAACAGAATTTAAAAAAAAATCTTCAACCCGTTTTCGAAATATTGAATTTTCAAAAAAAATCATTTTTATTTTAAAAATCCAAAAAGCTGTTTCTCGAAAATTGTAGTAATAGTAAAAATTTTGATCGAAATTCGTGGGTCCACTTATGAGAAATACGAAAATAAAACAAATGGTTGTATGGCAGGTACCGTTAATAACAAAATATGTAAAAAAAAATTACAACAAAGCTTAGACTATCTGAAGTAGTGCACAGATTTTTTTAAAAATCAAAATCGTTAAAGCCGTTTTCGAGATAATTAAGATGGTAGACGAAATTGTATGGCAAGTACCGTTGTTGTTGGGTCTAAAAAACGATTCCAAATTCTATTTGAGGCAATCACCTAAAAGGCTTAAATACCAAGTTTGAAGAAAATCACTTCAACCGTTTAGGCTGTAGATAGATCTTCAGGCAGACGGACGGACAGGCGGATTACGGGATCCACTTTTTTGGTGTTCTCCATCATCGTAATGTGAAGTTTGATATTGAAAAGTTGAGTTCGATTTTTTTTTTCAAAAGCAAAACTTGCAAGTAATAAAACAAGGGAAACAAATTATAGCATCTTAGTGATATAGTGATTAATTTTGCGCCATCTTGTGTTTTGAGTTTGATTATTTTGGTTTGTATTCTCTCAAATTCTAACTTAAGTTTGTCTTTTGTTAACAGCTCATTTTAAAATATTAGTAATTTTTAAGAAAAAATACACGATTCAAGCTTGAATTAGGTTCGACATGAGGTTAAACTGTACAATGAACCAAATGTAAATCTTTTTATAAGTAGTTAAAATTGGTTTCGTTTGACAGCTTAGTAACGGGTGATTTTTTTGCTACTTGGTTTTTGTCGTTTATATTTTTGACAGATCACACATGACAAATTCCACGAACATTTGACATTTCGTTTTCGTGTTTGCCATTTCATCATGAATAGACTTACGCCTGAACAACGTATGCAAATTATTGAAATTTATTATCAAAATTCGTGCTCTGTGAAAAATGTGTTTCGCAAGCTACGTCCGTTTTTTTTTCAGCTCATTTTTAGCTAAATGGATACGTGAATAAGCAGAATTGCCGTATTTGGAGTGAAGAGCAGCCAGAGGCAATTCAGCAGCTACCAATGCATCCCGAAAAATGCACTGTTTGGTGCGGTTTATGGGCAGGCGGCATCATTGGGCCGTACTTCTTCAAGGACGATGAAGGCCGCAGGGTTACGGTCAATGGAGAAAGGTACCGTTCGATGATAACAGATTTTTTTTTGCCGAAAATGCAAGAATTGAACTCGGTCGACATGTGGTTCCAACAGGACGGTGCCACATGCCACACTGCACGCGAAACCATGCATCAATTGAGAGGCGAATTTGGTGAGCAGTTGATCTCACGTTTTGGCGCAGTCAATTGGCCACCAAGATCATGTGATTTGACCCCGTTAGACTATTTATTGTGGGGCTATGTTAAGTCTATTGTCTATGGGGACAAGCCAAACACGATTGCTGCCTTGGAAGCCAACATTGAACGCGTCATTGGTGAGATTCCGGCCGAAATGTGTGAAAAAGTTTGCCAAAATTGGACCTTCAGAATGGACCACCTGAAGCGTAGCCGCGGGCAACATTTAAGTGAAATTATTTTTAAAAAGTAAATGGCAGAAATTGATTTATCGATCCAAATAAAAATTTCATTCACTTTTTACAAGTTTCTGTGTGTTTTTGAATTTTCAAAAACCAAGCTCTTAAAAAATCACCGTTTAGAATGACTTGCCTACAAATAGTTCAATTCCGTTGAAAGATGTGTAAATCAAGTTAAAAGTTGAATAAATTTGATTTTGTTCAACTCAGTTTCGTTGAAAACGTCAAAGTGATCAAATGACAATTGATTTGATCATAAACATACTCGTACAATGAGTCGATAACCAAACTGAATTGTCTATGGTGAGCATAAAATGTCGAATTTAGTCCTTACGCAAAATTAAGCATCATGTCGTAAAGAACAAGTACACCATAAATGGTATTTGTGTATGGTGGCTAATACTTTTGGGCAAGGCTGTGCTGCTATTTGCGGTGGGCTTAGAGGGACGATGCGTGTTCCCCAGGCCATTTTGTTCGTGTTGGATCCTTATGTAATGTATAATAATGAACAAGAACATCCTTCCTGCTTGTTTTGTATTGAAATTCTGTTTTCAGTAAAAAAAAAAAACACACAACAACGACACATAACAAGGATAATGATCATCGTTATCGTCTTCGTCCGCCGTCATGGTGGTGTTGCTGATGAGTGTGGTAATGGTTCTAATTCTCATTATGTTTGTGTTCTATGAACTAAATATACTTCGTCGTCGTCGTCGTATCTACGCATCTCCAGCCTCTGGGTAAACTGTAATTATGCTCACACTTTTCAAACAAAACCAAAGGCAAGCAAACACCAGAGTAGCTCCCAAGCAGCACACTCTCAAACTTATATGAATGCATTAGCAGCAACCAGCAACATTGGGCGGCTCTATAATGACTCTAAGCCAAGTAGGCATAAGACAGAGCCTATGTTAGTATTATTATTTTTTTTATTATACGACATTGCTCCCCTTTCGTTTCTTTTAGTGATGAATGCATTTGCAGTGGCATAGTTGTATACTACAGTTAGTAAGTATAGTTAGTTGTTTTTTTGTTGTCTAACCATTGCCATCTCTTCGGCATCCTTCAGCAGCCATCAGCTTATGTATTTATTCAATGAGATGTAGAGAACTGCAAAGTCCTGATGTTATGTTCTCTGGAAGCATCAGCGTATAAATTTCAATTGAGCACACTTGATCCTTAGAGTAATGAGGCAAGCGTTGTTGAGTAAACATTGCCCCAGATTATGGTGTACACTTGGAATAGTGTATGTTATGCTATTTATCACACAGTATGGTGGGAAAGTATTCGTTTAGTCTGTACAATGAGACAAACAAAAAAAAAAAAAACAAAGGGGGACAGAATTTACAGTTAGTTTTTTTTCGCACAATCCAGCAGACTAAGTTTATGGAAAAGCACTTCCTGTAGATGAGATAATCATCTATATACCTATACATAGAATATTGTATGTAGGTACTCTTTCGTAATTCTAAAGGTCGGCCATTTTGGATTTCATACAAAAAGAAATGAAAGTCCGAATTAGAAATTACTCTACTCAAATCGAATTCAAGCTAAACAGATAAAGCAGGTATTGGTGAATAGGGAAGTTCGTCAAAATTTTGTCAATTAAATGGTCTTAATGTAAGGACTTTATTTATATTTAGGATCTACTCAAAATCGTCACATAAAAAGTCTAGCGCTTAGATCAGACCTAATACAGGATCAATTATGGGCTCTTCAACAACTCAATGTCAATTTTCAAGACTTAGAAGGCTCAGAAGCATAGGCCTTGTCAATGAATGATGAGAACACCTTAGGTTTAAGATTTAAGAGGAACATTTTGCTGATGAGGAAGATAGGGAAAGAAGAGATAAAGAGCGAACTCTTCAGTATGTACAAATGACTTTGTCATAAGAGTAGAGTTTGAACGACTGAAATGGGTGTGTCCGAAATGTCTTCAAATCCAACCGGAGGGACGGTTCTGCAAAAGAATAAAAAGACTCAACTTAACGTGCGGAATCCGAGGCGCATAGTTAGAGATAGAGCTGGCTGGCGATGACTTGGATTGGATGAGGCCCAGGGCTGCAACAAACTGCAGTTTACCTTAAGTAATTATGTATAAGTGTATACGTTTCTTGATTTGCGTTGTGTGTGAGATATCAGTGAGTTTCTGTTTTTTCTTTGGAAGGATTATCAACAAAAGTAGGATCCACTACCAGAATCCAGTCAGTGAACACACCCCATTTTGTACTCTCGCTTGCATTCAGGTCTTGTGTTAATTGGATTTTCTATGGATATATGCAGTGGCTTATTAACCACTAGGCTCGCGAGGCTTGAATCTAGGGCGGTAACTCTAAGGGGCGGCAAATTTTTTATATTTTATTTTAATCTCCAAAAAAATAAGCAAAACAAAGAAAAAGATTGATGATATTCAAATCGGATATTCCTCATTTTTGGTATCTGAAAATACGAAATTTAAATCTCCTTCCACAATTTTAGCCTATTCTTCAAACTCATTTCGTCTAGGTCTATTAAATTAATTGTAAGGAGGTATAAGTGTTTTATATTAATCGTTATATTAACGACAATTCATGTACTCCACGTTTTACTCAAAAATAAATATATAAGATCGTCTTGTAAAATATCCTTTTAAAAATATATTAAAATATACTTACACCTATACATTTTACGAAAATATAAAAGTATTATTTGAATATAAATACAAGTAGGTATTATTTTCTAATTTTCCAAATCTTCACACATAGTACCATTGATTAAATGCTTATACATAGCTAGCCGACGGCAATTGGAAAATTTGAAACAGTCATAATAGTAGTGTTTTTGTGTCGATAGAATGCGATCGACCGTTATCTGTAAAATTCGATAAGAAAACGGTTTTGAACAGCGGTCGCTGAAGGCAATAAAACGTTCAAAATGATCAGAAAGAGGCCATATTTAGATTTTATAGATCGTTGGACACGATTTGCGCACTTACCTATGTGCCTTAAAATTGAAAAAAAAAATGCCTTTTGGATTATCTCGGCGGTGCCATTCACAGCTAACACGCGTTTTGACTGACCGCGGACCACGATATTTTTTTATTTAGTGAAAAATTGACTAAAAAATACTTTATAGTGGAATAAAAGTGAACTTTATTTTTTTTTCAGAATGTAATATGTAGGTAAATTAACATTTTATACTGAAATGGATAAAAATCTTAAATAAGTACCTATTGTTTAAATTGGAATAATAAATACTTAAAATTTATATGCAAAAATTATTTGTCTCCATAAATGGAGGAAAACAGTTGCGAAAAACTGAGATTTCTTTCCTACACTTACTTTTGAGACTAAAATAAATTATCTACTCTCACACCAAATTCAATTTGCACTCAAAATCGTCTTGGATTGTTTATATTAAAATGTAATACCAATGCCATTTTTAATATAATACTACGAAAGACTTATAACTATTTGTGTTTTCAACAACAAATAAATAAACCACCATGTAACACGCAAGCGCGGATCCAGAGAAAAGATTATGAGATCATGACCCCCCAGAGCTCTAGGAGAAACTATAAAAAGACATTAAGATATACAACATTTAATTTAGGGACAAAGCCAACCAACTAAATTAATTGCAATAGTCTATACATAATACCCCTTTGCCGTATAAGAAATATTTGACGGGTTCTTAGTTGTAAAACTTTATAGGTTCTTCGTTGAAATATAAGGAAAAGTATATTTTCTCCATACTAGTAAGCATTCAGTAGTATAATTTTGTTCACAAATATTCTATCCAATTTATTAAAGATAATGGCGCAAAATTATAAACAACCCATTGTTAAGGGCTTAACATTTTACTAGTTAGCAATTTCCTAAGTGCTTATTGATTGAATAACTATTTCAAAATGTTTAAACCTTTTCTAAACTAGTAAATTGCTCATTAAGTAGAAAGCTGAGCATTTGTAAGGTTTGAATTTTGACGAACACAATTATTGTTGTTATGCGTTGTAAATTAATTATATGTTGATGAAAACCCAACATGTGCTCTAAAAAGGTATTAGTTATTTCTATTTTCATCATTTTAACTTCATTATTTACAAAAAAAAAAAACAAACAAAATTGTGCACCAGCAGCACTCGAACCTGGGCACACCGCGTGCACTGCTGATATACTATCAGATTCCATAATGGATTTAGCAAATTTTTTTATTCTCGTCCTCGTCAAAATCGAAAAACAATTCAGTCTCATCTTAGTCTGGGTTCGGTCTCGGTCGCGTCTATCCAACTCTCGTATCGATATTGGTCTCGACTTTTTCTCGTGAAAATTATAATGTGGAGTGTTCAGAATGAAAATATAGAATACAGATAGAAGATAATCAATTTAAATCGAAACAATCCTCTGGCTCCCGGAAATTGCGCCAAAGGAAATTGGGGCAGAATTTATTATTGGAAAAAATTGCGGATTTTTTTTTTCTGACTTAAAATTGGAAAAAAGAGCTAATTTTTTTTTTTGGAATATAAGCCAGAAATATTAGAAATTATGCGAGATTGGTGTGGAAAAAGAGCCTGAAAGTAAAATGGAAATTTAGCCTAAAAATTTGTATATTCTTTGGCTCCCGGAAATGACGCTGGAATTTTGTTTGTAAGAACGCCAAAAAAATCTTTATATTCTATATCTTTCTTATATCTTTCCTAGGAAAAAAAAACCTCTGGGATAATTTCCGGGAGCCCAATTGTCTAAACGATTTTTACAATTCATGGCTTCACGATAGGCAACAAAATATATTATGACGTTTTGATAATATTTTTTTCCCAAATGTCACAGAAATAGCTTAAAATCAACTTTTTCCGGAGCAAACATTTTCGAATTTTCTGAGGCTAAATTTGAATTTTATAGAGGTCTTATTAATCCATTTAAATCGTAGCTATTATTCAATGTATTTCAACAGTGCATGCCTAGACATGCCGGCAACATACTATATGTTATGATATTTGGAAAATATTTTATTTCCAAATGTCACCAAAAAGGTATAAATTCAATTTTTTGCGGAGCAAACATTAAAATCGGAAAATTTTTGAATTTTCTGTAGTAACATTTGAATCTTGTAGAGGGCTTTTAATCCATTTAAATCGGAGCCATCCTTTAATGGATTTTGAAGATTAATGGCTTGATAGTTAGGCAATAAGCTATGTTTTGACGTTTCGATAATATTTTTTCCCAAGTGTCACCCAAAAGTCTTAAAGTTACCTAATGGGAAACAAAGTCTGAAAAATGAACGAATGTTATTCCAACGAAATGCATACATAGATCGTACGTGCTCTTCTCTGGATTTTCGCAGTGCGTCTCTGTACATATGTGGTTTAATATTTTAAAGCGCATAGAATATTTCGCAAAAAAAAAATTTGTGAATATTATAAAAATTGAACATGATTAAGTACTAAAAAATAATTTAATAAAAAAATATTTCTTATAGCGAAAATCGAAATCAAATCACCGGTATCGCTGATGCCACAGAAACCAGCGACACTCTCGGAGAATTTCGTTACCAAATATACGGTCTTATCTCGGTCTAGGTCTCGTCTCAGGCGCTTTAAAGTATTCTCATTTCGGAGACCGAAACTAGTCTATAAATATATGCCTAAGTTCGGATATTCCGCCTGACTATAATGTATTAGACGTATAGGATTGCGCGTTTGCAACTGACTGCTTGGTGATGTACTGAACATCAACATGCTAATTAGCAGCTTAAATGATTTCGGAATATCTAGCGTTTCCTTGACGTGAAACTGATCATGGCTGATGGTTTCTGGTGCCGTTTCAAATTTTGTTGTTGAATAGTCGAATTGGATTAAGCTCGCCTCCACCTTCACACTGTGTACTTCTGAAACAAAAAAACTCAAACAGAGTTAGCGAAACAGTGAACTTAACTCTAAACGTAAATGTCACTAAGTGGTACACTGAATTTTCTACCCTCAAACCGAGTGCTCGATACAAATTGAACAGCTTTTTGACCCAATAAAAATAGATACATGCGATAGTGAAATATACTCTCTAAAATGAATAATCATAACTAAAACACTGAAGTCAGAGTGCACGTAATGCTCTATCAATTGTAAGCTGTCGAGGTAATAAGTAGGGTTTCATAGTGAGCCTGAGCTCTATTACAAAAGTGAAGAAAAGGTTTTTAAGAAGTTTTGGAAGAAGAAAGGTGCAATATTTAGAAAGAATTACTCAAGGTGAGTTAGGGCAAATTATTAACTTGGGGCTACAACCAACAAGGCTTAACATACTTTATGAATTTGAGTATTGACAACATAATAATGACAATGGGTCTCCTTTGTCCATTTTGGATTCTTAACTTGTACACCAAACAAAATTATAGTCTTTTGCGCCAATTACCCTCCAGAAAGGTTGAACATGTAGCATGATTGCTTTCAACATGCAGAATTCCTTTTCTTTTAAATACCGTTGAGTTTGGTTCCGATTTAATATATGTTGAAGGATGTCTAGTTCCATAAAGTCTAGCCGTAATTTCACTAAAATTATATTCTTCCTTAAAGTATATTGTATCCGGCCAAGCAAACGGAAAAACATCCCACCAGAAAACTGCATTTAGATAAATTTGAACAAAATGTGCTAGACCTTCATTGGAGCAAAATATATACTCAAGGACATTTCCACATATATATTGTTACATATATAAAATATTCCATTTGCGGCGGCGGTTGTTTTGTTTTTTTTTCTTCTTCCTCACTCCGCTCGTCTTTCCCCCCTTTGTGGCAAGCAAAATACATATACAAGAAAAAAAAAACAATAATAAAAGTTAGCATAAATGCCTATAAGAACTCCTGTTAATACGGATGGTACGGAGGGAGGGTGAAATAATATAATTTATTCCTCTTCGTAAGAGTTAAATTAGTAATTAATTTTTTTTCTCCTTGTTCTATCTGCCATACTACCACAGTGCCAGCCAGCATTAGAGCAGAGCTTTTATATGTTTAGTTTTTTTTTTGTTTATTTTGCTTTTATGGGTTTCTTCTCAAGAGAAGAAATAAAAGGATTCGTTTTTGATGCACATCCTTTTAAAACATTGTACTGGTTCTGGGTTATCTAATATTTTTTTTTGTATGTTTTTCTTCTCTAGAGGAAAAGAAAAATAATATATACGCTTGAAAGAGTAAAATTTATTCAGCCGTTTAATGTTAAAACTTGTTATCCTTTATGCTCGTATCTCGTATAATTAGCGCCCAAGGGAATCATTATTATCATCAGTTGCTGGTGCACTTACGCGCAAAGCTATAGAATACTTTTTCCAGTCTGAGCCTCATTAATAACACCGCCTCACACCGCCTCACACCGCCGCCGCACTGTGCCGTATCCTTCTTCATCAACGTCGTCATCATCATCGACATTTCATCATTATGTTTGAAGCTGTTGTTTCCATCCATACCAGTCGGTACCTATATCCTGGCAGTTATGTGCAATGTTATGTGCGATGTTTGTATATCCCATCAAGTAGGTATACTTCAGTATAACCAGAATTATAGACCATTTTTGAAATGAACTTTTATTTTATACGGATTTAATATTTGAAAATAGTTTTCGAATCACTATGTGCATATGGCAAAAAAGTCTTTCGAGGCATTCATACTATTTTAACATTCAAAAACAGAGAAAATCAAAGCTAAAGAACTAAATTATTACGGAGGAATTTAACTCTGGTAGAAATTGAAATTTGATCAACATTCACCAATTACGAGTATATACATTTAATTGCTTCAGGTACATCTATGAATTTGCTGTAGTGTGCAGAATGAATAATGTCAGTACCTATCAAAAATGCTTAATTCAAATTCTTTTCAGCATCTCAAAAAATTGTTTTGAAAAAAATAACATTTTTGGGAAAGACTGGGCCTTAAGAAAACTACAGTACCTAACTACAGTTTTAAAGCAAACCTTTCTTTGGAAATTCTGAAAGCTACACCAACGCTGCTTTTTCCAATGTGTCGGAGTAGGTCGGGAAAATATTAGATTACCTAATACTGTTTTGAAATCTGTGCACGAAAAGTCTAGTGGGATATTAGTTGTGTGTCGAGAATTTGAACAAATTTGATATTACGGTGATAAGGGAGACGAACAAAATGGATCTTGCAATTCAGTTTTTTTTGTACCTCTCAACCTCCGTTGCTAGGTCAATTAGGTATAGATATTTTAACCTTTCATGTTCTGGACTCATAGCTTCACAGGGGATTTTACTTGCGATATTTGTAGGTACTATAGGGCCAGGAAAAAAATCGAACTTGATATTTTAATCAAAATTGACATAGAGATGATAGAGAACACAGACAAAAAGGAAATGGGTCCTTCAATTCCGTATCTGTCTGGTGAAGCGATTTTATTCAAACTTGGTATTTAAGCGTTGTAGGTGTTTGTGTCAAATTGATTTTTAATCGTTCTATAAGCCCCAAAACTAATGACACCTGCGAGGCAATTTGCGGCCGTCTTAATTACATATAACGAAAAAGGCTCAAAAGATAAAACAAAATCTGCACAGTACTATATAGGTTTAGTAGAACCATTTTTTACTCTGGACTTTCTCATGAACGGTTTGCGGTCAAATTTTGTATATAGAAGGTCCTTAAAATTATAAATAATACACCATTACAGACTAACATTTTCAAAAAAATATATTGTTTGAATTTAAAAAATGAAAACATTTTTTTCTTTTAAAACTCAATATCTCGAAAACGGGCGAACGTTGTTTTTTGTATTATGTTTTAAATTTAAAGTATATATATATATATAAAATAATCATACTAAAAATTTTTTTAGAAACAAATAAAAGAAATTTTGTATTATCAATAATTAAGTAGAAAAAAACTTTTTGTACTAAAAATCTTGTGCTTTAACACCGTAAGTAAAATTTTTCAAAAAAAAAAAAATATTTTTGAATTAAAAAAAAAATATTGAAACTGGTTCCAAAGATTTAAATTAAGGATTTTATTTTTACAACTTAAAACACAAATTATTTATTTTTGCTTAAATGTACATTTCGGAAGCTATGATTCCATCGTCAGTAAGTTCCATTTAAATAGTAGCCACTCTTGACAACAAACTTTCTACCATTTAGCATGTCATAAAGCATATACAATAGAGGTTTACTTATACCTAGTCTGATTAGGTTTAGATAGAGACTTGCTAACCATACGGTGTCGAAGGCCTTCTCCAAATCCACCAGACAGGCACCCGTACACTGCTTTTTAGTTTTGTTCCATTGGATATCAGAAACTAGTTTAGACGCGGCATGAATTGTGCCATGTCCCGCCTTATAACCGAACTGATTATCCAGTATGATATTGTTGTCCTCCGTCCACTTGAACAAAGCCCTATTAATAACCTTTTCATATACTTTGCTGATACTCGGAACAAAACTTATCGACCTTAAAAATGATAAGTATATTTAATAATATATGTACATTTAAAGATACAAATGCAATATTTATTTTTCAACTCAAACATTTTTGTCGACAAAATTATTGTAATTAGAAGAATTTCCTGTATAAAATATTTTATGACAATCCTTAGACCCCTATTCGACATAATGGAGCTTTCTTTTAAGCGATGTATGATATATGCTGCTATTTTTAGTGCTAAGCATTTGCCGCCTCTAGTGTATGACCTAAAACGCTTAAGTACTAGGTTTGCAGTATGCGTTTCAGCGGCTTTGATGATAGCTTTAAACTGTAGAAATTTCACTTTAAGTTTTCTGGAATAAATAGCTTAATTTTAAACATTTTATTCGTAAAATTCTTTTATAAATGGATGTACATTTTGTGAATATGATCTGTTTTTTTTAGGCGAACTCTTTAATTAAATGTTTGGTAGATCCCATTTCTGAACATAAAATCATAACAGAAGCAGAAATGGTTGAATTGGAAACTAGCTTTAGCTTTTGGCAAGCTAAATATAATTTAATTTAGTTTATTTATTTTAAAGATTTGAGTTTTTTTTTATAAAAAAGCTTAAATAAGGACAAACGTTAAATATTAATAAAAGAAAAAAGAATAATTAATTTAATTTTGAATGGAATGGGATCAACAAACATTGTAAAAATATAAATGGAATAATAAGAGTAGAACAGTAAGAAGACGAGAAAAATGCTTAGAAAGGAACGGTTAAATATATTTTTAAAGTTGTTTTAACTTATTTTTTTATATTATTTATTATTCCATTAATTTCTTAAAAATAAATTAATAAGCCATTTTAAGTATTTAATGATATAAGTTTCAAAAAACCGTCCACATGTTTTCGAAATATTGAATTTTCAAAAAAAATTTAAAAAATTAAATAAAATATTTGTCGAACATTTTGGTATGCAGTGTTATTCCAAACTTGAAGGACCTTCGTCGAACCTTTATATTTAGAAAGGTGAACATTCAAAAAACGACAGTTACTGTTAATAACATTTTATTTAATTATTTTAGTAGAATTTATCTATGTTTTCGAGATAATTAAGATTTGCCGTTTTTGGTCCACAAAATTATATTGCAGGTAGGTTCAGATCGACCTACAGACAGGCTGAATTGCGGAACCCAATTTGTGTGTGTTATCCATTATAGTAATGTCGTGTTTGAGCAAAATCTCAAGTTCGAGTTATTTTCAAATACAAAACTATTGCTCATAAAAAAGTATTAGTCTTTTTTACTTTCTTGATAAAATTAATTGAACTTAAATGCAATTTCAAAAAAAAAAAAAAAAAAAAAAAGCAAATAATCGACACATTAGAGTTTAGCGTAGATACGTGTTTCTGAAAAAAACGTCGTACGTTCTCCACGACAGTTACATTTAAGAGTCTTATGTATTTTTATCGTATTGTACAAAAATCTGACATGTTTTATTCTGAGGAACTTCGTAAAATATTTTATCGTTCAATTATTTACGGTTATTTCCGATTCTTATAAACGGTGATTTTTTAAGAGCTTGGTTTTTGAAAATTCAAAAAAACACAGAAACTTGAAAAAAGTGAATGAAATTTTTATTTGGATCGATAAATCAATTTCTGCCATTTACTTTTTAAAAATAATTTCACTTAAATGTTGCCCGCGGCTACGCTTCAGGTGGTCCATTCTGAAGGTCCAATTTTGGTAAACTTTTTCACACATTTCGGCCGGAATCTCACCAATGACGCGTTCAATGTTGGCTTCCAAGGCAGTAATCGTGTTTGGCTTGTCCCCATAGACAATAGACTTAACATAGCCCCACAATAAATAGTCTAACGGGGTCAAATCACATGATCTTGGTGGCCAATTGACTGCGCCAAAACGTGAGATCAACTGCTCACCAAATTCGCCTCTCAATTGATGCATGGTTTCGCGTGCAGTGTGGCATGTGGCACCGTCCTGTTGGAACCACATGTCGATCGAGTTCAATTCTTGCATTTTCGGCAAAAAAAAATCTGTTATCATCGAACGGTACCTTTTTCCATTGACCGTAACCCTGCGGCCTTCATTGTCCTTGAAGAAGTACGGCCCAATGATGCCGCCTGCCCATAAACCGCCCCAAACAGTTCATTTTTCGGGATGCATTGGTAGCTGCTGAATTGCCTCTGGCTGCTCTTCACTCCAAATACGGCAATTCTGCTTATTCACGTATCTATTTAGCCAAAAATGAGCCTCGTCGCTGAAACGGACGTAGCTTGCGAAACACATTTTTCACAGAGCACGAATTTTGATAATAAATTTCAATAATTTGCAAACGTTGTTCAGGCGTAAGTCTATTCATGATGAAATGGCAAACAATACTGAATCGAAATGTCAAATGTTCTTGGAATTTGTCATGTGTGATCTGTCAAAGATATAAACGTCAAAAACCAAGTAGCAAAAAAATCACCCGTTATCTTTTAAAAATATCTGTATATTCTCTTGATTACCGAGACCAATGACTGCCACGGGGTAAACGGTTTACACGTAGTCTCATCCGCTAATCCCACATTCATTCCCTAAAACAGGAAATATGTTTTCTTACTGATTTTTTTTTACTTTTTGTAAAATTAGTGTAGTTAGATGCGTACAACCATCTAAAATATATTTTTTCGCATTTTGTGCAAATTTAAATATTTTTGATGTTCCACAGCATTTTAGTCAAAGCAAATTGTAATACAAATAATGTGTTTGTTTAGATTTTATAAGATATTTTCGTTTTCTTTATAATTCCCTTACGTGTGTGTTTACATTTAAAAAGGAAGCACCAATATAGATTGAAAGTAAATAAACCATCCTTATCTCCGCCCTTACCGTTCAACTCAAATATAAGCGTAGCCTAAAATGTACCCATAGCTATACCCGCATCACTGATGCATAGATTCAAAGAAAACAAGAAAAGTAGAATCATCCCAGATCATTAATAATGTAGGACGTACTACACTACGTGAGTTGTTTACACTTTTATTTTCCATTCAGGACTTTGTTTGTACATTTGTAGCTTTCCCATCAAGATTGGGCTCTGAGGAGGGTCAAATAAGAAAAAAATTTCGATAGAATTTTGTATTTTTGTTGTTGTTGTTGTCTATCGTCTATACTCGTATATCTGTCATTGAGTTGGCAGAAAATTTCATTCAAATTCGTGTTGAATATTATATTCTTGAAGCTGTTGAAATATTCTATAGGAGAGGTTTTGAAGAACTCCCCATGCTCAAGCTGACAATGTATTGACGCAAATATATAAAATGAAAATTGAATTTTTATCTTTCCTTTGGTCTAGTGTGTTTTGCTTTTGTTTTTTTCTCATTTCCACTTTAATTTTATTTAACAATTTTGTCTCGATCGGATCAGTGAGTATTTTAACAGTACCTAACCTACATATGTACATACATCATTTTTTTAACGCAAAGGATTCGTTAAAGACGATACAACAACAGCAATTTTCTGTGACAGATCATATTTATTTTGGCGCTTTAGGTATATAAATATCTAGGTAAAGGTATTTTTTTTTTGTTTTCTTCATTTAAAATCTGAATTGATGGTATATCAAAGGACCTCCTTGCTTTGTATGTTATTATTTTCATTCCTATGGAATGAGGGCACTCACTCACCCACTTATTCATACGTTATACAACACGATTTTTGAAAAATAAAAAAATAAAACGTGGAATATTTAATTTTATATCATTTTTGTTGTTTGTTTTTAAAATGGATATGATGGTGTGTTTTATTATGCGGATGTGAGTTTGTGATTATGTAAGGCTGTTATTGGAATGTGTACTCAACAAAATCAAAAAACAAATATAAAATGAAAAGATAATAGATTCGATTAAGCAGTTTATCGATTTTTAATGTGTCAATTGAACATTGGCATTTTGTCTATCGACTTTCATTGAAGCGGAAAATAATATCATTCCTAGAGCATATATATATGTATTATTAGTTCACTCTAATGTTGTTGACAAATAAAATAAAACAATTTGTTTTAAAATTCTCTCATAGATATAATGTTTTTTTAAGGCAATACTCTTTTTTTTAAATTATGTATATCAAAATAAAATGGGCATATAACGAATTTTGTCAATAAATTAGTTTTTTATTTCTTATATTTTGTTCTAATTTAAGGTAAAATAAATACCCTTTATTTGAAATATAATAACGTTGGGATATGACTTCGAATTGAATTTAAACACAGTCATTTTTTTTAATGAGCTAGTATAGTGTATTTATACATCATATTTATTGACTGTTTAAATGTCATACAAAATTTTTGAGCATACCTATCTTTTTTTCATTAAATTCGATGTAGGGGAGAGCTGGACTAGAATTAACAGGGGTAAGAAGTAACTGCCGAAAAATCAGTGTTACTTTTATAATTAAAAATGGCGTAAAACGGAATTATTTTTGTCTTATGTCCTAAGGTTGGTGCCAAAAATAGTCATGTTTGTAACCTTATTTATTTTTTTGTATTGTTGGTCTTTATTCTTACGTGGGAGAGATATGTGGCTACAACTTCGTTCAGAGTAGAGCACTGGACAGAGTTCGAACACATAGATAATGCACTGAGCTTGTTCCAAACAGAGCGAGCTCTCAACACTGATATGCTTTTTTAAGCACACTTGAACCACACAAATCAGAATACATTTTCATTCTTAACCATAAAAAACAATACCTACCCTTTTTTGTATACTGATACACACCAGATACGGAAAATCAACAAGCGATCAACTTCTTTCGCCAACTTATATACGAGTATCTATTTAATTATTTTTTTTCTTCACAATTGCCCACATGGCATTTTAGTGCTTTCAACAATTTGAATGAATGAATGAATGGGGGTTTTGTGCACTGCGACCTAAAGATCTATTGTGCCCCCTTGCCCAGAGTTATATCTCTTAAGAATTTTAGTGTTTGGAGTGTATTTATTGAGGATAACTTGCTTTCCTCTACCTGGTAATGACCGAAGTGCTTTTTCCTGTGGTGCATTAGTGTACCGCATCTGCCTAGGATGTGATCTGGAGTTTCGTCCTCTTCCTGGCAAGATCTACATGGGGCACTATCTACTAGGTCAAGAATACTTAGATGTCTTCTGAGTTAACAGTGAACGGTGAGGAAGCCCGTTATGATTCTAAGTTTCCTTAGACTCCAAGAACCTTTTTTGGTTGTATTCACCAACAATTAACAGTTTTGCCTGCCTAAACTTGGGGAGTTCATTCCAATTTTTTATTCTTCGGGTCTCTCTTCTATTTTGATTTTATTTTTAATCACATTCTTTCCTATTCCGCAGTAGGGTTCAGGGCCTGTTAATGGCGTTGTTGCGTTCAGCAATTTACTCACATGCTCAGTCAATTATGTTCGAGCACGTCGAGTGCGATCTACACAAGTTCAGAACGAAATAAGAAACACCCATTCACATAGCTCTGTTTGCTCTGAGTTAAGAAGAAACACAAACAAATTTTTTGACAACTCAGAATTTGCTCTGAACTAAAAAAGAAAAACGCCTAATGTGTGTATATGTATGAGTGTATCCTCTGACACTTCCTTTGACTTATCTCAAAAACTATAAAAAAAGCATCGGTTTTGGTATAAAATATGCTAGTTTTAGCTCCACTCTCCCCTACTTTAAATTCTTTTACTTTTTACTTGCAATACTGGTAGCACAGGGCAAGTTTCACATTTGAAAAAAAAATCGGACTCGAGATTCTTATCAAACTTGACATTAACATGATAGAGAACACCAAAAAATTGGATTCCGCAATTCCTTCTGTCTATATGTCTGTAAAACGTTCTACAGTTTAAACGGCTTAACCAATTTTTTTCAATCTTGGTAATTATCCTTATAGGTGATTGTCTAAAATAGATTTTTGAATTATTGTTTCAGCCCCAAAAATATCGGTACATACCATACAAATTTCTCTACCATCTTAACTATCTCAAAACGACTCTAACGATTTTGATAAAAAAAGTAGATGTGCTACTTTAGGTATGGTTTTTTGATTTTCGACATTCTCATAAACAACTCGACGGATTTCTATCAAAGTTTGTATGCAGAAGGTTCTTCGAATTCTATATAATACTGCATTTCAAAATTTTAGAAAAATAGTTTGTTGTATTTTTGGAAAAAAAAAATGTTTTTTTTTTTAAGTTTATTAAATATTTAAAATTGTCATCCCAATTTTTGTTTAGAAAAAATGTAAGAATTTTTGGATACAAAACAAAATCAAGTAAAAATCAACTTTAAAAATATATTTAGCCGTTTCTATTAGGAATCTTTTACAATATGATCGAACATAAGAGCAAGAACATGCGATCCAGTCGTGTATTTTATTTCAAATGAACTTATACATATTCGCGATAACCACACCCAACTGGACACAGGATTATGAATCAACCAAAAGTCAATTTAGTAAAAAGCAAAAAAGCCCTTTAATGCTTATTTCACCAAATTACAATTTGCGTTAAATTTGTGCTATTACAGATTTGTCATTGTTGTTATAGACATGTTACCTAATGAATTTATGGTACCTACACCTTTTCGTGGGTTTATTTTTGTTACTTTACAGTGAATTTTCGATATATTTATATCCCATTCAAGTTGGTCAAAACCCTCCTTTACCTTCTGCTTTCCACTGTATTGCTTTGTAATTATGGTGGTCCACTTATGAGGTTCGTCTTTTAAACCTCATTAAACATTGTCAAGTTTTGCGGTTTTCGATTGTTTTTGGAGCCAAAGCCGATGTTGTTGTATGTGTTTGTTATATTTATAAATGTTTAGGCATATCTTTTTCTTCTCCAAGAGTTTTCGATAAACCCGAAACTTCTACAGAAAAAAATTCCCTTAAATGACAAATCATAGGAAATGACAGCAAAATTCACCTTAAAAGTTTCCCCATATACCTATAAACTCCGGTGGAAACTATTGAGGCAAAATTCCCTAAATTTTAACAAGACACACCCTCGCAGTGACATTTTCACCTAGAATAACCACAGTGGCGTAATTATAGGGTGGCAGTGCTGGCAAAATACCACGACCGAAGAGGGCACCGGCTCGAGAGGCCACGAGGTCAGAAATAGCCTTACACTTTTAACAACATTTTGTACCTAAGTTCTTTAAAACAAGAATATTTTTAATTACTTAAAATCAATCAAAGTGGAGCACAACTACAGAACATATACAAATTCAAACTATTCATTAAAATTTCAACATATTCAAAACAAAAAGATGTTAATTTTCAGAACGCATCCATTGGTTGCGTCATTTTTTGTCGCGGTACATTGGAAACGCGGGCGAAGCTAGTGACTGTCGGGGAATTCCCTCATTTTGTTAACTAAATAGTCTAGAAAGCCCCGTCATCCCGGATCTGAAAAATGTATATATGTAAATCGATAGTTAACAATTATACGAATAAAATCAACTTGGTACACGTTGACTTAGTTACCCGAAAATATGATAAATAATTATTGTTATCGCGGATTTTGATCAATTATAGTTCATTCGATAGGAAATTTCGCAAATCAACCGAAAATTTTGCTGGCAAACTTTATTTGGCCGGAAGGGTATAACGTGTCTGTTTGATCGGTTTAATTGGGGGTAAAAAAAAATAGTTCTCTTAATTCACGCAATTTCCTATTTAATGCACTAAAATTCATCAAAAACTGCGATAAAGTGAAACATTTTTGTTTTTTTTTTATAATAAAAGGTTTTATTTAACATATTTTCAGCTTACTAAATCAAGGCGTACCATTAACTATCGATTTCCATATATATTTTTCAAATCCACGTGACAGTACTTTCAGTGTCCTTTCAATGAATGAAATTGTTTATAATAGGTTTGCTCGTTGAGCAATGAGCCCTAAAGTCGCCCTAAAGCGTTTTTTGAAAAACATGAAGTCACCCTGATAAACAAATTCTGTGTGTTTTGAAACCTAGGGTCGCCCTCAACTCACCCTGAAGTAGAACTAGGTTTTTGGCTGGGCCAAGTTGAGGTAAATGAATAAACGTCAAAGTCAGAAGAGATTTGATTTGATTTGTTTTTTTTTGAAACCGAAATAAAAGAATACTCGAATTAATTTTCAGACGCAGACCTACAAAATGCAAACCTCTGAAGTTGTGGACCACTCTCAAAGATGAAATAACAAAAGTCTTCATGTTTTAGAGAACTTGCTGATTTATTAATAATGAAGAAGCATTTTATGTCGTTCAGCTTTCCTGAAATTAATGTTATTTGTTACAATTACTGTGACTACAGCTAGTACTGAAAGATCATTTTCGAAACTAAAATTAATAAAAACCTATTTAAAAAACTCTATGCCACAAGATATGCTACGTAACTTGGCTATTCTGTCTATTGAAAATTCTATGGCCCGATCTTTAAACTTTGATGAAGTTATACATACTTTTGCGGAACAGAAAGCTCGGAGAAAAGAATTTTATTGATAAAAAATTTTATTGAAAGTAAATTGTTATTTGATTATAAATATTTTTATAAAAATATGCTCATGAAAATAAAACTTATTAAATATTTAACTAAAATGCACATATTATTATTAATAGTTTTAGGCAACTACATATATCAGTGGTTTATTAAAATAAATTTCTAACGTGAATATTTTTACTGGGACGCCGGAGGGCCCCATCTAAAAAAAATTCCAAGGCCTTCAGATGGTATAGTTACGCCACTGGATAACCACCATTACGATCTTACGGAATTTAAGACCTATAATCAGTGTTAGACTTAATTATTGAATCTATACATTATACTTAAAGTCTCTGTTAAGTTAAGGGAAACTCAAAAAATATCATACACAAAATAGTTCTACAATTTTTAACAGGAACGGAGAGTGAATAAATTTTCTTTTAGAGCGTTAACGTGATGTTATATTTAAATGAAAGTATATTATTTAAGATCTTGTTGGTTTCATCCGATAATGAATAGTATAAATAACTACATCACATAATAAGTTAGGCCGTGTGCCAATTGCGTTAAAATTTTGGTTAAATTTGATCCGTTTTTATAGCGGTGAATAAAATTGTAGGCTTATGCTGTGTCAATTGCATCAAATGGGATTTGTTTAAGCATAAGTTTTCCATTTACATTCTTTGCGTGAACGAGAAGAATAAAAAAGCCAACACCCAAGAAAAGTCAGCAAATAATTAACTATTGTTGTGATTGTTTTTGGATCTTCTTATTTCATGTTTTACGAA
The DNA here is from genome assembly GCA_910595825.1 of Philhelius pedissequus. Lineage (NCBI taxonomy): Eukaryota > Metazoa > Arthropoda > Insecta > Diptera > Syrphidae > Philhelius > Philhelius pedissequus. The sequence goes on from OU343162.1 coordinate 75,918,048, forward strand.
CTAACTAGGAACGTTGGTCGGTCGGAACTCTAATTAAATTGTTTTTTTTTTGTCGATTCCTGACGAGGAAGAAGTATATTTTGTCTGTGTGGGTATTTTCTTTCCCTAAAAATGTTGTGTAATTTTTTGTTTTGTTTTTTATTAATAGGGCTATATATAGAGCCTGTATAGAATGCACCTCTTAACAACACCTGTGCTGTTACTCGAGTGCTTGTCTTCTGTACTTTGTTGCGCAAAAGAGGCCATCCACTTTCGCTTATTTTCCTTGATATTTTCATTTTTCTTTTATTTCATTTTAATACAAAACAAGTTTAATGCAAATGTCAAAATTTATCCACTGGTTAAAATTTCACCTCAATAATGCCAAAATTTAGCCATGTAATCAAATTTAAGACACTATTAACGATAAAAATAATTGTCATTCAATGAGTTGCTGGTTTACTCATTACATGCTGTTTAGGCATAACACTAACAACATGTGATTGAGTAAAACTAGTATACCAATAAAATATGACAAAAAGGATAAAAAAATTAATGCGAATTATAAGGGACATCGATAAATAAGACACGGAAATTTCTCCGCATTAGTTCAGCCGCCATCCCTGGAGATAAAATCTGACACAACAACCACCTACAGTCTCCGAATATCACGCCACACATCTTTCCTATCATTCTTTCTCTTCCTTAACCTCACCCTCACGCCCGCGCTGTGTTGAAACATTTAAAGGGTATTCATAATCCCTTGAGCGCGTGTATATTATAAAAAAAAAAAAAAAAATTTAAGACACTATTAACGCAATCGACACACGCCCTTAAAAGGATATGAAGAAAAACTGTAATTTACAAAGTTAAAATGTCTGAATTAACACTAATTTCTTGTGAAAATATTACCATTTTTTAATTTACAGTAATTGCTACTTAAAATAACATGGTATCTTCTTCTTAAACTATAGGTATATCTAAAATGCTAAAACTAATGGGTTATCCATTTTGCGGTTTCAAAAGTAAACGTAAATAAAACACATATTAATTATTTTTTTTCATGATATTTCTTTTTTATTATAAAGTCTGAACGTTGTCATTATATGTGAAACACTACATCATTTAAATGACCACCACGCGAATTGTTGCAAGCATCGATTCTTTTGAGTTAATTTTCGACGACTTTTTGACACATATTGGGCGGTGTCTCAGCCATAACTTGACGAATGCTGGTTTTCAAGTGCTCAGTAATTAAAGCTTTATCTGCATAAACACGGTCTTTCACGTAGCCCCACAAAAAAGTCCTACGTAGTCAAATCGCATGATCTTGCTGGCCAGTTGATATCGCCACGACGAGAAATTAGGCGGCCAGGAAATGTCTCTTGCAATTAAGCCATATTCGCTCGAGTTGTGTGGCATGTGGCACCATCTTGTTGAAACCTCATCCATGTCGTATTCTTCAATAGCAGGCAAAAAAGGTCGGTTATCATATGACCATAATGCTCCGGATTGACGGTGACAGTCGTTCCATCGTCGTTTTCGAAGAAATAAGGTCCAATCACACTTCCGGACAAAAGAGCGCTCCAAACAGTGAGTTTTTGTGGATGTAATGGCCTCTCTTACTTGAGGATTCTGAGAAACCCAAATACGACAATTTTGTTTATTAACATACCCAGCGAGTGTGCGAAAAATCGCCGTCCACCGCCTGTTGTTCAAGCACCCATTCGACGTATCTACGACGTTGTGAATGGTCAGCTGGCTTTAGTTAATGTGTGAGCTGGACTTTATATGGATGTTGGTGTAAATCCAAATGCAAAATACGCCATAATGTGCCATAAGACCTAATTCCTGAGATCGACGAGGAATCGACACATTCGGGTCTTCGGCAACACTTTCACTTACAGCAGCGATATTTTCAGTGGTACGAGAGAAACGAAGATGCACAGGCCTTACAATATCTGTAACCAATCCAGTCTCTTCAAATTTCTTCACAATTTCGCCAATTTCTTGCGGACGATTATGTAAACCATAATCTCCTCTTAAAGCACGATATGTGGCTGTCGCAGAATTACGATTTTGTAGTAGGTTTTAACAATCTTCATGCGTTATGCGATAGTTTAGCGATCCATTTTCGTAAAAAAAAAAAATTGGTTTAACAACTTAGTTTGACAGATGTCAAATTCCAGCCCTATACTTTTGAAACCGCAAAATGGATAACCCTTTATAATGTAACTGGAATCGATTTGAAAATACGATTTTTTTCTCTGAGTGTATTTTGTTGTATCGTTCTGTGTTAGATTTATTTATTTCACCAATTTAAAGTCTTAACTTATGTTTGCAGTTACTCAATAAATGAGAAATAAAGTCCTGATGTGTATAATGAATTTTACCCTATTATGTCATAGAAATTGAAAAGGATTGTTATATTTCATATTTCCTCATGCTATGCCTTCGAGAAAATATTGGTTTTTCATTTAAAAGATTATAAATTATTTCAAATATCACAACTTATTTGTTGTAATTTTTTTATTTATCTATTGTATATATCTAATGTATTTATTTTATAATTCCATGTGTATTGGAATCGTTGATATAGTAGTAAACATCATTCATTTTCATTTCACATTATATTTTTGCAACCATTGTCAAAATAGCTGCATGGATTAAAAGGGATTGGGTTTCCGAAGAAGAATTGATAAGAACGTTAATGTGTTTCTTTTTTTTTTGGAGTAGAAAAAAGTCAATTTCGATAAATCGATCATTTTGTTTCCTTCTGCAATAAAACACTGTTTGCTTGATATTATTTTTGTTCACATTACACTTAGCTAATCAATCATGTTTTTTTTGTTGGTGTTCAAAATTATTTCTTTTTTTAGAAGATGGCAAGAGTAACACCCTCGAAAAGCAAAGAATTGATGATAAATTAATGAAGCTTTCAGCTTTGGTTTGCCATAAAAAAAATATATTCACACAAAAATGTAGTAGAGGTGTATTATGTGGAAATGATGTATGAGGACTGGTGGAATAGAGATTAGGAAGTGCCTAGCGAACTGGTTTGTTTGATTTCGGATAATGCGATCTAAATGGAGAGATATAAAATGTCATGTACTTATTTTTATTAAACATCAAAATCGTGAAATTTTGTCAGAATAAATTCTGTAAATTACGTATATAGTATACATTTAAATCAATTCAAACCATATTACTGGACTAAGAGTTAAAGACATAATTCATTGAGGTATTAACCCATTAATAGCCGAATGCCTTTTAAACAAAAAATATTTAGGTTAAGGAAAAACACATAATGTACCTAAAAATATAAAAAAAAAATGTAAAAAAATATATGAATTTATTTATTTATTTAACAATTAATACAATGATCTGCTGATTACTTAATATTACATTTACAAATACATACTTATATAAAAATAACAAAAAAAAATAGATATAATTAATTATTACATATTTGGTTAATAATACTCTTAAAATGATCTCTTTGCTTGCAAAGGTCGATTTCACTGCACACCGAATTATATAGTCTTAAAGAACGCATTATAGATTCATTAGACCCATAATTGGTTCTAAGTGTGGAAACAGAAAATAAATCATTCCGGTTTCATAACCGTCTTTCTCGAACATAAAATGAAATAAATGAAAGCAATTCGCTAGAATTGACACGATTGTCAAAAATGTCCTTTATGAACAAAATGCTTTGAGATTTCCTACGGCATTCAAGTGTTTTTAAATTTATTAGAGCACATCCATAAGGCAAACCAATTAAATTATTTTTGTATCCTTTCAATCCTTGAGATACTATTATCATAAGAAGGAAACCAAACGACTGAACAATATTCCAAGAAAGGCAATACTAAAGACATAAACAAAGTCTTAAGAGTATAAACATCCATGAAAATTGTCGAGTTGCGTTTTAAAAAACCTAACATAGAATTACCTTTTGAGACTACAAAGTCAATATGGGTTTTGAAGCTAAATTTTGAGTCAAAAAATATTCAATGATCTTTGACAGCCTCTACTCGTAAAAGTTTTTCATCCCTAAACTTGTAATTAAATGTGGTTATCGACGCCGATCTTGTTGCACTAAATACTTTGCATTTCGAAAAATTTAACTACAGGTGAATATAATCACACCAATCTAAAAACATTTGCATATCCAACTGTAACTTTAAGCAATCAAGTAAACCGGATACACCAAGAAAAAATTTAACATCATTCGCATAAATTAAACAACAACAGTATTTGAGGATGGTTGGCAAATCATTAATAAAAATAATGAACAGCAGCAACCCAAATGGCTACCTTGTGGTAGACCTGATAAAACATCTATAAAATTAGAGTTATTATCCATCGATTTGCACTACTTGTTTTCTCTCACATAGATATGAATTCAACCATTTGATGAAGTTGTAATTGATACTTAACTTCTTCAATTTTCGAAGGAGAAGACCATGGTGTACCTTATCAAATGCTTTAACAAAATCGGTGTACAAAACATCTTTTTGTTTATTTTATTTAAATTTTATTAATACAAAAATTTGAAAATAGACAAATGTTTTCACTAGTCGATCGACCCCTTACAAAACCTTGTTGTTTAGAGGAAAGAGAATTCTGGACTGAGAAATAAAGCTGCTGAGTGACCAATTATGTAAATTAGGTTTTTGGGGCATGTACCCAAGCGGGTAAAATGGCACAATGCATGTTCAATTTTTTGGTAAATGAAACATTTTGAAACACTCCGTCTCTACGCAAAGTGCTACGTCGCATTGCTCGCAAGTCCATCTTATTCGCTTATGACATTGTCGACAGCGTAGCTGGTTACCTATTCGCTTCGGAAAATGGTTTCCACTAGTAAATGCTACAGAGGAAACTACGGATAGCTTTGATGAAGGCTGTGTATAATTTCGCAAGTATTGACGAACAATGTCACGATTAAACTGAAATAAGTCTATGTTGCTGTTGTAGACCATTTTATGCAACTTCCATTCATTGACCATCACAGAATTCATCATTACTGTAAAAAGTGGTGGCCACCACCACTTTTTGCCACGAAATTTAATTCGGTAGTATGCTTGATCATGAAAGTCAACGCCTCGCATCCCTGAATTGTACTCTGCGATCATTTTCGGCTGCTTTACATTTACTTTTGCTTTTTACTTCGAGCACCATCGGTTGATGGAATTGCATCGGTTCGATACCTTCAAAGGTTCACAGCGCAGGTCACAGCGCTGTTGTCAATCCGCTTCACAAAAAGTATTTTATAGGCAGTATCGTCTCTGTGAACATAGAATCCTCTTTTTTCTTTTTTGAGCTCTGCATTCTTTTTCAGCGGACATTTTTTTTTGTTCTAGACTCGCCTACAGTCCCGATAGCTCTAAAACCTTATTGTTTCAGCAAAACGAGCAGATCATGTGACGTAAACAAATTATCAAAAAATACAATGTGATCTGAAGGATGGGTAACTTTGTCCAAAAAAAATCAATAACAACTCTGGATTCAAGCGGCATTTGCTGTTTTGCCATGGTGACGTTTTTGGTTCCACAATAGGTTTCGAATTGGTACAAATAACCATAACTGCTCAATTTTTTTGAAGAAATATTTATGCATATATTTGATCTACTAAACTTTTAACTAAAAAATAATTTTGACGTTTTTTTTTTGCATAATAGGATTTTGGTTGCCACAAATCTCTTAGCTATCACAAGAAAGTTTATTTATGAGGGACAATAATTTCCCGTGTAGTTAATATATTTTATTTTTCTCATAACACTAGGTAAATTATTATTATCCTAATTAAAATCCCAGGTAAACACCACTAATCTCTCGTACCCATACTCAAAGCTAAGCAATGATACCCAGACGACAAAAGTCAACAAAACGACCTTCCAACACGAACTCACTCATTAAATCCAAAAATTTATTCACAAAATTGTCGTAGCTAGTATTCTAAAATTGCATTTAATATTCTATACAAAAACCCACTGCGTGATGCATCCTCTCTATATCACTTATGGAAGAGATTGGTGTATGTACCATACCTACTATAAGAGGTATAGTTACCGTTTATATTTCCCACATACAACAAGGACATTCAATCTGCAGCACAAACTCTGGGTTTGCTTTCATATTAGGTAATTTGAAACCTCATAAAATGCACTGCAGTGCAAATAGCACACAACAGCTGTCCTTACTCGTTCGTGTGTTTGGCTTAACTGCTCTCGCTGCGCTGCCATCCGTGCTGTGCCATATCATGTGTCTACGTCATGAACGAACTGAGCAAAGCCGAGCCAGGCCGCCAAGGTGGATTAGTTGCCTAATGTTTACCGAAAAAGAGAGTCAAACACATAGGATCTTATAAAAAAAAATTGTACACTCACAATACCTACTTATACTGACTGGGTGCACACTTTGCGAGAAAGGATACATTTATTGGATATTCTGTTTTTGGTAGTGTGATGCTTCTAAAGCTAAATTGTACATACATACAAACATTGTATTCAATTTATTTATTTTTTTAAATATTTTAACGTAATTGCATTTCTTTCACTAAAAGTAAACACAATAGGGTGTTTCAGAGAAGAAAATAAGTGAGTTATTTTAATATGCACAGAGATGGACTGAAAAAATATATGCAATATTAAAAAAAGAAAATTTGAGCACATAGCAAAAGCTTTACAAGTTTCAATAATTTGCATTCATAAAATGAAACAGTGATATTTTGAATCAGGGGGTGGCCGTGGCGCGATTGTTGTGTGCACGCCTGTCAACCTCGTGGTTGCGGGTTCGATTCCTGCCGTTTTCTATGTCTTCTTATATTCCATTAAAAACCAATTCTAAAAATTGTCATAAAATAAGTTGCTGCTTTGCTCATTACATGCTTTATAGGCATAACACTAACAACATGTGATTGAGTAAACTGGCATACCCATAAAATATGACAACGAAGTAAATAAAATAATGCGAATTATAAGGGAAATAAATACATAAGACACGGTAATTCCCTCCGCATTAGTTTAGCCGCCATCCCTGGAGATAAATCTGAGACAACAACCAGTTCTAGTCTCAGAATCTTTCATAGTCTTTCATATCCTTCTTTCCCTTCTTCCATCGGATGCCCGCGCTGTGTTAGGAAAAACATATAAAGGGTATTCATAATCCCTTGAGCGCGTGCAAATTTATAAAAAAAAAAACAAAAAAGCGTTCCCAGATTGGTAGTTTGTGGAATATATTTAGGGGAAATATTTTAAAAACATTTTTTTATTTTGGAAATTATTTTTAAACATAACTTAAATTCTACTTATTTTTTCTAAAATGATTGTGTATCACAAATTGATAACACAATCTATCTAGAAAAAAAAATGGGGTGACCATTTATATATTTTTAATTCTGCTTATTAATTTGCAATAACAACCTACCTTTCTTGCAGCCAGATGCAGCCTAGAAACTGTTACACCCTTTTCTTATTTTAGCTACTCGCGCACCGATTAATTAATTAATTGAAATTAATAATTATACTTTTATTACGAACGAACCAATTAAACACGCGACACCACATTTATCTGATTGAATGACAATTTCCGATTTCCGACAATTCGGAAATGTCAAAACAAAGCGGCGAATTAAAAAAAGGGTAACACAGCCACAAAATTGGTGCTGACACCCCGAATAGCTCGGTAAGGGGGGATTTGCAATTTTTGTTTATTGGTCGAATAATTTTTATTGGATGGATTAATTATTTAATTAATCAAACTTACTTTAGTGGTTTTTTCAGGAGCGTACCTATTAAATAGAAAAGGGCGCCAGCAATTTTTTTTTGAAATTTAAGGCAATTGCAAACCTTATGGAGCGGAATGCAACGGTGACGAAAAAAATATAATCAATGAACTTGACAAGAAAAATAATAGCGAATTATGTTTTTGAATTTGGATTGCCTGGGAAACCTCATCAATAGGATTTAAACAAAGGATCCCGAAGATGACACAATTTTGCGAAATTAATAATTAATATTTTAAAAGAATTTAAATGTGAAAAAACCCTACAGGCAAACACGATTGTATAACACACAATAATGTGAAAACAATTATATATATATATATATATATATAAACGATGATTTTTTAAGAGCTTGGTTTTTGAAAATTCAAAAAAACACAGAAACTTGTAAAAAGTGAATGAAATTTTTATTTGGATCGATAAATCAATTTCTGCCATTTACTTTTTAAAAATAATATCACTTAAATGTTGCCCGCGGCTACGCTTCAGGTGGTCCATTCTGAAGGTCCAATTTTGGCAAACTTTTTCACACATTTCGGCCGGAATCTCACCAATGACGCGTTCAATGTTGGCTTCCAGCAATCGTGTTTGGCTTGTCCCCATAGACAATAGACTTAACATAGCCATACAAAAAATAGTCTAACGGGGTCAAATCACATGATCTTGGTGGCCAATTGACTGCGCCAAAACGTGAGATCAACTGCTCACCAAATTCGCCTCTCAATTGATGCATGGTTTCGCGTGCAGTGTGGCATGTGGCACCGTCCTGTTGGAACCACATGTCGATCGAGTTCAATTCTTGCATTTTCGGCAAAAAAAAATCTGTTATCATCGAACGGTACCTTTCTCCATTGACCGTAACCCTGCGGCCTTCATTGTCCTTGAAGAAGTACGGCCCAATGATGTCGCCTGCCCATAAACCGCACCAAACAGTGCATTTTTCGGGATGCATTGGTAGCTGCTGAATTGCCTCTGGCTGCTCTTCACTCCAAATACGGCAATTCTGCTTATTCACGTATCCATTTAGCCAAAAATTAGCCTCGTAGCTGAAGACAATTTTGCGATAAAAAAACGGATCCTCATCCAACTTTTCTAAGGCCCATTCACCGAAAATTGTACATTGTGGTAGGTCGCCTGGCTTCAATTCTTGCACCAGCTGTATTTTGTATGGCTTTAAACCAAGATCTTTGCGTAAAATCTTCCAGGTGGTCGAATAACACAAACCCAATTGCTGCGATCGGCGCCGAATGGACATATCGCGATCTTCAGCAACACTGGCGGATGCAGCAGCAATATTCTCTTCGGTACGCACTCTACGGATACGATTTGGTGGATTAATGTCCAATAAAGTGAAACTGGTGCGAAATTTGGTCACAATGAGCTGAATAGCCTGCTCGGTGGGTCGATTATGACGACCATAAAACGGACGTAGCTTGCGAAACACATTTTTCACAGAGCACGAATTTTGATAATAAATTTCAATAATTTGCAAACGTTGTTCAGGCGTAAGTCTATTCATGATGAAATGGCAAACAGTACTGAATCGAAATGTCAAATGTTCGTGGAATTTGTCATGTGTGATCTGTCAAAAATATAAACGTCAGAAACCAAGTAGCAAAAAAATCACCCGTTATATATATCAATCCGGTATATATATAATTATTTTCCTTCAAACATTTTTTTTTTAACTTAGATTTTTTTCCCTCCAAATTTTCCTCCTCTGACAAAAATTTTCCTTCTTCCTCTTCTTTTCCTTCTATTTTGCTTTTCCTTTGGCTATCCCCAACATGTTTCTGATTTTCCTTGTATTTCAAAATTCTGTTTTATTTTTCCAGCTTCTTCTCACAATCGAGATCTCTCTAGAAGTGAGTTCGCTAGGATCATTTTGTGAGCGGACACTTCTTACCATTCCAGTCTTTGTTGTTTTCAGTCAATTTGGAGCAGCGGCTTTCCAATCGCGTCACCACTAGCTACTCAGCGCAAAGTTGCAGAGTAGTACCGACGCGACGTGTGGAAGTCTCGCCGTCCTGCTTACTCACAACCTATTCTCCCTAATAAATGCAAGCCATCTTGGAACTCGCCGCACTGGATTCACTTCCAGATTACGTCAGTTCCAAGACTGCATTCATCCTCGTACATCCTGTTCTTTGAAAACAAAATTTTAAAACCTAGAAAAATCAATGAAACTTATTTTCTACAACTAAAAAAACTAAAACGCGAAACCCGTCGGAAAAAGAAAGGAAAAACGAAAACAGTCAGAGTTAACTACAAATATAAACCCGCTCCTTTAGTGTAAAGAGCCTAAATTTGATCAATCCTGCCTATCGTGTTTGACTGCCTACGAAGGTGGGAACCAAGGTTAATGTCCATCTTTAAAGACAAGAAAGTTAATCAATTTATAATCTATAATAAAATGTAAAAAAGTAAAAGTCAATAAGTAACAAAATTTAAATTACATAGGTAATATTGTTTCCACATTAATGTATAATAACAATATAATGACGTTATTTTTGTATAAACTATTAAGTATAATTATTAAGTTAAAATGAATAAGCCTTTTTAATAAAAGCAATACGTACTCGTATCATATAAATTTTATGATTTTAATGGTATGAAATTTCAATTTATCGTGACTGCTTGTGTAGATTCTCCCGGAATAACCCCGACGAAAAAGTTCCTTGTAACTGATGTGACAATTATTCCACAATCGAATAGCGTTTACAAAATAAGATCGCTCTCCTACTGTATGTGCAAATCTTGGTATCAACAGCTTAAGACCTCTAGGCGATGGTAGAAAAGTTAAATGTTCATGCAAATATTCTGGACAATAATTATGAATTATGGTATGAAGTTTTAGAATTGATCTAAAATAGTAATAATCATCCAAGCTCATTCCGATTAGAGACATTTTTTGCCTTGAAACACTCATATGCCGTGGTATGTTAAAAATGTACCTGAAGCAGTCATTACATGCGAAATTTATTTTGCGTTTACCTTCAAAATCTAAACTGGGATACACTATACAATTATAAGAAAAGAATGTCAGCAACAAGGATTTAACTAAATGCAATTTCATATTTGGAAGCAATAAGTTCGAAGATGATCTAAGCCTTCGTAATCCACTGTAGACTTTTCTTATGGTAACCGAGGTAGCATCACAACAACTCAATTTCTTATTACTAGGGTAGGGGTAGGGTTATACCATTGAAACCAAGAAGAGGAAAGCCTTCTAAAGATATATCACTTCTTGAGAGTACCATATACCAACCGATTTAAGTGGATTTAAGTGTATCTTGTTCATATCAGACCATGTCTGAATACATACCAGGTCTTCATTAAATCTGGCTACACATTCTTCGATTAATCCAGGCCTCCTAGATATATAAATAGTGACATCATCTGCGTAAATATGAACATTACTATTAACGACTATATCAGGCAGATGATTTACAAATACGCAGAAAAGAAGGGGTCCCAAAACCGACCCTTGTGGGACACCTCTATTAACCAGAAATGGACTGGAGATACCTTGCTCAGTTTCAATGGTTTGAAAACGGTTTGTTAAATAATTTAAAACCAGTTCGAGGGCAGACTTAGAGAATTGAAAATCGGCTTTAAGTTTATTTAATAATATTGAGTGGTCTATGCAGCCAAATGCCTTTGAGAAATCAAGCATCACTATCACACTGATTTCATCACGGTCCATAGCTGTCCTTAAATCATAGGTTACCTTTACTACTGCAGATTCACAGCTATGCTTTTTTTCGAAACCCTTATTGCCATTTTGAAAGTTTATTGTATCTATCCAATTCTTGTTGAATCTGTTGGGCGAGTAACTTTTTGAAAACTTTTGACAAAAAAGTTAATTAGCTGATAAGTCTAAACTGTGATGGGCTTGTAAGTTTTGATTTTTTCGGTATTAGGATGATTTTGGCATATTTCCATTTTTTCCTGAAATTTGCAGCTGTATATATGTATAATAATTGAATATAGGAGCTAGATGGGGAAGCAGAGCAGGAAGAATTAATTTGATAAATTTAGGTGAGATGTCATCAGGTAATTGTAATAGTAATTGTTTTTTGATCAAAGTATGCGGCAGTCTGACAATTATTATGGAACCATTGAGCGACTTATTTTAAGGTGTTGTGCGGAAAATATGTTAAGGAGCTGATATTGTCTGTTTGAGAATTGTGCAAAGGTTATCGAAAACGTTGTAGATGTTTTCATTTTTTATATATGGGATTCCATGCACAACCAAGTCCCCAGCAATGTGACGTCTATCTAATGCATCGAATTTTCCTCTTAAGATATTGTTGTCATTTGTTTCATGTTGATGTGTTCGGATTGTAGAATTTTTGTCTTGGAGAGCAATGATGTTATTGCACTGAGTTTCAAATTGATTGAGCCTCTCATTGCATTCAAGATGAGTATTATCGATGAAACTATACCGTTCATTGCAATTTTGTTCCACATCTTTGATTCTTGCATTCAATGAGATGGGATCTTAAAAAGCAAGCTCATCTGATATCACTGTTTTAAAAAAATCTTCCCTAAGGCGGAATTTCAGAAATTGATTATTTTCCAGGTTGCAAATCCTAAGCACTCCAGTTCAACTCAAAATGTCATGGGTTTATATATCTTACAAAAATTTGACAATTTTGAGCCTATGGTAGAATGAATTAGAACTTTAATCAGAATTTAATTGATTGCAAAAACTTTACATGTAGGTATTTAAATTCTACAAAAACAGTTACCTTTTTATGTCTAAATAATCATCATTAGAAAATTAGCGCCCACCAGCAACCTTAGTCGAATGCCGCACTGCCGCGCGCGCCGTTGTAAATTTGTGATACGAAGCCAAGTTATCAAACTTGTATGTAAGGAAATCAGCTGTTGTTGGCTTGAGGACATATTTCTCAATATTTTTTTAGACGGTATATTTTGGGACACCTTGTGCACTCTATAATGAGAAGCATTGTTTTTTAATTGAAGAACTTAAGAGAACATCGTTTCCTAAAAAACACAGCTTTTTTTTTTGTTGTTTATAAAGCCAAACTCCCTCTGCTTTTATATAGGTACATATTGCTCTTACATTCGCACCCATCTTCATCAAGCCTATAGCTAGCCGCAAATTGCAAAGTCAGTGTATTGCAAGAACATTTTCATGCTTCGTTTAGATCAGAGAAGCATTATGGAGCAGACACTTGGGAGTTTTGTGGCAGGCAGTAGCGCACTAATAGAAGTAAAAACAATCTCCGGCTTCATGTCGTTGTCGTAGTCGTATTGTCGTTGTTTGCTTTAAGGATATGCATATACTTATATGTATACCTATGTGGGGAAGCGTAATTGAGCATGAACAAGTACTTAAATATAGGATGAGGGGAGGAAATAAGAAGGAAGGTATTTCCTTACATACATGTTAGTCAGCCTAGAAGTATTCCACAGCATACTAGGTTCGTGTATTCCAAAATGTACTACAAGGATAATATTTAAGGAGTAGCAGAGTAAGAGGGAGAAAAATATTTATCGGCCAACACTATGAAACATGGTTATAGATGTGGATGTTGCATAATAAAAGCAAACAGCAGCACAAGCCGGCATAATATGCTGCCACACAAATGTTGCTGTTAACTTTTTTAATGAAACCAAAGTCAGTTGTTGACTAATACTTGCTTACCTCCCTTTTTTTTGCCAGTATATATGCTATACTTCTTTAGGGTTAAAGTTTGCTTATTTTTTTTTGTATTGCTTTTTTGCTTGCAATCTTCCACTGAGCTTGTTTGCCTTTTTTAGAATGTTAAGAACTAGGCTTGAATGCATAAACTCATTATGCGGTTTGCAAACTTCTAAAAGAGCGAAGGATTGTTGAAGCCGCTTTTAATGTTTATAATAAACTTTTGGAGTTTTTTTTCCGCGGATGGATACTTGAAATTGATATTAAATTTGTATGTTCCTTGGTCGTGTAGAGTTGCATAAGAATAAGTGCATAATGTAATCTTGTTAGAAAATTAAAAATTTTGACATTTCATGTATTTATATCTAGGAATAAACTCACACCAAGGGTCTGGTTTTGATTCCCAGCCATATCTACCTAAAAAAAAATGTTTTTTCTGGTCTACTGCCTCTTGCGAGAAAGTGACAAATCCTCCAAAAGTATGTCTGCTCACTTTAGCCGTTCGGATCGGATTCGGCAATAAGCTGCAGGGCCCTTCATTCCTGCACACACGCACACATGAATGGTTGGGAGTTATTGTAAGTTAATGGCCCCTAATTCTTCACGAGCAGTGTTTTCTTATGAACTGATAATTTGATTATTTTTAATTGGCGCCCAACGTGAGGCTTGCTAATTAACCACATTTTTTAATAATTTGACATTTTTATCTTATAACTGATCTAACATTCTTAGTTAAACTATTTTTATAACGTAATTGTCATCGTTTACCGCCAGCTCTCTCTATTGTTTACGGTAATTCATATCTGTGGTTCCTATACATATAGCATACCTTTCTCTGAGACAACTTAGGAAAGTACAATAACTTTGAAGTGTCTCACTTTAATTTTCAAATTACATTGTGGTTTATGAGTTTTAAGCTGGCGCCCAAGCTAACAAGAAACCTTTAATACATATATTTTTTTTTAGATATTAGAAGTCATTTGACTTAATTTTAGTAACATCTTGTCTAGGTCTATTAAATTTAACTGCTTACAACTTTACCTAAACCAATACGTGTCCCTTAAGTAGACTTAAGTTTGGAACTAACAAAAAAAAAAGCAAACAAGGATAGTCATTTATTTTCTTGAATGCTATTTTCAACACTAAAAGCATCTGAACAAACACTAAGGGCGGATGTGATTAATGAAAGTGCCTGGCGGCAATAGTGTGGCATTTTGAGATTTTACCAGCTTTCTAAGGATTTTTTATTTTGTTTTTATATTACTACTGTGCATATTTTCCTTCGCTTTGAAACGGGTCAACCTATTTAATGCTTAATGATTTTTTCACAAAAAAAAAAGATAAACAAAAAAATTGTAAAGCACGAAGCTGGCAAAATGTAAAGAAGAATAATGTATCCGTTTAGGTTTTATTTATTTATTTTTTTTTTTAATCAGTATGCGGCTTGTTTTGTTGTAATTGCAAAAGTGTTATGGCGGTTACTTAGAAATTTTATGAGAAATTGCAACAAACTTGTAAAAGGTGAACTTTTTTTGACAAAATAAATCCTTGAGTGTTTTCTGAATATTTCAAATATTATACGAAACTTTTGAAATTAATTTCTCACAACCTGTGAACTGGTTACATCTCATAAGCGTTTTAGGTGATTGTCTAATATAGATTTTTGAATTGTTTTTTTAGGTCAGAAACTAACGATACCTCAATTATCTCGAAAGCCGCTCTAACGATTTTGATAAAAAAAAAGTGTGTACACTATTTTAGATATACTCTACATTTTGGTAAACAACTTTTTTTTTATTTTGTTATTAACGGTACCTGGTATACAACCATTTTTTTTATATTTTACTTTTAAACTTGCTCATAAGCGGCTTGACGAATTTTGATCAAAATTTTTATATAGGAGGCTCTTCAATTTATAAATAATACTGCATACTAAAATTTTCGCAAAAATATTTTTTTTGGATTTTCGAAAAAAAAAATATTTGTTTTTTTTTTTGAAAATTCAATATTTCGAAAACGGGTCGATGAATTTTTTTAAATTTTGTTTTTAAGTTTATATTATTAAATATATATTATTTTTTGAATAGAAACCTTTTGTATACGATATGATCGAACATAAGAGCAAGTTCGTGCGATCCAATCGTGCATTTTATTTAAAGTTGACTAATCTTTGATGTAAGAAGGATAGAACTGTCGAATTATATTTATTTACTAACAGTCTTATTTAATAGAATGCTGTAAGCAGATGACTAGTTATAAAGTGAATAGGGTCTTATGCAACCTCTTTGTTACATTCCATATATTCCTATTTATAAAATATTTTCCCATAAAATAAAGTTGTGCTTATATCCAAAAAGTACCAAAAATGGGTAATCTTTTCCATTTGGCTGTAATGATCAAATCAGCGGCTTGTAAGAAATCGAAACTAGAACTTTTTTTTGCTGTTGTGTGTGATTTAATGAAAAAAAATTAAAAGCAAATAACCATGGAAAGGAAAGTGAATAAATAATGATGAAATAATTTTAATGAATAAATTTCTTTTATTACACTTTTAGAACCTTTTAAATCTAGTTTTCCGTAAAATTATAGTTTTGAAGTGAGTCAATAATGGGGCTGTTGGTGTAATTAATTGTGTGCTGAAAAGTATTGTTCAATAAATACACGTCGTGTGAGATTTTGGCGGCATTCGGATTCGAATCTTTCTTGATTTTCTGACGCATTTCATTGGTTGTTACCGTTTACATCATCATCTATTCAAAAAAAATATGTATTAAAGTTTTTAATTTTTTTTTAAATTTAAACCAGAACAACAGGGAAATAGATCGAAATTATTGAAATCATTTTAAAAGGATACACAAATTTAAGGCATTTTGTTTTATGTCCAAGCTCAAAATGACATTTCGTCACTATAGTTTCATTATGTAGGCTCTAGTCAACCTGTAAGTGCTTTTAGCTTATGTGTCTCTATTTAACGTTGCATAAGTTTTATATATGAGATTTTCGAGTTCAGAGGCATTAATAAGAGTGCATATCACTATATACTCCCTATAATGCACTTATAAATAAGGCTGTAAGAGATTAAGGTTTTACTATAGGGGTATTCACGATCCGATGCAACAAAAGGGTGTTCAATTGCGAAATTTTACCTTTTTTCTATAAATCGTGAACGCACCTTTTCTATTCTATTGCAACTCTGGAATAAAAATGCAAAATCTATTTGAACACAACCATTTCTGACAGAAAATAAAAGCTGCCAAACTGTCAACGACACCAGGCAAATTTTGCACCATTGTATTTTTCTGTTGCAATAGGGTTAGGGTATAGCAAAAGTGCAAAAGTGTTGTAAAATCTTAGTCAGTGTAAGTTGTTGTTGTGGTGTAAAAAAAAGTTGCACTTTTGCATTTTTACAATGATACTAGACCAGTTGCACCGGACCAGGAATACCCCTTTCAACTTTATTATATTCTCAAAATCAATAACAAGATATGTACTTCATATAAATACAAACTTAAGTTAAAAGGTGCTACTGGGGTAGATTGGTGACTGCCACGATATCCTCTTATATTCTCATAGTCAGCAAAGGCAAACATTACTTTAGCTTACGATTTTCCTCCGAAAGATCAAAGAATAGGAAACTTCTTATTCCAGCTCAAGCTAGTCCAATGAAAAACAACTTATTTACAATCAAAAAGACCCACTATGTATTCTAAATCGAGATTAAGTAGCACATTGAATCTACAAGTTTCACGCCTCATCGTTAATACGTACCGCTTTTAATATTTTTTTTCCAGTAACACACTGCGAACTGTAAGCCAGTCAAATAAAAATCCCTAATTTGCCATGGTGACGTTGCATCGTTATGAGTTCTGCTGTTAATGGTGCAACAGTGGGTTCTTACTGACTAGTAAGGTGTTGATAACGATGTGCATAATATGTTTGGTAAAACGTAAAGTAATGCAAAATTGGGCAAAAAACATGCTGTAAATAGCATGCCGTCACTAAACATCCACGAGATAATTATGGAAGAAGTAGCCATGTTATTCAGAAATTTTTATTTTTGAAAAATTCCATACAAGTCGACCCAACAACTATTAAAAAATACGAAACGTCCTCTTCTAATGAAATTCCCTTAGTCGCAATTATTGAAGTCACTGGTAAAATAATTGCGTTTTCCAAATATCATCAGCTGCCAGACTCCCAGCATAGATATGACTACAGAGAACTTCCGGAAGTGTCACTTATTTTCTTGATGGGAGGAGTTTCTTAAAGCTTAAAGCTAGACTGCACCTTGCTTCGTGTGTTTCGGAGTCAGTTCAAGTTAACGAAGAGAGAAGAACAAAGTCTATATAGTCTATATAAGTATCTTGAGTACTTCTTCCGACTCGACGACAGTTCCTGAAATGATTTATAAAATAGCGATACAGCTCCTCCAGCGCATCTTATTATTTTGCTCCAAATATTTCTGCTGCCAAAAACATTATCGATTCTTCTACCACTTGAAAAACTTGGAATTTGCCGCTGTGTCCAATACATTTGTTATAAAAGCATTTGTTTCATGATGCACTCATTGCACATTTTGCCTTCGATAACTTCTCTTTCAAGTGCCTTTCCATATTCGAAAATACTTTAATTCATTAACAATTTCGTTGATCATGCTGTTGAAATTCCATAGTTTCTACACCCTCCATGTTAAGAAATCATAATCAAAATTTGCATAGAACCTTATAAAAAATATGTAAACTACTTCACAGCAGTTTTTCTCTTAAGTTTTTCTTTTAAGATCTCTCGGTGTTGGTCTAAAAATCTTCGGTTCTCTAGCCATATGACAAATGGCTGCGTTGATGACATGGCAGCCCTGCTGTTTTGCCTGCCTGTTCTTAATATAATCTGAATTTCTTCTAATTAGCAATTGGATTATGAAGAGTTTCATCTCCTAATAGTTTTATACAGTATTTGCCTCAAACAAAACATATCAAATGGAACGAGTTTTGTTTTTGGACTTATGTCCTACCAAAGTGGGGAATATGTAAAAAATAATTTTGGACTTAATGTCCCGGCACCGTCTGGAACTCTATAGATAGGTTATTATCATTGCCGTTTTTTCAGTATTAAGGAAAATATTTTTAAGGTTGCATTTAAAAAGGATATGCCGCCTTATAGTAAGACACTTTTGACATGCTACCACTTTTTGTGAATTGGTGAAATAACAGATTTACTGAATTCCAGGGGTATAGTATAATCCCAACTTACAATACATTGTTGAATATCCATTTAAGTCTATTGTGACTAGATTTAATGATTTTTGATTATTATGTAAACTAGTTTTTTTATTATAAACTAAAATAAATAGATAACTTAATCACTTTTTCTAATATATTTTTTCTTTTATTTTCAGGTAAGTCACTTAACAACTTGAAGTAAAAAGTAGCCACGACCTCAGGAACGTCTTTATCTGAAAATAAAAATATTTTCTTACAAGAAAAATTTCAATTTATGAATTTTAAATAAATCTACATTTATTTTAATGCCAAAACAATTTTCATAATGTTATGACAATTTGGAAATTAAACAATCTATTATAATTTCAACGAGTATTTTTTTAAGTAGGAAATACCCGGCATCACGAACTAACGACGTCATTATAGAAACAAAATTAAAATTTTCATAAAATCCATCGAAGACTAAGATGTAATTTACAATCGTAACACAATTTCCCACGTAAGAGGAAATAATAGACAATTATCTGCATCTACCATAGCTAGGTTTTTGTGTACTCAACATGTAACATCTTTGTAAAAAGCTCGGATATAATTAATAAATTTTAGCCGAAAGTAAGGGGTGTTTCTCTTTTGTAATGGTGGAAAACTTTAAATTAAAATAAAAAGCAAGTAACAAATATTTTTTATACATACACATCTATGAAATTGTTTTTCTTTTCTTATACCTAACTAATATTGAGTCTCTTCATAATTATCAAATCTGCAGTAACCGGAAACAGTGTTTGACAATTTAAATCTAAAAAAAAAAAACTGCTAAAAAATTTCCTTAACCATATTTTAAAA
This sequence comes from Philhelius pedissequus, assembly GCA_910595825.1. Taxonomy (NCBI): domain Eukaryota; kingdom Metazoa; phylum Arthropoda; class Insecta; order Diptera; family Syrphidae; genus Philhelius; species Philhelius pedissequus. Next base: position 75,937,555 of record OU343162.1, read on the forward strand.
AAAATATTTATTTACGGTAGAAACAACCAATAAAAGTATGAAGTGTTCGAAGCATTTGTTTAAATTTTACGGAAACAATATTGATTCTCTCGAAAATCGTCAGATTATTTCATGTCTTCTTTGGCATAACAGTTAGGGCTTGCTGTCAATTATTAGTTATTCTTTCATTAGCCAAACAACACGAATCTGAAATGCTAAGACCCTTTCCTTTTCTATTTTGATACATACAAATTTACAACCAATGTGCATTTCATAAAAAAAAAAACACAAAAACACTAAACTCAAAACTGCCACATCTGACACTCTGAAATTCAATAACAATCAGACAATTTCTTCATTGACAGAAGTGACAAATTGGTATAAGGGGTTTGTGATATATTTCTTTGAGAGTGCCGCAGGCCGCAGATGTAAGCGTTTCTATGAATAAATTGTATGAGCCAGTTATGTGTGTGCACGATAATATTTTTGCCCGAAATGTATACCTACAGTGATAACGTTTGGGGATGTTTACTCTCGGTAGAATGTCGGGGGCACAATGACACAATCATTACTGCATTTCAAATTGCCTGAACGAGTGATTTCTCGAAGAAATGAATTCTTCGCCTACATTGTTTCATTTAACAATTTAGACTTCTCAGGACATGGAGACTGGTAGAGAAACTCAATTCATTCACCGCACCTAAAGAATAAAAAAAATGCAATAGGTATGCTATACTAAAGGGTGATTTTTTTGCTACTTGGTTTTTGACGTTTATATTTTTGACAGACCACACATGACAAATTCCACGAACATTTGACATTTCGATTCAGTATTGTTTGCCATTTCACCATGAATAGACTTACGCCTGAACAACGTTTGCAAATTATTGAAATTTATTATCAAAATTCGTGCTCTGTGAAAAATGTGTTTCGCAAGCTACGTCCGTTTCAGCGACGAGGCTCATTTTTGGCTAAATGGATACGTGAATAAGCAGAATTGCCGTATTTGAAGTGAAGAGCTGCCAGATGCAATTCAGCAGCTACCAATGCATCCCGAAAAATGCATTGTTTGGTGCGGTTTATGGGCAGGCGGCATCATTGGGCCGTACTTCTTCAAGGACGATGAAGGCCGCAGGGTTACGGTCAATGGAGAAAGGTACCGTTCGATGATAACAGATTTTTTTTTCCGAAAATGCAAGAATTGAACTCGGTCGACATGTGGTTCCAACAGGACGGTTCCACATGCCACACTGCACGCGAAACCATGCATCAATTGAAAGGCGAATTTGGTGAGCAGTTGATCTCACGTTTTGGCGCAGTCAATTGGCCACCAAGATCATGTGATTTTACCCCGTTAGACTATTTTTTGTGGGGATATGTTAAGTCTATTGTCTATGGGGACAAGCCAAACACGATTGCTGCCTTGGAAGCCAACATTGAACGCGTCATTGGTGAGATTCCGGCCGAAGTGTGTGAAAAAGTTTGCCAAAATTGGACCTTCAGAATGGACCACCTGAAGCGTAGCCGCGGGCAACATTTAAGTGAAATTAATTTTAAAAAGTAAATGGCAGAAATTGATTTATCGACCCAAATAAAAATTTCATTCACTTTTTACAAGTTTCTGTGTTTTTTTGAATTTTCAAAAACCAAGCTCTTAAAAAATCACCGTTTATAATTAGATCTCAATACAAATATTTGATACTCATCAAAAAAGCAAAGGCAAACAAATTTGTTGTGTGTACTAATTCATTTTCCAGTCAAACACCACCACCACCCACGCACATAATACTTTCACAATAACAGCCTGAAAATATACTCAGAATCCTATCGCTACACCCCCAACCGGGCGCAGAGAAAAAAGACACAATAAAAACACTTTTAGCAGGATCAAAAAAAAAAAATCGAAACCCCTACTCAATAAATCACAATACATACGTTCGCGTTACCTTGAATCTGAGCTGAATCGGAAGTTGACAATATTCTTATTCTACCATAATAAAAAAAACATACACATACACAAACATAATGTGTGTATGTGGCACGAAATATACAAATAAATCGCAGGACATACAGGACACACAAAAAGTAGACTAACATCTCCATATCCCTGGGCACCATAGCAGGTCTAATACACACATGTAGAATTGCTTGTATTCCACAAACACCATTGTGGGATGTCCACAAACATTCACAATCGCATTTAAAAAAAAAAAAGTTTGTATTGTATTTTTACAAAAATATTGACAGCGACAAAAATAGAAAAAAAAGTAGAACACACATTTTTTGCAGAATCCTTGTGGCGGTTCTATTTTCTGTTTAATAATGGTTCCAACCAAATACATATATACGTATATGTTGGTGCTTGCGATTAAAGTTTGACTGATGAACGCGACGGGATACTGTGACGCCAGCAGTGATGCTAGCACGTGTATCTATATATTTTTCGTTGACAAAAATACGCCGGAGCCGGAGCATTGAGTTGAATTGAAAATTAATATAAGTTTGTTGGCTATGTAGGGGGTCCTGATTATGACCTGGGGAGTTGAAATAGAAAAATCAAAACACCATGCCGAGGTTGGACAAAAAAAATCATAATAATGATGAGGAAAGCAAAACTAATCCCGCACATTGAGAGTTGTGAAAAATGAACAGGAACAAGATTAAGTCTAAACAGAAAAAATGGAAATAAAAATAAATTAGGATATTTATGGGATATTTATCATCATAAGTCAAGTGCCGGAATATACGAGTAGCTATCCTTATTCCTTATATAACTGCATAAAGGTAGGAAATTTGCAATTTTCTTGCTCATTTTGTATTGCGGCTTATAAATTTTCCGACACTGTGGTGTGGGGGTGGCGCGCCGGCGGCCGACTGGCAGTTTGGCAGTGATGTTGATGTCAAAGCTTATTTATCTATATTAGCAACAAAATGGTAGGAAATGGAAATGAATGCTGCTTGATGAGGAGGCCATTTATCTTATAGGTGACTTTCTTCTCTACACGAGTACACATCTGGGAATATACAAAAATTAGAAAATAGGTATAGGCGTAGGTAGTCTAAGAAATAAATATTTTTTTTTTGGGATAAAATATGGAGGCTTATTTTCTTTTCTTTTAATTCTAAAAGAATGGTATAGCTATTTGAGATTTTTAATACGAGGTTTTCCGGTAAATTAGAAATTGTGTTCCTTATTCGGAAATATTGATCTTATGGTTTTAGTGGGAATATTATATAAATCAAAAATTTCGTAACAGAAGTCATTATATGCCAGTAAGCCCAAGCACTACATTTACAGTAACATATTTCGTATAAGTACATAGGTCTGTCAATCTGTCGGTCTGTCAGTCTGTCAGTCTGTCAGTCTGTCAGTCTGTCAGTCTGTCAGTCTGTCAGTCTGTCAGTCTGTCAGTCTGTCAGTCTGTCAGTCTGTCAGTCTGTCAGTCTGTCAGTCTGTCAGTCTGTCAGTCTGTCAGTCTGTCAGTCTGTCAGTCTGTCAGTCTGTCAGTCTGTCAGTCTGTCAGTCTGTCAGTCTGTCAGTCTGTCAGTCTGTCAGTCTGTCAGTCTGTCAGTCTGTCAGTCTGTCAGTCTGTCAGTCTGTCAGTCTGTCAGTCTGTCAGTCTGTCAGTCTGTCAGTCTGTCAGTCTGTCAGTCTGTCAGTCTGTCAGTCTGTCAGTCTGTCAGTCTGTCAGTCTGTCAGTCTGTCAGTCTGTCAGTCTGTCAGTCTGTCAGTCTGTCAGTCTGTCAGTCTGTCAGTCTGTCAGTCTGTCAGTCTGTCAGTCTGTCAGTCTGTCAGTCTGTCAGTCTGTCAGTCTGTCAGTCTGTCAGTCTGTCAGTCTGTCAGTCTGTCAGTCTGTCAGTCTGTCAGTCTGTCAGTCTGTCAGTCTGTCAGTCTGTCAGTCTGTCAGTCTGTCAGTCTGTCAGTCTGTCAGTCTGTCAGTCTGTCAGTCTGTCAGTCTGTCAGTCTGTCAGTCTGTCAGTCTGTCAGTCTGTCAGTCTGTCAGTCTGTCAGTCTGTCAGTCTGTCAGTCTGTCAGTCTGTCAGTCTGTCAGTCTGTCAGTCTGTCAGTCTGTCAGTCTGTCAGTCTGTCAGTCTGTCAGTCTGTCAGTCTGTCAGTCCGTCAGTCTGCCAGTCTGTCAGTCTGTCAGTCTGTCAGTCTGTCAGTCTGTCAGTCTGTCAGTCTGTCAGTCTGTCAGTCTGTCAGTCTGTCAGTCTGTCAGTCTGTCAGTCTGTCAGTCTGTCAGTCTGTCAGTCTGTCAGTCTGTCAGTCTGTCAGTCTGTCAGTCTGTCAGTCTGTCAGTCTGTCAGTCTGTCAGTCTGTCAGTCTGTCAGTCTGTCAGTCTGTCAGTCTGTCAGTCTGTCAGTCTGTCAGTCTGTCAGTCTGTCAGTCTGTCAGTCTGTCAGTCTGTCAGTCTGTCAGTCTGTCAGTCTGTCAGTCTGTCAGTCTGTCAGTCTGTCAGTCTGTCAGTCTGTCAGTCTGTCAGTCTGTCAGTCTGTCAGTCTGTCAGTCTGTCAGTCTGTCAGTCTGTCAGTCTGTCAGTCTGTCAATCTGTCAGTCTGTCAGTCTGTCAGTCTGTCAGTCTGTCAGTCTGTCATTCTGTCAGTCTGTCAGTCTGTCAGTCTGTCAGTCTGTCAGTCTGTCAGTCTGTCAGTCTGTCAGTCTGTCAGTCTGTCAGTCTGTCAGTCTGTCAGTCTGTCAGTCTGTCAGTCTGTCAGTCTGTCAGTCTGTCAGTCTGTCAGTCTGTCAGTCTGTCAGTCTGTCAGTCTGTCAGTCTGTCAGTCTGTCAGTCTGTCAGTCTGTCAGTCTGTCAGTCTGTCAGTCCGTCAGTCTGCCAGTCTGTCAGTCTGTCAGTCTGTCAGTCTGTCAGTCTGTCAGTCTGTCAGTCTGTCAGTCTGTCAGTCTGTCAGTCTGTCAGTCTGTCAGTCTGTCAGTCTGTCAGTCTGTCAGTCTGTCAGTCTGTCAGTCTGTCAGTCTGTCAGTCTGTCAGTCTGTCAGTCTGTCAGTCTGTCAGTCTGTCAGTCTGTCAGTCTGTCAGTCTGTCAGTCTGTCAGTCTGTCAGTCTGTCAGTGTGTCAGTCTGTCAGTCTGTCAGTCTGTCAGTCTGTCAGTCTGTCAGTCTGTCAGTCTGTCAGTCTGTCAGTCTGTCAGTCTGTCAGTCTGTCAGTCTGTCAGTCTGTCAGTCTGTCAGTCTGTCAGTCTGTCAGTCTGTCAGTCTATCAGTCTGTCCGTCTGTTTGCAGCTAAACGGTGTAAGCGATTACCTTCAAATTTGATATGTGTGATTATTATGGCACTCCTCAGAGGGGAAATTAAAATTTTATTTTTAGGCTTAAAAATAACGGTACCTGCCATACGACCTTCAAGGAAAATCTTATTTTTCTCGAAAACGGCTCCTACGATTTTGATAAAAATGTTTGAGTATTTTTTTGTTGGTAATAGCTATCATTTGATATGAACCAATTTTAAGGGAAAATTAATGATACTTTTCATATAACGGTTTTATAAATATTTAGCTCTCTCGGTAACTGTTAGTTGGATTTATATCAAATTTTATATCTAAGAAGATCTAGATAGCCAAACTAATTCTGCATATTAAAATTTGAAATAACTTTTTTCTTATAATTAAAATTAATATTTGATTTCTTTTTGAATAATTTTAAAACTAATCAAACCAAAACATTTTATTTTTTATAGTCACATGTAATTATCCATTTTGCGGTTTCAAAAGTAAACGTAAATAAAACACATATAAAATATTTTTTTTCATGATATTTCTTTTCTATTATAAAGTTTAAACGTTGACATTATATGTGAAACACTACATCATTTAAATGACCTTGCGTGGTGGTTGTTACAAGCATCGATTCCTTTGAGGTAATTTTTGACCACTTTTGACACATATTGGGCGGTATCTCAGATCTAACTTGACGAATGTTAGTTTTTAAGTGCTCAAGAGTTAAAGGTTTATCTTCATAAACACGGTCTTTCGCGTGGCCCCACAAAAAAAAGTCCAGCGGTGTCAAATCGCATGATATTGATGGCCAGTTGATATCGCCACGACGAGAAATTACGCGGCCAGGAAATGTCTCTTGCAGTTAAGGCATATTCGCTTGAGTTGTGTGGCATGTGACACCGTAGTGTTGAAACCATATATTCTCCAAATCGTATTCTTCAAAAGCAGGCAAAAAAAGCCGGGTATCAATTACCATAACCCTCCGAATTGACGGCGACAGTCATTCCATCGTCGTTTTCGAATAAGTAAGGTCCAATTACACCTCCGGACCAAAGAGCGCCCCAAGCAGTGACTTTTTGTGGATGTTATGGCCTCTCTTCAATTACTTGAGGATTCTGAGAAACCCAAATACGACAATTTTGTTTATTAACATACCCAGCGAGTGTGCGAAAAATCGCCGTCCACCGCCTGTTGTTCAAGCGCCCATTCGACGTATCTAAGATGTTGTGAATGGTCAGTTAACTTCAGTTAATGTGTGAGCTAAACTTTGTATGGATGTAGGTGTAGATCCAAATGCAAAATTCGCCACAATGTGCCATAAGACAGTCCTAGTTCCTGAGAACGACGAGGAATCGACACATTCGGGTCTTCGGCAACACTTTCACAGCAGCGATATTTTCGATGATGCACATGCCTTACAATATCTTTAACCAAGCCAGTCTCTTCAAATTTCTTCACAATTTTGCCAATTGGCTGCGTAGTTGGACGATTATGTAAACCATAATCTCCTCTTTAAGCATAATATGTGGCTGTGGCAGATTCACCATTTTTGTAGTAGGCTTTAACAATTTTTATGCGTTGTTCGATAGTAAATCGATCCATTTTCGTAAATGTCAGACTTTCAGCTGAAAAAAAAAATTGCTTTAACAACTTAGTTTGACAGATGTCGAATTCCAGCCCTTTACTTTTGAAACCGCAAAATATATAACCCTTTATTTATATTTATAAAAAAGTTTGTTTTCTTAATATGTTTTCTTGTTTCTGAAATGTTTTGCCATGTCTATGGTATAGCATATATAGTAATGTAATGTGAGCGTTCAGTGTTTGGACGGTGTGTATACAAAATAATGCAATTATTACTGTTAAAGTCGCTTAGGCTCATGGAAAATGTGTTTGTTTAGTACACCGACCCGAAACATTATTGGCCGTTTGATATTAATTTAATAATAAAAGCCGTTTTCGATGGCATCTGGCCACTTCCTGACCTACCTAAAACTTACTTGCCGGGCATAGTTTTAACAGAGTGACGAGGCCGCCAGAGGAAGGAACACTAGTTGTACCAAATGCTTTAATTTGCACTAAATACAGAGTAGTTAGCTTCCTTATGGTTTCCCCTAACGGATCATTATATAATTTGTTGTATCATTTAGGAACTAAGTCAATACCTGATTTCGAAAACAGGCAATAGGATATTTCGTCCATGAAGCGTCTCCCAAAACGTCCTTAAGGCATATATTTCTCCTAAATACTATTTTAGCTTCAGGAACTACTTCGTCACTGTCGTTTGTGTTGACAACTTCGAAGATGTTTAAAGAATTCATAGTAACAAGTCTTCCATTTTCGAATGGGTTATTGAAATTCTCTTCAAAAACGTTTGGACCGTTTTTAGTAAACTTGATGATTTGGTACAAAGATCTATGGACCACTTTAAAAAAAAATGGTATTTCTTGGTCGCACTAAGGTCTGTATTAGTATCAATTTTTATTATAATTTATTATTATTATTTTGGTCTTGTAGATTACATCTAGGAAACACGAACTCCCGAATTACCTATTTCAATGTAAAATGTTCAGTACTGTGCCTCTTTCGTGCAGTTATGAAATATTCTTTTGCTCTTCGTTTTTTTCATGTTTAAAGTTCTTTATAATTACATATTAAACTAATTTTCGAAATTTGTGAAACCTATTTATGATCATTTTTTTAGACATTGTACATATATGCTTTGTTTATGAATTGCAAAATTTCTTTATAAGAGCAATTGGGTATAATAATGCCGAGTGCAGTGAATTATTCTTACGAAAAGCAAAAAACTTGGCAATTCTAGTGGAGTACGTTGTAAGTTCCCCATGAGTAAAAACAACGTGCGGAAGTTAGTTAATTTTATTGTAACTCACTTATAGATCTATTTACAGTAATATTTCTTAAAAAATGAATTATGTTTGTGAGTTATCTAAGTTAAACTTACATAATGTAATTCCGGCCTTTATACTAAACCCAATATGCCGACATAAGAACACGTGCCTTCTATAGTCGGCCACCCAATATCTCTTCACGTTAACGGGCGGCCGACTACTGAACCAATGGAATATTTTTTGATTATTTTGTTATAAATAAATAGAAAATGAAATTTCCTTTAACTTTGCATACTCAGTTTAAAAAAAAAAAACAATAAAGTAGTCTTCTGTAGTCGGCCGGGGGGACGAGCTCGGGAGAATTGAAAAAAATTGCCCTTAAAGCCGGCCTCCCTCATAAATTATTAACAAAAAATATTTTTTAAGATCTATAGCCAAAAACAACAAATATATGCTTTAAATAAATAAAAAAATAATCACAAATTCATCTACATTCAATATTTTGGCGATTTGAGCTCTTTTTAAAAATCGAAAAGGCACATTTCAAACGAGAAAACGAGTAGCTACAATGGTATGAAATTTTGCACCATGGAATAAAAATTATTAGCCTTTTGGAAAATATTTTTTCCTGGGAGGTTAAATGAAAACGTTTGCTATTAACTTGCAACGAAGTGGCCGACTACTAGAGGTGGCCGGCCTCACATGCCATAACCCTATAAAACATAGGAAATGTGTTCATAGTAGTCGAGTTGACATTTGGTATAAATTGAAAGTTAAGAACTGTGTTTATACCCAACAAATTCCAGAACATATCGTATACGTTGAAAACAAAAGGGTCACTAAACAAAAAACCTGGTTTTCGAATATGCATGGCCGATTAAAATTGGACTTACTTCAATTGTCGATAGCTCTAAGAAAAAAATATTGAATTGTTATGTTACTTTGCCCGAAATGTAGAATTACTATCTTTTTATGCAATTACATTTGAAGATTACAAAAAAATATTTTTTTACCATTAAAAATACCCATTTTGTTGTTTGAATTTTCGGGCTCCACTATTTAGAGCAGTTATGAAATGACAGCGGCTTGTCTATAAAACTAACAAGAATTCGAATTACAGTAGACGCTCGATATATTGAAGTACTAAAAACCAGGCGTGTTCAGTATTTCGATATTGTTCGCTATTTCGAGAGAGAATTTTTATGAGTTTTTCAAAGTAAAATTTAATAAAAACTACATTGTAAAAAAATGCGCCTAATAAAAGTACTTACAAAAGTCAATTGAAATATTTTGAGTCAAAAGTTCTTTTCAGAACTTCAAATTTTCTACTAAGGGCCAATTTTTCAATAGTCAGTTAAGCAGTCAGTTAAAACATATTCTCCAGATAGAGCAAAAATCAGTTTTTCAACAGTCAGATACAACTTAATCTAGGAATAAAATTATCTGCTCATTTTAGAACGGAATAAGGAGTTATAAATAAACTTCAAACAAAAATTAATTTATATGAAACGTTCGATACTCGAAATAAAAGTGACTTTCAAATTAAATTAGATTTTCTATAGATTGTTTTTTCTTTATTGAAAAATTCGATTTTGTTATCCGTTCGATTTTGTTAACAGTCAAGAAAGTTTATACCTCTGGCAAGTAACTGGATGTTTATCTGGAGATTGAAAAATCGGCTCTAAGAGATATAGTCTAGGAAAATAAGATATTCACTTCGAAAAAATTCCAACAAAGCTGAATTTTGGTAGAGACCTTCATTTTTACGTTCTAAGCAATTTTTAAAAAGTACCCTAAATTTTGACGAACAATTTAACTTTAGTACGCTATAACTTAAGAACGAATTAACATACAGAAGTGGTTAATATGTCATTTTGTAGATAATTGTACTGACTACAAGTATTGTTTTTAAAATTTTTTTTAGAAAAATAAAGGTTTTGGAAGTTATTGAACAAAATAAATAAATTATTATTTTAAGATTGGCAGTATTTCCGTTCCGGTTCCACACTTAAAACTTGGGTTTTAAAAATAGAACATGTTTTTCCAAACATAACTAAGAACAACAAATAACCCCATACAAAAACTTACATTTATTAATTTTTTTTTTTTGTGAAAAAATGTACCCCAATGTTTTTGACTATTTTTATTCAAATCTATCAATTGTGCGATAAAAAGTGTCAGAATCTTTCCTGTGTAGAATGACATGATTTCCAATGTGCACCAACAACTTAAAAAAAAAAACTTATGGTTTTCGAGTTATTTGGTAAAAACTGAATTTTACACCAACCCTCTAAAATTTTTTGATCCGCTCCAAATTAGGGTACTTTTTAGAAAGTTCTAGTAAAAATTAAGCTCTCTAATTTTCCTGGACTCATATAATTTTTTCAAAAAAATAAAAAAAGTTGGTAAAAAAAATTGTTTTCTAAAACTTTAAAATTTTTTGTTAAGGAGGTATTACTTTAAAAATATATATTCAATTTTTTTTTTCAAAACTACAAAAAGTTTAAAGATAAGCATGCATTCGATATTCCAATATTTTTCTGTCACTCCAAAAAAGTTTATTTCAGTCGGCTAGGTTTCACTACGCAGGATTTCTTGGTTCTTGATTTGGTTACGTCCCCAATAAAATTTTTCTAAAGATTTACAAATATGTAGAACGAGTTTCATTATTTTCTTGAGAATTAACATTTTTTTACTCATACTATTTTAAAACAATTATTTTCTTTCATAATTTTATGACAGCTACAACATATTTCAATGTCAAGGATCTCGGTCAAAGAACAACGAATTTGACATTTTTTGATACCGGCCCTGTACTTGCATTAATACATCCCCCATAACGACCCCATCTTCCAATGGTACAAACGTCACCGTCGCTCGAACTCTGATTCATGGTTCAGCAACAGCAATCGTAATTCGCCGATTTGGGGAGATAAGTGAGGTTTGGAAATTTAAACTCTCCCATTTCAACTCCATGATTTTATCTCACCGATTTATCTCAGTGAAATCTTCGAAATCAAGACGAGAGCGTGGAATTTTTTAATTATAAAACAATTCCACAGTTCGATGGGACGAAACTTTGCACGAAGACATTTAAGAAAATAATATTGAAGATTGATTTTCAATTACCTAATCTATTAAGTTAACGAAACTTGAGACTACTTTAATAAGAATGACGAGATCTCCTCAAACTCAAGTCTCTTTTTCTAATAGCATCCATTCTGTTCAAGAATAAAGAAATCTTCAAAATGCATGGTAATGCTATTTGGGTTTTGTCACCGTACCTCAGATTTCTCGTACATGTCAATGCTGGCCAACCAAATATCAACTATATAGGCTTGTTTATTATGTGTTTTTTTTTTATTTTAAGAAAATTTATTTGCTAATTTCAAGTATTAACTACTACTACTTTGTAAGTAAATTATAAAAAGTCAAAAGTGTTATTTAGAATTAAGTGTTTATGAATTAAAACAAAATAGATGTTTTTTGGTGCTTTTTTTTTGTAAATGAAAATGGTTTTTGGTTCTGATGGTTGTGTTTTGTTGCATTTAATTTAGTAAAATACACGACTGGATCGTAGGAACTTGCTCTTGTAACTAACAACTTTAGTGTAGTAAACTACTGACGCTGTTAGTAGGTATAGTTTGTCTGGTTATCCCTTGCAGCATTAAAGCCGATGTAGGTAAGATAACCCTGATTGTTAATATAATGAATTGTGGAATACATATGATTCAAGGAATGGTTACATAGGTACCTACCTACAAATGTATATTTAATTGGATTTGAATTATGAAAATTAGGAGGGTTTTATGTGCATACCTATATTTAGAGAACCTAGGTATATATATATGTATATACATATGTATAAATGAAAGTGAATGCTTTATAGGTTGGTAAAAATCGTTTTTGCCAAAACCATCGCTTTAATCGGTTTCTCGAAAAAACCAAGAAAACCATTAGATGCCACCGATCAATGAAAATTTTATAAAAAAGTATCCCGAAAATTGTAGGACGGATTTTGATGAAATCCGTTTTTTTTTAGAGTTTATTAATATAAAGGGTTATCCATTTTGCGGTTTCAAACGTATATGGCTGGAATTCGACATCTGTCAAATTAAGTTTTTAAACCAATTTTTTTTTCAGCTGAAAGTCTGACATTTACGAAAATGGATCGCTTAACTATCGCACAACGCATGAAGATTGTTAAAACCTACTACAAAATCGTAATTCTGCCACAGTCACATATCGTGCTTTAAGAGGAGATTATGGTTTACATAATCGTCCAACTACGCAAGAAATTGGCGAAATTGTGAAGAAATTTGTAGAGACTGGATTGGTTACAGATATTGTAAGGCATGTGCATCGTCGTTTTGCTCGTACCGCTGAAAATATCGCTGCTGTAAGTGAAAGTGTTGCCGACGACCCGAATGTGTCGATTCCTCGTCGTTTTCAGGAATTAGGACTGTCTTATGGCACATTATGGCGAATTTTGCATTTGGATCTACACCTACATCCATACAAAGTTTAGCTCACACATTAACTGAAGTCAACTGACCATTCACAACATCGTAGATACGTCGAATGGGTGCTTGAACAACAGTCGGTGAACGGCGATTTTTCGAACAAAATTTTCTTCATCGACGAAGCACATTTCTCACTCGGTAGGTATGTTAATAAACAAAATTGTCGTATTTGGGGTTCTGAGAATCCTCAAGTAATTGAAGAGAGGCCATTACATCCACAAAAAGTTACTGGTTGGGGCGCTCTTTGGTCCGGAGGTGTGATTGGAACGACTGTCACCGTCAATTCGGAGCCTTATGGCCATATGATAACCGACTTTTTTTGCCTGCTAGTGAAGAATACGACTTGGAGAATATGTGATTTCAACAAGACGGTACCAAATGCCACACAATTCGAACGAATATGGCTTTATTGCAAGAGACATTTCCTGGCCGTGCAATTTCTCGTCGTGGCGATATCAGCTGGCCACCAAGATCATGCAATTTGACACCGATGTACTTTTTTTTGTGGGGCCACGCGAAAGACCGTGTTTATGAAGATAAACCTTTAACTCTTGAGCACTTGAAAACCAACATTCCTCAATTTATAGCTAAGATACCGCCCAATATGTGTCAAAAAGTGGTCGAAAATTACCTCAAAAGAATCGATGCTTGCAACAATTCGCGAGGTGGTCATTTAAATGATGTCGTGTTTCACATATAATGTCAACGTTTAAACTTTATAAAAAAGAAATATCATGAAAGAAAATATTTTATATGTGTTTTAATTACGTTTACTTTTGAAACCGCAAATTGGATAGCCCGATACAAATATAAGTTGCTCTTTTGTTGTTTTATCTAAAGTAATGTTAAATAACATTTGCCTGAAATATGTCAATATTTATTACATGTAAAACAAACTTAGTAGCTTCATATATTTCTATCTTTCTATTCCTTCTAATTAGTGCCATGAAATTCACGTTGAATTTAAAAATACCTTAGGTCTTAAAGGCATGTAGTTAGTATTATTATTATTAGATTTCACTTTCATATAAATTAAATGTATTTTTTTTTTATTAAATAACTTTTGTAAATAAAAGTCTATGGCTCTTATTGCGAGTGTCATTTTGCTTTCTATGAACGACTTTTATCGATAGTCGAACATCGAAAATTTATTTTGGTATTGCGAATCTCTATTGTGAACGAAATTTTTCGTCTATCCATTCGATTTGTTTTCGACTCCGTGCAATAAGTGTAATTCTGTGGACAAAAGTGTAATGTATTATAATTACTTACATATTATTTTCATAACAATAAATTATTTTAACCATAGGACAAAAGTTATTAGCAATAAAAAGCACATTCTTATTCACAGTACCAGTTATCTCTGTCGATTGCGATACACAATACCAAAACAAAAATTTGTCGATGCTTTCGACTTTTGTCGCAACCAACGTTAAATGACCAATGTCTTTGTACCTTATATGAAATGACGTTCTTAGACCAAATAAAATCTTACAATCCCATTTGTTTTTATTTAACTGAACTGTTTATGTTTATTATGTATTAAATGATTTCTGGATACCTACATTCTATAGAATTAGAAACAGACACATATTTAGTATGAAAATGTAAATTTTTATATTGAGGCCAACTACTGGAAACCCATGTGGCCGACCTCTGGAGTTTAGTTTCAAAAGAATCACACTTTCATTTAATTTTTCTGAAATAATTAGTTTTTTTTTTAAGACTGAAAAAAAAACAAGAATTTCGAAATTTAGTCATTCCAAAAATCAGATAAACTAAATTTTATATCAAAAACTCGAACAACTGAATTTTAAGGGACAGTCAAATGTAAAAAAAAAATGTTAGGTGGCCGACCACTGGGTCTATCACCCCACCTCCCCTATACTTTGGCAATATATTAAGAACAAAATCGTTAACTAAATTTGATTGACATTGATACGTTGTAAAAACTTTCTTCTTTTTGCCCACACTAAAAGAGATTGGACTAACCTTAAGATATACTGTCACCTGTGAAATAGTTTAGAAAGAATGCCGGAGAAATAACACAGCCCTCAGGTACACCGACTTGAAACTGTGAAATGTTAAATAAATTTAACGATCCATGTTCTGTAACTCAGGAGATAACTTTTCTTCAATTAACGCCTCTGAAAAAATGGGTTGTTGTAAGTTGAGTCGATACCTTAAATTTTTAATTCGTTTGGCTGGGATTTTTCAATGGATGACGATAAATTGAAAAAGTAATTTTGGCATCTTAACAACAAAACCAAATTTTTTTTTTTCGTTTCTCGACTACTTTTATCGATTCGAAAGTTAAAGAACATGGGCCCAGGAGCTAATTTAGCATTAATTAGTTTATGTAAATGTTCTTTATATAACAGGCTTACAATTTCTTACTGAAGAAGATTCCCAAGAATTTTCCAATTTTCTAATTCAACATTTAATTTTAAATCCATTTTCAAATGTCTGCTCTCCAGTGTGGCAAAATTGAGAACAACAACGCATTTCGATTTAAAATAAAAACATCAGATTACTTTTTCTTCCAAACAAAGGTGTCTTTTTGCCCACACTAAAAGAGATTGGACTAACCTTAAGATGATGGGATACTGTCACCTGTGAAATAGTTTAGAAAGAATGCCGGAGAAATAACACAGCCCTCAGGTACACCGACTTGAAACTGTGAAATGTTAAATAAATTTAACGATCCATGTTCTGTAACTCAGCCGATAACTTTTCTTCAATTAACGCCTCTGAAAAAATGGGTTGTTGTAAGTTGAGTCGATACCTTAAATTTTTAATTCGTTTGGCTGGGATTTTCCAATGGATGACGATAAATTGAAAAAGTAATTTTGGCATCTTAACAACAAAACCAAATTTTTTTTTTCGTTTCTCGACTACTTTTATCGATTCGAAAGTTACAGAACATGGGCCCAGGAGCTAATTTAGCATTAATTAGTTTATGTAAATGTTCTTTATATAACAGGCTTACAATTTCTTACTGAAGAAGATTCCCAAGAATTTTCCAGTTTTCTAATTCAACATTTAATTTTAAATCCATTTTTAAATGTCTGCTCTCCAGTGTGGCAAAATTGAGAACAACAACGCATTTCGATTTAAAATAAAAACATCAGATTATTTTTTCTTCCAAACAAAGGTGTCATTAGCCTCAGAAAGTTCTGCTGCAAAGCTGATTGTTCTCAAATAATGAAGCATTCTAATTTTACACGAACAAAAGTCTAGATGGTATGCTTACAATATGACCTACTTATTAACCTTTATTAAAACGTTCAGAAATTTCTCTACGAAATGTTATGTTGACCTATGAAGACTTAGTCACTTGATATTTCTGTTCAAATCGTTTCCATCCATTAGGTTATTTGTTTTTGTTTTTTGAACAATCAAAAATCACCATCAACGTAATAATCTTAGAAACTAGAATTCTAGGAATGATGCCGGTTGTTACATTATACGTATACATAGCAACTAAGGGATGGAACGAAAAAAAAAACTGGATGAAATCTAATACAAAACCTGCAGCTCCACAAAACAGATACAAATTCAAACTCCATTCAAAACCATTTGGATGTTGGTTTTAGTTGCCATTGTTTCCATTTAGAGCGGGAAAACCAACACAAAGTCGCAAAAAGACATAATACGTAGGTATAGATACCAAGTGTATCTTCTTCTTCGCTTTTGTCCTAATGGTTATTTTTGCTGACTCGCAACAAAACATTTATCCTTTGAAATTCGCATCCTTATCTTGTTGTCTTTTTTGCTTCGTAAAGAGGAATCCTTCCCTAAGCAGAACGACACACCAGATGGAAGCAATATTAGAGCGTAAAAAAAAGGACGGGTGATGCCCTATATTTTGCTTTTTTGTTGTTTTTCTTGTTATATCGCCTTAATCGTTGGTATAGTATAGAACGACAAAAACCACGTGCTAGTCATCATAGTGTTTGCAATGATTTAAGAGGAAAATTTGTTTTGCCATAAAGTTGAATGTCCTTTTTGATGACGCGCACACGATAAAGGGTTATCCTCAGGATTCTAGTTGCTATACTTACCTACCTACATATAAGAAGAACGCACGTTCTTCAAAAAGGATACAAAACAAAAAAAAATCCCCGTGCATAGTGCCATTTTGAAGTGTCAATTCAACACTTGTGCGGTAACCACAATTTGTTTCTATCTTCTTTTTGTTATCTTTTTTTTCTCATTGACCTCGCAAGGATCTAAATTGAACTAACTTAATCCGCCCCGATACGTACTACCTACAATATTGAAGGAAAATTCGCTTTGTTTATTACCACACGTCAAATATTGTAGGTAGATAGGTAGATGGCAGCAAAAAACAATAAAAATGTCCTCATGAGAGCAATTTGTAGCAAACGTAACAAACGTGAGTTTTGCATATACACGCATACATGAAAAAGCAAAAAAAAAAAAAAAAAACAGACAAAGTCAAATGAAAAATTGAAGGATTCAATGACTTACATACATGATTAGACTCTGTGAAAACCTTATAAGAGGACTCGTCAGGATTTTTACTCTTTAACCAAAAAAAAAATTAAAATGAAAAAAGGCTTTTTGATGTTTGTTTAAGCGTAGGGCATATCCTTTGAACCTTAAACATTTGATATTGGCATGCAGATAAGATACTTTCGGGTGAAGGATCAATCAAATTATTTTTTTTTATTTATGGTAAAGGATGAATTGGGCTCCCGGAAATTACACCAGATTAAAATACGCCAGAAAATTCTTTATACAAAATTCTGATCTTTTTTTCTAGAACAAAAAAACCAACATATTCTGATATTTTTTCCTAAATTTCTGGCCTTTTTTCCAAAAAAAATTCAATCGTTTTTTCCATTT
Organism: Philhelius pedissequus; assembly: GCA_910595825.1. Classification (NCBI taxonomy): domain Eukaryota; kingdom Metazoa; phylum Arthropoda; class Insecta; order Diptera; family Syrphidae; genus Philhelius; species Philhelius pedissequus. The sequence continues at coordinate 75,955,013 of OU343162.1, forward strand.
TATGAAAAAAAAATTGGAAAAAAAAAGAAAAAATCGGGCTTGTGTGAAGTGTTTTTTGCAATTAGGTTCACGGCGTACTAAAAGCTTGGCGCGTACAACCCCCCTGATTTGCCAAATATAGGATTTGGGGTGGGTACAAGTTTGGGTATAAGCAACATTTTTTTTTTTGGATTTAAAAATTTCTTTTTAAAAAGTTCCAAAAACAATTTGTATATACCCAAACTTGTACCCACCCCAAATCCTATATTGGAGGTTGCAGGTGGTAGCATGTCCCCCTTTACACGCCAAGGTTTTTGTAAGCCGTGGACCTAATTACAAAAAACACTTCATACAAGCCGGAATTTTTTTTCTAGCTTTTTAAAATTTATAGTTTACATTTGAAATATATTTTATGTTATGAATAAAGATTTCACAATATGGCATATGACACATAAATAAATCCCATAAATACCTTAAAACATTTATGGTCTTTCTTCCAAAACTTTGTTATTTGGAAATTAGACCAGAATTTACAAATTTTCTGGCTTAATTTCCATTTTGCTTTCAGGCTGTTTTTTTAGGTGTGGAACCTATGTGGTATAATTTCCAATATTTCTGGCAATTTTAAGCCAGAAAAAAATTATATGACGTTTTTTTCCAAAAAAAAAATTCTGGCACAATTTCCTCTTGCGAAAATTAAGCTAATAGATGAAAGTACACAAGGAGATTTAAGATCCTTTTTACTTTGAGATGGTGGAGAACTACATACCGTATGTCGGTATTATACTTCTATTATACAGAGACACAAGAATTTGGATTAAGTTTACAAATGTATGATCAATATTTCGATAAAATTTTATGAAATATGAAATACAACATCTTTCAAATGTCCTCAAAAAGGTAGTGGTTGCATACACTTGGTTTGAATAGGTCGAGAGAAAATAAATTCAAATAAGAAGTTGTTATGTAAAATGTGTCACCGTCTCGTTGAAACGAAAAGTTTTCCATACACGCATCTTTTATGTTAGGCTAAGAAAAAATCGAAAATGCAATTTGTTGTCATTAAAATTAGTCCAGTCGGGTTAATCATTTCAAATGGAAAAAATTAATTTGCACAATTTTCTTTCACAGTTCGTTATAGGGGGTTCTTAACAGTCTAAATCGCGGTTTTGAGGAAAATTCGCGCTGGAGCGCGAATGGCCAATCACTTCGCCATTTTTGATTTCTAATAAAAATAATAAAGGTGAAACTTTTTCATACGATCTAGTCGTGCATTTTATTTAACATTAAAAAGTGTTTTTTGTGGACTGTGTTGAAAATGAAATCAAATTAAAACTTTTTTAAGACTACACATCGTTTTTAATTTTTTCTTACTGATTTTTTTTCAGTGAGCCCCCCTCGAAAAGTGAAACTGTATATGCACCTGGCTTCAACAGTATTCCCGAAAATCGATATTTAGACTACACATGATCTCCCCAACAAACTATGAGAGAACATTGGGCGAATTAATTTGGGATTACAAGCCCCAAAACAGCGAACTGGAAACGAAAATTGTATGAAGTAATTTTTTCCATTTCAGCCTTTTTTTTTGACATCCCGACTGGGCTAAGACCCAAAATACAAAAAAACTCAAAATTCCTAAATTCGCTTTCCACGAATCAAACAAAATTATATAAAATCTTCTGTTTTATTTGTGTTGAAAGTTTCCTTAACTGACGACTTTCGCGAGGTCAAAGGATTTCAACAACCTTCTTGGGTCTTCTGTCGCACAACACTACTTTTGTTTTACAGGATTTTGGTCAAACAGTAGTATGGCTTTTCTTAATTTTGGACCTTCTCGACCACCATTTTCTGCAAGATTATTGTCTGCTTTATGTAGAGTTTTTTTCCTTATTTACTTATCTCAGGTTGTGCGATAATTTTAAATAGTATCTTAACTATTAAGCATCTTGTACCCTGTTCGTTCTCAGGCTAGCTATCACCAGTTAAGCAGGCAAAATTTGTTGAAGTTTCTAAATTCCCCTATTCCGCCGGCTTTCCTCGGAATGTTGAAGGCTTTTTAACCCAAATCAGTGGTGATTTTTCTATAAAAAACAGGTTCAAGCTTTTTCGTTAATTTTTGACAGGCTCCTATCGAAGTAATTAGTTTTGATTCTTAGGGAAATGTCTTTTGCTATACACAAAAATGTCTTCTTAGCCCGAAGGAGCCAGCGATTTTCAAGAGTTATTATCCATTATCAGAGTCTATTGCAGATCCTAGATTGACAAAAGTTCATAACTAAATCTATCGATCGGGACGTTATGCCCAAGACTTTAGTGTAAGGTGGTCTTTTCTTGATGACATCTTTTCCTTGGTCTTAATTTTAGTCGTATCTCCTTCGCTTACAAAGGCTCAATTAACGGCACGTTTTGTTTCTCTCCTATGTGTTAAGGTACTGTGAATACCGTCGGCATATTAGAATAATTAGAAGGACCTTTGAAAAATTGTGCGTCAAGTATTGGTGCCCAGAGTTTTGCACAACAGTTTTAAATAACAATTTTAAGGAAGTCACACATCGATTTCCTTTAAAACCTTTTTTGATACCAGAATCACTCAGGTTTTTTCTGACCGTGATCGAGTATTAGCGTGTGTTTTTCATATCGTCAGCCTGTACACTGGGATGAGTTTTGCAGGACTGCCAAAATGAAACATCCTGAGTTTTTAACACGCCTACAGAGACAGCGAAATGCATCCATCATTGGTTGTTGGAAAATGACTTCAGGCATTCACACAATACCGCAGAAAATATTGTGTATATCCGAAGTTGCGGTAGCTAATGCCTTTGTTCTTTTTTTATATTGGGTAAACAATATAAATAATCTACATCCAGCTAAGCTTTCCTTCAACCATAATTAGCAGATGAGCACTAACTCATGTTCCTAGCTTAGTCATCGTCAGCCCCTTTAAATAGCTGGACAGTAAGGCTGTCAGCTTAAGGGAGTGCTTACTGTACCGCATTGTTTCAACATAAGCAGATATACGAATTGGTTTTATGTGTATATGTTTTATTTTTATTACCATAACTTATATAATAAAATTATGACAAGATTATAAAATGGTTGCCTAGGATAGCAGCCAGAGAAGAGATTGTGCTTTTTTAAAGTCCGGAAAGAAAAAACAAAATTGACCCTAAGGGAATTATTCCAAACAAAATCTGCTTAGACGTTCCTCATACATCAGGCATAGATCTATGCATTCCATTTGAATACAATTAAAATATTTTAAACTTTAGGGTTTCACGTTAGATCTGACATTTTTATTCAAACATACATACATAAAAAAAAACAGTCATATAAATTTTTTCTTATTGATTTACTTCACAAGAAGTAGAGGGTCTATTTTATATAGTTTACATAAAATACAACTAGAAGGAAAAAACGAACTGAAGCCCTTATAGAAAAATAGAACAAATGCTTAATACTTGTATGTTATATAATAAAAGGGTGTTTCCTTAATCCGTTGTATGTTCATGGATACCAGAGTTCTTTTAAGAAAAAAAATATAGTATTTTTTTTTTGTTTTTGGGGTTGTCCCTCACCTACTTTTGCTAGATCATAAGTGCAGGTGTTTCCTTTGATTGAATTTCTTGCAAGGATTTTGCTGTCGACCCTAATTTAATTTGCATAATTTGTGCGGGTAAAGCTTTTGAAATCTGCCCAGCCCATATATATTTTCAGTCTTTTGTTATTTTTTTTTTTGTGAGCATGTATAGGTTTTCCGCATCGTAAGGAAATTGAATCTGTTGGCTGACCCCATCAGGTACCTTAGTTTCTTGACAATCTTGTTCTTCTTATAAAATTTTAAAAGAGGTTCATACTTCTGAACGTGTTGTGTGTAAATTCCGTTTAGTTTTCCTGGCTTACATTTAAAAGTCCTCGACCAACAAAATTAAGAATTTAATACCTACATAGAATTTGGATTTATGCAAATGAGATTTTCATATATAAATGTTCAAGTACTAGGTTTTAAGTATAAGTAGGTACTCATATACATACATAATGCAATAATATTTTTTTTTTTTTTCAAAAAATAAAACTTACATCAAAAGCTATATCTACTCATTTCGTTCCGGATTTTCTTTTAACAACATGTCTATTTTTGTCTTTGCAAAGTGGAAATCAGAACGCCGGAAGAATTGGAACGATCTTCAAAACTTTTCAGCTCCATTACCCTTAAAAAATAACAAACAAAATCGTCCTCTTTTCATTTTGCGTATAAAGACATTACTCTCGCGTAAAACTCACCATCTTTCAGCTTTTCGCATGAACAAGTTAAACATTCCCATTCCCGTTACGCTGTATCCTTGTTCACCATTTTTTTTTATAAAGTGTGCGTCGAATTGATTTAAAAAATGACAAGCAAGAATTTCAATCAGGAAAGGGAAAATAATAATAAAGTGTTGGCGCTGCTGTGTAAAACGTTTCTGCTCTTATGTGTTTTTTTTTCAATTCAAAGGATAAAAGCACACAAAAACAATTGAATCCCCATCAGATAGGTTTATTTGTATTTTAGTGACAAAACATGTTAATGCATAGATAGATTCCGCACATATCAAATGCGGTATGAGAAAGGATTGATAAATTATTTGTGGTTTGTTCTGGTTCGTGTGTGGTTTGTCGTGTAATGGAACACCATATTGCCACCGCAGAGCAAGAACTAGGGTACCTATACATGTATCTTGACAGTAATGCTCCTCTTAGCTTTACTTAATTTTATGGTACATCTTAAAACCTATAATCGTATATAATCGTGGTTTCAAGTCGAAACCAAAAGTTCTCGAAGTGAGTTTTCGTAAGCAAAAAGTTTTTAATAAAAAAAACACTAACAAATGCCTGTCCAAGTACAGAGAAAGATATCCCGAAGCTTATAAACAACAACTAATTTAGGAACTCAATTATTTGCGCACTAATTTTAAATAAGAAAAAAACACACAAAAAACTGCACTCAAAATTTTGTCTACACAAATATCAACAGTCAACTAAATTATTGGAAACAATATTGCACAGACTGCGGCTTCTAGCCAATAATTGCTTGCAAATTTTGCACACAAATATTGAGCGTCATGGGAAGCTTAAGAAAAAGGTTTTTTTTTGTTCAATTGCTTCAACTTTTATGGGTGTTGCAGCTGTGAGCAATCCACTAAATTATATTAACTCCCACCATAGTTCTGAAGATTTGTTTTCCAAGAGTGGTAAAACCATTTCGTAAGCTTTTCGATCTTAACTGGAATTAATGGAAAATATCATTTGTCCACGTTATCCCCCTTTAAGGCTGGGTTGCCTATATGCAAATATTTTTCCGGTCCTTACAAATTCTAAAATAACTTCTACGGTCCCAGGGATAATTAATTGAAATGAAATTAATTATTTAGGTAATGAATACAGCTAAAACATGACATTTTTTAAATTTTATTTAATTTTCTTTTGTTGGCCATGAAAATCAAAAAACCGACTGAATTTTCGTAAGCCTATCCTGACTTTAATTGGGAGTGTGATTTTGCCAAGCCGCGCTACTTTTTACTTTTTTTATTTTTATTTCTAAACAAGACGGAACAAATAAAGAGCGAGGTTATTTTTGATTTTTTTAATTAATTGTTATTGATGCAAACAAAAATTGTCAAGTTCGGGGCTGGTATTAAAAAATGTCAACTTCGTTGTTCTTTGACCGATTTCCATAAAATTGAAATGCATATATATGTTGTAGCTGACTTAGAATTATAAAAGAAATTGTTTGAAATTAGAGAATTTTTGATTCTGGCGCGTGTACATACATAAGTACACACACTCTTTTTTTTTAGATCAGATATAGAATTTGTCCACGTCGAATTGCAGTGATTGCGCATCTGTAGCTCTGGAAATTTGTTTATATATTATCATATCGTCTGCATAGATTAAAATATGTGGATCAGAAAAAATATTTTGTCTAGGTATATCATTAGTAGTTAAAAAAAAATAAAAGGTTAGCTGACTTCCCTGTATGACACCAGGCGTTCTACCGATTGAATTTGGTACACAGATCTGAATAAAACTCTATATTTCCCGTTGATAAAATAGGAATTAATCCATGAAATATAGATAAAGGGGGAACCTAGTTTTTTTTTTAATTAAAGTAGAATAATATTATGGGCTTTGCTAAAATCGGTAGTGACATGTGCTAATGGTTCCTTCATTTTTTTAATACAATGTAAGGAACTGCATTAAGACTAGCAGAATAATCGTTTTTGAGCAGATGCAGTAATTAAGATGGAAGGGTGTCGTACGAAAGCTCAAAAACAAAATAACCCCATTGGCCAAAATCCCCAAAAAATAAAATCCAAATAGCCAATATCCCCACAGACATTATACATATGACAAAATCCCCAACGAAAAAATCTTTCTTGCTAAAATCCCCACGGAGTCCCCAAATCCCCACTGGCCGCTCCATGTTATTTCTTCATTATGTGCACTTAGTTTTCAAAAAAAAAATTTAATGATATTCCCTTATTGTGATACAAATAAGTGACAACAAGTAACAGTTTCTAAACAATCAATTACTATTAATGTTAATTACTTATATGACTATGTATTTGTTTTCCTAAAATAAAAAAAATGCATTTACTCTTTGGATTACATTTCATGCAATATAAATCAAAGCCAATTTCCCCAAAACAAATATGGTCAAATAGTGAATCATCCGATGAATTCGCGTGCGCGATTTCATCGGATGATTCACTACTTGAACATATTTGTTTTGAGGATATTTAAATGGGGATTTTTGCCCTGGAGATACTTTATTTGGGGATTTTGATACTGGGGATTATAATTGTGGATTTTGAATTTGGGCAATTTACTTTGGGGATTATGTCTTGGGGAAAATATCACCAACCCGTTAATGAAGTCTGACTGAAGCCATTAATGTAGCTAAAATAGTTCAAATATGCTCAGTATTGTCACTAGAAGAGGCAGTACTAATTTTTAATGATAAATAATTTTTAACACTAATTTTGCCGCAACTACAATAACACCCTCAAAGAATGTACATATATAGCTATTTTATAGCAGCAAATTTCATAATTTCTGATTTTTTGTTTGCAGATCAAAATAAAGGTCTTCTAATAGCCTATTCACATCAAACTCGTTTACCCTTTTCGTTTACTAAAACGAGTAGAGCGTTCACACCGAACATTTACTTGTTTTGTTTGACATTTCAGTTTCTTTTGAAAAAGCTGTCAAAACGTTGATACACCATGAATGCTAAGCAATCAAATCTTATAATGCCGCATAAAAAGAGAGCAGAACTTAAAATGAGGATTTAAACAACTTGTTTTTGAAAAGAATAATTGAACTTATAAATAAAAAAATAAAATGCCCGACTGGATCGTACGAACCTGTTCTTATAGCTTACAACTTTAATGTAGCTATAACCATTGAGGTTTAGCTAGTTAGGTGTGGTTATCCTATGCAGGTTTAAAGCAGGTAATCTTACTTTGATTATTAGTATAATGATTGTCGATTCAAGGAATAGTTACATAGGCACTTACCTACAAATGTGTATTTAAATCTAAGTTATGGATTTTAATAATGTAAGTTAGGAGAGTAAAAAGTATCTACATACATATATAGACGGAACCTAAGTATGTAAACATGTACATATAATAATGAAAATGACGAATGTAGGTGGGTAGGCATAGCTATATGCATATAACTTAATAATTTAGGTGCAATATACAATATTGTGCATAAATAATATTCATGTGATTTTTAAAGACACATATTTATAAATAAATGTATGAGGGCCTAAATTGTGTTTAGCATTCAGTGACATATGCAAAAATTCGTAAAAAAGGAAATAATAATATGGTAGAAATAAATGGATAATACACATAATTAAATGTTTTTATATTGCTTAGTCGTTATATTCAATGATAAATAAGAATATAAATAAGAATATATAAAAAAAATTCAAAAATCGTTGAAGTAGTTTTTTAAAAAGATTACTTTTTTTATGTATAAAATTTTTAAAACAATTTTAGAAACAAAAATTCAGGTACTAAATTTTGAAAAATCGATTTTTCAAAAAGAATGTATTTATTTTTAAAAATTAAAAAACTTCTTTTTTAAAGTTTTCGCATGTAGTTTTATTAACAATTTAAGGCGCCATTTATACAAAATTATATTAATCGCTTCATCCAATGTTGAGAAAGTCGAAAATATGAAAAGTGGTTCTATGGGGAGTACCGTTAATAAGTACGCAAAAAAAATATTTTTATACTTAAATGTGGACTGTACTAATCTAAAAACACAGACATTTTTTTACAAAAATTCTTGGAGCCGTTTTCGAGAAATAATTTTTTTTCTTATCGTTTTTTTTTTGACATTTGTATGGGAGGTACCGTTGATTTTTATCTTAGAAATATGGTTGTTTTAAATGTTCAAGATAATATCACAAAATACCAAATACGACGTTTCGCAAAAATGCATTAAGTCGTTTTCGAAATTTTGAGTTTTCAACAAAGTTTTTTTTTGTAATTTCCAAAAAAATTTATTTTTGAAAAATTTTGGCTTACATGAGCTTCTGCGCAAAAATTTAAAAAAAAATCAAATCAACCGTTTTCCAGAAAATCGAAAACCAAAAAAATGGTACTACTAGAGGTACCAAAAGTAACAATTTTTTTCCAAAACAAACATTACTAAAATGTTCGCTTTTGCTTCATTAATGAACTGATTTTTTTTATAAAAATCGTTGGAGCTGTTTTCGAGAAAAATAAGTTTTTTATTTTTGGCCAGAAAAAAAATGTATGGGAGCTACTGTTATTTGTAGTCTTAAAAAAATGAAAAAAACGTGTGGGCATATTGCCGAACAAACAATATATACCAAGTTTGAAGTAAATCCACCCAACCGTTTAGGCTGCAGACTTCCGGACAAACAAGCAGACAGACAGACATAATTGGGGGACCCACTTGTTTGGTGTTCTCTATGATCGTAATGTCATGTTTGATTGTTAGAATTTTTTTTATTAAAATAATTACCAAAATTGTGCAATGCATAGAAGCATGTGGACAAAAGTGAGCTTTTAATAAGAATATTCAGCCCAATGTTCGATCCAGAACTCCTCGCCCGCACTTCCCCAAATTTGTTTAGTTTTTTTCTTTTGCATTTCCTGTAAATAAAACGAATTCATGCATTAAAAATTTGCAACTCGTTTTCAAGACGTTTTATCTAAAAAGAGGCGTTTTGCAAAATAAGTCGTTTATGAAAAATGTATTGGAAAGTTTTTAGTATTTTTTTTGAGGAAAACGAGTAAGATCTCGTTTATGGTTTGGTGTGAATAGGCTATAAAGAACATGATGTTTTGATTATTATTATTATATTTCAACAGAGGACTCTGAAAATGTTTAAAAACAAAACAAAATAAAAACGAAGTGAGCAATTTACTCTGGAAAAAATAAGAAAAAAAAAACGAAATTATAGAAAGATACATATACCCGAACAATGAGCAGATGGAAATGAAAATGGAAACTAGAGAAAGTGTCAGAACAGATAGAATCCCTGTATTACAATCATTTGCACTTTGAATTGCAAAATGCACTTAGCAAGCAATTCAAGTAATTGTTGCTGCCATAGCAAAAACACAACGAATGGAAACATCCTTGTTAAGTTGCTTTAGGCTTCGGCTCAGGACATACCTACATATACACATCCATCGCACGCGAGCAAACCTTCAGATCATTTTTAGATTGATGTGCCTATGTTGCTACTCGTTGGAAGGTACAGAAATACGAAACCTTTGTTCCTTTATCTCTATCATTTGGAGGAAATGAGAAATACCGCCCCGGTATATTAATGTAAGTGCTTCGAGATGAATAAAAAAACAAACAGAAAAAGAAAACGGAAAAATTAATTTACTAACAATACCAAGCCGGCTTTTCATGTTGTGCAACTTTCATTCATTCTATATACCATGCAGCGCTAGGCATCAGGTAGAATTGTACGTAAAGGTATGCATATAACGTATATAACGCAACAGAGAACATTTTCAAATTAGATGTAATGAATAGCATGTGTCCCGGAGCTGCATTACAAGCAACGGAATAGTAATTTGAATTTTCTTGCTTTTTGTTTTATAAATTTCCACAGGATAATGCTGAAAGGTAACCACGGTTTTCATCAGCTACAAAAACATACGAATACATCTCCGTCATGGGGCTTATGTACAATGATATACTCTTGTTCACCGTCATCATATGCACTGCACATTTCTTCATTACCTAACTATATTGCAATACCTACCACAAACAATATGTGACATCCTTTTAGGGAAAATGAATATTCAGTAGAATCACTCGCATAGAGTGTGTGGTTAAGATGGTTTTTGTTAAGACTAAGCAAGCGTGAATAAGAAAGTTATTGTTGTTACTTAAAGTAGTTGCTTGGTATTTTTTTCATATGCATGCGTTCCTTGATACGGATACATTCATTAAAACTTTCATAAAACACATCCGGATTTTCCGCGAAGATTCGTATCTTTCGATTAGAAGTTCTTCTCCCTTTATAATATGAAAGAAAAACAGATTTTTTTTTAAAAGAGGATACAACTGCACCTACATATGTGTATGCTACCCTAATCCTGATACACGAGTAAAAATATTTGGAGCAGGTATAATGTCACACTCATATAGTAATTGAAATCTTAAGGATGCATGCAATTTAGAGAGAGTATCCAATACCCAATTTACTAAGGATCCCTATCTATCACCATTTAAAATGGAGTTTTTTTTAAGATTTTGCTAAAACTTTGTAGATTGCATTGGCATACATGACGGCTTTAAACAGAATAATAAATTAGGTACCATTTTACAGTCGGAGATACTGGAAAACACTGACAGTCGTATTAATGAAAAATGTCCTTCACAAACAACAGTATTCTATTGTTTAGCGAAAGACTAAGTTTGTAAATTCAAATGGCGGAAAATCTGTTTTATCAATAGCATTTCGAACTAAGTCGACGGAATAAGTCCTAAGCCTTTTCTAGTCCATGTTTTTTTTAATTTGGTTGTGACATACTTAGACCATAAGTTATGTGATACAACGAGAATCTGAAGATTTCCTCCCAACTCTGTCAAATCAGTTGGAGTTTTTAATGAAGCGCGAGAGACTAATAGAGAACTTGGATGTTTGTAGAAGAAGTATCCCAGATGGAGCCTGCGTCGTTGCTATATGACATGGCATGTGAAGGGAAGATGATGCATCGTCTTCTTCTTCTTCACTACAGCTTCTGCAAAAACCAGTTCTGAATATTCCAATCCCGGTTGCGTACTTGCCTAACGACAGTGTCCAGATATGTTTATTAGGGAGCTGATGTGCAATCTGCTTCAGATTGAGATTTTCTTATTTGACACGCAAGTGGTGATGTTATTCCACCTAAGGCTTGTTGCCTTCATTACCTCTTCACAATAAGTTTGCATGTAGCGATAGGTATATCTACTGATATTTACCCTATCTGTTAGAATAGCTAGTGTTGTTCCAATTTTGGAGAGTTCGTCAGCTCTATACTTCCCTGGCACTCAACAGAGTTTAATATTGTTCCATATAAGAGATGATGGACAGGTTCGGGTTGATCTAGAATCATTGGCGACAGAGTCTAGAAATTTCATAGCAGGTTGACTATATGATGAGATTATCAACATCGATATCACGTTTTCATTTAGCCAACATAAAACTTCCATTATAGCCAAAAGTTCCGCCTGGAACACACTATAATGATCGGGAAGGCGAAAGGAAAGACTTAAATTAAGTTTATCTGAGTACACGCTCAAATATACCAACCCCTGAGAGAGACTCTGAATAAGATTGGGCCTCTTCGTCAGAACTATTATAATCGTTCTCGACCTCGAAGGTCAGCTTATGAAGATTGAATCGTATGGTCAGATTAAGCATTGCAATTGCTTCTTCCGAAAAGATTTTGTTTTTTTGGCCTCGTGCCTAAGAATTGTTTTATATATTAGGAATATCTAAATTACAATTATTCTATTCATTTTGATATATGTAGATGATAGCATGTGAATATCTTATATTTCGAACATTTGCTGCTTGTTCGGAAAGTGGCACAAATGTCAAAATCGCATTTTCAATCTCCTTTGACCCATGTGCATTCTTGGCGACAACTGATGCTAAGAATGGTAATTATATCAAATTTATATTTAGCATACCTTGGAAATATCGATCTTATATTTCTACTTGATAGATAACTTCAATATATCCTTCAGCCTATAAATTAACTAAGTGTCAGCATACCTGTTATTTCGGCAGAAAGTTGTAGATAATTAAACAAATCTACTGCTTTTATTAATATCATTCAAAATACCGAAACTGCCTTTGGTGCATCCACTGCAATTATCCCAATTTTCCTTTGACGATATTTCTATCTTACTGCGTTCGAAGTTGGCATTTCTTTAAAAAAAAGCCTACACGCAATTTTCAAAGCGAGATTGATAGATCAAATTGTAATGTAATTGTTCTAATATCTCCTGTTTTACGTTTTCAGTAAAAATCACAAAAATGCATACAATTATTTTAATATAAATGACAACTAAACCTGCACTCATTTTTGTTTAACTTAAGGTTTGTGATTTATTTTATTAATTCAAACAAACAAAATTATTTAATGAAATGATTAATAATTAAAATTACATTTTAAAATGTATTGTTTTTTATTAAATAATTAATGACAAATAAAATTTTTAACATGAAATTTAATGAATATATTAGACCACGGCAGATTCTGAAGTAAACTGTATCCCTATACATACATGTTAAGAATTCAATCAAATATTGTTAAATATAAAATAAATTAAAAATTCATTGAAGCTAAAGCTTTTTTTCGATATAATGCCTACAAAAATCTCTGCAAGGACCGCTGCTATTATTTTTTTTCTTCTAAAAATCATTTATAAAAATTGAAAATATTTGAAACGAGCAATGCGATTATATCTAATTTTAAAAGTTTTGCGCTTTTTTAACAATAAATCGGCAATCTGAAGAATTTTTGCAGAATTTTTTTTTTGAAAAACATTAGAAAATTCTTAATACAAAATTCCAAGGAAAAAAAGCGAAAGTTTTCTGATATTTTTTCCTAAATTTCTGTCATTTATCCAAAAAAATCCATTTTCATTACCTAAAATGGAAAAATCGCCAGAAAAAAAAAGGTAAAACAGCCAGAAAAAAAAATCGGGTTTGTGTGTAGTGTTTTTTGTAATTAGGTTCACAGAGTACAAAAAATTCGGTGCGTAAGGAGGGGGGGGTGGCATGCTGCCCACCTGCAACCCTCTGCTTTCCCAAATATATGATTTGGGGTTGGTACAAGTTTGGGTATATGCATTTTTTTATTTGATTTAAAAAGTTGAACAAAATGTGCATATACTCAAACTTGTACCCACCACAAATCCTATATTTTGCCAAGCAGTGGGGTTGCACCATGGCCCCCCTTTACGTGCCGAGCTTTTTTAAAATGTATGTTTACATTTGAAAATTTTCTGGCTCAATTTCCATTTTGCGTTCAGGCTCTTTTTCCACACATATCAGGCATAATTTCCAATATTTCTGGCTTATTTTCCAAATAAAATTCTATGCTCTTTTTTCCAATTTTGAGCCAAAAAATAATTCTCGCGCAATTTCCTCTGGCGTAATTTCCGGGAGCCATTAAATCTTTTCAAAACTTCTTTGACAGCAAATTTAATAAAAGTCTTTTAAAATTTTACCGAATAATTCAAAAATGTAAAAAACAATTCTATACATGGCTATGGTTGGTATCTATGTATTGTTAAAAGTTTATATTTTTTAATTTTATTTATGCCAAAAGTAAGTTCAATTTTCGCTTCGACGTTTCTCGAAAAATCTATCTACAGAAATATATACCAGAATTCTGTTCCTTTCATTCACAGACACTTTGACTATGGTCTATATCAATGTTATTTTAAACTAAATTATGCATTTTTTTAAACATGTAATCAATAAAACAATGCAAAACAATGCAGGAAATATAAGATTGAATCAATGCATCCTGTTCGGATTAAACGCTCGGTATTGTCTACTTACATATCGAAAGCCGAGAAATATGACAGTCAAGAGAATCTTTTCCTTTTTAAATAAAATACATAAATAAATTAAATAAATTTTACTTTATTTTTGGAAAAGTATGTTCGTTTAGCAACATTCCCCAAAGCAACACAAATTCATCAACAAAGTTCCAATATGACAGTTTCGGAGTACCAATTTCTTTAGAAGTACGAGTATATAGTTACATCTTATCTGTATATCCACCCTTGTTGCATTGTATAGAATTACAGTTGTTATTTCAAAATATATCAGAGGTTAAATGTAGGGCTGGCAACGAGACCGAGACTACTCTCGGTCTCGTCTCGGTCTCGTTCTCGTCAACGAGACGGATGTCTCCGATTTAAATGGATTAAAAGAACCTCTATACAATTCAAATTTTATGCTCCGGAAGAATTTGATTTTAAGCCTTTTGGGTGACATTTGGAAAAAATATCATCAGAACATCAAAATATAGTACGTTGCCTACCTGCCAAGTCATAAGCTCACAAGATCCATTGAAGGATGGATTAAAAAACCTCTGCAACATTAAAATTTTACCTGTGAAAATTCGAAGTTTTTCCGATTTTATTTTTGGCTTCGGAAAAAGGTGGTTTAAGGCCTTTTGGGTGAGGTTTGAAAAAAAAATATTTTAAAAACGTCAAAATATATAGTCCTATTCTATTAAACGTTCACGTGAATATTTGTATTCTGCTATCCGACGGAAAAAACGAATTGTTTCAAAAAGTATATAAATTTCGATCAAAAATAAATTTTAACAATTAGATTCTCTTAAGAATTAAACAAAAAAAATATTAGTAAAGCCTTGGACTCAAAAGATAGAGGACATTTGAAAATATCTAAATAGTGAAAAATTGAGTGAAATATTCACGTGAATCGAAAGATAGCAGAATAGGGCTGATAGTTTATTGCCTACCTGCCAAGCCATGAACTGTCAATTTCATTTAAGGATTGCTCCGATTAAAATGGATTAAAAAAATTGTACAAAATTCAAATTTTATCTTGGAAATACGGCTCTTCAAAGGTGTCTGATAACGTTACTTCACAGCCTATTTTTTACGTTATCACACACCTTTGAAAACTAAATTAGCACAAAATGTAAGCCATTCTGAGCGCTTTAATACGCAACTAATAAAATTCAACTTAAAATCATAGTTTTCGATTTACACAAGTAAAACTTACTCGTTTCAAGTGAAGTCTATGGCCTTAGCTTCATGGACCTACGTAGTGCAGAACAAAATTTCTAGTTTATGATTTGTTTAGCATAAGCAACGCACAAGGATATGTCATTATTAGATTCATTCATAATTGACAAGCACAATAAAGTTGGAAAAGACGTGCAGATGCCAAGTTTGACCGAATTCTTGAGATCCATAGTGTACGTTGATTTTCACCAAGTTACCCAAGCTTGATTTTTTTTTCTTTGGCTTTTGACAGCTAAATGTGAAAATTTGTACTAATTCGTACGATTTTTCACGTTACCAAACACTAAAATCGGAGCAGTTCTTCAATGGATTTTGACAGCTCATGGCTTGATAGATAGACAACATACTATATTTTGACGTTTTGATAATATTTTTTTCCAAATGTCATACAAGAGGCTTAAAATCAACTTTTGCCGAAGGAAAAAAATTCGAATTTTTTGAGGTAAAATTTGAATTTTGTAGAGGATTTTTAATCCATCTAAATCGGAGCGATGCTTCAATGGATTATGACTTGACACGTAGGCAACTTACTATATCTTGATATTTGGATAATATTTTTTTTTCAAATGTCACCCAAAAGGTTTAAAATCACATTTTTAGGGAGCAATAAAGTAAATCGAAAAATTTCGATTTTTTGAGGTAAAATTTGAATTATATAGTAGAGTTTTTTTAATTCATTTAAATCGGAGAAATCCTTAAATGGTTTTGACAGGTCGGGGCTTGACAAAAACGGTTAATTTATTTTTTAAGAAATCGAGCGTTGTATGTAGGTACTCTTTTTTAATATTTTATTTGGTTTTGCTATGAAATATATTTACTTACACAATTCTTCCAAAATGTTATTTCCACTTAACTCAAAAGACAAAACAGACTCACCAGTTTGTTTGATACATTTTCCCGCATTTTACTCCATATTTGCAATCCGAACAATGCATTTTATCTTTACTTACATCAGAAACAAAGAAACCAAGACTAAGGATGGTACCAAGACCGAGACCGAGACGAGATCGCACATTAAAATTTTCTCGAGAAAAAGGCGAGACCAAGGCCGAGACGAGACTTGGTTAGGCGAGACCTGGACCGAAACCGAGACGAGACTGAAATTTTTCGATTTTAACGAGACCGAGACGAGATTAACAAAAGTCTCGCCTGGTCTCGTCTCGTTGCCAGCCCTAGTTAAATGTCGTGATCTAAATAAAATTAGTGATAGATAGATAGATTTATTTTTTCATTAAAGTTTACAATTTACATAATAGTTTTTACAAATGTAATTGATTTGAAAATAGTAGAATAATATAAATGTACATAGTTTGCTTTAAATAAATTGAACAATTTGTTGAAGATAATATTTTTTTAATTTTTATTAGGTTTAAAAGGCTTCATTCAAAATTTGATTGCGATAAGACATTGCTGTTTGGTAGTATCTGAAGAGGTTGTTAATATTAATATTGACAGTTTAGTAGCACCATTACTTCGTCGTCTGATTTAAAGCTGCTGTTCAAAAAAATCTTCTCATTTCGCATAAAACAGGTCATTTTCCAATGAAATATACGACATCCTCCCGTTCTCTAAGGTTATATAAGCTGCAGTTAATAGGCAGATCCTCTCGATGTGGTTTATAAGCTCCCTTCTCATTTTGAAAATCGATGCAATAAGTGCCTGACTGTTGTCGCTGTGAAAATAATTGCATTCACATAAATTGTGGTTCAGACGGCTGTAGATTGATCTGTGGGCCGAAGACGCAGCCTTGTTCAAGCAGTCAGTTCTATACTATTCGTCAACCTTCGAAATAAGATCCAAGAGGTTGTCCTTAGACCATCTACCATTTTTATCCAGAGAAGTTTTTCGACATCTTCATATTTTTCATATCCACATGTTTGTGCTGCATAAAAAAATTACGGATTCAGCCACTGCAACAAATACCTTCTATTTAACACTATGCGATATTGTTTTGTTCGAAAAGCATTTCTTCCGCGTTGCACTTATTGCACTTTTAGCTAAAACTAGTCTTTCTTTGAGGTGGTGTGTCATACTAAGATTGTTAGCAATACTTACACCCAAATACTTATAAATTTTGGCAACTTCGATTGGATCCCTGTTGAATTACCATTTTTCGCTCCTTGCACTTCTGCCCGACCCCTTTCGGAAAATCTTCACCTTTGATTTGCTCAGATTCACTCTCAAATTCCATAATCGACAATACGTTTCAAGTTTGTTAATCATCAGCTGCAGAGTTTGAGGAGAATACGCAAACAGTATCACATCATCGGCAAATAAAAGTGCTTTGATGTTTCTCCTTGCCACTTCTATACCCCCGGGCCAAAAATCTTTTAAGACATTTATGAACAAGGCAAAAAGACTTGGACTTAAAGCGCACCCTTGTTTGACTCCCATCTTACACTCGAACCATTGTGAGATATCAGAACCGTTCCAAACCGCTGAATGATTGCCATGATATATATTTTCTAGTACTCTCCCAAATTTTGCGGATATATCAGCGTTGTACAGTTTGAAGAACAAATCATCGCTATTTACTGTATCAAAAGCTGCTTTGAAATCAACAAAAAAGACGTACAGCTTCTTTTTTTGTTCAATGCAGTTGTTCGCTATGGTTTGCAGAGCAAAAATGTTGTCGATAGTTGAATAATCGCTCCTAAATCCTGCTAGAAATTCACTGAGCAACTTGTTTTTCTGTATCCACTGTGACAAGCGGTCATTCAAAAGTGTTGCGAAAATCTTATAGAACGCAGTAAGAAAAGATATCCCTTTATAATTGCCTGGATATGCTATGTTACCCTTCTTATGAATCGGAAAGATAAGAGATTCTTTGAAATTGTTTGGTATTTCTCCAGTTTCTAAAATGTTGTTTTACACAGAAGTTAATTTACCAGTTAACATTTCCGTTCCGTATTTTATGAATTCTGTTGGTATTCCATCTGCTCCAGCTGCTTTCCCGTCCTTTAATTTTTGTAATGCGTAGCACATTTCCTCTTGATTTATAGCAGAATCCAAAATTGCATTTGAATGTGCTGGTTTGCGTAGTGAATAGGTGGTGTCAAGGATTCAGGATTCAAAAGGATTTTAAAATGGTCATGCAGTGAATCGATTTTGAATCTGGTACTTATTTGTAGCTTTTACCATTTAATTGGTTGATTGTTCTCCAAAATGCGTTTGAATCTTTGCAATTGGTTAATTTGATAGCTTGATAGCAATAAACGCAGTGTATTGCTTAAGTCTTTTCTAGGACTTTGGAATAGATTTTGCAACATTTTTTTATCCATTTTCCAGCTCGATAGTCACATGTCCGTTTCCGAAATTCACCAACGAGAGGTCCAACTAGTTATATCTGGAACCGAATGATCTATATGGAATACAAGTGAACCTAGATTATACCAATTTAATTTGAGTCCTAGATAGACTTTTAGGGCCATGTATGAAATTTTCAACACGTGTAATATCCACCGGCAAACATTGCCTTTAATCTACGGCTGCAGACACATATAAATTTTGATGTCTATAAAGTTACCAAATAGGCAACCAAATTAAAGGCATTAACTCCTATCAGTGTAAATCCTTATATAAGCCCACCTTCTATCATCCAAGCCATGATTTTAAAATCAAAGCCCCAATAGCAAATTGTAAATTATTGTTATAATCATTTCAGTGATTACCTTACACCGAACCAATTTCAAAAGTTTAAACAGCACTTCAAAGTAAAAGTACATTTAAAAATTCCTCCTGTTCGCATTAATGCGTTCACGTGTTTGGCGCACCCTATACCAATTTTTTTTTTCAATTTCAACAAGCACTTTCTATCAAGCTTAGTTAAACACGGAATCTGAGGCAGCTTTAGAATGAAAATAAAAATAAAAAAGTAAAATCTTTCATAAAAGATTATAGGTGGGTAAGTAGATGTTTTTTTTTAATTTTATTTTGTCAGAATAAGTTAGAATTTCTAAAAAAAAAAACAACTTTTAAACAAGCAAGTACCAGCAAAAAAAAAATAGGGACCAACAACTTAATGGCTATAATCCTCCCTCTCTTATGTCATTGCCCAAGTTTTGGTGTTTTGTCTCTACTTTTTTCTTGTTGCTCTAAAGTGGGATTCCTTAATCAGTGTTTTCTCAAAACTTTTTCTTTTTCTTTTTTGAGTATATATAGAAGCCCATGTAATTTCAAAGTCCTTTGGTAACTTTAAAGGCAGAAATTAGGGTTGCTTCTGGTTGAACATTTTCTCTGAGAGCATATTTTTTTAGGCGTTGTAAAATCCAAATTAAATGCTATATTACCGTACAAAAGGAAACACACAAATTGTTGCAAAATGCTTTAAATTTTTTTTACGATCAATAAAATGTTTGTATATATATAGGGAATAGCTAAATGAGATCCTTCAATTAGTTTGTATGCATTAAATTTTGCTTGCACATTAGATAAAGAGGGAAACGGTATTAAGCACAGTACTTAAAACGGAGGGTGGCTATAATATTAAAATGAAACAAGTTAGATAAATTACAAAGCTGTTGTAGCCATGGGATTATTAATAAATTTGGTATATCTGGATAATAATGACAGTGATTTCTGGCTTACATTTAATATTATGAGTGCATCACTTGTGGCATATTCTGGAGGTCGTATTAATATTTAGCACATCGCTTCTTAAGTCTTTCAGGTTTTACTTGCGGTTAGGTATCATAGTGGAAGTTTTCCCCGCGAAAATTTTTGAACTCGAGATTTTGATCAAAATTGACATTATGATGATCCGCTTAAGCTGAAGAAATTTTCTTTAAGCTTGGTTCTCAAGCGTCTTACTTGAGTCCCTAGATGCTCTTTAAAAGTATTGTTTCTAGCCAAATAAATGACGGTTTTGAAAATTCAATACTTGTGAAATTCATGTTTAAATTTATATTATTAAATACATAAAATTGTCATATTAAAATTTTGTTTAGCAAAAAATTTTCGAAATTTTGTATTAAAAAAAATTAAGTAAAAAATATTAAAAACATATTGAGCTGTTTCTACTAAAAATTATGTGCTTAAGATGTGATCGAGCATAAGAGCAAGTACGTGCGACCCAATCGCGCATTTTATTTTCTGAATAAAAGATAAAAAAAAGCTGTGAAAAAAGGAGACCCTAATAAAAACATTTTTTTTTTTAAACTCATTATTTCGAAAACGACTTCATCGATTCCTTTGAAAATTTATATTAGTGTAGTTTTTCTGCATTTTCTTATATACGTGACAAAAATTATTTTCCAAAACACTACCGCACATTGGACATATGTTAAAATACTGCTAAGATACAGTTTTTTTTTTGTCATAACGGCTCCAACGATTTTGATAAAAATATGTGTGAGGTCTTAAATTAGTGCATTTTTCCATTTTTATTTAAATGGGTTTTTATTTTTTTGAAGGTTTGTATATTTTTGTGTGATTTTGTTTTATTGGACACTTTGAATTGGCATAGGAATTTACTTAGATTTTTTTTTAGAAATCGATAAAGCCGTTAGGAAAAAAGTAGAAAATAAGAAAAAAAAAGTTCCAAAACTTTTGACCAATACATAGACCATCATATCTATAAGATTAAACAGGAGTTTTCTTATAAAAATCGATCGAGCTATTTTAAAGATTCCCGGAAATTCCGCCTGAATTTTTTTTTGGAATAAAACGCAAACAAAATCAGGCATTTTTTGCTAGGAAAAAAATCCAAAGATTTCTGAATAATCTCCCAAATTTCTGGTCTTTTTTGCAGGGGGGTTGCAACCGCCGACTTTTTTTAAATGTATTGTTTACATTTGAAGTCATCATTTGTCATGTGGAACCGCCCCGACCAGACGCGCAACCCATCCACTTCGTCTTGTTTGAAAATACCTTAAAACATTTTATGGCCTTTTTTATTCCTTAACGTTATTTGACAATTAGGCCTGAATATACAAATTTTCTATCTTAATTTCCATTTTGCTCTCAGGCCTTTTCCCACATTTATCTGGCATAATTTCCAATATTTCTGTTTTTTTTCCAAATAAAATTTTACTCTTATTTCCAATTTCGGCTCAGAAAAAATTCTCTCGTTTTTTCCAAAAAATAGCTCAACTTCGTCTGGCGTAGTTTCCGGGAGCCATTTTCGAATTAACTTATCTTTTATAAAATGGTTCTGTTTACCCTTATTTTGTGACCAATCAAATTCGATTCCTGCACTTGGAAACAACCTAGTACTTTTACCTCGCATATTATCTCTCATTGTTATGTCAAGTTTGAAGAAAATATTTTTGGTACAAATTAACTGAATATATAAAAACATAAATGCTATTTATGTCTTCAAGAACAAGTTCCTCCGTTTCCGTTGTATAAATTTGTATATCCTGAAACTTGGATGACTTATAATATAAATTATTTATGTACCAACTTATGGAAAAACATTTTACAGATGCTATAATTCTTTTATCACCAAACTAAAATTCATGAAAAACATAAACAAAAAAACATCAGAAATACGTATACAAACTTCTGCAGAGCTCTTTATGTAATTAGTGTTCGTTTTTCCAAAAAAAAAAAGAAAAAAATACTAAAACGAAAAAACGCTTCTAAAAGTAATTTATTCGTTTTTCCTTTAATTCGAATGATTTATCTCTGCTTTCCAGGATTCAGGATTATTTCTTTGTGCCACAAAGACAAAACTTGCTTTAAATGCAGATTGCGCGTTTTTCAATGGAAAAGAGATCTCAATGGTGATTTTGTACAATTCTCTACCACCACACCACACCGCGCGCCAGCATAATAGGATGAACTGCGAGTAAAAAACAGGATTTCAAAAGCAAACCCTTATTACAATTCTAGTTTTTTTTTATCATTGCTTCTTGTGCTCCAATATTCCAATAGAATTTCAAAATGGCGAAAACGAATTTAATTTTAAGTTGTCGTATGCAAAACTTTAAGCCGAATCCCTTTCGAACGATTACAAGGACAACGATAGTAACAGCACCACCACCATACACTAAACCGTAGAATAAATAGTTAAGATACACAGTTCGCCTAAAATAGATATGAGATACTGAGACTCTATAAAGCAATATGACTTTGAAGTGGTCTTCCTTTTGACTTGAGTTGTAAAATGAAGAGCAATGCTCTCGCAAGGACATTGTATTGTGAGAAACATCACCACCGCAAGCTATGTAATGTATATACACAAGTTCTAGTGCAAAAATATCCATCTTCGAAATAAAAGTGGGCGCAAATACCATACCATTCAAAGGAAGTCGTCCTTACAAAATGGGTAAAATATACAAATACAAATCAATATCAAGGATTGAAATCCGTTTTTTTGAAATAAAAAATAAAAGATAAAGATGGTGATATAAGCGAGGCATCAGTCGTTTTCGAGTATCTAAGGGTAATAGTTTTTAGTTGTTTGTTTGGGGAGATTCAAAAGTTTTTTGTTTATGATCAAAGATTTTGGTCCTTGGCGCGGATATTTATTTTTGGAGAAAGTAACTTGAGCGAAAGAAATATTTCTCTTATTCATTCGACATAATATTCAACCAGTTTTTGTACCTAGTTTAGAAGATTTTACTTTATTTTTTTTTTGTAGAAAGGAAAAGTTACAAATTAAAATATTGATGAAATAAATTTACTTTCGTAATACCGGACCTTGAATAATTGAAAGATTGGTATTGTCATGTTTAGGTATGAGTAATAACAAAAAGAGGTTACTAAAATCCCGGCTTAAGATGTATTTTATTTTCAGGGTCTGCGGGCTTAAAAAAGGAATTAATTTTAATTTCCAAACGATTTTTTTTTTCGGTGATGACCCTTTTAAATAATTGATTTTTTTTTAAATAATTTGCATATCTGAATAAGATACTTTAATTTTTGATGAAAAGGTGTAGACAGCACGATCTTTTTAATAAAATTTTGAAATTGAACTTGAGTTTTTAATGAATGTACTTTTTTTTTAATTTAATTTTAAAATAAGTGCAGTCGCAGGCAAAAAAGCTTAGAGATTGCTGATCTTAGTTGGACCTACTATGGATGCACATATTTTTGTATTTTTGTATTTATTTATTTTAACATTAGTATTTTAATACAATATGTCTTATTACATAATACTTAGAAAATTTATTGCGAATTAAGTATGAAGAAGGCGCAAGCACGAATTTTTTTCCGTTTTCACTACGAATGGTACTGTGCATATTAAGCTTACAAGCAATGATAAACCTGCCGTTAACTCTTTGGAAATGCTTATCTCAACTGTCAAAAATCATAAGCAAGCTAATGATCAACATAACGAAGAAGGGCAAAAGAAAAGCAACAAGGATGGAGTTACACCAAGTTTCGACAATGATTTACCAGGGTCGTCACCGGAGCTACTTTAGTATTTTTCTTTTTTGTACTACTGTAACAAATTTATTTTTACTTATATTTATTGTTTTAAATCTTGCACTACAATCATATTTATTTCTTAAAAGTCATACATTGCTTTATTACTTAAATAATTTAAACTATATTTTTACCGTTTTCAACATTAAGTTATTATGCTGATACTTATTTCTTAGCTACAATAATTTTTTGAATTGCAAATACCTTCAGTAATGTTATCTGTAAAATTTGCCTTTCTTTCACGTTGTCGTTGTCTTTTCCTACTCAGAGGCAAAATAATTTGACTGAACTGTAATGAGTGCAGCTAATAATAGTGGAGTTTCAAAGGCTAGCAGATTTACAAACTTTAACAAAACAAGGACAATGTTGAATGTTTTTCAGAAGAGATATAACGGATTATCTGTTTGTCACGTAAATGCTAAAAGCATAACATTTAGATGAGTTCAATAACACATTTATTAATAATTCTGCAATGGACATTGTTTGCGTTTCAGAAACATGGTTGACCGATAAGATAGACAATCGGTTCTTTAATATGGATAAATATAGGATATATCGATCTGACCATGTGTTATCAAGGGTGGAGGCGTAGCCATCTTTACAAAGACAAGTTTCAAAAGTAAAATTCTGCGAATTCGCTTGCGAATTTCGGACTGACTTATATTCTTATATATAACATATACATACTTTAAATATAAATTTAAATTTACAACAAAACGTCGCCTGAGTTCTATCTTGTTCTGTGTCCATTTTTTAAAATGTTAGGAAGTCGATTTTTAAAGTTAAGATCGAAAGCTTTTGTTTATTTTAACTAATTTATTTTTGAAAGTTATGTTTTTCTGAAAGCCTTAAACATTTTGTTTTAAAAACAATTTATAAATTTCTTTTTTCTTTTGTTCTGAAATAATGATAAATAAAAATCGAGGCATAGGTCATTTTGGGTATTGAATAAAGTTGTATGGAGTGAAAATAAGTTGATAAAATTGGTGGATATTGAACAAAAAAACTTAATATTGAACAAACCAGAAATTAACAACAATGTTATAGGAAAACAGAGGCATTTTGTATTAAATTGAACAAAAACATATTTCATTATTCAAATCATATTTCATTAGGTTATCTGAACGGTATGAATTTTGAATACTTCGTATGTTTTTTTCATCTGAAATAAGAAAAAAATGATTTAAGTATTAGAAAAACATTGCCTTTATATTCGATTTGTTTACCATCTTTGAAAGATACCTTTTTAAGATCCACACTAGTTTTATTAATATTCAAAAAATGTTATATACAGTTAAATTATATACAGAATTACGCCTATAAAAGTAAATCCAAACATTAGGTTTTTTTTAAATTTTTTTTTCACACTATCAGAATTAGTCGAAGAGAGCTTATAGCAAGCTCCGTCTTGCGACCAATGGTTTGGCAACACAGAAAACTGTGTTATACCACCGGCTCATCATTTAGTGCAGTGTTAGTTGTTAGTAGGCAAACTCTATTACAAATAACACTAACACAAGTACAACATGAAAATATAACATATAATATTACGTCAATACAAAACAAGAATATAACAATAAACAAAAAAACATTTAGGAGCGTGGAACACTGGTTTTGAGTAGATTTTTTAATTTAATTTTACTGATATTGAAATCAAAAACGTTTGAATTCCAATTCCAATTTAAAAGTCTACCCATACGTGTCAATGGCTCATGCATCCCATAGTTGGTCCTATGTGTTGGGACTTTAATCAAGTCGAGTCCACGAAGATTATAACCTCCACCCCGATAATTAAAAAAAAACTGAACATAGTTGGTCTGGTGCATCTGTGACACCTGTTATTATTTGGTGGAAGAATACCAAATCATTGTTTGTTCTTCTCTGTGCCAGTGTTTGCATTTGAAGAATAGATAAACCTTGTTCATAATGGAGGGCATTAGAAGGATCACTCCACTGAAGCCCGTTCAATGCGAAACGAGTAAAGTTTCTTTGAACAGATTCTAATCTCTCAATATGAACATCGTAAAGAGGAGTCCAAACCTGCGATGCATACTCAAGATGGGGACGAACCAAGCAGTTGTATAAAGCACGGGTAATAATGGGATCAACAAATTCTTTGGACCAACGTTTAATAAATCCTAACATTGAATTGGCTTTGTTAACTATGATATTAATATGGACAGAAAAGACTAAATTTTGCGTGAAAAGAACTCTAAGGTCCCGTACAGTTATAACACGAGTTAAAATGTGCCGTGAAATAATATAGTCATGAGAAGAAGGAGAACGTTTTTTTGAAAATGTCATTGTTTGACATTTTGTCGGGTTAAGATTCAAACTGTTCTTTTTACACCACAAGGCAAAGTGGTTAATATCCTCTCGCAATAGAGTTCGATCCTTTGAGGATGATATTTTTTTATAAATCTTCATATCGTCTGCAAAGATAAGAATTTCGCTATTGCGTACACAAAGAGGAGCATCATTAATGGCCAATGTAAAGAGTAATGGTCCAAGATGGCTTCCCTGCGGAACACCTGATTTGGCAATAAAGGATCTTGAGTAAGAATTTCTTAATTTGAATTGATATGACCTATCTTCAAGATACGATGATATCCACTTGATGAAAGATGGAGGAAACCCGTATGAATTAAGTTTAAACTTGATAATCTCTTGAGACAATTGATCAAAAGCTTTCGAGAAGTCTGTGTATACACAGTCAACTTCTTGACCACTTTTTATGGAGTTTAAACATTTATTCACAAAGAAAACTAGATTAGTTACAGTAGACCGTTTCTGCATAAAACCATGTTGTTGGTTGCAAATAATATTTTTACATATAAATATCAAACTATCACATACAACTTGTTCGAACAACTTCGGAATGCAAGAAAGTTTAGAAATTGGTCTATAGTTGATAAATATTGGTTTTATCTCACTTTTTATATACTGGGGTTATAAATGCATTCTTCCAAACTGAAGGAAATTTACCTAATTTCAAAGATAATTCAAAAATATTACTCAGAGGAAGAGCTAAAATGGACCTACATTTTTTTAATACAGCAGGTGGTATTCCATCACGTCCAACAGAGTTGTCCTCTTTTAAATGTGACAAAAAGCTCAAAATTTTTTCACGCACTATTGTAACATTGTTAAATGATACTTGAGGACAATTTCGTAAAAAATGAAAATAGTTTTCGTCAACAACTACAGGAGAAACAATGAAGGATTGGCTAAAATTACTTGCAAATCCCTCACAGATTTCAGAAGTTGTATTCAAGATACGATAGGTTTCCAGATATTCGTTATAGAGGTCTAAAGAGAGTTTTTTGAATTCTTCAAAAAGGGAAATGTAAACTACTTGATTCTCTACCGTCATGAACCTTATGTATTTTTTTCAAGCCTTATTTCTTTTATTTCGGATACATTTCAGTTCTTTTGTGAACCAAGGATGACAAGAAGAATTGGAAGGAATAGATCTTTTTTTAGGAACTGTTTCCGCAACGAAAAAAACGTTTTACAAGTCATAAGCGAGAACCGCCTATATTTACACTCTTTTTTTTTTTTTTGATTGATATCACGCTGAGCCTTTGCTTAACTATGATTACTGCGATGAACGTTATAATCTCTGTTTTCACATATATTCGAAATTCTTGTTTCTTAATATCTTTTTAGGTTTAAAAAACGACAAATTGAATGATTCATTGAAAACTTTCCTATAAATATTACAGGAATATTCTGATTTCCTTGATAAATTTTCCATGTATCTGTAGAGAATGACTACCCGTGTCATTATATTTTGTTGCAAAAAAAAATAGTAAATCCGATTTTGAGAAATGTCAAGAGTTGAAAAAAAAATGTTTGGCAGACATCAAATGTTTCGTTGCCCAAAGAATACATAAAGGTAAACTTTTTCCGCAACACAACTACTGATTTTTTCTTTTTGGTTGAATTCTTTGCACGACTTTGTACTGAAATTGGCCATTCTCATGATCTTTTAATCAGGGTTGCGAATTTTTGCATTAAACAATCATTAATACATAAGTCTGTAGATGACTTAAAAAAAATTAATTCATAAGTTAGTTACTTACTTATGAATTTAAAAAAAATTAATTCATAAGATAGTTGGCAGATTGGAAATTCTTAAGCTTGTTTTAAGCAGATATATCGAACCAAAAGGAGAACTTGCAAAAATACAGAAGAATAAACATAAGAAGTTGCACTAATCGAGGTAACACTTCTTAAAAGTTGTACTTATAGAGCCAAGACATGCTACGAATGCTACAACTTTAGTGTTGCGAAAATAGAGGAGTTGCGCGAATCTAGGGTTGCGTTAATTGAGTTCATACTGTATTTTCGATGTCAAAAACATTTTTAAAACTTATTGCTTTAAAATAAACGTTAAACAAAAATTAATGTCTATGAAAAGTTCAATACTCGACATAAAAGTGACGTTCAAATTAAATTATGCTGTAGATTATATTTGCTTGATTGAAAAAATCGATGTTGTTATCCGTTTGTTTAACAGTGAAGTAAGTTTATTTCTCTGGCAACTAACTCCGTGTTTATATGGAGTTTGAAAAATCGGCACTAAGTAATTAAATCTTTTTTAATTCATAAGTCACCAACTAGCTTATGAATTAAAGTCAAGCTTAAGCTAGAAAGTGACTTAAGCCTTTGCAACTCTGCTTTTAAAACACAAAAAGTATTGAATATTTGTAGACGCTCCTCATCGGAAAATTTGGAAAAACGAATTATTTTTTTGGAACTTACACGTATTCGAGTTCATTTTTTATAACAACGCACTGCACTTGCACTGACGTGCTTACTCGATGAGAGATCAAAACACTAAATGAGGATATACTCAAATCAAGTGCAATAATAGGCGTTTTTTTTTAAGTCCGAGGAAAGAACTCGACTGTCAAAAAGATCTGTATTTCTTTTTTTTTAGCTTAGATACGTCTAATCGCTAAACTTGTGTTTCTTTTTTTAATCAGAGCTAAATCTGAGCATGACATGCTCCATTATAGCTCAGAATAAAATGACCGAGATCAAACGGAGAAAAGTGCTGAGCGCGGCTAACTTTACTCATAATTTTGACAATAATTACGAAGTAAAATAAATTAAAAACAAAAATGAATTCAGAAAACTAAAGCCTTGGAACTACTGGTAAATTAGTTTTAATAAAAAAAAAACAACAAGTTATTATTAAAACATGACAGTTCTGCACTTAAGTTTATTTCAAAATTAAATCGGAGAGCTCTATTCAGAGCTAACTAGGTTAACTCAGGTTCTGTTTAGTGATCTGCCCGGAGATATGATATTGAACAAAACAGAATTCTTATGTTCTTACACAACCAAATTCATATCTTTTTGTTCAATAAGGCACAAATTGTAACCAAATTAATTTGAACATTGAACAAAATAGAATAAAATGAAGTATATAAGAATATATTGAACAAAAGATGTATAAATGTGGATATCGAAAAAGAAAGAAATAAAAAGGAATGATTTAAAAGATATTCTATGAATTTTTTCATATAATACAAAAAGAATGAATAGTGGTTTATTGAACAAAAGTGGCACTCAAAATGGTAAGAAAAGTGGTTTATTGAACAAAACAGTTGTCCATAACCTGAAAACTAATTGAGATAGAACAAAGTGGTTTGCGCCAATCGAAAGAGGACCCTCGAATTATAAAAATCGCATTTCTAACTCAGTTTCGTCAAAAATGGTCTATTGAACAAGATAGAACTCAGGTGACAAAAACAACAAAAGCGTAGAAGATATCATATGAGTACCCAGTATGATCAGCTAAAAGAGTGGTGAGGCAGTAGAAAGAAAATTAGGTAGAGGTCAGGTGGAGTCCGGGAATTTTTTTATAGATTTCCTCCACCCGGTGTGCTAAGAGGTAAAGGCCTTATCTTGAAGCCAGCGTCCTCTCTGTTACTAGTGTCTGCTGATCGACCCGGGCTATTTCTCCCTGTGTTTGCCAGGGGCCGTTAACATTTCTGGTGATTGATGTGCAACCGGTGTCGTAAGTGTACTTGTGTTTACCTTTTGTTTGAACCCACATGGACCAGTGTAGGAAACTAGATGATATAGGAATACTTGAATGCAAGAATTTATTGGCAGCCGATGCCCGAGAAACCGATCAGAGCGACCCGATATTTCCAACCTAAATAGAATAAACTGTTTGTGTAATTGAGTGAAAGAGTTCGTTTATAAGATGAGAGAACATTTGTTACTGACGCTTTGTATTTTCTTTAGACTAGGACGTGGTGGCGCATCTTCAGCTTACCAATTTGACAGTCCAAGTAAATTTTTACATCGTCAACATGCATATGAATCTTAAATCCTTGTTACAAAAAAAAAATTAATAAAAGTGGTCGTAATATTGATTCCTGAGGAACACCAGTACCAGTTATAGAACTTAGACACGTCGACTGCCTACGAGCAATAACCATTGCTTAGAGCTGAGTCGTAAAGAAGAAAAAAAAAACAAAATTTGTTCAGAAATGTACCGCGCGAAAATTCCGTGTTAAAAATTGTATGTTATATAAGAAGATAGTGAACTAAGAATTAAAGGATTCATAATGTCTAGCCCAAAAACTATCGATTTAATATAATTTTTAGCTTTGTATTATTCAACTCCAAAATCGTCTGTCAAGCTCAGCACCAATATTTAATATTTAATATTAATTTTATCTATATGCCTGTAAGACCTAAGATCTTTTAAATGCAACCTGAATTGCACGGCATATTGTTAGAAGGAATAGAAAGATAGGAAAGAATTATTTGTTGGCACAGTGGACTTAAGAATTAGGTATATAAAACTGATTTCAGCCCACTGGAGGCATCGAATTAAAATTGGAGGTATAGAAAAGAATGCTATGTAGCGGAGGATCGAACCCACTCGTCTAAGTTATGTACCAGTCAAGATATACACTGCGCCATTGCCACCCGCATATTGTTTCTTTTTTATAGACGAGCTTATACGAGGTATCCTTGCGCATTCCTTTTTTACTTCGATATTTGTTGTTTTTCCTGGGTATCTTGAAGGACAAATAATTGAATTGTTGAAGCTATAGTAACGGGTGTTTTTTTAGACGTGTGGTTTTCAAGAAAAAATAAAACGCATAAAATTTAGTGCTATTGTGAAGAATTTAGCTTTATTATAAAGATAACGGTTTGCCATTAATCATTGTGTTTTTAAAATAATTTTGGGCAAGTGGCCGAGGCGGTCTCTCGGCGAAAAAATTCCAGCTAAAGCCCAATTTGTGACCACTTTTTTATTTATTTATTTTTATTTATTTATAGCTTAATGCAAGCAACTAACAATTACTTAATTAATATCTTAAGACTAGGTAACAATTTACGACTTAAGATTAAATTTAAACTAAGGAACCAGGTACACAGGATACAGTAAGGAAATTCTTAAGATTGGAGTGCTCGTTGTAGAGAGGGTTTGGAAAGGTTTGGATCAAAAATTGTAAGTTTATCAGCTTTAGTCGATTTTCGTAGGGACGTAAGATAAGTGGTAAGGGTCGTCCCATCTAAGGCCCCGTAAAGCAAAGTGCAAAAATCTACGCTGAACAGCCTCAATACGAAGAATATGAATCTGATGGTATGGAGACCAGACTTGAGCGGCATATTCAAGGAGAGCCTAACAAAAGATATATAAAGAGATTTGGTGACATAGGGATTTGAAAATTCCTTAGACCAGCGTTTAACAAATCCAACGGTAGAATTGGCTCTATTAATGATAGAATCAAAATGATCCCGGAAATTAAGCTGGTTGTCACAAATAACACCTAGGTCGCGAATGGAAGATACGATGGCAATTGGTTGGTTATTAATCAGATATTCGCATTGCAATAGGGGCCGTATGTCAGCAACAACCCGCCGAATATTCCCTTCCAATGCGTCAATAGTCTCGGGATTATCTGATAAGACAAGCAACATAACCCCACAAAAAATAGTCCATCGGTTTTAATCGCACGATATTGAAGGCCACGCCACAGGCCCACGACGTGAGATAATGCGCTCACCAAAAGTCTAAAAAAAACCCTTATTACAGTGAGATCTCACTTGGGCGGATAGCCATGGTGCAGAAATTTTTGTCCACCCAAATGAGTTATATTATATATAAACTTCTCTTCTTTTTTAGGACATGAAGTGGAATAAAATTATTAGATTTAACACATATGTAAATACATATAAAAATCAACCTATAAAATCTTTGCAATAATATAACAGAATTCGTATTTTTATATTTTTCGAACAAAAATATTTCAATATTTGCTTGATTATTATTAGAAAGTACGATTTATTTTGGAATCAAGCCTGTAGGTCGACCGAAAGTTGAACAGCTACCGTGGCCGTACATTTTTTTTTAAATTCTCAATTAAAGTGCTTGGTTCTTAATAGGAATTAATAGATGTTTTGACCAGATACTGTTATTCTTTCTCAGGTTCACTGCCAGACTCGTTGATTTCAACAGGAACTGCAATATTTTCATCCACATTTACATTTTCATCCATCAACACAAATCTATCAGGTTATTCATCCAATCTGCATTCATTAAGGAGCTTCGAGATTTCTCTTAAATTTGCTATAAGAGAGTCATTTCGCGATCGAATTCACTGTCAAAAATTTAGACTTGGAACTACCTGAGCGCAAATAAACAAAAATCCCAAACTTCTTTACGTTCAAACAAAATCACTTTCATCACGTGTATGAGAGAAAATAAAAAATTCGTTGTCAAAATTATCAGCGTGATGATATATTCAATCCTGCTCTGGTGTCCCTCCAAGAGAAAATATTTTCTCATTCATATGTGAAATTCCTGTCCGTGTCCGTGCAAGAGAAATTGAAAACAATGAACCGTTTATGGAGCAATTTCCGTACAAAAAAATGTGTCCGCATAAGAGAGTTGTCCGACGAAGGAAGGTATCCATAAAGTGAGATTTCACTGTATATAAAAATATGAAGATTTAAATTTCCAAAATTGAAAAATGTCCTGTTTTAACCTTCAAATTGCAAACGCAAATAAAAAACATTAAACTGTTTAAATTCAAATTCTCCATTACGAATTCACCACTAAAAAGTTTATAGCTACGTTTGTATGTTATTGTCCATAATCTCTTATTTGGGACTTTATTTTCACTTTTTCGGGCAATGGACAACGTTTGAACTTTTGCGATAAGACCCTTTATTTCCACTCGTACCTATACCTATAAAGGATAAAAAAAAAACAAAAATTCATTCCAAGGCTTTTATGATTCATAACAATTGTTGGGCTTAAAAAAATTAATTATTGATATAAACAATCTCTACACTTTTTTTTAATCAATTTCTATATGCGTTCACTTATATTCTAGGCATTCAAAAAAAAAAACGCCATTGAATTTAATAGTATACAGCATTTAAGAGGATAGAAGGACAATCTTGATCAATCTTTAATCAGAGCCCGTTTTCAATTTTATTTACAAAATGTCACATTCATGCTGTACTTCACACATGCGACCCTACTTAATGATGATGGGTCATCTAATGAAATTTCACCCCATTATACCTACCGAAATGTCAGGCCTCTCCTATAACCGTCATCGTTCTTGTGTTCGTCCGTCGTCGACGCCATGTTTATTTTTTGTTTGGCATAAAAAGGTTCAATTTACAACAACAGTAATACCAACGACAACTCATCACCCTCTTGGCATTTTAAAATTTCAATAAAACCCGACGATGGACGTTATGACATAATATAAACATCTCCGTCTCCATTTCGAGGACTCTGGGCATGACCATCCTTATTTTAAAATTGCGTATCTAAAATATTCATTCTTTAATATAACGTACTCCAGCGAGTGTAGAGTAGGATACAAAATGAATCCGCAAATCAGGACGCCCTCCGCCGGCATTCCTGCGCTCCTCCTTACTATATATAAGGAGTATACAGTGGTCACCAGAAAAAAAAGGACTTTTTTATGAGATGCATTGAAGTGGATCTAGATATACCTACATATCGACATCAATAATCAAACCCGGGTAATCATCATTGGAATATGTATTTTTTTTTTTTATCGATGAAGGAGCATAAGGACAGGATGTGAATGGAACGTGCATCTTAATGTTTATATGTGATTCTCATTAAATTTGATGGTTAGTTTATTTTTATGATGACATCGCCCTGGTCTCTATCTTGTTGTTAGTTGTTGTTGTTGTGGCTGTCGAATCAGTGAGTCCCACATACATTTCTTACTAACAGACCGCCATTTATATAATCCAAACTATGGGGCTATTACGAAATGCTGAAATCAAGAGCAATAGGAAATGGCTATTGAGGCGTAGATCCTTCGCATAATCAAAACGAAGCAAATGCTATTTCCTTGAGTATCGAGCATAGGCACACAAAATGGAGGATTTTATTTATTTTTTCTTTTGCTTTGAGAACAGGAAATCAGTTCTTTTTGTTAGTTCGAGAATATTTCTGATTTTTTTATTCACAACATGTATAGAATTTCATGAAAATATTAAAACACCATATCAACTTGAATGGTAAGATAAGCTAACAATAAGCCTGATTTTGTAGGAATTACCTATAATATTTGACCAAAAATGTGTTCTGCAGAGACGAAATGCTAGGTATGTATTCTATGCCCATAACGAAGTGGGTAAATTATTTTCTCCCAGAAATCTTTAGATCTATAGAATCAGATATATAGAAAGTTCGTGCCTTTTGTCGTGCAACTAAAGATTATTGGAACGTTAGAAAAAAAACGTATTAGAAGGAACATTTATATTGGTGGCATAATTGAGGCTTATACGTGTATTGTTCTTTAAGGAAAAAAAACTTATGGCGCATTTACCTAAGCGACAATAACTGCTGAGAACTGGTGAATCAGTTGTTATTGAAATACATTTTCACGAAGCAAACAAATGGCGTCTAATATATTTATTTTGAAATTAGTGCTTACACTTATTTTAATAATTAGTATATTAAAGTATATTTACTTCTAATAGGACATTCAACAGAACAACTTTTCTTGATTTCCCCCTTTTTTGCGTACTGATCTACCGATTTTTATAATTTTTTTAAGGACGATTTTCGGGAAAAAGGCAATTTATAACAGCTATAACAGTTTTCTAATAGTTGCTCGCCATTTAAAATGTTTAATATTCCAAGTGCTTCGCGCCGCTAAAGGAAAGGACTAATTTCCGGAAGGCAAATGTCCTTTTAACCCTAAGGACAGCATTAACTCTATTTTACTGTCAACAATGTTGCTCGGTGAATGTCAACATTCACTGAGTAACTTCCTTTTCTATAGAGACACTTCTTAAGAAATTTTATTAGCTCTCGAAGTAAGATGCTAAGTTTTGATGGTACATTTAATGTGAATTGTAATAGCTCCTGGTTGGTGAGTTGGGT
This sequence comes from Philhelius pedissequus, assembly GCA_910595825.1. Classification (NCBI taxonomy): domain Eukaryota; kingdom Metazoa; phylum Arthropoda; class Insecta; order Diptera; family Syrphidae; genus Philhelius; species Philhelius pedissequus. Next base: position 75,990,126 of record OU343162.1, read on the forward strand.
TTTCACAGAGTTTCCAGACTACATGACCTAAAACCAACAATTTGTTTACGTGTAGATTGGCAAATTCTGCAAGTCCTTATCTCCAAAGAAATTCTGATTCGGCAAGAAATTGCAGGTCTCGTTTTTTTCCAGGTGACTTATAGTCTAGGAAAATAAGATATTCACTTCAGCTTCATTTTTATGTCCTTAGCATTTCCTAAAATGCACCCTAAATTTGGAGCGGAGCAAACATTTTTAGTGGAAAACCATAGGTTTTTTTTTGTAAAACCTTGTTGGTCATGTCATTCTACACAAAAAACATTAGTACACTTTTTATAATATAATTGATAGATTTGGAGAAAAATTATCGAAAACATTGGGGTGTAGTTCATTTTTTTCAAAAAAAATTAATAAATTAATAGGTGTGTTTTGGTGAGAATATAGCACAACGAAGTAAAACAAATTCAAGAAAACGATCCATAGCAAATGTCTTTCTACGTGGTTAGCTATATAATGTTGATGTCTCTGCTTGTTGTTCGTTTGACATAAAGATTTGTTCGATTCTTGAGCATTTCTATTTTTATCAATTTTGGTCTAAGGCTAACCTCACACATTTTTTTTAAGTTAGATTAAAAAAATGTAGTCTCAAAGTGTCTGATCATTATGAGGATATTCACGATCTTACATTCGTAGGAAAGAGAAGGGCAGATTGCCTGTTTCTTTTTCGTAAAAAATTGGCATAGTTAAAATCTAGTGTGGACAGGTAAAGGGGATCAAAAATGATAAATCTGGGAAGTACCTTGTCGATATTTAATGATTCGAACATAAAAACAGCAACCTGACAAACGTGTTGTTTGATTTTCATAAATTTTTGAGATTGGAGGCTTTTCAAGACATACAACCTATGTGAACGTCTTTTTTATTTTTCACATCTTGTGCAGTAAATTGTAGTGCTTTTTGCAATATGAATTAAATATTGACAACTAATTTCACCATCAAAAATCCGTCCGTTCCCCTAGACAGTTGCCGTATTTCACTATCGCTAATGATCCATATGGATCATGACCTGATTACACCATTCATTCGTTTCGTTATTCGTCATTTTGACAGGCACATACGTTCTTCGTGATAACACCGTTCGTGGAAATATTATGTTATTTCGTTCGTATTTTTGACTCTTATAAAACTTGTTGTTGCTTTGTGTAAAAATTAACTGTAGTAATCATTAAAAATGTATCTGAATTACTTCTTTCACAAATATATACCATTTAATTGTGAAAAAAAAATTACCAACTCAATAATTTAAATTTACTTCGAGGAGCATTGCGGTTGTCAAATCAGAAACATCAAAGTTCAACCATCGAGTGGACGCAAGAAATATTATATTCATAAAAAACATTACTTAAAGTTGGTAAATTGAAAGAAAAAAAAAAGAAAAATAAGATATATCTATAGTTAAGTAAAAAAATGTAAAAAAGTCTATGTAAATTAAAGATCTCAATAAAAATATATATGCATTCAAGTTCAACCATAAAAATTTTAATTCGTTCTTTCGTTTCTTCCTCATAAAGACGAAACAAAACGGGCTCCATCTCATGAAAATAAAACAATGATAACAGCGCTTTACTTCCACCTCTTTTTCCTTGTGTGTTTATTTTTCATGTAAATTTCGTTTCTACCATCCCCAGAACTTAATTTTTTGATCATGAAACGTGATCTCGATAGAGTGGAAGATCTTTTGTAATGCATGTTTTTGGATAATCCATAATATGGTTCAATTCTGATAATACAAAACGACTAATATTGCACAAAATGATGTTTCATGTGAATCCCTCAATGGAAAATTTAACTCTAAATAAATATTTTATAAACCCCGACTTTTTAATCACGTGCGTGAAAAGCCTAAAGATCAAAAATCGAACACATCTATTGTAAAGATTGTTCAGTGACGAAAAAGTTAGAACAGAATAGAACAGAACAGGACAGAACAGAACAGCTTCGTGAGAAACTTCAGAACAAGATAGAATAACTAAGAACAGTCAGTCATCTGACAGATATTAAAAAAAAATTATTGTTGTTTACCTACAATTCAAGTTCATTTATTAAGTTTTTTTTAACAACAACAATTCTTTTTGACAGTTTTCACAAATCTGTTCTAACCCGTTCTATCTAAAAAGCAAGTGGAAAAAATCCTGTTCTAAATTGTTCCAAACTGTTCCGAACAGCCTCCTTGAACACACATGTAATTTATTATCAGGTTTACTAACATGGCAAATACACAAAATTATACCAGCGCCCTCTAAATTTGAACAGCACAAACGAATAATGTCAAGTAATATTTTACTGAAATGAAAAGGTAAAGTAGATCCTAGTGGGTTTTTGTTGTGGTATCTCTTGTTACATTTTGACTGACTGAGTTTCTTTTTCTCACCAAAGTGGGGAAATTTTCTTTTTTAGTTATGTTTTGAAAAACATGTTATATTAAAATGTTATTTAATAAAAATTTACTAGAAACAACCTGTAGACAGTACAATTTTCTAAAAAATGACATATCAGCGACTTCTGTAAGTTATAGCGTACCAAAGTTTTAAAAATAGATGACATTGTTCTTGACGTGCTTCTATGGTCTTAAATCCAGAAGAAAATTTCTCTTCTGTCTAGGAGAATAACTGTCATTTGATACCAATCGAACAGTTTCAGAATCATTCGGAAGCCTTCCGGACGACCAACGAATATGCTATTAGCTTGCACGAGACTCTAAGCGGAAGACATAATGGTGTTGGATGGTTGGTTTGGTAAAATAACAATACATAGTGGAGTAACAATAATTCAGCGTTATTCTATTCTTTGTTGTCAACTAATTCTCTCAAAAATGTCAAAGATTATGACATTTGACGCCATTTGCTAAAATTATGGCACATTCACATTATATTATTACCTTAACCCCATTAACCCATAAAAATATTGGTAATAAAGTTTCATATATGAACGAAAAATTAATATTCTACACACATGATGGCGGCAGTGTGATTTCTTTGTGTTTTTCATTTTTATATGAATTAGTTTGTTGTGCCAATAAACTCATTTATTGGCACGACAATATAGTTTATTGAGGCAATAAAATTTGTCACTGGTTTCAATGAATTAGTTTCTTGATACATACGCGAATTATAAGGGACATAGATAAATAAGAGACGGAAATTTCTCCGCATTAGTTCAGGCGCCGTCCCTGGAGATAAAATCTGAGACCGCAACCGCCTTTAGCCTCAGAACATAGCGCCACACATCTTTCCTATCCTTCTTTCTCTTCCTTAACCTCACTTCCGCACAGTTTTGTAACACTTAAAGAGTAGTATAATCCCTTGAGCGCGTGTAGATTATAAAAAAAAAATCGCTACCATGTAGTGTGGGACTATTACTGTATTTTTTTATACTTGTATTTCTTTATTTAATTTTAAAAACTTTCACATAGCCTTAGTTAGACCATCAGCTTATGAAGTTTGGATTTTCTTAATCTCCGAACATTTTTCCGTACATTTAAGACGATCTCCATTTGGTGAATTTGCAGTGCGATATTGGTGTGTAAGATGCCACTTACTCGTATGTTGGTGGCTTACCTATTGTTTATGTATATCAGTGACGGCTCCAATAATTTACCAACAATGTGATATCTGCGTTCAAGGCACGTATTATTCATTGGAAATTTTTGAAGGCTTTCAAAGCCTTTGCAATTAGAAGTCTGTTAGATAGCAAAACGTGCTTCCTATTTTTTTGAGCGAAAACCAAATTTGTAAGGGATATTTAGATGTATTTGCGAGAAATGGCTTAAACACTTTTTTGAGAGATATTCACTAAAGAGGTTAGCCTTTTGTTTGGGGTTCCCAATTCATTTCACATTTGGGAATAACAGATACATTTTTTTTATATCAAGAAATTAACTGTTTCATTTCATGCCTGTCAGCTAATTATTGTCTTTAATGACTTAGCTATCAAATACAATCAAGTTCACTTTAAAAGTCCGAAACGAAAGTATATAATATAATTTGTTTTTAGAACGAAACTTTCCTCAATTTTAAATTTTATTTTATCTAACATTAACAGAAACTGAAACTACTTACTCATAATGAGTGATTTAAGTAACAGGTTCGTTCGTTAGAACTGTTAAGTTTCATCTTAGGAAAACAAAATAAACTTTCTTCTTAACAAATTTAATTGGATTCCTAAAAAAATACTACACATTATTTAATTTTCCTTGCAGATATATATATATATGTGTGTGTGAAATTTAATTAAATTCGTCTTCACTCTCATTTCCTTCGTATATATATACATACCATCCCATACACACGCGCTCATGCATACATTTTTCCTCAAGAACACCTAACTTACTTAACCATTTTACATGCAAATGGCGTCCAGAAAATTGCATTTTTACATCCCTTGTGGGGCTGTTTTTCATCACTACTAATGTTATTAATTAAAATTGGTCCAGCATATTCATGGCAGCATATATACACACATACTACCTACAGAGTAACCTCTGGTGTCCTTTTCGGCATTTCTTCGAATTAGCTCTCTTAGATCCCTTTTTGAAAACTGATGAATATTCAGTAGAGTACTTATAGTGTTTATGTCGCAAGTTAAAAAAAAAATAAAACAACAACTATAAAATATATTTTATTACTTTCGAACTACACTTTGTGAGAAACTGTTTTGAGTTTGAACTTCGTGAAGCAACAACATTTTAATGTAATGAGCCGTGTTCTTTTGGGAAATCTATCGGCAGCAAAGCAGGATTTTCCAAAAGAACGATCCACAGCGGCCTGATTTTTGTATTCTTAAGTTGGTATTACCGATCATTTGTCAAATAATTAAATGCAAAAAACAAACAAATGATTTGTTTTTATTTCTTTAGATTAAAGGCATATAAGAAAACAAAAATTTGAATTAAAAGATCAAAATAAAAATATATTAAAATCAAATCAAGATCAAAATAAAGATATATTAAGCAGTAAGCAAGTGCAAAAAGTTGATTTTTTTACATCTGTGTGTTCCAAAATGTTGAATTTAAAATTATTTTGTTTTTTTAACATTTTTTCAATAAATCAGATGTTGGGCCAAATAAAAAATGTATGTATGTTCGCATTATGCTTCCTTGCGATAATTTTTTTTTTTTTTTTTTTTTATAACTTTGCACGCGCTCAAGGGATTATGAATACCCATTATATGTTTTCCTTAACACAGCGCAGGCATCCGGTAGAAGAAGAGAAAGAAGGATAGGAAAGATGTGTGGCGCGATGTTCTGAGACTAGAGCTGGTTGTTGTCTCAGATTTATCTCCAGGGATGGCGGCTGAACTAATGCGGAGAGAATTACCGTGTCTTATGTATTTATTTCCCTTATAATTCGCATTTTTTTATTTATTTCTTTGTCATATTTAATGGGTAAGCTAGTTTACTCAATCACATATTGTTAGTGTTATGCCCAAACAGCATGTAATGAGCAAAGCAGCAACTTATTTTATAACAATTTTTAGAATTGGTTTTTAATGGAATATAAGAAGACATAGATAACGGCAGGAATCGAACCCGCAACCACGAGGTTGACGGGCGAGCACACAACTATCGCGCCACGGCCACCCCCATAATGATCGCATGCATTATTTAACTATTAAGTATTTTTGGAACTTGGTTTATATGCGGTTCAAAGATCGAGTTGGAGCAGCACCGGATCTAAGGGGGGACAAACCGGGGAACTTGCCCCGGGTGGCAGTTTCATTAGGGCGCCAAATCCTTGAGACAAGAATTCGAAATATCGAACAAATGAAGCCTCTTTTCCTACAATCTCATATGTTTTCATAAAGTAATCTAAACTTAATACCTATATTTTCTATTTCCATACACCTAGTTAATTTTTGAACACATATTAACTGATTTATGAACGCATTTTAACAAATCAAGTAGACGTTTGAAAGTGTACAAAAACAAACTTAAAAGGAAGTAGTTAAACCAGATTGTCGGCTAAACATCAAGCCGTTACTGCTCTATTAAATAATTTGCCGGAAGTTGTAAAAGCTCTGGAAGAAATTGAAGAATCCTTGCCGCAGAATCTAAGTACGAGATTGGTCATTTGTTACATGTGGTAACGGATTTTAAATTTATCCTCAACTTGACAATTTGGGATGATATTCTTCGAGAGATTAATAGAGTGAACGTTGCAATACAAAAAGATTGTATTATCATTTCGCAATCTGTTGCCCTAATGCAAGGCTTTGTTAAGATCTTGCAAGAAATGAGAGAAAAACCGGTAGAATATTGGTTCAAAAAAGATATACCTGTATCAAAAAAGTTGGAAATTGAGCCAGTTCTTAAAAACAAATGAATTTCCAAAAAGAGAAAGGAGCACGACGAAATATGTGAAGACGAAACAAGAATTCTAGATCAGACTAAATTTGACAATATTTTAACAGAAATTGAGATAAGAGTAGAGAGTGCAAGAGTCTACATGAAAAATTCGATTTCCTCAGTGGCCACGCCTTTTTAAATTTGTCGACAGAAGATCTGCAAAAAAATGGAGCAGTTGGTATGCAGTTGGTTTTTGCTAAGAACTTGCCGTATTTAAAGAGCTAGTACATGAAATTAATGAACAATCAAGTGCTTTCGACCTGTTACACTATCTGTACAAGCCTGACTTGGAAGAAGCATTTCCCAATTTAGTATAGCTTTAAGAATTTATTGCAGATTACCAACCACATCTGCAAGCGGTGAGCGAAGCTTCAGTAAACTGAATATAATTGCCGTGTAAAGTTGTATTCTTTCCTGGTTATATATTTCTTTTGTGTTTCTGTTTTATGTCACAAATGAAAGTTATTAGTTATTAGATAATAAAAAGTTTTAATTTATTAAAGGATTATTAGTAACAGAAATGCTATTGATTGGTAGTTTTAACAGTTTTTTTCAAACACTGAAGGGAGGGGCGCCACTATCAGAGTTTTGCCCTTGTTCGAAAAAATCGTAGATCCGGGGCTGAGTTGGAGTAGAGGTAAATTAAAACTGAGTTATATAAAATATACACAGAAAGCCCTTTTTAGAATCTAGTAATTAAGTCAAATAGTCGTGTTTTGGTAAAAACTATTAACGTCGCAACAATTAATCACTGGAACAAAAACAATTATGTTCAGTTTTGTATTCACTGGTTGTTCAACGGTCAACTCGACTTTGATTTAAAAATAACGTAAGATCTTGAAAATCCGGTGGTTTGACACAAACTAGATTATCTACGACATCCATCAATAAAATTTGACATTTTCTGACTATGCAATAAGCTATATTAAATGTATATCTTGCCAAATTTTGCCGAAAAGCTCTAAAATATCACCCTTTTTCGCAGATGAAATTAAATCTGAAAACATCTAATTTTTTTATAAAAAAATTGAAGTTTTTTAGAAGAAATCTTAATAATCTTTAATGGAATTCGACAGTTTATTTCTTGGACATCTTATAACAGTGCTCTATAAATAACACACACTCACGTACTGCTTATGTTAGTAATTTATTACTAACTAATAGATTTTCATATGCACTGACTTGCTCCTTAAATGCTTGTTGCTATTCCAATTTGAAAGCTTTGGTAGGGGGCGCTACTCAAGTTATAGTGTTCATTCTTAGGTAGTTTGACTGCAGCTGACAAAAAGCCACTCGAACATCTTTTATTAAAGTATCTTTGTTCTGGCAGTTTCGCACGAATAAGCTTAACATAACATAACTTAATAAAGTTATGTTATGTTAACTTTTACTGTAAGTGGAAGAGCGCCCCCTACATATGCTTATTAATATGATTTATAAAGCAACGAAAATAAATAAATGATACTGTTAGTCTAGTTCGTTGCGTTAGTAATTTTTATTTCCTGTACGTGATCAGGTGTGAAACAATTTTTTTAAAGAAAAGAACACATACTTAACCAAAAATTATTTATATTTGACTGTTTTCAGCTACCCTTAACCGAAGTGTCCATTGACAGAAAGAAAACCTTTACGAACAAAGACTTCGAGATTCGTCAAAGTCATCGGAACTACCAAAACTAAAAAAAACATAATATTATTCGATACTCGAAAATAGTCGCAAATCTATCCAAAGCAGACTTTGTTCTTACTTTTATCGAAACCAGGTTCTTGTATTTATACTGTGTGTAAATTCTGCTATGCTGCGGATAGCTCTTACCAAAAGAACACCGCTATTTTTTTTCTTGGGAAGTTGTAAGCATTCTTTAAATACAGCATAAAATCCTTTTCTCTGATCTCTCACTATATTCATCACATCATAATAATATCTGGTGGGCCTGTACCTAATGCCTACTACTAGGTAATAACTGTTGAATTGAATTGAATTGAATTGTATTGAATTGTATTGAATTGAATTGAATTGATTTGAATTGAAATTAAATGCAATTTAATAATTTTCTTCAAGTACTTTATCCGTTTCATAATTTCTACACACTTTTTCGCTCAGTGTGATAAAGTATTGTCCATTATAGTTTTGCCATTGTCATGTTTTGATGTAGTTTCATAATTACTTTATGTTAATTACAGTCGTCTACTAAATTCCTTCCCATAAACCAGCTCGCGGGCAAACAAAAGTAGACACAATCAACTACCCGAACTTAACGCAAAGTGTTCTGATGTCCTTAGCACATTTAACTTTGCCTGTTATGGACGTTGGTTGTTACTTTATTCTTTCAACAATGTAAATATTTCACTGTAAACATTTTACAAATTCATTTTATTTAAACTTCATGACAAGGGCTTTAGGTTAACAAAACAAAAAAAAAATATATAAGAAAATGTGGTCACGTCTTTGGCTCGTACGATAATTAGTTATGAAAAAAGGAAACATCCTAAGTCCTGTTACTGCGATGCTTCTTTAAGTTTTCATTAAAACTTTGTCTTCGGTTTGCTTACTGTGAAGAACTGTAGGTACTTTTTTTGTATTATACGAGTAATAGGAAGGTAGCTACAGATATCGTCCAGAGGAAGGAAGAAAATATCAAGATGTACCTATGACTGTATATAAGTTCCACTGGAGAATGGAAATGTTAGATGTGGATGGCGATGATGATGTATAAGACGACAGATGGGATGGGACGATGTTATTTTTCATCATGACCTGGATACGTGGTTAACATTATTTTTCTTTTCCTTGTCTTCCTTTAAATTCAAACAGAACTATATCTATATAAGAAATTCCTTAAAAAAAAAACTACGATAACAAGATAGGTACCTGCCTATTACATTAAGTTTCCTAAGGCAGAACACTTCTTTTATTATTCAAAGCCTACACAAACTGTAGGTAGTATTGCGTAAGGATCTGCAGGGTATTCTACTATCTTGTGTTGTTTAACTAGTGCGTTGTCACTAAAGGGATAAAATTAAAAGTTGCCCCATTGAAGTGTTACAAAGCAGTTTTTTTTTGAGTTCATTATGTTTTGAAGAAGATTTTTAATGAATTAATTGAGGCATCTACCGACCTATTTTGTCATTTCTCCTATATGAGTGGTAGAAAATATGCAATTTGCCTGACGAAAAAAAAACTTCAGTTTCTATTTTTGTATTTCCCCTTGAATCCTTTGTGTCATGAGAAGATCGTTCTTATTTAAAATGTAACCGCCCTATTTGCTTGGTGTCAATTAATTTTCCAACTTTCTTCTACAGCATTCATAAAAACTTCAAAGCAAAATGACATTCCTCTTGTGACATAACTTTTGTCCTACACTGTACATACACACGTAACAAGAAACACATAATTGGTACCGGGGTTGATGGTACACACATATATTCTGCAGGAACAAAAAGGACTATTATACAATTTTCTTTTGTTGAATCTGAAATGGCTAAGAGTAACCGGCTTAGGTATGGTCTACATTTTGACGGCACCAGTCAAACAACCATTTTTTTTAATTTCTGACTTTCTCATAAACGGCTCAATGGATTTCAGTCAAACATTTTTTTAAATGAGGTTCTTCTACATAATAATGAATTTCAAAATTAAAGGGAAATAGTTTTTTTGAATTTAAGAAAAAAACTTTTTTAATTCAATTCACAAACGACGAACATGCTCGCCTAGCATGCTCGGGCTCGCTGTGCTCTGCTTGTATGTGGGCTGGTTCGCGAGCCGCTTGCTGTTGGCTAAAAATCTAGATTTTGTCGTGTTCGTTGGCTTAGATGTTCGTCGTGTATGGTCATGTTCGCGAACAAAGCGAAGATTTAATATTGGATTCAAAACGTAAGAACTACAAAAATAAAGTTTGGAAAAATAAATGATGTCTAATCTTTCAGCTGCTTACCAAATTTCATTAAAATCCATTCAATGGTTGATGCATGAATGCAGAACAAACAACCAAGTATATATTTTGTTTATATATAAGCCTCTCCCATATAGGCATAGGAACTGTTCGGTTCCAGTTTCCGGGATAAAAATGACCTATGTAATAATCGAGTATATGTGCTCTATGAAAAATTAAAACACACCTATCCCACGGGAACCATACATTTTTCCGGGATAAAAAGTAGCATATGGCCTATTTCAGACAATAATCTATCTGTGTAACAAATTTCATCCAAATCCGTTCAGCCGCTCCGGAGTTATTGAGCAACAAACATCCATCCGTCCATCGATCCAAACTTTCACATTTATAAAATTAGTAAGATTTAAAATTGTTATCCCAATTTGTTTAGAAAAAACGAAAGAAATTGTTTATATACAAAAAATAAGTAAAAAACGACTTTCAAAATATATTTAGACATTTCTATTACAAATTTGTTTGCATACAATGTGACTTACATAAGAGCAAGTAGGTTCGATTCATACTAGCATTTTATCTTATTATTCTAAACGAGCTAAACTTGTACATATATGATTTGTTTCTCGGAAACAGGTCTAGCGGTTTGGGTAAAATGTTCACAGTTTACTGTATGAGCAAGAAAAAAAATGGATTTATTTAAATCCACGCATTGCCACACCCACTATTTTATTTCATGGTTTCTCAGGAATGGCTTTATTCCTTGAAGACTACTTAAGTCAATTGGTTATTTAATGTAAGAGAAACATTTAAAAAAAAAAAAAAAATTTAGTAATGTTCGCCCTTACCTACCACCACACCTACTTTGATCATTTCTTAGTTTCTCGGAAATGACTTATAATATCTTTGTATCTTTTTGTATCTACAGTAATTACAATCCTTCAATATATTATTTCTATATTTATATTTTGTATAAAATATATTTTAAATTTAAATTAATAATGAAAGAGTATGTAAATATCTAATTTTCTATTATTGGGATACAAGCAATCAATAACTTTTCCTACGGAACCTAATAAAGGGTTATCCATTTCGCGGTTTCAAAAGTATAGGGCTGGAATTCGACATCTGTCAAACTAAGTTGTTAAACCAATTTTTTTCTTCATTTAAAAGTTTGACATTTACGAAAATGGATCGCTTAAATATCGCACAACGCATAAACATTGTAAAAACCTACTACAAAAATGGTGATTCTACCACAGCCACATATCGTGCTTTAAGAGGAGATTACGGTTTACATAATCGTCCAACTACGCAAGCATTTTGGCAAAATTGGGAAGAAATTTGAAGAGACTGGATTGGTTACAGATATTGTAAGGCATGTGCATCATCGTTTCGCTCGTACCGCTGAAAATATAGCTTCTGCAAGTGAAAGTGTTGCCGAAGACCCGATTGTGTCGATTCCTCGTCGTTCTCAGGAATTAGGACTGTCCTACGGCACATTATGGCGTATTTTGCATTTAGATCTACACCTACACATAAAGTATATGAAGTCCAGCTCACACAACAACTGAATCCAGTTGACCATTCACAACATCGTAGATACGTCGAATGAGTGCTTGAACAACAGGAGGGGGACGGCGATTTTTCGAACAAAATTTTCTTCAGAGACGAAGCACATTTCTCACACGGTGGGTATGTTAATAAACAAAATTGTCGTATATGGGGTTCTGAGAATCCTCGAGTAATTGAAGAGTGGCCATTACATCCACAGAAGGTCACTGTTTGTGTCGCTCTTTGGTGCGGAGGTGTGATTTGACCTTACTTCTTCGAAAACGACGATTGGACGACTGTCACCGTCAATTCGGAGCGGTATGGTCATATGATAACCGATTTTTTTTGCCTGCTATTGAAGAAAACGACTTGGAGAATATGTGGTTTAATCAAGACGGTGCCACATGCCACACAACTCGAGCGAATATGTCTTTATTGCAAGAGACATTTCCTGGCCGCGTAATTTCTCGTCGTGGCGATATCAACTGGCCACCACGATCATGCGATTTGACAGCGCTGGAATTTTTTTTGTGGGGCTACGCAAAAGACCGTGTTTATGTAGATAAACCTTTAACTCTTGAGCACTTGAAAACCAACATTCGTCAATTTATGGTTGAGATAGCGCCCAATATGTGTCAAAAAGTGGTCGAAATTACCTCAAAAGAATCGATGCTTGCAACAATTCGCGTGGTGGTCATTTAAATGATGTAGTGTTTCACACATAATGGCAAAGTTCAAAATTTATAATAAAAAAAATATTTTATATGTGTTTTATTTACGTTTACTTTTCAAACCGCAAAATGGATAACCCTTTATCATAACGTTTTCATGTAAAATTCAAAAAATCGAAATATCCCGAGCAAAGATCGGTCTCTCAGGTAAGTTTTATTTATTTGCGATATGCTGAAATTTATTGTAAGAATTCGACAGAAGAATAAAGTAGTTGCAATGCAGTTACGTTCAAGTTTTGAATATTTCAGTCACTTCAAATAAGTCACTAAGAAGTAACTGAATGGTTATGTTGACTTTTTTTTCAAAAGAGTTACCTATACATTTCAGTTCTTAGACGCAACTTGATCAAGATACACAAGAGTCATTTTGAAATTGCTCACGCCTAAAGTGCAAGTTGAGATATTCAATGTTGTTTTTAAAAACAACTATAATAACAAAAAGGTTGTATCGACACAAATTGGTAACTGGATCAGTTACTTTAAAGCGATCCCATTAATTTTTAGTTTTTCCTTATGGGAACAGTCGCCTTTATGTTACGGAATTGAAACTTAATTCTTTTAAACCAAAAATCGACGGCTTGAAAAGTTTACAATAATATCAGTGGAACTGATATGTTTAAAAAAAACTGATAAGCAACACATTTGGTACAAAATTTGTGGCATGTTGGTTGCACAATGAAAGTATATGCAAGAAAGAAGTAGCTCTGAAAATCTACGTACTCCAAAACGACATTATATCGTTTCTATTGGATAAAATGATACTTTTTCCCCCCATTTATGTCTATACCTATTATTTTATATCCATTAGATACTCATATATGTATATACATGCCCTCTTTTTGATTATACATACATATCCCCTCGCTAAACGCTAAATCTGCTGTCGGCTCTTAAACTTAGTGATTTATTAAACTTATGCTTGAAGAATTTGGCGAATTTAAGCTATCCGCTCGCTATCACATGTCACATGGGCCATTACACATTTATTAATAAATATTACAAGCAAACAGATGTACATAAGTGCTAATTCGCCTTGTTCTTCAATAACTGATATTACAACAACGATATTATAAGGGAATGTGAACGAATGGGACATGTTGTGTTTTCCACAGTATTATGCCTATAGTTCTTTTTCCAAACCATGCACGGAAATGGAATAGACAGGACACTTCGGTGGCATTGTTATCCTTAAACAATTTTCAAAGTAATATCTGATTCGTTATATTGGCATTATTTGTTTAATCTTTATCCTCTTTGGCAAAAATGTAAGTATCTTTTTATTTATCCTTATACTCCCATTGACATTGCTCTTACTTTCTTTTATACTGCTAATTTTGATTGACTTATAAAATGTGTCCCTTACCTACCTCAAACAAAACTATCATCTCCCCCTGGTACACAAAAGAGTTGCGAACTCTCCGTAATCTTAAGAATAAGCAATGGAATACTTACTTAAAGTCTCGAATTCCCTATGATTTTTCAATCTACCAAAAAGCTTCCGACGATTTTTCTTCCCTCTGCAAAACACTCTACAATCATTATCTTGTCAAAATGCAGAGTAGCTTTATTTCTGAACCGACGAGGTTCTACCAATTCATAAATGTAAAGAGAAAATCCGATGGTCTACCTTCTACCTTCAATTTTCTCAACTCATCATCTTCAGATCCCCAAGTTATAGCTAACCTCTTTGCCAGATTTTTCGGTCAATCTTACAGTGATAGGATAAATGATACTGACCTTGAATATTTCCTCTTCCTATCGAACAATTAAACTGTCAATTGTTAATAAATGTCAGTCCATGAGTTTTTCTAGGAAACGCCTTCCCTTGCCCCCTCGAACTTAAACTTATGACTTCTGCAATGAACCTATTCCTGTAGTTTCATCTATCCGTGATCTTGGCATTATATTGGATAAAGAGCTAAATTTCCGTAGGCACTTCGACCATATTATTGCAAAAGCAAATTCTAGCTTTTATAAAACAATCGTTGGTCTAAGGAAATTTTTAACCTTTATGTTACTAAGTCACTATTCACCACATATGTTAGACCCTTTCTCAAATACGCCTGCCAAGTATGGACTCCTTATCAATCCACTCACTCTAATAGAATTGAAGATGTGCAGCAGAGGTTTCTCCGTTTCACCTTACGTTATCTTCCTTGGTCTGATCCCCATATCTTACCCCCCTACGAATATCGATTGCAATTAATCGACCTACACACCCTTGCTAAACGCCGTACGGTCGATCTTTATCGACCAACTTCTTACCGGTGCCATCGAATCTACGGCACTTCTTGTGCTCCAACTTCCCATAAACATTCGTCTCATTAGTTAGAAGTTAAGTTAAGTTTCTAGATTGTTTAATTTAATTATGTATTCAACTATTATAATCTTAATTAAGTTCTTTTAATTGATTAATTATTTTTTTTAAATATTTTTGTTTAATCGCTTGAATTAAGTCAGTAAGTCAGAGGTCAATTTCACCGAACGCATTCTATGGAATATACTACCTGTAAATAATAAATCACCTAAGTATGCAACACTTTATTGCTCGATTGGTTGTTATTTTTGTTTGTCAATGTATCAGTTCACATTGTCTGGATTGAAAAATTAGATATTATATGGGGAAGATATGAAATACCAACAAAATCGTCTTCTACTCTCTCCCAACCGTTGATTGATGAAGATGATTGCATCCATGCCGATGCCGTGTACATTAGCCTGCCCTTCACCACCACAAGCAAAATGCAAGGGAAGTTTCCAATGCAAACCGCAAATTTAATGAAAGAAATTATTTTACGAAATCGATTTCATCATTTACTAGCTGACCCGGCGAACTCTGTTCCGACTTAGATTCAATAAATAAGCAGATCTTGGATATTATGGTACATTTTTTATTAAGAAATACAAATAAAAAAATTAAATATTTTGATGATTCTTTATTGCTCATGTATTTTGGTGCATAGTTTGTAGTCTTCAATTAAGTACAGGCACTAGAACAAAAAACGCAGATGGTCTTTCGACCCGTAAACGTGCCACATATAATTGACCATGGGAAAAACATGGATATTCCAGATTCAAACCACAAACTTTCAAGGATTGGCCTTGTGATTTGTTAATGGTCATGGCGAATGCAAGACAGATCGTAAATTGAAGTCTTTTAAACTCAAACGGCATATTAGTTGGGATCATCGAGATCCTCGGAATGTGAACATAATCACCTTCGAATTTTCCTTTGAGTATCGTCGCGTAAATCACATTGTTCATCAATTTACTTAACACCAAACGAATGGTTTTTATTTCGATGCATGATTACTACGGAGCGAACCTTTAGGTTTAACTTGTGCGGTTGTAAGCCAGGCACATCCAAGGAGTTTAAAAAATTCAATTGGATAGTTGGTGGCTTATCTTCATTTGCTACACAGTCAATGGATTTGAATGAATGCATTGTTCCAATGATCTCATTCTGAATGATGTAGTTTAGGTCATTCACATCTTTATTCTTAGCCGCTAAAATTGCTCGCCCACTCAACCATTCTTTATTTTTGTAGTTAGTAATGATGTTTGGGAATATTTTGTTGATAAGTTCGTCTTTCGATGAGACAAAGTTTCAGAAATTATGAGGAAATGAAATCAATGCGCTCGTTTCGTCGACAGGCCATTACTGATAGTCAGCAATTGCTCAGAGAAATCTTCAGCAGATGTATCATTAAGCAATGCAACACTCATGTTTGTTGTCAGCTGAAGTTTCTTCACATTGCGCCATAGATTCGATGATTTGAGGCAAACGTTTATTTCGTTGTCAGCCGTTGGTCTTGGAATTACTGACAGTGTTTAGCGGAAATGGCCAGACAGTAAAATCATTGCTCCTTTAAAACATCTCATTGCGTAGATCTTTCAATGTTCGGTTAAGTTCTTCTAATGCACGTTTATGCGCCATTGCGCATTCGCCTCAGATGATGATATTCGATGCTGATAAAACTTTGGCCATTGCTCAGTTTTTTGCAATATTACATGTTGGTTCTTTCAATTTTAATTCTGAATGAGCCGTACGGCATCCTTCTAACAATGTGGCTGCTATTCTAGCAATTTTGGAACTCGCACGAACAGTGGCTAAAACTGCTGACTTGGAGATGCAGATAATGGCTTCAATGATTGTCTAATCCCAATGGGTATCATTTTCAAGTAAATTGAGTTATTCACATGCAGTACGATATGTTGGAAATATTATACCATTATTAGTCCTTAGTGTCTCAAATGACGTTGGCCCACGCACATTTACCACCATCAATCGCGAATAGAAGCATTCACTGATTATTAATGATTATTGATTTCTAAAAAAAAGTATAATTATCAAATTTTCAACCATACTTAACCACAGACAAAATTACGTTAAGCTGTCATTTGCGTTTTGTTATTCCATGTCGGATGTGTTTTTGTTATACCACGTTTTATAGTGACTTGTATTCTTTTTGACGTTTTATGTCACGTCACACGGAATCGCGGTCGAACTGGATAAAAAGTATCATATGTGTGTCTTCCGGTTCTTAGCTACCACCAATTTGCAGCCAAATCGGTTCAGCTTGTCTTGAGTTATTAAAAGTGTAACTAACACGACTTTCTTTTATATCGGATTTTTCAATAAGAGCACTACAAAAGTTTTTTTTTTTTAAATAAAACACAAACGATTGTGAAGTTTATCAATCATCGCTGGCTTGTTGGCATAGACCATAGACTTGACGTAACCCCACAGGAAATAGTCTTACAGTGTCAAATCGCACGACCGAGGCGGCCAAGTCCATATCATCCAATTGGGGCCAAAAATATTCGGTTATCATTGAACGGCAGCGATCCCCATTCACAGTAACGTGCCGGTCTTGATCATCACGGAAGAAGTACAGCCCAATGACGCCCGCCGGCCCATAAACCACACCAAACCGTAATTTTTTCGGTATGCAATGATGAATCATGGAGTATGTGTGGATAGCTGCCTGACCAATACCGCATATTTTGTTTATTGACGAAGCCATTCAGCCAGAAATGAGCCTCATCGCCGAAGATGATTTCCGAATCATTTTCAAGTTGTTGCTCAGCCCAATTCACGAACATACGACACTTCTGGTGGTCAAGCGGCTTCAGTTCTTGCGTCAATTTAATCTTGTAAGGATATAGGCCAAGATCTTTTCGCAAAATGCGCCACAACGACGTCACAGAGAGGCCCAACGCTTGAGAACGACGTGTGAGAGACACATTCGGGCTTTCTGCAACTGAAGCCTCAGCGGCAGCAATATTCCCGACACTACGGGCACTTCTTTGTCTCTCTGGCACGGGAATATTTTGTACTGTGCCTGTGGATTCAAATTTTTCCACTAGACGCTCAATTGTTGATCTGCTAGGACGATTATGACGACCATAAATTGGACTTAGCGCTCTTAACGTTGAGGCCACAGACTCCGAATTTTGGTAGTAAATTTTAATAATTTCGACTCGTTGTTGGCCCGTATATCTTTCCATCATGAAATGGCAAACCTGACTGAAGAGAAATGTCAAAAGAGCGGCAAGAAATATGGCGTCGTTTGTTGTCCCTGTCGCTCTACTTTTGTAGCGTCCCTGTTGAAAAACCCTATATATATAGATTTCTTACCATATCTAACACTGTGGAAATAAATGAAGAATTAATTTGACGTCTAATTTCAGTTCAACTGATATTTTTGTGTTTTTTTACCCTTACGTGTTTATATTTATGGGTTGAGTTGGATTCTCATTATTATCAATAAGATTTCATGAAATAATTTACCCACGAAATGGATAAATAAAAATGTCTGCGATAATTGCTCAAATAAAAATAAAAATATAAATTGGTTGTTTGGGCACAGGGTAAGGGATAGGACCAAATAGAGACACAGTGCCTGTTAGAATCTTGACATAGTTTTTTAATGTTTTTTTTTCCTGATATTTGCTTCCGCCGTTTTTAAGGGCTTACCGCGATTGGCTTTCCTCTAACACTTTGTTGGAACGGATGAATCCCATCGTGATTTTTTTCACATTGTGCTTTTTCTATAAGCTCTGAGCTGACGCACACCTAGCTATTCCAATATTTAAGATGAAATTATTTTGAATTCCAAATGGAAACGCTAGGACATAACTATTCTACAAACCAACATAATTAACATAAAATAGATACTCTTGTTCTTATTTAAACATACAGAAAAATAAACCATTTCACCAACAATTTATACACAATTTTCAATTATCTAATAAATTATGAACCTATACCTATATAAAATATTACCCAACAGTTATTTTAAGACGGTTAGGAAATAATTCATTAAACAAATTAAAATTCATATAATTCTAAAATACAAATGCTCTAAATCTTATAAACTCTCGTCTAGACAATCTCAGGAAAAAGGACAATAAAAAGAAAATACCTTAATAAAACAAAACAACTTAAAGGTTCTGGTAACGAAATTAATGTTTACCTACATTAACATTGGTGTAATAAAATTTTACCAAATAGGACATTTCAACACCATGATTCATGTGACACAACACAAATACCATAAAAAAAACCCACAATTTGTTTTATTGTTCTTGTTAAGGCTGTAGCAATTTATTTGTCCACAAACACGCTTATAAATTCCACCTACAGAGTGAAAGTACGAAATACTATAAAGAAAAAACCACGATTGAAGTATGTGAGTGGGTACAATCAACCCTGGTTATATGAAGCCCATTTTAATTAAGAATCCTGGTAACAAATTAACTTATCCTTGAAAATACTTCACTTTATTGAAACCATTATAAATAAATAAGCTGATATGTACAAGTAAATATCAACCAAATTAATTTGCTTGAATACGTTTTATTTTATTTTGGGAAAACGGTGTTTAAAAAATACGGTTTTTATTTTATCAAATTTTGTCTATCTTTCAAATATTAACCCTTCCCTATATTTGTCAATATAATCTCTAATTCGGGTAAAATTACTTTCGTTTTCATAAGTACATGATAATGCTTCGTTTTTTGTTAGTTTTCGCAGCTATTCGCGGGTCTTTTTTCAGTTCGTTAAAGTACAAACCCTAATTAATGGGTTGTATAACTTATATATATGCTGTCGCCCCATTTAAGTGGGTTTAAATGTACTCATAAAAAACCAATGAATGGATTAGTTTTTTGGGCCTTTACTCCATTTTATACATATCACGAAAATGTGATCATGGTTATGAAGTATGAATCCATGATCCCATCATTCTCAATCGAGTGCGGAAATTATACAACTACTGAATCCGATAATTCACTTATTGACAAGAATCGAATCTGTGAATCCGCAAACCATTCTGTATTCTCAATAATGGCTTGGGGATGCAGAAGCCTGAAAACAATATTAGGAAAAGTTCCCAACTGCCCGGGAATAGAATACTGCGGACTCCATAATCACTATGCGTGAACATTTTGTAATGAGCGGATTTTTTTCTACTTAAAGTCCGCCACTTAGGAAATGGATCTACTCGTATACTGTTTCCATAATAGTATATGGTGTTGTAATTGAAATAATAATGCCTTACGCTAACATTAATGTCTGGAGGACAGAGCCTTGCGCAGGATCTTTCGAATTTGGCAAAAAAGTGTAATGTTGTTAGTTTCCGTTAGATAAGTTGCTTTTCTTCCAATAATAGAAATTGATAGATATTTCCATACCCTTTTATTGGAAATTTAAATTTAAAATATATTTTATACATAAGTAGAAATCGCTTAAAAATAAAATTGAAGTAAGTAATAAATATTAATAATTTTTTGTATTGACCATTCGAGGGAAAGCGTGTGACATGTCAACACAAAACATTACACAGTTTCTTCTAAATATATATACACTACTTGTAACGGGTGATTTTTTTGCTACTTGGTTTTTGACGTTTATATTTTTGACAGATCACACATGACAAATTCCACGAACATTTGACATTTCGATTCAGTATTGTTTGCCATTTCATCATGAATAGACTTACGCCTGAACAACGTTTGCAAATTATTGAAATTTATTATCAAAATTCGTGCTCTGTGAAAAATGTGTTTCGCAAGCTACGTTCGTTTCAGCGACGAGGCTCATTTTTGGCTAAATGGATACGTGAATAAGCAGAATTGCCGTATTTGGAGTGAAGAGCAGCCAGAGGCAATTGAGCAGCTACCAATGCATCCCGAAAAATGCACTGTTTGGTGCGGTTTATGGGCAGGCGGCATCATTGGGCCGTACTTCTTCAAGGACGATGAAGGCCGCAGGGTTACGGTCAATGGAGAAAGGTACCGTTCGATGATAACAGTTTTTTTTTTGCCGAAAATGCAAGAATTGAACTCCGTCGACATGTGGTTCCAACAGGACGGTGCCACATGCCACACTGCACGCGAAACCATGCATCAATTGAGAGGCGAATTTGGTGAGCAGTTGATCTCACGTTTTGGCGCAGTCAATTGGCCACCAAGATCATGTGATTTGACCCCGTTAGACTATTTTTTGTGGGGCTATGTTAAGTCTATTGTCTATGGGGACAAGCCAAACACGATTGCTGCCTTGGAAGCCAACATTGAACGCGTCATTGAGAGAGATTCCGGCCGAAATGTGTGAAAAAGTTTGCCAAAATTGGACCTTCAGAATGGACCACCTGAAGCATAGCCGCGGGCAACATTTAAGTGAAATTATTTTTAAAAAGTAAATGGCAGAAATTGATTTATCGATCCAAATAAAAATTTCATTCACTTTTTACAAGTTTCTGTGTTTTTTTGAATTTTCAAAAACCAAGCTCTTAAAAAATCACCGTTTATAATGAAATTTTTTCTATAATAAAAACTTTGAAGTTCCGAAGCATCTAATCAAAATCTTTTGATTCATTGCCTATAAGCAAAAGCCGTTTTCGCGAAATAAGAAATATTACAATTGAATGTATAAAATTCTCTAAAATTGTTTGAGTCGTTTCCGAGAAACTACAAATTAGATAAGTTAGCTTTGAAGACCTTAGATGAAACATTAGCCGTGTTCTCGTGACTATCAAGTAAGGCAAAGTAAAAATCTTACAAGGAAAACAACAATAAGAATATACTGGGAATTACTTTTCCTTTTCATCAGAAGTATAATTCAGTTGCGATAATTAGTAAGTCTATTCAATCAAAGAAGGCATTGAGATGATTTTTTTTTAGTAATATATGTGTGTATTTCTTTTTTTTCCTTGTATTTTTTAAGCTTTTTGACAGAAAACAAACATAGATGTGAAAATCCCTACATATTCAAATAAACAAAATCAAGTTGGAGTATGTATCGTTATCGTGAAAATGTTATGCTTTGCTGTACTTGATTGTCACGAGAACACGTCTATTATTGAATTTGTTTCTTTGCCATTAAAAACAAACAAACTTTGAAATATTTATCCAAATCATTAAAACAGTTTCCAAGAAATGACATAAGTGGGGGTGGTAGAAGGCGGACTTTACACAAACAAAAACGATTTCCTAATTTTCCCCCGTTTATATAAATACAGTACGAAAATTTTATTAAAATCGTTTTAACCGTTTTCTAAAAACTTAAGGAATAAGAAAGTGGGCGTGGTGGTGACCAGTTTATACTAAAGTATTTTTTTAATATTTTTCTTTTGTACAAAAGAACAAATTCTCAAAATTTCGTCCCAACTTTTTGAATAATCTCCAAGAAATAAACAAGAAACCAAGAATTAAGAAAGTAAGCGTAGCCTTGACCGATTTAAAAAAAAAATTTTTTCGCATTTATAGGAGCAAACTATAAACATTTCTCTTATATGAAACATTTTCAAATCTTTACCATTCGTTTTAAAAAGGCGTTAAGAAAAAAAGTCAAGTACAGAATGCACCTAGTGGGCTTGCGGGTGATCATTAGAAAAAATACGGCAGATGATCAAAAAACGTTTTAACTTTTTTCCACTTTTTTCAAATTTGACATAAATTGATCTTCTTTTGATTTTTGAATGTTAAATAAAATTAAAAAAAAATGTTTGGAAAATAGGTACTTAAAACTGGCACACTCACAAATTTTATAAAAATTAAATTTAAGGAAATGTTGTATCTAAAAGTTTTAAAGAATTTTTTATTTTAAAAAACCTAAACTTTTTGGATAAAAAAAGATAATTACAACACGACTTTATAAATAAATTTGGCATTTTCTTGTGCTTACAATGTGATCGAACATAAAAGCAAGTACATGCGACACACAGACTAATTGCCAGGACCACAAATTCTCGTAAATACATTATACAAACAAACATGTATTTTTCGAAATCAAACATTAAAGTCTTCAAATATCTTTTGATTAAGAGTATTAAAAGTTTACTTTTCTGACCGTCAGCAACTCTAAAGACTGAGTCTTAACATCCCCTACCGACAAGTGGCATTCTTTTTTTAATACTTTCAAATTAATTATATTATATTCTTGTGTCAGATTTCGCTTCACAAACTATGGCACACAGACTCAAGGAAATCGTTTAAACTTTTCTGATCCTTAAAGGTATGAATGATAGAAAAAACAGAAAATTATTCTCGACTTAAGTGCAAGAGTATACTTTCTGATAGAAAGATGCAATCCACTTCAGTTGGTCGAAGACTAAAGGTCTCTTAAGAGACAAGTCTCTGTCCAAACAAAATAAGATATCATCTCAACTTTGTTAACAAAAGAGATACCAACATAACTCTAGAGAGGCTTAAGATAAAACAAAACACTAGAAAAACACCAACGAAACAATACATTCAAGGGAAACTGCAACGGATACAACGCAACGTATAGATGATGAACAGAAAAAATGGCACGTTGCAATTTGTCTGAGATTAATTTTTGAAAGAAGGACTTTCACAAAAAAAAAAGAAAAAAAACTCGTATATCACCCAGAGAAAGTAAACAAAAAATTCCTCAAACTTTTCCCGGGAAGAAAATTTATAAACTAACAAGAGAATCTTATATAACTGACTCTTTTCCAAGGAAAAGTTTACATAATTTTTTTGATTTTATATTTGAAAACCCAGAGAAAAGGACAATTCAAACAAGTTTTCATATCCTTTTGTATTTCAAAGTGATAAAAAAACTATTTCCTTGGAATTTCGAACTCCAGAGCTACTTACATATACAACATGATATGAGATTAAATCATAACTTTATTTTATGTACACACATAGTCCCTTATTCTCTTACATACATATTTTTCAAAGTACAAAACTAACAATTTTGAAGAATTATTTCAAGAAATTTTGTAATGGAACGGATATGAGTTGAAAATTGAATGAAATTTACTTGTATGAAACTTGTTAAGCAAAGGATAGATAGATAGGCTTAAAATAAGAGACAAAATTCAGATGCGAAGACGAGCAATCCTTTTGGAAAAGGATATTGATAAACTATAAATAGGGATGGGTGGATGTTCATGGCTTATAGCGACCATTTTGTCTTATCTCTTGTAAGTTTTCCTGCTGTATACCTAACGGAACACTAAAACATTGCGATTGCGTACTGGATTCTGCAGCAGTTGAAAGCGAATACAGATTTCAGCAAATAAATCCTCAGTGGCGAAGGGGCGATTTCGGAAAAACGGATGTCAGCAGGCAAAAATAACTGATTTCGAAGATCTAAAGTCCTTATAAAAGGTGATTTTTTAAGAGCTTGGTTTTTGAAAATTCAAAAAAACACAGAAACTTGTAAAAAGTGAATGAAATTTTTATTTGGATCGATAAATCAATTTCTGCCATTTACTTTTTAAAAATAATTTCACTTAAATGTTGCCCGCGGCTACGCTTCAGGTGGTCCATTCTGAAGGTCCAATTTTGGCAAACTTTTTCACACATTTCGGCCGGAATCTCACCAATGACGCGTTCAATGTTGGCTTCCAAGGCAGCAATCGTGTTTGGCTTGTCCCCATAGACAATAGACTTAACATAGCCCCACAAAAAATAGTCTAGCGGGGTCAAATCACATGATCTTGGTGGCCAATTGACTGCGCCAAAACGTGAGATCAACTGCTCACCAAATTCGCCTCTCAATTGATGCATGGTTTCGCGTGCAGTGTGGCATGTGGCACCGTCCTGTTGGAACCACATGTCGACCGAGTTCAATTCTTGCACTTTCGGCAAAAAAAAATCTGTTATCATCGAACGGTACCTTTCTCCATTGACCGTAAACCTGCGGCCTTCATCGTCCTTGAAGAAGTACGGCCCAATGATGCCGCCTGCCCATAAACCGCACCAAACAGTGCATTTTTCGGGATGCATTGGTAGCTGCTGAATTGCCTCTGGCTGCTCTTTACTCCAAATACGGGAATTCTGCTTATTCACGTATCCATTTAGCCAAAAATGAGCCTCGTCGCTGAAGACAATTTTGCGATAAAAGCTTGCGAAATACATTTTTCACAGAGCACGAATTTTGATAATAAATTTCAATAATTTGCAAACGTTATTCAGGCGTAAGTCTATTCATGATGAAATGGCAAACAATACTGAATCGAAATGTCAAATGTTCGTGGAATTGTATGTGTGATCTGTCAAAAATATAAACGTTAAAAACCAAGTAGCAAAAAAATCACCCTTTACAAACATAAAGTCATGGTTTGGTACGGATTATGAGCCGTTCATAAATTTTGTCTCACAAGAGTTGCTTATACGTTTTTTACTTGTATTGTAGGCACTACTTTATGGAAAGATATGGATTCTTAAAAAAATCGAACACGAGATTTTGATCTAACTTGATATACGAGAATAGCGAAGACGAAAAAAGTGGGTCCCGCAATTTCGTCTGCCTGTCCTCGAGTCTACAGCCTAATCGGTTAGATGGATTTGTTTCAAACTTGGTACATATTTTTTTTCCGGTAATATGCCCACATAGGTTTTTCATTTTTTTAAACCGAAAAATAACGGTACCTGCAATACATTTTTTTTTTTGGCCAAAAAGGTAAATCTTATTTTTCTCAAAAAAACGTCCTCAACTATTTTTATAAAAAATTAATTTAATGAAGCGCAAATGTATATTTTGGTAGTTTTAGTTTGGTTTTCAACTTTTTGGAAAATTTTGTTGAAATTAAAAAATCAATCAAAATTTCGGAAACGAGTCAGTCGATTTTTTCGAAACTTCGTATTTAAAAGTTTTTTGATATTATCGTGAATAGTAAAAAAACTATATTCCTAAAATAAAAAACAACGGTACTTCCCATACAATAATGTAAAAAAAACGTTATGAAAAAATGTATTGCCCGAAAACGGCTCTCAGAATTTTTATAAAAAAATGTGTGTGTTCGTAAAGTAGTGCAGTCCACTCTTAAGTATACAAATATTTGCATTTGGAAAAAAAATCCAAGTTTTGATCAAACTTGGCATTGCAATGATGGAGACCACTGAAGAAGTGGGTC
Organism: Philhelius pedissequus; assembly: GCA_910595825.1. Classification (NCBI taxonomy): domain Eukaryota; kingdom Metazoa; phylum Arthropoda; class Insecta; order Diptera; family Syrphidae; genus Philhelius; species Philhelius pedissequus. Next base: position 76,016,083 of record OU343162.1, read on the forward strand.
CCGCAATTCCGTATTCATGTCTGTCTGTCTATAGAACCATCTACAGCCTAAACGGCTGAAGCGATTTTCCTCAAACTTGGTACTTAAGCGTTTTAGGCGATTGTCTCAAATAAATTTTCGAATCGTTTTTTTAGCCCCAAAAATAACGGTACTCGCCATATAATTTTGTCTATCATCTTAAATATCTCGAAAACGACTCTAACGTTGTACATATTTTGTTATTATACATATAAAAAAATATTTTTTTAAAAAACCGCTCTAACGATTAAAATTTTTTTTTGTATAATCATATTTGTCCAACAATACAAATGTCTCGTTTTTCGCATTTTAGGAATTTTTAAACTTAAGTTCTTATATACAAATTTTCTTAAATTTTTTTCTTTAAAAAAATGTTAGGGTAATTTTGTGTATTAAATGGTATAAGCTTAAATATATAATTTCGACAAAAAAATCATCATCTGTCTAAAAATATTTTTTTTTTTTTTTTTAAACAAAAACAATATTTTTTGCAAATTTTGGTACCCAGTAATAATTGTAATTCGAGGCACATCCTTTTTAATAATCCTTATCGAAATCCGTCCAGCTGTTAATGAGAATGTCCAAAATTAAGGAAATGGTTGGTTGGAGCGATGTGTAAATTAAATATAAAAAAAAAATTCAATAATAATATATTGTTAAAGAGAAGTGACGAAAACTGATCAGCTAACCAGCGTGTCATTGTTTTTTTATTCTTTACTTTCCGAAAAGTCCCCCAAAAAATTGAAAAATTGAAACTTGGATTTATTAATCACATACCTACTACTTAATCAAAGTGATTTCCTTAAACTAAAACGAAAACGACGAAGCTCTATCTTATACCTTTAGATACATTTTGCCCAATTTTCATTCAATAGTCCTAAATTTAAGGGAGATTGTATATGAGCCATAAAGTTGTTATAACTCTGAAATAAAATATTGATACATTTATATTTTCACAGCCCATCATCGAGATAAAGCTGATAAAACAAGCCAACAAGACTTTTGAATTTGACTTAGCATATTTTTAAAATTTGCTGTTGGTTCTTGTATAACTGATATAGGGGATACCGAGGCTAAAAGTAACACTTTTTACTAAAATTGATGCTATTTCTAATGTTTTGAAAATAAGTTAGCCAAACTTTTTCCCGTTTAAGGAGCAATATTTCAGCTACTAATAAAACCAATAAGAAAACCAAAAAATTGTAAAAATAAAACTTTTAGACAAAATAAAACGTCTTATTACGACTTACCCCGTATGCGGGAAAGTTGTTACATAGACCGGGGTAAATTGTAACAAAACCTGTCATTTTCTTAAAAAAAAACTATAAATTTATAAACAAGATTAACAACGAAAAATATAGCAACTACCAGCAAAACTAATGACATTAATATTAAAATTTAAAAGTTAATACATTAATTCACAAATTTAATTAACTAATTAATTTTTAGTGTTTTTAGAAAAAAAAAACAAAATCAATATGAAATTTCAACAACGACGACGGTATACTTCAAATGGACATTTTTCTTTTTATGAAAAATAAATAAAAAAATTAAACAACACGAAATATATACAAAGAACAACATTTCCATTGTCTTGGTTCTCAAAAATGTGTTTGAAAATATGAACGGAGTTTGGTTTTACTTCTCACAACTTACTCCACAAAAATGTGACAACTAGCCCCACCATGAAATTTAAGACAAATCTCTCAATTTAGAAAAAAAATAAAATGCACGACTGGATCGTACGAACTTGCTCTTGTAGCTAACAACTTTAATGTAGACCTACAAATTTATAATTAAATCTAAGTTATGGATTTTAATAATGAAAGTTAGGAGAGTAAAATGTTTCTACATACATATATAGACGGTATGTAAACATGTACATACAATAATGAAAATGACGAATGTAGGCGGGTAGGTAGCTATATGCATATAGCTTTATAATTTAGGTGCCATTACAATATTGTGCATACATAAGATTCATGTGATTTTTAAAGACACATATGTATTAATAAATATATGAGGGCCTAAATTGTGTTTAGTATTCAGCGACAACGCAAAAATTCGTAAAAAGGGAATAATAATATGGTAGTGTTTAAGATCTATTACATTTTTTATCCAAACTTTCAACCTTTTATTTACTTAACTGGCAATACTATTTTCTATTTGTCTATTATCTATTTTCTTTGTGCTTTATTGTCTATCCTATTTACTAAATATCAAATAATCTCTCCTACAATCTTCCACTCTTGCTGCATACCGCCTCGTGTTAAGATCGTTTTTTCTCGTTTTCAATTCTAACAAAATTAATTATAATTTCAATAAATTTATCATTTATATATATTTATCATTTATTATATTTTTTATCATTTATATATATTTATCATTTATATATATTTTTTTTCTATTTTTTTTATAATAATTTCAATTCTCGAGCTATCGAACAGGTAGAAATAAATGGATAATACACATAATTAAATGTTTTTATATTGCTTAGTCGTTATAGTTTGGTGGAAAACAAAGATGCAATTTAAATTCATGGATAAATAAGAATATATAAAAAAAAATTAAAAATCGTTGGAGCGGTTCCTTAATAAATTATTTTTTTATGTATTCAATTTTGAAAACATTTTTCGAAAAAAAATTTTAAGCTCCATTCTGAAGATATTATTAATATACATACATATAAAATTCAAATTTAAAAAAATTTCTGTGACTGGTTTTTGAAAAATCGATTTTTCAACAACAAAAAATGTATTTATTTCTTAAAAATCGAAAAAAAATTTTTTTTTTGAAAATTTGGATATGCAGTCTTATTAACAATTTAGGGAGCATTTGTATAAAAGAATTTATCTTAATCGGTTTATCCAATATTGAAAAAGTCGAAAATATGAAAAGTGGTTCTTTGGGAAGTACCGTTAATAAGTACACAATAAAAATATTTTTATATTTAAAAGTGAACTGTACTAATCTGAGAACACACAAATTTTTTTATAAAAATTCTTGGAGCCGTTTTCGAGAAATAATTTTTTTTCCTAACGGTTTTTTTTTTTAAATTTGTATGGGAGGTACCGTTTTTTTTATTTTAGACAAATAGTTTTCTTTAACTATACACGATAATTTCAAAAAATCACTAAATACCAAGTTTTGAAAAAACCTATTAAGTCTTTTTCGGAATTTTGAGTTTTCAAAAAAAAAAACATTAATTTCCAAAAAAAAAAATGTTTGCAAAATTTTTGGTACACATTAGTGTTTAAATTCTCTAGGAGCTTCTTCGTAAAAAAATTTAAAAAAATCAAATTTACCGTTTCCGAGAAAATCGAAATCGAAAAAATGGCTCTTAGAGGTACAAAAAATAACATTTTTTTTCAAAAAAAAAAATTATTAAAAGGAAGGAAAGCCTTTCGTTAATGAACTGATTTTTTTTTATGAAAATCATTGGAGCTATTTTTGAGAAAAATAAGATTTTTGTTTTTTACCAAAAAAAATGTATGGGAGCTACTGTTATTTGTCGTCTTAAAAAAATGAAAAAGCGTACCGAAAGAATAATATGTACCAAGTTGGAATCAAATCCACCGAACCGTTTAGGCTACAGAATCGAGGACAGACAGACAGACGGAATTGGGGGCCCACTTTTTTGGTATTCGCTATGATCGTAATGTTATGTTTGTCGTGAGACATTTTTTTTTACGAATACATAACTTGCCTTATATTACCTATAATCGCAAGTAAAAACGAAAACCATTCAATGCTCAACTACTTACATAAACTTAACCAAAATCATACCAAAAATACAACGGAAATATTATGTTACAAACGTATCAATTTTGGGCACTTTTGTTTTGGGATGTCCTATTCACAGCTAAAGTATAATTAACATTAGCTTCGAAGTAGACGAACAATTTTCTCGTTCACGCGTTTCTTAATTTTCAGGGGAACACTTTCATTTTTAGCTGTCACTTTTTACCCCTGTTACATCTAGCAACGGTCTCCCCTACCCCGGGAAATTGTGTTAACTTCTGCAACCATACATTTTGTTTTAATAATTTTTAAATAAAATCATGGAATGCTATAGCATTTTCCCAATATCGTTAGAAATACAAATAAATAATTTCTTTTTACAAAATAATCCATCAGTGCGATTTATGCCATGAATTTCAGCAGAGTTCCCCCGGTTGTACAATGCCATCTGGTAACCAATATACAGAACACCTTAAAATGACTCGAACAGGATCTGATAGAATTGGCGTTGCTCCGCCAATAGGCCTCCTAGTGATCACTTTGATTGAGGAATATCGTCTTATTCTTGCGAAAATGACGCGACATGGGTTAACCAGTTGCTGTGATTCATGCTATTTTCCAGCAAATCGCAACGATTTTTTTTGTTTTAAAATATCCATCGTAGGCCGAGCTTGCTTAGCGACTCCGTATAGCCTTCATAAACCAACAATTCTCTTAACCCAATTCAGCAACTACTTGCGACAGAAAAAAATGGTTGAAAAACTGTCTGTACACCTTGTTCCCTAATTGTTCAAAAAAAAAATTAGGAAATAATAATCATTTCGCTCCATCATCGTTTGCTTACTGTCAAAGGGTTTTAATTTGTTATATTATTCCTTTTTCCCTTAATTAAGAGGAACCACAATAGTATTTAAAAATCCTTGAAGAGTTTTTAAGTTATGCATTCATTTGTAAAAGTTTTTCGATTAATTCTACCAATTAAAATCGATTGGCATTCTAAAAAGAAAAAAAAATCTCCCGAACCATCCCTAGCCACTCGCCCTTGTTGAATTTAACCCTAATGATATGGTTTATTAAATTTACTTCCGCCACAGTACTTCCGTTTCGGTTGGTTTTTCGGCATTAACACACCATCTCCAGACTTTGCTCCACTTCAAAAATTAATCGGTCGGTCATTTTAAAAGATTATTTCAACTTTCAGAAAATTTAAAATATATACCTACCCTTTCGTCCTTTCAGACGTTTGTAATTACTAACCGACATTTTAATTGCCGCTTGTGAACAGCTGCTTTTAAATACGTGATGCCGACATTTAATTTAGTTGTTGCTTGTTGGTAATTTTGAGAAAAAACTATACGAATTTGTAATACCTCACATTAATTGTTGAAATTAAAATTATTAAATGCTCATGTCCAACCAAGTGAATATCCTTTAGTTTAGTAATTATTTCCGAAAGTCGTGCGTCTATAAGTCAAAGGACATTTTACAAAATCCATGTCCACCGGATGCCATTTCTGAGTAGATAAGCCACATAGAAGACAATAGTTAAATTGGGTCACCCCATAACATTAAACTACACTTTGCCTTCAAAAACACAAAAAAAAAAAAATAAGAAAGAAAGTACTCATTTATACCTTAACAGAAGCACTTTGAACAATTGTTTCAATTTTTCTTATATCCAGCTATCCGCATGTAGGTTATCTAAACTTTTGTTGTACAGAGCACGTATATAGAGTCTGATTAGTGTCAAGGTCCACGAAACAAAATCCCTTTTCTCTTAATGTTTTACCCTAAGTCCCAGTCCCAGTTTTTACGCTCTGTTAAACTTTGCGTTGTCCTTACAAGTCATTTACTGCTGTGCACATCTAAATAATATACGCAAACCTGCAACAATAAGGAAAATAAGTCCATTGTCCTAAAAACATAGGTACTGCCTACAAATGTATCTTCTACTTTCCATACAGCACATTCTCTAGGTTATTGTAAACTGGGTTAGTTAGTTTTTTTGTTTTTCTTGTTCGTCCTTAGGTTAGTTTGTATAACCATTATCCACTTCTTTCTCCTACAAAAAAAATTGCATCAAAATATAAATTCTTATTACTTTTAATATCCTTCGAAGGAACAAAACAAGAAAAGCTTGCAAAGAATTATCACAAAGGCTAACCAAGTGAGACATTACAAGTATACGAGACAAGTGCCCTTGTCGTTTTGTATTATTGCTCTATTTCGTCTCTCATTCATTCAACTTATTAAGAAATTGCACTTTAAATTTTAAGGAGTGTGGTCGGGTTATTTACCCCAACATCAATCCACTTTCAGCCTCAGCATCCAAAGTTGTTCCAACAGCAACAACCAACGACCGTTATAACCATAAACCGCATTTTTATTATACAGACATCTAAACTCTTCACAAAACTATTCATCTTTGGTCTCAATTCATCCCTCCGAGCAAAGTTGTGGGGTCGGATATGGATGGTGTCAGTCGGTCCGTCGCGTCGGTTGACTATTCCGTTAATATGGAAAATTGAAAAGCAATGGGGGTGACGCTAAGAAATTATGTGACGCCAGTCGTCCTGGCGGTATTTCTCATTTTAGCAAAAAAAACTCATCTTTTCATTTCCCCGAAGAACTTTGCCTCCTTCAGCCCAGCCCGACATCATAAGATAGAGTAAAAAGGCTTTCTAAGATAATAGGGAAAATATCTTAAGGCAAACGATACGAACAGACTTTGTTGAATAAGAAGCCATTTGGTGGTGCGGCGGGGGCGGGATCAACTGAAAGGACGAACCTTATGATTGTCTGAAAACCTTTAAAATATATTATTTTCTGGAAGCTGTATATCATTATATTTTTATAATGTGGCATGACTTGGAGTTGAAGAGAAATATATGAATATTTAACGTTAATTAATTAAAAAAAATTTAACTTTTATATTATTCGTATACAATTCTGTTGGGGTTTTTTGACATTTACGGGTACTGCTTTTTTTCTACATAATCACGCGTGTATAACCTTCATCTAATTTGCATACGACAAGAAAAACAAATTGTTTTTTTTAGGAAAGGGGCGCGTATATGTACTTTAGAAGTAATTTTATATGTGCACACTTTCTTTAAAAAAAAATAATAAAATGCACGACTGGATCGCACGTAGTTGCTCCTATGTTCGATTACATTATATGAAAAATATTCTTAATAAAACGACTAAATATATTTTTAAAGTCGTTTTTCACTTAATTTTTTATATATAAAAATTCTTAAATTTTTTCAAAAAAAAAAAAATTGCTATGAAGATTTTAAGTATTTAATAATATAAATTCAAAAACAAAATATTGAATTTTCAAAAAAAATATTTTTTTTTTCAAAAATCCAAAAAAACATTTTACGATAAGTTTGAAATGCAGTATTATTTAAAATTTGAAGAAGCTGCTGTCTAAAAATTTTGATCGAATTCCGTTGAGCCGTTTTTGAGAAGTCGAAAATCAATAAAATGGTTGTATGACAGGTACCGTTAATAACAAAATGTTTAAAAAAAAAAATTTGGCCAAAATGTAGACCATACTCAAAGTGGGACACACAACAATTTTTATCAAAATCGTTAGAACCGTTTTCAAGATAATTAAAATGGTAGAAAAATTTGTATGGCAAGTACCGTTATATTTGGGGCTAAAACAACAATTCAAAAATCTATTTTAGACAATCACCTAAAATGCATATTTATACCAAGTTTAAAAACAATCGGTCCACCCGTTTTGGCTGTATATCGATCTGCAGACGGACAAGCAGACAAACAGACAGACAGACATACGGATTTGCGGGACCCACTTTTTTGGTGTTCTCCATCATCGTAATGGCAAGCTTGATTATGTATATCGCAAGTAAATATATACAATAATATATAAATAAAGGGTTATCCATTTTGCGGTTTCAAAAGTATAAGGCTGGAATTCGACATCTGTCAAACTAAGTTGTTAAGCCATTTTTTTTTCGGTTAAAAATCTGATATTTACGAAAATGAATCGCTTAACTATCGCACAACGCATACAAATTTTTAAAACCTACTACAAAAATGGTGATTCTGCCACAGCTACATATCGTGCTTTAAGAGGAGATTATGCTTTATATAATCGTCCAACAACGCAAGCAATTGGCAAAATTGTGAAGAAATTTGTAGAGACTAGATTGGTTACAGATATTGTAAGCATCATCGCTTCGCTCGTACCACTGAAAATATCGCTGCTGCAAGTGAAAATGTTGCCAAAGACCCGTATGTGTCGATTCCTCGTCGTTCTCAGGAATTAGGACTGTCTTACGGCACATTATGGCGTATCTTGGATTTCGATCTACACCTACATCCATATGAAGTCTAGATCACTCAACAACTGAAGCCAGCTGACCATTCACATCGTCGTAGGTACGTCGAATGGGTGCTTGAACAACAGGCGGTGGACGGCGATTTTTCGAACAAAATTTTCTTCAGCGACGAAGCACATTTCTCACTCAGTGGGTATGTAAATAAACAAAATTGTCGTATTTGGGGTTCTGAGAATCCTCAAGTAATTGAAGAGAGGCTATTACATCCACAAAAAGTTTGGGGCGCTCTTTGGTCCGGAGGTGTGATTGGACCTTACTTCTTCGAAAACGACGATGGAACGACTGTCACCGTCAATTCGGAGCGTTATGGTCATATGATAACCGACTTTTTTTACCTGGTATTGAAGAATACGACTTGTAGAATATGTAGTTTCAACAAGACGGTGCCACATGCCACACAACTTTAGCGAATATGGATTTTTTGCTAGAGTTATTTCCTGGTCGCGTAATTTCTCGTCGTGGCGATATCAACTGGCCACTAAGATCATGCGATTTGACATCGCTGGACTTATTTTGTGGGGCTACGCGAAAGACCGTGCTTATGCAGATAAACCTTTAACTCTTGAGCACTTGAAAACCAACATTCGTGAAGTTATGGCTGAGATACCGCCCAATATGTGTCAAAAAGTGGTCGAAAATTACCTCAAAAGAATCGATGCTTGCAACAATTCGCGTGGTGGTCATTTAAACGATGTAGTATTTCACACATAATGTTAACGTTCAAACTTTATAACAAAAAAGAAATATCATGAAAAAAAATATTTTATATGTGGTTTATTTACGTTTTCTTTTGAAACCGTAAAATGGATAACCCTTTATGCCTTTTATCGCAATTATAAACATACAGGCTTGATTTCTTACTTTCTTTTCGACCTATCGATTTACCTTATTCTAGCTCACAGCAATTCCTTCATATTTTCCTTTGCATTATGAACTTGCAGACTTAAAGTCAAGAACTCATAGGGATACTCTTCAAATTAAACTCTTTTCTCGTACAAAAATTCTCCACTTAACCGTGTATTATAATTTAAATTCTGTAAAAGTACCCTTAGTCCAATGCTTTTCTATTTTGAAATAAAAAGAAAATAGCATGGTGTTTAATTAGAAATTCTGTTAAACAATTTTGAATTCCAAATGATTAAGATTATTAGCTCAACTAACAGCTCATAAAAAGTTGAAATCACTCCTGAAATCGAAATCTTTATAAATTATATAAAAAACTGTGGTTTACTTTAGACTAATTAACTTACATACGTCGCTGGTTCCAAGGATTTGAACTTCAATTATGGGGATTCTGCATCACACACTAAACTCCGTTGCTCACCTTTGTGTTTGTCAACAATACCTTAGGCTAATAGATTTTGACCATTCGGGATTATGTTCATATAAAGCTCGCCTTAAGCCAGTAACCTACATTTCGCCTAACTTCTCGTACATTTCCTTCTTTATTGCAAACAAATTGATATTTCTTTTAAAAGTGTGTTATCTAATGCAGAACTTTTATAAAATGTTTTTAAAAAAAATTTAAGAAATTGAATTTAATAATTAAGAACCTTAATAAACTTTGTGACTTTCATAATAATGTCAATAATTTTTCGAATGAATATAGTCATAATATTACATAGGCTTTGTAAAGCAAATTGAATGATTGTTTCATATTCAGAAAAATTTTCTTTTTCATTGAATCAAAAAATAAAATCATTAGGTCATTGAAAAAATTCATTGACTCATTGAAAAAGTACGTCTTACGTGAGATATTAATACAAATGTCATACAAATGGCCTTATATTTACCAATAAACAGTTCTTTATTAAACAGCCTTATTGTCAAACGCTTTCGCCTAGCATAAGCTATATAAGTATATTATAATTAAATTACTTATTTTTTTTTATTTAAATAAACTATAACAAATATCTTTTAGAATTTTTTTCCCTTTTAAATTAATTGCAAAACTTTATTTGAATAATGACATACTGACCAATTACCGCTATAGATATTGGACTAATATAACCCAAAATTCAAAATATTATTTATGAAAATCAATTAATATTTATATTTTAACAAATTCCCTTCATACAAAAAAAAAAAATAATACAAAATGTTTAACATAATATTTTATCTTCTCATTTCAGCTGGTTGGTGGTGAATTTGATATGGAATTAAATTTTGTGATACAAGACGCACAAAATATCAAACACATGTTAGAACTATTGGACCATTGTCCGCCCAATCTTCAGGTAAGTTATGATATGATGAAAGGATTCTAACCGGAGATCATGCTTCATGTCAAATTCTGTTATAATTCATTGAGATAGGTATCAATTTAATAATTTCTCAGATGGTAATAAATGAATTACACACACATAATAAGCACTGACATCCGCACTGCTTGCATGGAAAAGGACATATTTATCAGAATCCTGTTTCAAATTTGAACCAATAAATCTAGCTATTGTGTACTCGAAGTCTTCACCTATCCTTGAAAGCGCCATAAAATCAATTACATTATTTTATTGATTTTATTTCCAAATATGTATCCGGCACAATCAAACAATCATACATAGCCATAGCACGTATCTAATCTATTTATACACGACCGTAGAAGAAGTTATTGAAATGAATCTTTTGAAGCATTATTAAATAAGCAGATGTAAGCTGGATTATATCTCTCATATTATCATATCACTTGACCAAATTGCAAAATTTTGTAAAATTTTCAAAGGCATCAAAGCCTCAATCAAAGAATTTAGATATATCTTCGATATTTGAAACGTTTATTTCTGAAAGGACGAATCTTAATTTTCTCTGCTTCCTTCATAAATAAATTAGTTGATTTATTTTCTCTAAAAGTTGTAACTCCTTTTATACAAGTTCGCATAAATAAATAATATTTTTATTGGAGATTTTTCTTAGAAATTTGTTTTTAAGAATGATGACAAATGTTAACCATTTTCGAAAATTTCGAAATCACTTTGAACGTTCAAAACTTAATTAACATTCATTTTTGAATATAAGTTCTCCTATATTCTTAGTTGAAGAAAGTTGACGAAATTGGAATATTCGTATTTTTGTTTTTTTTTTTCGTTTGTTCTCGTATTTTACCATAAAACAATAGTGAATAATTCAAAATATAAATTTTGAATCAACAAAACCATTGCAACTGCTCCAAATTAAAAAAAAATAAAATGCACGACTAGATCGCACGTACTTGCTCCTATGTTCGATTACATTATATGCAAAATATTGTTAATAGAAACGCGGCTAAATGTATTTTTAAAGTCGTTTTTCACTTAATTTTTTATATATAAAAATTACTAGATTTTTTCTAAAAAAAAATTGGTATAAAAATTTTTAATATTTAATAATATAAATTTGAAAACAAAGTTTCTGAAAAAATATTTAATATTTAATTTAGAATTCAAAGTAGATCCCGTATAAAAATTTTGATCGAAAAATCAATAAAATGGTTGTATGGCAGGTACCGTTAATAACAAAATATTTCAATTTTTTTTTTCGGCCAAATTATAGACCATACTCAAGGCAGTACTCACACCAAATTTTATCAAAATCGTTGGAGCCGTTTTTGAGAAAATTAAGATGGTAGAAAAATTTGTATGGCAAGTACCGTTATTTTCGGGAAAAAGCAACGATTTAAAAATCTATTTTGGACCATCACCTAAAACGCTTAAATACCAAGTTTGAAGAAAATCGCTTCAGTCGTTTAGGCTGTAGAGAGTTGTACAGATAGACAGACAGACAGACGGAATTGCGGACCCACTTTTTTGGTGTTCTCTATCATCGTAATGTCATCTTTGGTTAAGATCTCAAGTTCGATTTTTTTTCCAAATGCAAAACTTGCCCTATGGTACCTATGTAAATGTATTGCAAGTAAAAACGGAAACGGAAAGAAGAGAAACCCGATATCATCATACTCAATTATAGTTATTTATATGTTAATACTTATTTATTTGTCTACAAACCTGAAAAGCAGCTAATACTCATATTTTGCATAATTATGGGGAATATTTTTTTTTTTTTTCAGAAAACATCAAATATGTCTTGGAGGGTGAAAAGAGCAGAATGTCGTTTAGTTGTTTAGAGTTAATCTTTTTTTCACTCCAATTACTTCAAGAACCTGGATGTTCCGAGTAAAGTTTTCAAAGTCTTTTTTTTTTGTTCTCGATTTCATAATACCAATAGAAAATGTCAATCGTGGAGCAGGAATTTCTTACATGCGAAAATTTATTGGCTAGATTTATGCTTAAAACTAATAAATATCACAATTTTAAATTGAGTGTTGCAATAACTATGAAACAACTACACTTGTTTGTACTTGTAAACAAAAAATTGTTTTCATTAAAATTTCTCAACAAAAGTACAATCAAACCTAATATTAAAGGATTGTTTATATTTTGTCGAATACTTTAAAAATATGATAAACATAGAAAAACCAATATTTTCAAATTAAAATTAGTTATTTATTACTTTCAACAATAAATATATCGAATAAAAGAACCGCGGGTTAAAATTTGTGCTATCAGAAAATTTTGAGCCAAAGAATAAGAACTGTAAATAAAAATCAAAGGCGCAACATTTTAAATAGCCTGATGTTAAGGGCTTAGCATGATACTACTGAACAGTTTTCTAATACTAAAGCACTTTACTAATATTTTCCTAATTTTAAACACTTTTTAACTAGCACCATACTAAATCTATTTTCTTAATAAACTACAACAGTGTAAAAAAGTAAGCGAACATAACTTTTTGACGTTTGTAAATGTCAAAGTGGAATATGGATTTAGTACGATACTAAAAAAATAAAGTAGCCATTTTGTGATTTTAATTTTAGTAAAATGTTAAGCAAATAGTACGATACTAAGCTGGTTTAAAATTAACAATATCCTCTTTTTAGCCTAGTATCATACTAAAAATGATTTAACATATTACTCAATCGTTTAAAATTTTGCGTCAATGTTATTTATGCTCCCCTAATGGATAGTCATACCATATTAAGAATTTATCGATATGAATTTAAAAACATAATTTCCAAAAAAGCGACCACCCATTTTCGAATATTGAATTTTAAAATATTTAAGTCCGAAAAAATATTTTTTGAGAATGTTGGTAGGCATGCAATATTTAGAATTTAGAATTTAAAGGACTACCTTTACAAAAATATATAAATTGAAATTTATTGAATTGTCAATAAGAAAATCGGAAATAAAATGGACAACTGGGACGTAATAACTTGTTCTGGTGGCTAATAACTTAAATGTAGCTAAACATTGACCCGTTAGTACGTAGGTAGTCTAGTAATCCTATGCAGGTTTACAGCCCATGTAGGTTAGATTACCTTGGTTCTGAGAATAACGAGTAGTCGAATGGATATAAATGGAATGGAATATTTAGGTATATATAAATGTATGAGAGCTTACATACTACATTTTGTAGGTATTTAGTGACGCATGCAAAACTACGTAAACATGAAATATAATTAGATAGACATAAATGCATGATACGCATAATAAAATATATTTAGATTGCTTAGTTTTTATAAATCCAGGGATAAAAAGATGACATTTGAATCCTTTGATAAATATGAATTTATCAAAAAAAAAAAATCAAAAATCATCATCATTTTGTACATCACATCACAAAAATCATCATCATTTTGTACATCACATCGTATGTACAAAAATTCTTAGTAGAAACGACTGTATATTTTTCAAGTCGTTTTTAGTACTAATTTTTGTATAAACACAATATTTTTTAATTTTTTTCTGAATAAAATTTGGTATGATTTAAAAATATAATTTCGAAAAAAAACCATCATCTGTTTTCGAAATTATTGAATTTTCAAAAACGAAAAAAAATATTTTTTTTCAAAAATCCAAAAATCCAGATATTTTTTCGAAAATTTTGGTATGCAGGATTTTTAAGAATTTGTAGGGTCCCCTACGTTAAATTTTTTATAGAAATCCGTCAAGCTGTTTATGAGAAAGTCGCAAAAAAAATGGTTGTATGGCAGGTACCATTAATAACAAAATATGTAAAAAAAAAATGTTGCACCAAAATGTAGACTACTATACCCAAAGTGGTGTAAACACTTTTTTTATCAAAATCATTTGAGGTACAAGAGCCAGTGATGGTACTATATTCACTCGCGCATTTTATTTCTAAGAAAAACCTATTTTTTTTATTTGCTTTTCCTTTTTTTATTAATTTTTAAATATATAGTCCTTATTAATACACAATAAAGTTAGGCTTATTAATCTGATGGCTTCCATGGCCGCATTTATTTACATAGAGGACAAAACGTGTGCCACCTATAGAACATGGGATTTTTACTAAGGACCTATTTTCCAATTTGAATATCAACATCAGAATGTCAAAGTACTCTCGTTAAAAATTAGCGGATGTGTACTTTTTTTACTAGTTAAAACATTGAAAATAAAATGTACGACTGGATCACACGTATTTGCTTCTATGTTCGATCACATTATATAAAAAAGATCCTTAATAGAAACAGCTATTTTAAAAGTCGTTTTTCACTTAATTTTTTGTATATAAAAATCCTGAAATATTTTCCAAAAAAAAGTGTATGAAAATTTTAAATATTTAATAATATAAATTCAAAGACAAAATTTCGGAAAAAAATCGTTCCTCGTTTTCAAAATTTTGAATTTTCAAAAAAAAAAAATATTTTTTTTTTTCAAAAATCCAAAAAAATATTTTTCGAAAATTTTGAAATGCAGTATTATTTAGAATTTGAGGTGACTCCTGTGTACAAATTTTGATCGAAATCCGTTGAGCCGCTTATGAGAAATTCGAAAATCAATAAAATGGTTGTATGGCAGGTACGTTAATAACAAAATATTTGAATTTGTTTGATTTGATTTTGATTATAGGTACTATAAGGCAAGTTATGTATTCTTAAAAAAAACATTTTTATTCTAACAATCAATCATGACATAACAATCATAGCGAACACCAAACAAGTGGGTCCGGCAATTCCGTATGTCTGTCTGTCTGTATAACGATCTACAGCCTAAACGGCTGAACCGATTTTGTTCAAACTTGGTGGTTAGGTATTTTAGGTGATTGTCCAAAACAGATTTTTGAAACGTTGTTTTAGGCCCAAAAATACCGGTACTTGCCATACAAATTTTTCTACTATCTTAATTATCTCAAAAACGGCTCTAACGATTTTGATAAAAATTGGTGTGTGTACTACTTTGGGTATGGTCAACTTTTCAGGTAAAAAAGTATTTTGTTATTAACGGTACCTGCAATACAACCAGTTTATTGGTTTTCGACTTTCTCAAAAACGGCTAAACGGATTTCGATAAATTTATACAGGAGCTCCTTTAAATTCTAAGTTGTATTGCATTTCAAATTTTTCGAAAAATATTTTTTTGGATTTTTAAAAATATTTTTTTTTCTTGAAAATTCACTATTTCGAAAACGGGTTCTCAATTTTTTCTGAAGTTTTGTTTTTGTATTTATATTATTAAATATTTAAAATGTGCATACAACATTTTTTTTTGAAAAACTTTAAGATTTTTTTTATATAAAAAATTAAGTGAAAAACTTTAAAAATATATTTAGCAGTTTTATTAAGAATCTCTTGCATATAATGTGATCGAACATAGAAGCAAGTACGTGCGATCCAGTCATGCATTTTATTTTTGCTAACATTTGTGGTTCTTGTTTTAGGAAAATAAATTTTTTAGTATTCAAAATAATGTCAAAAAAACTACTAAATACAGTGATTCGAAAAAATCGATTGAGTCGTTTTTAAGATTTTGATTTAAAAAACTGTTTTTTTTTTTGTTTTAAATTTCAAAAAAAATTTTGGCTCTCAGTACTATCAAGACTTTTTCTCCATAAAAAAATTAAAAAAAAATAAGTGAAAGGTTTTCCGTAAAATCGAAAACCAAACAATGGTACTTGCTACCAAAAATAACAATTTTTTTCAAAAAAAAAGAAATTATCAAAAAGTATGCTTTTGCTTCATTAATGAAGTGATTTTATTTTTTTTTAAATCGTCGGAGCAGTTCTTGAGAAATATAAGATTTACTTGTTTGACCAATTGACAGACACAGGAATTTTCGGGACCCACTTCTCTCCTTTGCTACATCATCGCAAAGTCGTTTTCTGTTAAAAATTGCGCACACTTTAAAAGTGTATCCAAGGAAAGATTTTTAGGAGAGAAAAGCTCTTTTTTAATATTTACGGAGTGACCCTTTTATATTTACCAGTAGTGTAGGATATATATTTCGTCGAATGTTTTGATAAAAAATAATAAATTTTGATTAAAAATAAAAATTTGTAGAACAATCCAAAAATCCAATCAAAAACGACATGAATTTATCTTTTTTTTGACGGGTAAATTGTTGAACAATCATTCACAATAAGTGAAATGCGTAACATGAGTGTGTTTTTGTATCTTTTTCTTAGTAGGCTGTTCGTAACTTGGTTGTGTCTTGTTTCTCAAATTGTACCACAATAATTGTTTGACTTTGAAAAACAAAACAAAAACTTTCATCTCGCTCTAAAAAGAAAAAAAGAACACTTTAGCAATATCGTTTTATAGGTTTGATTAAAACTTCAACAAACACTTTGTACCGCACGACACCAATAATACTTGCCCTTGAAAGCACCTAAGATATTGTCTCACCCAAATGTGATTTTTCATTTGGATCCCATTTAAAAGGTTGGCGCTAAAGAAATAAGGCTATACCATTTGCATTTGTTTTTATCTCTTCTTCCAGAGCAATATTTTATTTAAAACTTTTTTTTTTGTTCTGAATACACCCACAAGCCCAACAAAATATTACGAACATCATCATGACATCTTATTTGAAAATGGCTTTCCAGATCCCAGCAGAGCAACTTTGGCCATTAACCTTTTTCATAAGAAAATTTATCATATATACAGTGTGTATAGGTACACCTATTTGTAGTAATGACACTTCTTAGCAAAAGCAATACAAACTTTTAAGGAAGACCCAGTCCTGGCACATTTCACATTAAGCCATATCAATTTATAAAATACTCCAAACTTATTCTGTTGTTTTTTTTTATTTTTTTTTACTCGTAGTGAGAGTCGTAAGGTCAGACAAAATATTCTGTTTTCTTGGATTTATATATAAAACCTTATGTAATGTAGGTATACATTCGGATCAGTTACCGTTAAATAAAGCCATCAAGAGTATCTAAAATGTATATCTGCGCCTTATCTCAATTCAAAACCCCAAAAAAACACAAACTTCCTTCATCAAGGAAAAACATATAAAATACAAATCTCTTGCATAAAGTTAATAAAGGCCTTGATGATGATGATGATGATGATGGTTAGTTGAACTTTGGCCTCAGATAAATTTTGTAAATGTTGTTTGAGAAAGTTTTAATCTTTTATTTATTTATTTTTGTGTTTGCTTAATATTCTCATTGAATGCCGTATACCGTATACCTATATAACGTATTTGATGATACAGTATATATTCATAAATAAGAAATCGTTATGTTGTAAAATTAGAGAAGTTTGTCGTCTCTTAATGAAAAGCCACAAACTCAGTCCGATTGAGAATTACGCTGAAATAATTTTATGGTTTCGTATTTGGTTTTGAAAAACCACGAGGAGCCTTCCACGAAAAATTATCGAACTTGGTTTATCTAAGAGATTATTTTCAGGATTAAAATATTTTGGAATAGACAGCTATGTCCTTATGCTTTCCTAATTAAACGGTTTTTTGTTGCTTTATATATATATTTTTTTTTTTGAAATATAAGACAGGATAGGATTGAACTGTATGTGGACAAAATTTCGCATCTCAAAAAATTAATTTGCCGTTTCAATTTTGCCTATAAATAAAGATTAACTTTTTGAATTCCAAAGACATGACAAGTGCATCATACGTCATCCGTTTCCCGTCATCTGTTTGTTAAGAAAAATGTTTTTCTGTTTTTGAGGTTATCTTATATTGTTTTCTATTCTATTCAGCCTAATATGCTTTAGTCTCGGCGAAGCCTTATGTAGATACGCGAGTATATAAATCCGGTTAGAAATAAAGTCAAAATTCACACATTATTAGGGGTGGTCTCCGGGCCGAGACCGAGGCGAGACGGTATTTTTGGTACCGAACTTTGCCGAAAGTATGGCTGGTTTCGGTAGTTTCGGTGGTTTGGTTACGGTTTTTGCTGAAGAAATATTTTATTATTTAATTACTTTTTTAGTACCTATATTCATGTTCAATTTTTTTAACATTCGTAAATCGCAAGTTTTTTTTTGCGAACTATTCTATGGGCGTTAAAATATCAAACCACATATGTACATAGTTTTACTCAGTAGGACGCACTACGAAAATCCAGAGAAGAACACTTACGATTTATGTATGCATATTGTTGGAAAAGAAATCCCTCATTTTTCAGACTGTGTTACCGCCTCAGGAAAAATGTGACTTTAATACTTTTAGGTGACACTTGAACAAAAATATTAACTAAACGCCAAAATATAGTATGTTGCCTACCTATCAGGCTATGAACTGTCAAAATCCATTGAATGGTGGTTCCGATTTCAATGGATTAAAAAACTCTACAAAATTCAAATCTTACTAAGGATGAAACCAACACCCAGACCATACTCGGTTAGGAGATACCGATACCGAGGGTGGATTGAAATTTTTCGATTTTGACGAGACCGAGACGAGACTGACAAAAGTCTCGCCTGATGTTCTCTCGTTGCCAGCCCTACACATTTTCTCTTTGGCAACGCAACTATCAAAGCAGACGCAGAATGTGTAATCGTATGAAAAGTGGACAATCCCACGAACAACGGTGGTAGTCACAAAATGCCTTGGCTTATCGTTTAACTCTCATTATGAACTATTTTTGGTATCAAACGCAGTTGACGCAAGTGAAGATTCTGGAAGGGTGGTAATATTTCGAGTTAGTGATCACACGACGATGTTTGTACTTACGCCAAACCATCAAAATGTATACGTAGCTTATAGCCTATGTGTCAAGTTTTGAGTCTCCATTGAAGTTGGCTAAGATACCGATGGTTTATAAAAATGCTCAAAAAAACCCGTAATTTTTGAAAGTTACAAGTTTGAAAGTGCAAACTGACAGGTTGATTTGACGCATTCGAAAATTCACATTACACTCGCTGGCGAGTCTGAAGACGTATGCTTACAAGTGGACAGCTGACAAGTAGTTGTCTTTTAGGACTAAGAATGGATAAATTGATTTTAGGGTTACCAGAGAATATTTTTTTTAAAGGTACATGATTTTTATAGCGATCTTTTCAACTCTTTCTTTCTTCGCCAATTTTTCTGTTGTTATCTTGCTATGTCCTCTTTTAAACGGCTTTCAACTGAATCAAACAACATAAGCGAAAAAGTGTAAGTTCAGTAAGAACTATTATAGTTACAATGATGAGAAGTCTGAAGTTGAGAAGTTTTACTTGTACTTTAATGCATTGTTGTTATGTTGAATTTTTTAACTCAAATATTTTTTTGACTCCCAATCTTAAAAATCTCTACTTTTTGCTTGTGATTATATTTACTATAAGGCAAGTTATGTATTCGTAAAAAAAAAAATTCTAACAATCAAACATGAAATTACGATGATAGAGAACACCAAAAAAGTGGGTCCCGCAATTCCGTCTGTCTGTCTGTGTGTCTGTCTGCCCTCGGGTCTGCAGCCTAAACGGTTCGTTGGTTTTGCTTCAAACTTGGTACATATTATTTTTTCGGTAATATGCCACTATACATTTTTTTTTGGACAAAAACAAAAATCTTATTTTTCTCAAAAACGGCTCCAACGATATTTATAAAAAAAAATCAGTTCATTAATGAAGGGAAACGTTATTTTTGCTACATTTATTACAACCATTTTTTGGTTTTCGATTTTCACGGAAACAGTTTATTTAATGTTTTTAGAATTTTTTACGCAGAAGCTCCTAGAAAGTCTAAACACTATTGTATACCAAAATTTTTCAAAAAAAAAAATTTTTTTGGAAATTATTTTTTTTTTTTTGAAAACTCAAAATTTCGAAAACGACTCAATAGATTTTTGCAAAACTTCGTATTTGGTGGTTTTTTGACATTATCTTGAATAGTTAAAAAAACTATTTTTTTTTAAATAAAAAAACAACGGTACCTCCCATACAAATGTTAAAAAACCGTTAAGAAAACAATTTATTTCTCGAAAACGGCTCGAAGAATTTTTATAAAAAAAAATAGTGTGTTCTTAAATTAGTACAGTTCACTTTCAACTATAAGAATAATTTTTTTTTGCGTTTATTAACGGTACTTCCCATAGAACCACTTTTCATATTTTCGATTTTCTCAATATTGGATGAACCGATTAAATTAATTTTTTATATAGCAATGCTCCCTAAAATTGTTAGTAAAACTGCATACGAAAATTTTCAAAAAAAAATGTTTTTCGATTAAAAAAAAAAAAAATAAATACATTTTTTTTTTGAAAAATCGGTTTTTCAAAAACCAGTCACAGAATTTTTTTGAAATTTGAATTTCATATGTATATTAATAATATCTTCAAAATGGCGTTTCAATTTTTTTTTTCTAAAAATGTTTTCAAAATTGTATACATAAAAAATTAATTTATTAAAAAACCGCTCCAACGATTTTTGAAACCATAACGACTATGTGTATTATCCATTTATTTCTACCTTATTATTATTGCCTTTTTAGGAATTTTTGCGTACGTCACTTAATACTAAATACAATGTAGGCCCTCAGTCGATCTCGTACTGTGGAAGTGTTAAGACGTTTTCGGCTTCCCAGTTTTTCCAATTAAAATTCGTGTGTGAGCTTAAGTTCTAAATTAAATCAAAATTTCACAAGTGGTGCAGTAGCACAGGGATAGAGTGGCCGACCGAGAATCCGAGGGTCGCCAGTTCGATTCCCAAGAGGGCATCAGAACTTTATCAGCTTTTTTTCACAACCGTGAAGTAGTTAACTTTATTGGTTGGGAAAACGAGCAAAGGAGGAGGAGTTTAAGCACCGGGGCATCGAAAGGTGTCCTAGGGCCAATGAGGTCAGCGATGGCATCAGCTGAGGGAACATCGAAAGATGTTCCAACTACAAGCAGTGATTCTGCAGCAACAACATCAACAGCAATAACAACAACGGCAACATCATCCGATGCTAATCAAAAGCGCAGAAAGAGGATCAAGTGCGCACCAAATTTGGTAAAAAGGAGATCCACGGCCACCTCAGCAAAGCTGCCAGCTGGGGTGCATACGTCCGATATAGACGAGACGTCAGAGGCAGCAAGACAAACCGAGTTAGACACTTCACCCGAAGAGGGTATAGCATATATGTCTGAAGAAGGAGAAGGGCACTTCACGACGGGCGATAGTACTGCCTTCGTGAACCTCTCCACATCAGAGGCGTCATCTGAGGAGGACGAACAAAGAATGTTCGCCCAAATTGATGCTTTGGAGGCAGAAATAGAAAAGATAAAAAGTAAAGTTAAGGCCAGCCAAGAAGCGCGCCGAGCGAGGCAACTAAAAGAACTCGAAGAAAAAGAACAACAACAGAAAAAAGAACAAATACAAAAACAACAGCCACAGCAGCAGCCAAAACAACAACGGCAAAAACAACAACAACAACAGCAACAGCAGCAGACACAAGTCCAGAAACAACCGCAAGAAAAACAGCAGCAGCAGATTCAAAAGCAGCAGAATCAACAGCCGCAGAAAAATCAGTCTCAGCAGCAGCAGCCACAGCCGCCGATCATGAAAAAAGAAAAGGTGCCACCCATTAATACTTATAAAATGGAGTTACAGGATACCATAAATCTATGTAAGTTGACCATAGGTCAAAATTTTACTATTAAAAGATTAAATAACGATAGGCATGCTATCCAGTGCTTCACACTGGAACAGCACAAAAAAATTAAAGAGTTGCTGAAAGAAACTACTACCGAATTCTTTAGTTTCACTCCTAAAACCGAAAAATTTCAAACGGTCCTTTTGAAGGGCATAGATTCCTACACGGAACCACAGGTGCTCTTAAATGAACTCCGCCAAAAAGCGAATGACGATCTCGACTTTATCGGGGTCAAGCCGTTCGCTACAGTTAGAGCTAGGCGGGAGAAGCGGAGTCTTCCCTTCTTCCTCGTTCAACTTTCACCCAGCAGCAAACTGGATAGTTTGAGGAGTATATCCGTCCTCAACTGCCAGGTTGTAACTTGGGACAAATTAAAAAGGCGCGGCGACATGCTTCAATGCATGCGCTGCCAAAGGTTCGGCCACGCCGCAGCAAACTGCGAAATGCAGTCACGCTGCGTTAAGTGTGGAGAGAACCACAATGCAGATGAATGCAAGTTAGGAAAAGAACGGGTCGAAGATAGGACCCAGCTTAAATGTGTACTCTGCCGAGGCGCCGGACACCCCGCTAATTATCGGGGATGCCCGACGTTTCAGCTTATAAAAAACAATAAAGCAGCAAAGCAAACAGTGGTAGAAAAGCGTCCAACAGTGCGCCCTCCTACAACAACGTCCGTCAACCCCCAAATTTCTTACGCCCAAATGGCGTCAGGAAGGGGAAGCACGGTACAGCCTACACCAAAGGTCGCCCAACAGGCCCCCGTGCCTAAGGCGCCGGCGGCACAGGCGGATATTATGGGCGTTCTACTGGCCATCCAGGGCCAGTTGAACGGCCTCCAAAACCAGATCAGGGAGCAGGCGACTAGGGTGGATTATCTCTACTCTGTTTTGCCGAGCTTAACGCAACTTAGAGGTTAAGGGCGCGCTGCCGGAGAGGCCCTTTAAGATCCTAGCTGTGAATGTAAATTCATTGATTAGGACCGAACGTAGAGCGAATTTATTCCAATTGCTTAAAGACATAAGTCCAGATGTGTTTATGGCTAGCGAAACTAAGCTTAACCAGAAACATAAATTGACTAACAACAATTACAATATCGTAAGAAGAGACCGACCCAACTCCACGCAAGGAGGAGGCGTCGCAATCTTTATACGTAAAGGCATTAGTCATAAGGTAATATATAATAGTGATGTGCGAAAATTTCGGACGTTAGAGGCATGCATCATATGCATTCATCTCCAACAGGGGAAGCGAATGTATGTGATCGCTGCCTATGCACCGGAAACACCTCAGCCCACGCAGTTTATAACAGAGCTTGAAAAGCTTTTTGAATGCTTAAGATTGAGCTCGGAAGAGAATTACTATATATTGGCGGGTGATTTAAACGCCAAGCACACAGATTGGGGAAATCAAATACAAAATCCTCGAGGTAACCATCTATTTAATTGGATGGGTCGATACAACCTTGAGTATCGCATCGATCTTCTAGCCACAGACAGGCCATCGTTCCCAAGAAGCGGTGCCTATCTGGATCTATTGCTTAAAGACGCAAGACTAACAATTACTGACGCTGTGGGTCAAAGGCCAAGAAATTGTTTACGAACGATCGAGTACGACAGTGACCACTGCGGACTCGCAGCCGTAATACAACTTCCGAACCAGCTTATGGAGTTGGAGGAGTATGTGCCTGTGCATACTTACAATTACAGTAAGGTGCGCTGGCCACGTTTCTCCAATGCCTTATTGAGTGAATTACGTTCAAATGGTATATCCCCACCAAATGACAGGAACCTAACAAATACTGAAATCGACAGATACTTAGAACAAATTGACGAAACGATTCTACGAACAATGAACAGAACAATACCGAAATACAAAGAACGTAACGCAACTGACATGTACCGTAACGCGACAATTGACGCACTTCACAGACAAAAAAGTGGACTACTGACAAGACTAAAACGCTTGTACAGGCGGTTTACTGATACACGAGACCTGGAGATTAGGACACTGAAGTCGTCCATCAAAAACATCAACCAATTGATCAAAGAAAATTATAGATTGGCTATTAATTCGTTCTGGGACAATAAAATTCGTGCCGCTAACTCCAGCGACCCAAGTATGTTCCCAAAAATTAATAAGATTTTTAGAAGAAAGGATCAAAACGATCTTCCGTGTCTTAAGCTCCAGAGGACGACAGAGAACAGAGACGTACTTCTGACAGCAGGCATAGACCCAGAGGATGCCGTATTGGACGATGACCTCTATATAATCGAAGATCCGCAGGAGAGAGTGGAGGCTGTGGGGGCTGCTTTCCAGCAAGTGTACAAGGTGAATGCTAGCATTCGCCCGAATCATGACCTGGAGAACAGAGCTCTGCTTCATCACTTATGGCTCCGGAACGATATAACCGAATGGCGATCTGAGAACCTTGGTTTTACCAGGTTTAATGATGAAGATTTGGCAAACGCCATAATCGCCGACCGAAATGGGCCCAGCCCCCTGTTAATTTCGAAGAATGAGCTCCAGCTCATCTTCGATTCATTAAAGAAAAAGAAGTCTGCAGGACTCGATGGTATATCCAACGTTGTACTACGACATTTGCCTCAAGAAGCAGTTGACATTTATACCACACTGTTTAACAACGCGCTGAATAATGCATATTATCCAGTGCGGTGGAAGACAGCTGTGGTGCACCCTCTCCCAAAAAAGGGAAAGGACAACTCCAATCCGGCGAATCTCCGGTCGATAAGTCTTCTTCCGAGTATCAGCAAAGTATTTGAAAAGGTTATTAATAGAGCCCTGTTCAAATGGGCGGAGGACAAAAATATCATCCCGGATAATCAGTTCGGTTTTAAGGCGGGACATGACACAATTCATGCCGCGTCTAAACTTGTTTCTGATATCCAATGGAACAAAACTAAAAAACAGTGTACGGGTGCCTGTCTGGTTGATTTGGAGAAGGCCTTCGACACCGTATGGTTAGAAGGTCTCTATCTAAAGCTAACCAGACTAGGTATAAGTAAACCTCTATTGTATATGCTTTATGACATGCTAAATGGTAGAAAGTTTGTTGTCAAGAGTGGCAATGTAACTTCTACTGCAATTTTTAATATTAATAATGGTCTTCAGCAGGGAGCGGTTAACTCGCCGATTCTATTCAACATTTACACCAGCGATCTGATAGGTAGTCTAACTCAGGCAATTGCGTACGCCGACGATCTAATTGCGTACAGAACAGCTCATACAGTTGAGGTCATCAAAAGTCTCTTGCAGAGTGACTTCGACAAGATTCAGCGATATTGTGATGACTGGAAGTTGAAAATCAACTTCCAGAAATCAGAAACTATTTTGTTTAGGACTCCGCTGTCTAGCGCCTCAAGGGATACGAGAAAGAACTGGCGCAAGCTGGTGATCGTAGGGCCACATGGACATCCACTGGCGAGTAAAAGTGTAGTAAAGTACCTTGGCATCTGGTTGGATCAGTACCTGTATTTCGACAGACATATAGGTGCTGCTTTGGCCAGGGCTAGGGGAGCCTTAGCCTTGACAAAACGACTGTTTTATAGCAGCCGTCTTGACAGCAGGGTGAAGGTGATTTGCTACATGGCCCTCATCAGGCCGATGATTGCCTACGGATGCCCGGTGTGGTTCAACGTTGCCCCATCTCAAATGGAAAAGATTCGGGTGTTTGAGAGGCAATGTCTTAGACGTTGCCTTGGATTACACAGAACACCAGAGTCGGAGTACACAAGATATTATTCCAACCAGGTTCTATACAACGGAGCCAACATAAACAGAATAGATAATTTTTTGTTCAAGCTGATTCGGGGTCACGTTGCAAGAGCGATGTCCTCAACTAACAGCTTAATTTTTGGGGCTTATTACCCCAATAACGAATATTTTGAGAGTGCGCGGTTAAGTGGTTACATCCCTCCTGAGGCATTCCTCTATTTAGACAGTCGAGGGCTGATACAGGATGGAGGGGCGGTTCCGCTCATCTACCACGTCAGCCGGAAAACTGTGGATAGGCGACTCCTGTATAGTCGAGACGTCATCGCTCAAGGTGGAGAAGAGCGCCTTCGGTTCAGTAGGACTGTGTCCGATCGGGACCGGAGGGATAGGGCGAAACAGGAGAACCAGTTCTGGTGGCTCTCTGAACAGCATCGTGATATTTAAAGTCGATGAAGATGATATATCTTGGCCGACTTACATAGATTTAGGGCATTAGGTATAGGTAACAGTCAGGGTGGCACCAAAAAAAAAATTAAAAATATGTATGTATGCGGGGGCATGCGTGCATGTATCTGCGTGTCTGTACATGTGTGTGCGTACGTATATGTATGTGCGTATGTACATGTGTGGGTGGGTTGCATGCTAGTGTGTGTCTGCATGCATATAAAAAATAAACAAAAAAAAAAATTAAAAAACGAAAAAAATGCTGCTGTGGCTGTTCTAGTTTTTAAGTAGTTATAAGTATTATTAGGTATTTTAAGTAGTTTAAGTTATTTTTAGTTAGTATAAGTTAGTTTTATTTAGTTTTAATTATTTTTAATATATATTTAAGTTTAGTTTATAGGTAAAAAAAAAAAAAAAAAAAAAAAAAAAAAAAAAAAAAAAAAAAAAAAAAAAAAAAAAAAATGATCAGATACCAAGTTTTCTGTATAAAAGTTTCTTGAAATATAAAATAAATAAAAAAAAAAAAATTTAGATTTAATTAAAATAGTTTTTAGGTCGAAAGACATTAGTTGTAAGAGTTATTGTTTAATTTAGAGCGCCCGTAAAGGGCCAGTAAATTAGTTGTAAGTTATTGATAATTAGGCTAGTTTTAAACATTTTTGTCTAGCTTTAAGATAGTTATAAGTTAATATGAAATAAAAATGAATTTAAAAAAAAAAAAAAAAAAACAATGTAGGCCCTCATACATTTCTATGTACATATGTATACCTACAAATGTATATATGTACCTATGTAACTATTCCTTGAACCATCCATTCGACCATTCATTATAATAAGAATCAAGGTAATCTTACCTACATAGGCTTTAAGCCTGCATAGGATAACTACACCTAACTAACTAAACCTCAATGGTTAGCTACATTAAAGTTGTTAGCTACAAGAGAAAGCTCGTGCATTTTATTTTACTTTTGCTTTTTTCAAATTTTAAAGGAAAATTGTGGAATTCTGGAAGATAAAAACATTATAGATTAAACCTTTAAAAAAAATTTAACAGAAACTAAACTTGTTTAAAAACAAGTGCCACCTTTTATTTAATCTGTGTACTTTTGCATCTGTCAGACCCAGCAAAGAAATGATTGTTATTTTAAGCATGAAAATTTCTAAAGATAACGAAAAAAACTAGATCTCGGCTTCGGAACTTCTTCACACAAAAAATCCGCAAATGATGTACACACATTTAAGGAATAAATAAATAATTTGTGTTTTAGTTAACCAAATAAAATCTTTAATTTACAAATTGTTCGAAAAAATGATTGAACTAATTTAAACTTTTCCATCAGCACCTGGAACACTACCTTTAGTTTCGAAAAAAATTGTTTGAAATACTGCAAATTTTTCACCTCTATATGGCATGTTTGGCATTTGAAAATAAATATCAAACTTGATAAGACTTGAAGTTACGATGATAAGAGCACGAATCGATGATTTCATCACAATTTGTTAGCTCTACTTTGTGGTTAGAAATTTGACTTTTTTTTTAATATTTGCCCGTTCTGAATGTTAAAAAAAGCCATTTTGTTTTCAGATAATTTTAGGATTTCAACTGCTATAAGGTTTCTGTAATGCCTTATCGAAGCTAAAATGACTTACTGGAGCCTTACCAAAGCTGAGGTGTTAGTGCTGATTACTTGTCAAAAATATTTCATAGCTTAAAATCTGGAAACAAATAAGAGCAATTGGGGTTGCCTGCAGAATTGAAATACTTAACAACAATTCTTTAAAAATACGCACGGTTTTTTGGCTTTAATCAAAAAGTTTAAATAACGCTTAACTATGTTAAGAGTTTTTTTTCACAAGTGAATAAATATCTCAAAATTCATTAAAAGTATTTTGTTTACAATAATTTAATGTGCCCAGAATCCCAGAATCAATTGAAGTCATCCTTCAAAAAAAAAACCACGCCCATGTCCTTTCGAATTAATTATTTTCCTATAGGAGATGAATTTGTCTTCTTTTTTTTCACAAGAAAAAAATGATCAAAAACAAACATTTGTATAGATTGCCTTAATTTCCATACAAATTGAAACGATTCTCATCTGTCGCATCCATTTCTATAAATGTACACATGTTTTTTATTCAGGTGCCTATAATCATTAATAATTTTTTGCATTAGTATTCAACGAAGGACACGTCAATTTGTTTTTTAAAAATAAAAATAAAAAAAAGAGAATAATATTCCAAATAAATCTCTTAGCAGTTGTTGATGTTTGTCGCGCACTTGTTTCTGCCTCAAAAACTCAGTGTCACTTGTCTTGTCACTACAGAATCCTCATCCTGAACTCCGATGAATTCATGTCATCATCGCACGTCTACCCAGACCCACTCATCATCAACATCATCAACCTCATCATAATAATCGTATAGTGGGTATATAGGTATGTCTCGCCCCTGAATTATCATTTATAGTGGAAATTCCAATTTTCCATTTCAATCTTTTTTTGTCTCTATTTTTTTATTTTTATTTTTGAATTACTCACCAAAGGACATAGAGTAGATAAGGAAAAATACAAATCCCATGTCATGACATAGCACACCATAGTCCATATCACAGCAAACAATATAGATAGTCCTTGTTTTATAGCAATGTTTTGGCGAATACATTCATACATATATAAATAGGTTGTATTTTTACCCATACACACCATTATGTAGGTCTATAATGCTCTAGAGAATTAAGTGCCTCTTTTCTAATGTGAACGAGATTGGTATGCTTTTAGGTATGCATAGTTTCGGGTATTGTTTCGTATGTATATCTTGTTCGGAGCTTATATGAATGTTAGATCCTTGTTCTCTATTATAGGACTTCAATGACCATACAAAATGATTATACCTACGAGTATTGAGGAGAATCATATCCATTTCAATGGGTCTTTGAGAATTTAAGCATTTTCACTGGAAAGATTTCGATTTAATTTAGTCTCGTTTGGCAATGAATTTATTGCCAATATCTGTCTTTGTACTGATTGGCAATTTAAACTTCATTCTTAGAAAACATGGACAAGCTTCTCAAGTTTGGATCAATTTCTTGTTCTAAAAAAAAACTCAAGTATACAGAGTGCTTAAGAACAGTCCGTATTTTTGGTTATTTTTATTTATAAAATGGTCAAGTAGTCAATGTATTGTTTCCGAAAGACAAATATACAAATTATAATTTATTGACTTAACATTTAAACAGACACGATTGTTAATAAATTTCTTACCTCTGGTGGGGGAAATTTATAATTGATGGAGCTAAAACAAGACTATTTTGGGACGGACTGTATATGATATCTGTATTTATTCTTGTGATAACGAGCAGCTGCACACGCTTTGTGTTTTATGTTCATTTATGAACTACGATTTCTTTTGGTTTATATAAATGTTTTTAACAAATTAGAAAAAAGACTATATATTCGTTGTTAAAATACAATTATTTATCGCATGTATAGTAAAAATGTTATCTAATTAAAATGACATGATATATTGCTAAAATATATAATTAAATTGTTAATTTTTGCAGTGATGCGCAAAAACCTCTACTTTCTTATACTTAAATTTTTAAGTCATTTTATCTTTTCAACAAAATTGATTTGAATTTAATATAATTACTAGCTGACCAAATGTAACGCCTTTAAATGAACTGCAGAGCTATAATAAAACACAGATAGTTCAAATTTCAATGTGATTAATTTGAATGGAATCAACATAAGTAGAGAGTGAAATGATAAACAAAGTTTTCCAATTTGTTTTCCGGTACAAAAACAAATAACGAATACGGTTTGCCAATACGCGAGCAAGCAACGTACAGCTGACCCTGCGAAAACCAGAGAAATTCAAGATTTATTTCACAGACTTACAATGATTGGCCTTGCGATTTATTGATTGTTATCCCAAAACCCAATCGAAAGTGGAACTAAATCCGCTTGAATTGGAATTGGAATGGAAGATCAGTTAAAATAATCGGAATTCGTGGGATAAGGACTTCCTGTCCTTTGAATTTGCCTTTGATGATCATGACTGGAATCACCGCAACATGATTATAATCGATCTCACCTTCAACTGTAAAAATGCGTCGCAGTTCTTGGCACATTAAGGGAGCTCAAAAAATTCATCGGATAGTTGGTCGCTTCATCATCGTCGGCAACGCTGTCAACGGATTCGTACGAATGCAGTTCTCCAGCGATTTGACTTTGAATAATAAAATTCAAGCTATCGACGACGTTGTTTTTCTACGCTGCTAGTATTGTCCGTTCACAAATCCAATCGAGATTCTTATAATTTTTTGCAATGCTGGGAACACTTTATTTTGATGATGAGTTTCTCCTTCGAGGTTGTTAAATCCAGTCCAGTAGAGACACTAACAGAAATTGGGCCATTGCCAAGCGCCAACAGTTGTCTTGAGAATTTAGACACCGATGGGTCGTTGTGCAATGCGACTCTCATATTTTGGTCAATTTCAACTTTTTGACATGCCGCCACAAAGACGACGATTCAAGCATGCATTAAATTCATCGGCAATAGTAGACGTTTGATGAAAATGTCCGGTGAGCAATACCATATCCTCACCAAATCATCTTGAATCACCAGGTAAATCCTTCATTGTTCGGTCAACTGCCTCCAAAGCTCGCTTATGCTTCATCGTGCATTCATCCCAAATTATTATTTTGCATTCTCGCATCAATTTCGCTGAGAAAGTAAATGCGACTACGGAATCGTATTCAAAAGCAGCGCGATCGAAGTCTACATTTACCACTGTTCTTCTTCTAATAACTTTTTGTCGAATTTGTGGTGGTGAGTGTGCAGTTTGAAGGTGTGCAATATGGGCGCGTGTCCATTTATTTCTTCTGCATGTACCTCTTGCGTTTGATTATCATGGACATTTCTGATTAATTATTGCAAGACGTATATACGTCGTCCAAGGTTAGATCATAATCAGTGTAATAATACGCAAAACTCGAATCAATTGCAGCAAGAAAAATAGCACATTTGTTGAATAGAAAATGATAATGTAAAAAGGGAACTTGTCAAAGTCAATGTATAACGCAATCTATCGGGTTGTGGCATTGATCGCAGCACAGCGTCATCTAATATATATATCGTAAACTTTTCCACCCAATATGCACACAAAACGTCTTCTATCACAAAGAATTTCACAACTAACCGAAATTTTCCAAGCTTGACAACGAATTTTCCGTCTTTGATAAACCATATGTATCACTTAATTTGTAGTTGTTCTAAAATTATAATACTTTAAATAGTTGGTGTTCAAATTGTATTAAGGAAGTACTTGGCGATCTTTTACAGCTTACTACTTTTAACGGGTGACTTTTTACGTAGTGATAATTTTTCTCTGTTTTTTAACATTTTTGTTTTTGGTCTGATCTTAATCCCATTTGCAAATATTTTAATACACCGAACCAAAAAAGTCGTCCTATTGACAATTTTGGTAGTCAATTTGACAATTAAATAGTCGATTTTCACTCAACAACCGCTATAGTTACGATAGGACAATTTTCAGTAGTCAATATGACAACTTCGGTAGTCAATAGGACAATCGTGGTAGTCAATACGACTACCAATTTCAGATTGACTACCAAGTTGTCATATTGACTACCGCAGTTGTCATATTGACTACCACCGTTGTCCTATTGACTACCAAAATCGACAATCCAAAATTGTCAAATTGGCTATCGGGTTGTCAATTTAGAATATTGAAATTCTGTTTTTCATTTTGGTCGAATCTGAATTTGACTACCAAATTGTCATATTGACTACTGAAGTTGTCCTATTGACTATCACAGTTGTCATATTGACTACCGCTGTTGTCCTATTGACTAAATAAATTGAAAATCGAAAATTGTCCTATTGACTATCGGGTTGTCAATTGAGAAAAAAAAAGTTGTCATATTGACTATTTTGGTAGTAAATATGACAATTTCAGGTTTTTTCAAGTTGACAACCGGTGATTGTTAATATGACGACTTTATTTCTTTCTGTGTAGTTGCCATGTCAAAAAATATCGAAAGATGGTAAGTGGAACTGCTTCATATATAAACTAAACGCCTCCTAAATGAAAAACCTAAATTTGTATTTCTTTCTCTTCTTACGTACTTCATGGCCACCAAATTTCATTATTCTAGAGAAATCGGATTCACTCCATATAATTGACTGAAATTCTGAGGAAGTGGGTGGATTCCACACCTGAATGGAAAGTCTCAAATTTTGTGCTAATTACAAGATTCTACGATGTCGGGAATTTCCGCAATAATCTGATGATCAATAGCTTTGATAATCTATCAGTCAGCCAGTTACTGTTTTTGTGCTTATTGGGGCCTTTTTATCTCACTCAAGAGCCACTTATGCTAAAACGTTAAATTATGCTTGGGTGCCTGTGCTTGATTAGCTTAGCAAATATTCGGAATTTAAAGTTTCTTACTTCATTAGTACTGAATATAGAGGATGGTTTAACATTTCATGAGTTTGTTCATATAGTAGGGTGTAGTCCAAGGACTTGGCTGAGCTGGGCACTACCGTGTTCTTTGATTTTGGCTTCATTAAAGACATTCGACCATTCAGTAAACCCTGTAAATATGTTTTTTTCTCGATGATAATATGACAGTTTACTCGGCAATCTGTTTTCGGGAAGCGTGCTTACTCTTTGAATGTATTTGAAATGAATTCTTAAATATTGCAAGGAAGGCTTTTGGAATTCCAGTTTCTAAATTAAGTATATGTTCAAAATTTGGTGTGTTACTTGGCAGGGAAAACATATTTTGAATTAGAACTTTGGTAATTTTTCAACTTCATTGTGCTCAGAATATCCCCAAGCTTGTGCACAGTAGCGCATTTATATGTTATTTTATATATTTTAAAATTATAGCTGAATGCTGAACGTTTTTGTTTTTGATGAAATTAGACCAGTTTGCATTCATTGAATTTTTAGACATAATGCAGGTCTCTGCGTAAGATGTTCTGTCCATGACATGTTGTAAGTCAGATTTACTTCGAGGTATTTCAATGTGTTATATATATTTTGATTTCATCTTTATTAAAAGTCAATTCTTATTCCGATATCCGACACGTCCGCCATTTTTAAAAATTACTATTTCTTATTTTTCTAAGTTCGCCAAGCAAACTTCACTTCATACAGTAATTTTCGAAACTATTTATCATTGTTTGTGGAGAGGGGTGGATTGTTAGAGAGTAGCACAATTCCATTTGCCTAAGAAGAAGATTTTTATGGATTATGCCTTCAAAAGTCACTCTGCCTGGTATTTAAAGGTCGAGTTCGCTCATAAACCAAATAATTAGCAAATCACTGATAACGCAACTCTATTTTACACCTCGATTGATTAGGAAAAAGTTGCTGATATTTTTTTCCATTCCACATTGTTGAAGTATTATTGTGATATGGAGCCTTCAGGACTTAGATCCTTTTTGTAGATATCGCGAAAAGTGTCACTTTGTGGAACAATGCATCTCCTTAAAAAAAAACGCATACATTTTCTTTTTTTGAAAGATTGAATATTTGGTCCACAGTTGATTATTTTTGTCAACCACTCGAATAAGTCAATATAATGTCCTTTTCTCAAACGTTCACCTTCGTAATAAATTTGTTTTCTTTTTTTGCACAAGGATTTGGTAATTGCTGATTGTCAAAGTTAATTTTTGGTTTAAGAAAATTACGTCTTTTCCCAACTCGAGATACAATTATAAAAAATAATAATTGCACAATATCAAACAGAAATATTTCCGAATTAACATACTAAGTGGAAGTGCCAAACAAAAAGAAAAGAAAGAAGTACATAAGAAGAACCGACGAGAAAACTTTGTTGCTCCTTCTTTAATATTTTTTCTGAAGTAAGCTGTCATCACAAGCGCCCATAATAATGCTTCCACATTTTAATAGAAACTTGTGATTTTATTGCTTCTTTCTAAATTCTTCTTTTTATTTTTTTCAAAAAATTAATTATACATAAACCGAGCAGAATAAGTTTTCGTAGAATTTTATTGAAACCCAGCTCTAGCTACCATGGCTATCATGGGGTGGATACAAGTTTCCTTTTTTTGCATTTTCCTTTATTGAACTAAGATAATACGAGGAAATTAAAATCTGCGGAATTGGAATTGAAGAATTAATTAGCGTAAGTTATCTGAATAAAAATCAATTGCCGTCCCGGAACGCCTCGACCGATTTGTACTATTGTTTTTATTGCTCAGTGGTTGGTAGGTACATGTTGTTGTAAGGATAAAAAAGGGAAAACAAATTCAAAATTTCAAATGTTTACGTGTATATTTCAGACTATTTTCAATATATATACAAGTGGAGGGTGTATCGTTTGAATATGCTCATAATTGCAACGACGACATAGTGCTTATATTGACCTGAAATGGTCGACATTCTGAAAGGTGTTTTTGTTTTTAGAGGCATAGAATTTAAGGTTGGCAGCACTGTGTTCGTTGACAACCATTTTGTCATCTTTGGTCTGATTTGCCATATGGCCACATGGCTTGAAATGAGATTAATGTTGATGATGATATTGGTCGGCAATTATGCTCATGTTTAGTTAAATGACTACATCAATAAACAAAACTGCCTCACCTGGAATCTAAATAATCCTGAAGCATATTTGCCAGAAATTATGTTCAAATTAAAATCACAAAAAACTATCTTTCAAATAAAGACAATATAATGGCAATCAGTATAATTTGTATATGCTTTATTTCGTTTTATAAGTTCCATGTCTTTAAAAATAAAATACAAGACTTTTTTACTTAATTTTCTATATAATACATTTCATAAATTTTTTCTGAAAAAAAAAATGGTATGACAATTTTAAATATTTAATAATATGAACTTAGTTCAGAAAAAATCGTCCACCCGTTTTCGAAATGTAGATTTTTCAAAATAAAATTTTTTTTTTTTCAAAAAACTATGTATTTTGAAACAATTTGAAATATGTAGAGTATTACTTAGAATTCAAAGAACCACCTGTATAACAATTTTGATCCAAATCTGTTGTCAAAAAAAAAATTGTTGTATGGCAGTTACCGGCGTTAATAACAAAATATGTAAACAAATTTTTGGCCAAAATGAAGCCCATACCTAAAGTAGTATATCTGCTTTTTTTATAAAAATCTTTAGAGCCGTTTTCGAGATAATTAAGATGGTAGAAAAATTTTTATGGCAATAGTACCGTTATTTTTTGGGGCTAAGACAACGATTCAAATATCTATTTTATATTTACAATCACCTAAAATGCCTAAGTACCAAGTTTGAAAAAAAAATCGGTTCAGCCGTTTAAGCTGCAGATCGTTCTACATACAGACAGACGGAATTACGGTATTCACTTGTTTGTGTTCTTTATCGTCTTAATGTCAAGTCTGATTAAGTTTGATTTTTTTCCCAAATACCAAACCTGCCATAGTGCATACCTATGTATATCGCAAGTAAAAAAGTTTAATTATACTACGAGTGGGAGAAATAACTGGCCGTATGGCGTCAATTGTAGCTCCAATATTGACTTTCAATGCTTCAAGAGTTACTGGTGTGTCGGTATAAACAAAAAAAAATTATCAACTTGATCCGACCATTTTCACTATTTCGAGGGCTAACAAAGCCCCATAAAAAGTAGTTCAGATCCGTTAAGTCGCACGATCGAGGGGGTATGATGAAAATAAAGCTGTCACCAAATTAATTTTGTAATATATTTATGGAAAATCGGGCTGCATGGCAAGGTATGATGTCTCGATAACTATCGCCATTCACCCTAATGTGCAGTTCCTACCTTATTTCAAAAGATTATGTTGCCAGTGTGTAACCCGCACCAAACAGTCAATTTTAATGGACGTAATGGTGATTCGTTATTAGCCTAAGGATTGTCTTCTCTCCATATACGGCAATTTTGTTTATTGATAAGGCCATTTCACCAGAAATGAGGCCTTATGCTGACCGTAAGATTGATGAAGTGAAGTGCTCTATGAACTTTGCGAACAGATTAGTTTTTTTTTTAAAGTAAATTTCCACAATATTAAACGATCCATAATGAATTGCCAAACCTTACTGAACAGAAATGTCCACAGAGTTTGACATTCTCAACTGTCAAACCATAGACAACAACCATGTAGACTTCTCATAATATAATATGCTAAAAAAAACACCCGTTATGTACATAGGTATATTTATTATTAGCACTCAGTATATACTTTCACGTCCGGCGATTGAAAAACTGGCAAATCTGGTCTAGAAGTCTTTGAATCCGAACTGTTATTAAGTTCGAGGGAATAAGAAGGACCGAACAGCCGATACCTATTAAAATCAAAGTATTGCAGATTCCAGAGCGCTTGGGCTGGATGAGTTGAATCAGCATGCTCGAGATCTTGGACCACGGATGACTGCCGGTTTTGTTTTAGGTAAGAAACTTTCACATGTTCGTTGCTCAAGAATAGAAAGATAGGAAAGAATTTTGTGTTGGCACTATTTTCTAATTTCAACAAAATATTAAAGAGATCTTAATGTGGCAATTCTACTTGGTTCTCAATAGCCTGGTCTTTGACCATTCAATTCAGAGAATATTTAATAAAAAAATCGTACCTTACAAAATCAAGATCATTTAAGCATTCAAGCCAAATTACTATCGTCTGTGTCGAAATTTTAGCAGTAAAAATTGTAATGAATTTAATTTTAATTTCTTACAAATTTTCAAGTTCAATAAAGCTGTTCATTACGCTAAAGATTAATAACTTTATTTTTGGTTTTTGCATTTGTTAGTTGCAAATTTTGTGTTCTTCCTAAAAGAGGAGGAAAGAGATCTTCTTTTTCCTTATTCTCTTTTGCAGACCATAATGTGTAACACAGTTATCATTCTAAGTTCAAAAATCTCCTTTTCTAACACTAAAGTATACATACTTTCTAGGTGGATACCTTATCTTAAAAAAAAAAAATAATGCTCACTATCAGAAGTAACATCCTTAAACACTTTGTATATAATAGGTGTATAAAAGATTATCATCAGTTTTATAGAAGAAAACTTGGAGAAGTTTCGCTACCTTCTTGCCACTTCAACTTCTCAAGAAATTATCTAGAGAATGATATTTCGTCAAGACGCAAAGAATTCTTTTCTATAAATCTTGTCAATATTCCTGTAATTTTGTTTCCTTTGACAATATGTTGATATTGATATTCTAATACCAGGTTACTTCTAATTATAAGAATTTTGTCGTCAATGTAGGTAGCTTTCAAGTATACTCAACTGATATTTTATAGGCCATATACACACACTACTCGTATCTTCATATTATTGTCAACCTTGCCTCTTCCAATTAATGATTGCTACTTACTTTTCCGTACGAAAAGTTTCCAAAAAAAAAAAAAACAAACACTCTACATACTTCTATTTCCATAAACCTACTCTTTGAATAACTTCAGTGGTCTGTCATTTTTCATATCGAGAGGCAAAAGCCACTGCCATGTCAAACTCCATTAGTGCAGAAGCAGACTCACAAATTATCTCAAATATCATTATTTTGAGGTACCTACCTAATTTCTATGAACATCAAACCAAAAAGATAAGGCTTCTTTTCCTTGGCAGCATTCTCCTTGTCGCCATCATCGTCATGGAGTTTCTGCTGTCTCAAGGACTGCTCTAGACAAAATCCTCATACAGCCAAAAAGCAACAAAAATATAAAATACACATCATCCATTTCTACAAAGCCGGAAAAGTCACTAAAGCAACACAAAAAAAACGAAGAAGATTCCATTAAATACTTTTACAATTCGCACACAAGCACAAGTCGTTTTCTAGAGGCTTGATGGTGTATTCAAATCCAGAATAAGTATACCCTTCTCAACTTATCTCAATGATTATACAAATTTATTCCATTAACCTTTGTAGAGAGGAGTTGGAGGCTTGATATAGGCAGTATAATGCAAACCGCCACCTGACATGTCATAATCAAAAGGACTTTCTCTCTAGCTCATCCTGATGTTAGTTAACCTATATATATACATCCCTTTGCCGTTCGTTCTTAAGCCCAACATCATTATCCCATCAAGGATATGTGACAAGGACCCAACCATCACATAGAGAGTAAAAGAACATGGTTGTTTTTGTGAAGGCATAGAATTATTAAATTATTCCAATTAGTTTACTTCTCAGCAGTTACACGACAAATATTTTTTTTTCTATACACCTCCATTGTGGTTGGTTAAAGGCAATTTGTAGTGCGTATCCGTATATCCTTTTATTTTTATTGCATTACAGGATAACAGGAAGCTATCTATCCCTGATGTCTTCGTTCGAAAAGGCTTAGGCATCATAAAGATAAAAGGTGAAAACCAAAGCGCAAGTATCTAAATTAAGATTCGACTACTCTGGAGTGTGGCGAACGAACTATCTTATAGGATTTTGTACTAAATGCCTGGGTTCTAAATAAATTTCGTGTTGAAAGGGATAATGATGATGGTCGTCCGGAGTTGCTTTGCTGAATGTTGTTGGTATATAACTCTTAAGCTATAGGCTAAGGGTTAAAAATGTTTTTCTTCGTCATAAATTTTATGGAAATAGCTGTGCGGAAACATTTAAATATTTTATGCTCTGACCCTAACTCATCTTATGGCGATTTATAGCGGTAAGTGCATAAATCCGTTCGTTTCGAACAAAACACAAGCAAACTAAGTGATCCTTGTAGGTTTCTAAGCAAAAAAAAAGGAAATAAAAGTTTGATGTTTCGCATGTTTCATGGTTCACTGGGTGGATTTTTTTTTTGTTAGTTCAAGAAAAAGCAACGCCTTCTTTTCAGGAAGCTTGCTGTACTCTAATGCTGATCAGAATGTTTAATGAAGTGAAGCCTTACAGCGTTATTTTCTTATCGTTGTTGGTGTTTTTTTTTGTGGGCTGTGGGAGAGCCCATAAAGCATTTAGTACCTACCTAACCTACCTTTACGTGGCGTAAGGTTTTTGGTAAAAAAAAAAAATAAAAATAAAAAAAGAGCATAAATGAAGGGTCCTGTTTAATGTTTATCTTCAAGCCTCATGTGAAATAAGATTGAAAAGTGTGAGAAAATCGCTTTATTGCCTGAAAAAATAAAAATAAGAAAAACAGCCGGCTTCCTGGGTGTAACATGATGAAAAAACATAATTAAGATGCATAAAAGATGAAGATGAAGACGTAGTAAAACTCTTACAATAATTTTAAAGTTTAACAAAAAATAACAAAGACATAAGGAAACATTTCAATTTACATAGAATATAAAGAGGCTTTAAAAAAATGGAATAACACTGTTTTGTATTGTTGTTGTTATTTTTAAATATTAATTTAATTTACGGTAAAATGTTAGTCTCGTTTTTTTTCTGGAACTGTTTTTTTTTTTATTTTTGTTCAAAAAAAAAAAATTAAATATAATTCAAAACATAAGCTCCAGAGCAATTTAGACAAATTATGAAATTGTGGACACTAAGAGAGAATCCATTACCCGTTGAATTGCCTGACAATATGGGAATAAAACAATTCATCGTGCGAGTAATTGGTTCTTTGGATCCATGGGAGATACTCTGGATGGACAGCTATAATAGAGATAAGAATTTCTCAAATTTAATGGGTTAGTATTGAATAACCTAAATAAAGAAAATATCAGATTACCTTTTGGATCGGCCAAAAATTTCAGATTTACTTATTGAAGGTTTTGATAAGGAGATATGATAATATGCTCATGGCATTGGATACCTCTAAGGGATGATTTATGGATATTTGCACGCCTTGCTAAGGGGTTCATAGTCGAGAGGCTTTGTAGGCCGATCGTGTAGCACATGGGTTTAGACATTTCTTTTGTAATATCGTCTTACAAAGTCGACTACTCAGCTTCGTTTTAAGCTTTATGTGGTTCAAAATTAAGATCTGTAGTTCATAACAGACCAGGGTCGTGAACAGATTCAAAAATATTTATGGGATTACTGTGGAAAAGGGAAGAGATGCGTAGGAGATTTAATGCGCTTACGTGATAAAGTGAAATGAGGAGTCTCTTAAATAAAACACTCAGAAAGTGTCGAGGTCAGACTATATTACTGTCGAGTCGTACTCTGTCGAAATTGTCCTGAAAAGCTTTGTATCATTTGCAAACAGTGAGATATGAGAACGTCTTATAAACATTTCGATATCGTAAATAATAAAAATTAAAAGAGGAGGACCTAAGTGGTTTCCTTGGTGGACGCCGGAAATAGCATGAAAACGACGAGTGCGGGCATATATGAAAAAACGTTTTAGTAGCGGTCTTACTGGTAATAAGATATCCATAATAATAATCTATTTTTAAAGTCTAGTGTGTAAAGCTGTCAGAGGATATAAGCCTATTGAAAAGTTTTGTTAAGGGCCTTACAAGGATTGGTAGAGATAACGTCAACTCCAGTTTCGTTTCCTAATGCGGGGAAGGTTAGGCACGAACACGATTAGGTTGATGGTTTAGTTGTATAGGCTTGCATTTCTGAAAGTCATGTTGTCTAAGAAAAATGATATAGAGATATTCACAACGAAGAAAGTACAAAACGAATTTTAATATT
This sequence comes from Philhelius pedissequus, assembly GCA_910595825.1. Taxonomy (NCBI): domain Eukaryota; kingdom Metazoa; phylum Arthropoda; class Insecta; order Diptera; family Syrphidae; genus Philhelius; species Philhelius pedissequus. The sequence goes on from OU343162.1 coordinate 76,056,851, forward strand.
TTGGAGTATGTATTTTTTTAAACCTAACCAGTTTTTTGGATTTTGTTTCAGAAATTAATTTTTCCATATCTGAGGGCATTCACCATGAATTTAATTTATGAAGATTTATAAGAGAAACAAAAAAAAATAAACCGAGCATTTTAAATTGAACAAAAATGGCAGGATATCTTCAGGCGCAGACGAGAATTCATCATTAATGTTGATTTGTCTTATGATGTTCAATCCCAACCGACCCAGAGTCAATAACAGTGGATATGTTGGAAAATTATACACTGCTGTTTGCCTTCAGGACTTATAGATTCTTAAGTGGGTGACATTAAAATAGCGGGAGTTAAAAAAAAAAAAAAAAAAAAAAAAAACTAAACATAATCGGTTTACGTCAGAAATGCGTTATTCCAATTTAGCACATTATTTGAAGAGTTGCTGCACTATCGCCAACTGACAATCATTACCATCGTGAAAATTTCGCTTCACTGAGCAATCGGAGCCCAAAGGACAGATAAGTATTTGACAGTAGAACTTCGTGCACGATTGGCGATTTAACTGCCTTAATCTCAATTCCCAGGTCTTAATTTCTGGTCTGGACAAGGACCCAACGGGCTTAGATTGAGCAATTACTTACACTGTATTAATGTTCCGTTGACATGACCTTTTCCACTTAATTTGTATTTACTTGCGATTATAGGTGTACTATGTATAAGGCAAGTCATGGATTCGTGCAAGAAAATTCTAACAATCAAACAGGTCATGATGTCATAGAGAACACCAAAAATGTGGGTCCGCCATTAGTACATATAGTCTTTTTCGGTAATATGCCCACACGGTTTTTTTTCATTTTTTTTGAAAACGACAAATACCAGTAGATTCCATAAATTTTGTTTTGCCAAAAATAAAAATCTTATTTTTCTCAAAAACAGCTCCAACGATTTTAACAAAAAAAAATCAGTTCAATAATGAAGAGAAAGAGAACATTTTGTTAATTTTTTTTTTGGAAACTCTATTAGTGTAGTACCATCTTTTTGGTTTTCGATTATCTGAAAAAACGGTTGACTTAATTTGTTTTTTTTTCACATTTTTTATGCAGACGCCCATAAAAAGTCTTAACACTACTAAAAGCCGAAATTTTTCAAAAAAAAAAAAAAATTCGAAACTTTGTACTTAGGAGTTTTTTGATATTATTTTGAACAGTTAAAAAACGATATTCCTAAAATAAAAACCAATGGCACCTCCCATACAAATGTTAAAATCCGTTTAAAAAAATATATTTCTCGAAAACGCCTCCAAATAAAAAAAAAAAAAAATGTGTGTGTTCTTGAAATAGTACATTCCACTTTTAACTATAATCATATTTTATTTTGCTTTTCTTATTGTCACCTTTTTGACTATTGGATGAACCGATTCAAATTATTTTTTTTATGCAATTGAACTCTAAAAGTGTTAGTAGTTTCTTAAAAACCAGTCACTGAATTTTTTTTGAAATTTAAATGTTATACAGTGAAAGCTCCCATTGCGGACACCTCCCTTAAGCGGACAATTTGGTAAATTTAATTCTCTTAGGCGGAAAAAAACTTTCTCAACTACACTTTCCCATAGATTTTTTACATGGTTTACGAATGATAAAGCCAAATTAACTGTAACAAGGAAAACAATAAAATTGAATTGTAGTTAGTGTATGTGAGTGTGGCCTGTGGTTTATGCGCCACCAAACCAATGTCTGTAAGCTGTGAACGAATACATAACGGATTCTATTTCGGCAGTTGTCGTCTGATAAAAAAAAATCAGGATGCCACCAAAACGGAAAGTGTTCAGTATAAAAGAAAAAAATTAAAATAAATTCTTGTTTTTTTGTTTTTGCTATTAAGTGTAATTGGAATAATTTAATTTTTATTACATTTTATCAAAAAAGATAATACATTATATGTATTTCCTTATATGTTTGTGAAATAATTTTTAATTTTTTCCTGTATTGAAATAAAATCTTTTTGTTTGTTTTTTTTTTTAAAGAATTTAATTTGTGTTATTTTTATCCATATAGCTATATAATATTTACTTATATGCATAACTATTTTAAATTGTTTTTTTTTCCCTTGGAAGGACAAAAGTGCCTCGATCGTCGCTGTCCGCCTAAGGGAGCTTTCACTGTATGAAAATTATTAACAGCTTAAAAATGGCGTTTCAATTTTTTTTTTCTAAAAATATTTTCAAAATCTTATACACAAAAAAATTAATTTTTGAAAAAAACCGCTCCAACGATATCCAGGAATTCAAATGCCGTCTTTATTTTCCCTCAAAATATAACAGCTAAGCAATATAAAAACTTCTAATTATGTGATGTATTATTATTGTGTAGTATTACTACATATAATATAGGTAGGCCCTCATACATTTGTATATTTGTACATATGTATCTTTAAAAATCATGAATCTTATGTATGCATATTGCACCTAAATTATGAAGTTATATGCATATAACTACCTACACACCTATATCATTCGTTTACTTTATTATCGTACAATATACATATTTACATACCAAGGTTTGATCTATGTATTTAGGTACATGTATATCTCATAACTTACAGAAGTAGAATACATTTTATTTTTACTACTTAATAATAATCCCACCCACTGTATCTCGTCTGACTTCAATAACATGTTCATGCTGTGGAATATTATTTCTAATGTTTACTTCCTCACTACTCTTTTGACCTAAAACTCTATCTTCTAAATACTTCTCCTCATTGGCCACAAATTTAGCAATAAGCTTTATAATAAATGGAGATTAAAATAACGTTATATAGATTCTAAAATAAACATTATCATGTTAAATTTCATTTAAATCCGCCCTGTAGTTCATTGGTAACTGAATACATAACTAACATTTTCACATACTTTTAAAGAAAAAACGCAACATTTTGATATTAAATTAACAGCCTTATGCACATTTCGAAACTCAACACTCCAACTCTAATATTAATGGTCATAAAATATTTTTAAAATTCATATCTCTCTCATTGTATTATTAGTTAAAGTCTAAAGTCTTTTAAAAATGTGATAAAAATCAAAATAAAGTATCTTTCATAAATCCTGAACTAATCGAATTTCCCATGATAGATACACTAGGGTATATATTTATTGTTTACAATAAATATACAGTCTCCTTACAGTCTTCCTTTATCTTATGAGGCTATGATCCGATTTGTTCAATAAATACTATAAAATAATTATCCAATTATTACTTATCATTCCAAAGTAATAAGAGGGATTGACCATACTCGTAATAGCTCAGAAATTCTATCGTATTTATAAAGTTTTCCCATAAGAGGGTTAGATGCTATAAAAATTTTATCTAGGATGCTAGAGTGCCATTACGAATGTTTTTTTTTTTTTGCACTAAATTACATTATTACATTTTCGTTGAGGAAGTGAAACAAAAAGAAATAATTTATTTCGTGAGGGACATGAATTTGATAAAATTGAGAATTTAGGAAAGCTGTTGGTTAGCAGTAACCGAATTAGGTTATTGTTTCATTCGAAAATTTAATTAATTGATTTTTGTCCTTAAGACAAAAAAAAAAAATGACAAGAGAACAAAATGTAATTATAAGACGGTAAATTTTACTCTCACTTTCAGGAAGGACTTTAAAATATATTTAACAAACTTAAACTTAAACTTAAACTTAAAATGGGATTTGTTGGTTTTAAACGCCCTTATAAACTAAATTCACAATTTTGGCTCATTAAATTTTAAAAAGATCATTGAAATGTCATCCGATGGATTTAACAAGCTGGTGGCATTTTTTTCTGTAATATTTTTGTAATGATATATAAAATGAACAGGTAAATAAATCTCGAAAATTATAATATTTTACTGATTTGGTTTTATCAGAATAATAAATAAGTCCTCCTCATCCGACGATAAAGATCAAGATTTTTCCGTGTTCATAGGAATTCACCATTGCAATCCTTACATTTTGTTAAGTTACCATACATAACTAATGAGAGAGTCTTAAATCGAAATATGCTTCTTTGGCAGGTACCATTAATAACATTTTATTTAAAAAAAAAAATAAACCATAAATAAATAAACCAACTACTATCCTATTATAATAATGCACTGATTTTTATTTATCAAAGTGGTTAGATCGGTTTTCGAGATAATTAAGATTTACCATTTTTGGTGCAAATAATTGTATTGCAGGTACCGTTCTTTTTGAGGTTAACAAAATATTAGAAAAAAGAATCGACGAAAGTCATTTCAGGGGCTTAGGCTGTACATCGGAATTGCAGACCAACTTTTTTCGTGTACCCTATCATGGCAATGTCAAGTTTGACTAAAATCTCGAGTTCGATTTCTTTTCCAAATGTTCAATTCAATTCAATTCAATTCTTTCTTTATTTTTCAAATCATAAAATACAATTTTAGATATAAGAAATAATTACAAAGCATGGCAAATATGCCGTCTGCCGTAAAAAAATTACTTATACAATACATTTTTTTTAAATATAATAAGAGAGTTTGATTTAACAAAAGTTGTGCTCATTTAAATTTAATTCTAAGTTATTTTTATACACATATATTTAATTTGGGATTAATAAATAAATACACTGTGACTTTTAGTTTAGTCAAAACAAAGATAAATTAATTTTGGTTAAATATTTTAGATATATTTAAGGCTTAGATCCGTTTTGTATATAAAAAGTTAGATAGAAAGAAAAAATAATTAATCTGGACTTTTAGTTTAGTCAAAACAAAAACTTATAAACAAGTGAAAAAGGGCTTTTAGTTTAGCTAAAACGAAAATAATCTGCGACATGCGCTTTTTAAAATACCTATTCAAATATGTAGTGGTGACTTTATTCTTCAAAACATGTTCAAATACTCATCTCGATATTTTTTTGCGTGCGAAACATATCCTACAAGAGACTTCCAACCACGGCCACCATTCAAAATATTTATACATTCTTCTAAAGAAAGGAAACTTGCGGAAAAATGAAGTCTACGGATCTCTTGTAAAATTGGACAAAACGCTATAAAATGTAAGATATTTTCATTCGTACCAAGGTTGCAAAGAGAGCAGATAGGGTTTAAGTCAGATCTATATGGTCTACAATTCAGATCCAGCATTTCAGTTCTGGCTTTGAAAATTAAGCTCATTTCTGAAACTGAAAACTCATTCCTAAAATAGTTATCCTCGCCTATATTAAAACTTAATTGCCTATAAACACTCCTTGAAGCTGAATGAGAACCACGTTCTATACATTTCTGGAAAAGTGTCTCATCTATACAAGCTATGCAGTCGTATAAAGACAATTTTAATTCTTCATTATTATCAGTTCGTAATGAGATCGGAAAGTCGTGTGTAACAGCTAGATCATACCAATTTTTTACTGGACTGTAAACTTTATTAAAACAAATATTAAGGATCCGTTTTTGGAGGTTTTGGTCTGATCTATTCATTACCTTTACAATGTAATCCGCATTTGCCTTTAAGTTTTTCAGAAATATTTGAGGTAAGCCAGACTCCACATGGATGGCATAATTTGGGGTGTTCTTAGGTAACCGGAAGATTCGTTTAAAAAAATATCTTTGAACATTTTCTAGTTCTTCTAGCTGTTCATACCCATATACTTCGCTTCCATAGCAGAGGCAGCTATTCACTGTAGCATTGAATACTTTGAATTTTGAAACTGTGTCTACAAAGATATTGCTAAAAAAATTAGACCACATGCTGTTTAAAGCAACTTTAGCAGCTTTTATTTTTTCTTTAGCATGAGCGTGCGTATTTAAGTTATATGTTAGTACATATCCCAGATATTTAAATTTATCCACGACTTCTATAATATCGTTCCCTAGAGTCCAGTTTCGGCCATAATTTATAGATCTGTTGTGTGATCTGAAGATCATAATTTTCGACTTTGAGCTGTTGATTTTGAGATCCCAACTATCACAGTATTGTTTTAGCTTATTTATTTGTAGTTGTAAAGTAAGCGGGCTATCTGACAGGATAACAAGATCGTCTGCATAGTGAAGAACCTTAATAGTTACATCACCTATTACAATACCTCCTGGGATGTGATTTTCAACATCATTTATAAATAGAGAGAATAACAAAGGACTTAAAACACAGCCTTGGGGAACACCAGTTTGACATTTGAAGTCTCTCGATTTCCTAGGGCCGTTCTGAACAAAAGCATTAGAGTTCTCAAGCATTTTCTCATAGAATTTTATGAACTTTGTTGATAAACCTACTACTGAAAGCTTGTAGATCAATGACTTTCTATTGACTGTGTCGAATGCAGCCTTTAAATCGACAAAAAAAGCATACAAACATTTCTTTTTATCAATAAATCGCCTAGCCACTGTGTTTAACACAAAAATTTGATCTATAGTCGAAAGGTTTACGCGAAAGCCAGCTTGGCAGCAACTGATTATATTGTTTTGCTCAACCCAATTTGTAAGCCTTAAGTAAAGTAATTGTGAGAATAATTTTCTCAATGAGTTTAACACAGCAATACCCCTATAGTTTTCCGGCTGATCCCGATCGCCTTTCTTAAAGATAGCTGATATTTTGGAACACCTAAAGTTTTCAGGAACTATCTCCTCAATGTATAACCTATTGAAGAAACTTAAGATGTATTCCAAAAACTCTGGAGTAGCATATTTATAGAATTCAGCTGGAATACCATCAGGGCCAGATGCTTTGTTATTTTTCATTTTCATTAGAGATGATTTTAATTCCGTCATTGTAAATGAGGAATCTAATTCTGGTATGGTAACATTTGGGATGGCAAAACTAATCATGCTAAAATTTGGATTGGGCAACCGAAGTTTTTCAAAATAAGCCACGAGAACATTAACATTAATCGAAAGTTTATTATTATTATTCTGACCATTTAAAAAGCGAACAGAATTCCAAAAAGATTTTGAATCTTTACAGACACTCAGTTTCGAAGCTACGTTTTGTAGGTATCTATTCTTTTTTTGAGTACAGATTCGTTTGTATTTTTGGTTTGCTTGTAAATATAAATATTTGGTGCCAGGGTTATTTGTTTTTCGGAAAAGTTTCAAAAATGCAAAAGATTTTTTCCTAGCCTTTTTGCAGTCATTATCGTACCATTTAGAATAAAAAGTGTTCCTAACACTATTTTGATTGTTGAAATTTGAGGATTGTCTAATCGTTGTAAGTATCGAAGTAGATATTTCTTCTAAATTGGTCGCTTCTATGAATGGTAAGCTTGCTATATGTTGATTAAGCTTTCTAATATAATTGTTTAAGTTTTTATCACTCCATTTCAATCTGAGAGTGTTTTATGTTTTTATGTCGACTGTAGGCTTATAAAGTTATCTAAACCGCAAGTTACGAGAATAGGGAGGTGTTGCGAGAAATTTTCTGGAAGAATTTCAAAGTTTCGTGTTATGCTTAACCAATCGCCTTTGATAAGGCATAAATCTATCACAGAGCAACCTTGGGCAGAAATAAATGTAAAGTTACCATTTGAGTCGTTAGAACTTATTCCATTTAATAGAAGAAATCCAAAGTCTTCAATCATTTCCACTAGATATTTACCATTCTGATTGAGACAGGTATCTAAAGATTTTATTTCAATTGAAAAATTGCCGTTATTTAAATGATTTGGGTTCTGGTAGTCTCTTATACGACCATTTAAATCGCCAATTATCATCAAATTTTCATAATTGTTACTATTAAGAAAATTGTATAGCTCATTATATTTCGTATTCCAATCATTATAATTCAAGTACACCGGAAGTATTTGAAAATGTTCCAAATGTAAAACTTGCCCTATAGTACATATTAAATAGCAAGCAAAAATTTGGTCCTGCAATTCCGTCTGTCTGTCAACGATCTACAATCTAAATGGCCGAAACGATTTTATTCAAACATGGTATTTAAGCATTTTATGTGATTATCTCATATAGATTTTTGAATAGATTTTTTTTAGCCCCAAAGCTAACGGTACCTGCTCTGCCATACATTTTTCTGCCATCTTAATTATCTCGGAAACGACTCTAACCATTTTGATTTAAAAAATTCAGTGCACTACTAGGTATAGTCTACATTTTGGTGTAGTTTATTTCGAACATGGGTATGTTCTTCATCAGGCTTTATTTAAAAGTTAAAAAGAAATTATTTTAATATTTTACAGCAATATCACATGTGTAGGTTGCTTACAATTAAAACTGTATGAAAAACTATTACAATTTTTAAGCACACACACAACAAGGAACAGAAAAAAAAAAAAAATATTTTGTTATTAACGGTATTTGCCATGCAAAATTTTTTTTTATTTTGGACTTCCTCATTAATGGCTCAACGGATTTCGATAACAAAAATTATATAGAATGTCCTTCGAATAATAAATAATACTGCATATCAATATTTTAGAATTTTGTTTGGATTTTTGAAAAATAAACTTTTTGTTTTCAAAATTAAGTATTTGATTTTCGAATTTATATTTTTAGGCGTATTAAAAATAAAAAACGACTTTAAAAATATGTTTAGCTATTTCGACTATGAATCATGTGCCTAGGATGTTAAGATAAGAGCAAGTACGTGCGATCCAGTCGTCCATTTTATTTCTAAATCATTACGCATTTTAGAAATATTATTTTTTTTCCCAGGGATGTAAAGAGAACTCCATTTTAACAAAAAAAATCCTGAAATTTCACTTTTATAGATAGATATGCATATAATAGATAGATATAGAACCTAAAAATACTATTTAAGGGACTGATAAAATTTAAGAAGATTTTTGTTAAAAATGCTGGTATCTTAAAATCTCCATCATTTCTCAATTGTGTCTTAGGCAAATTTGTAGGGACCAACCAATTTTTCACTGCAAATCCCGAACCAGTTAGTTTAAAATAATACAAGTTCTCTTCGTGCATTTCAAGTGGATTCTTGGTATCAAATAAATCATACATTTTGTGTGTAGAAACTAGAAATACCTTTCGTCGGTAAAGTAGATCCAATGCTTGTTGTCAACAGCTTTGTTCATTGAGACTGAGACGTTTTGCAGGAAAGTACAACTTTTTGGTTTGCAGTGCAGAATTGTCTGTTCTTCACTGTTATGATTTAATGTTCAGTGAAATTGTTTTTAGGAAAAGTGAGATTAGGATCTTCTGTTGTGAATTGTGAGAACTGTCAAAATATTTTATTTTAAATTTATTTACATGATGTTACTTCTATTTTATATTTTGATTTAATAATATTATTTAGTAGTTTCTAATAAAAAATCTCATAAAAATTATATTTCTAACTCTCTTGTTTGTTTATGTTTTGACAACTGACGTTTAATTGATTTTTCTACCCTGTTCTGTTCTACGATGTTCAGTTCTGATCTTTTTTTCAGTGAACAAATCTTAAGTGCTACTATTTTTTTTTTATTAAATTGAAGATATAGAGAATTCACAATATATCAATACATACTTGTATAAATATTCATATACATATTTGTTTAAACAATGTCATTCATTAAAGTGACAATCCGATTTATTGGACGAAAATAACTTTACCCTACTTCCAATAATTGATGAAAATGTCATTAAATGTCATCGGGTTAACACACCGGGTAATCGCAAGAAAGTCAGTATACTTAAACGACATGTACACACACACGTACAAGACTAAATTATTTTATTCTGATTTGTATTAATGAAAAAAGTCTGATCCTGACCGAGATAAATATAATGTCACACGAGTATACGTCACGTTCAGGGTACTAAAATGCATGCAGTAAAGTGAGCGACAGCTTTATTTCTTTTTTTTTTTTCAATGTACATAGTATCGATGGGGAACAATTTGCAGTAAACTTTTGATTGTTGCGTGAAAAATGACTCACGGACAGTGGTGGATTTAACCATTGAAAGGCCTTTATTAGAAAAACATGACATAAGTCATGCCAATATTTTATTGTTCCATGTAATACATTTAAAAAATCTAATTTTATCACTTTAGAGCCGATTTGTCCATCTCCAAATAAACATCCAGTTAGTTGCCAGAGGAATAAACTTAATTGGCTGTTAAACAACAGGATAACAAAGTCGAATTTTTCAGTCAAGAAAAACTATCTATAGAATAATTTAATTTGTAGGTCACTTTTATTTCGAATATCGAACTTTTAATAGAAATTAATTTTTTATTTAGCGTTTATTTCAAAGCAATCATTTTTCAAAGTGTTTTTGACATCGAAAATAGCTATTTATTTTATTCATCAGTTAAATCCTTATTCCGTTCTATAATGAGCAGATAACCTTATTCCTAGACTAAGTTGTATCTGACTGTTGAAAAACTGATTTTTGCTCTATCTGGAGAATATGTACTAAGTGACTGCGTAACTGACTATTGAAAAATTGGCCCTCAAAGAATTAACTTTGCCAAGTTCATAGCCTGCAGTTATAACTGCTCCATGTCCTGAGGAAACCCACCCGATGAAGTTTAAATTCACTCATAAACGAAACAAATTCATACAAAAATAGCTGATTTATTTTATAATGTAATAAAGATGATGCGAATAATGCGGGCGAATAATCAGCTAATGTCATTGCTGAATGTCAATTATTTCGATTAAAGGGCTATATTGAGCAATTATTTCTGTACGACCCATTTTAAAGAAGGCGGACCTTATTAACATCAAATAACTTCAACAGATATACATAGGTAACAATACTTGAGCCTACTTAAACAGTCAACGCATTCATTTTCTGACGTAAAATCATGTCTAAACTTTTCCTAAAGTTGTGAAGTCATACCAACGACGTTGGAAGAGACCGTCAACGCATTAATGCCATTTAACGCGTAGAATTTTTCCGTTTATAATTAATTGCGGGTGGCCGTGGCGCGACAGTTGTGTGTTCACCTGTCAACCTCATGTTAACAGGTTCAATCCCTACCGTAGTCTATGTCCTCTTATTTTTTCATTAAAAACCAATTCTAAAATAAATGTCATACGAGTTGCTGACTTACTCTTTACATGCTGTTTAGGCATAGAACTAACAACATGTGATTGAGTAAAACTAGTATACCGATAAATGTGATAACTAATGAAAAAAATAATGCGAATTATAAGCGACGTAGATAAATATGATACGGAAATTTCTCCGCATTAGTTCAGCCGCCAACCCTGGAGATAAAATCTGAGACAACAACCACATCTAGTCTCAGAACATCGCGCCACGCATCTTCCCTATCCTTCTTTCTCTTCCTAACCTAACGCCCGCGCTGTGTTGAAATATTTAAAGGGTAGTATAATCCCTTGAGCGCGTGTAGATTATAAGTAAAAAAAAAAATTTGCTTGTCTTTGAAAAACTTAAAAGCTAATGCGAATTACATTACTATAGTTATGAGACGATCTAATCAAAATTTGCAAATACGAATTCTTCTAATCTGTTTTCCATGTCATTATAGTCTTATCAAGAAGTGGTATGATCTTGCTGTTACTCACCAATTTTCAATATCACTGGTAGCTTGCAATGCAGAAGGATTGAAAAATTCACTGTATGATGGATCTCTAAAATAGATGATACGATATATGAAGAGTGCCTTGCACGAGGGAGAGAATCAACTTCCAGTATTATATATAGGCAACTTAAGAGAAGAGTTTAAAGTATCAGAAATGAGTATGCTTGACCTGAACTATAAGCCGCATAGAACAGATTTTAATCCAGCCTGCTCGCTCTGTAACCTTAACAAGAACGAAGATGTTTTGCATTGTTTAGCATTTTGTCTAATTTTGCAGGAAATCCGAAGACTTTACTTTTGCTCAAGTTTTCTTTCATTGGGTGAATGTAAACGCGTTCTTAATGGAGATCATGGTTGGAGGAATGAACAACGGAATACGCAGTTCCTTTTGGTTTTCAATTTTGTTTGTTTTCGCTGAACTAAAAGCTTTACGTTTGTAACTTTAATATCGTTAATATTCAAGATGTTCTCAAAAATGTTTGTTTTGACTAAACTAAAAATCGCTTTTTATTTTTTTTAATTAAGTTTGCATTATATATTTTCTTTTAAAAGCTATATATAAATTAAATTTCTTTCAAATTTTTACTGGCAGACGGCAAACATTGTAATTTTTTAATTTAAAAAAAATGAAGATCTATTCTATTCTATTAACTAGCTTATCGACAGATTTTTTTGGACTGCCCGTCATCACATTCTTTAGGTCCCACCGCGCCGCGCGCCGTTGACACGCCATATTTTTCTTACTTGACGTTGGCATTCATTTTGTTTCATTGTTTGTATTTATTAGCAAAGTGCAACATAAATTTACTGAAAAAAAACTCCGAAGAAAAATTATATATTTACACCGATTAGGAATATAGGAATTATATTAATATATCAACGCATCTTAAGGCAATATTGACGGACTTGCGTCATTTCTGTAATCCACGATGTTTTATGTTTTCACAGATTTCATCTTACTCTCACAGTGCTTTGACAGTTTTGTTCGTAGCTTCCAGAATATCATTATTTTCACCACTTGAACTGACGTCGTAGAAATAAAACGGCCTTTATCAAATGCTTATTATTCTTGTATACTAATCTGCTCCTGGATGTCGAAGTATATATCTGCTAACAAAAATGAAAATAAACTTCAAAGAGGAGACAAATTGACACAACACATAACAAAAGATTGCCTATAGTCTTTCGCTCAAGTTAACCTTTCCGAGAATTTTCTTTTTTTATATTTTGGTTTAGTAGTTTCCTTCCAGCAGAATGTCCTTATAAATATACTCGAATGTCCGTTTATGCGTACCCGTTACATATAAATTGAAACACGAGTGTATAAGATATACCTTTTTTTATTTTTTTTTTTAATATGGGATTAAGCTTAAGGGGTTTTGCCATTCTGGTCAAAGGAAATAAATTGAAGGTCTTGTAAATCTGACCAGAACAGTTCATGTTGGTTCACATTGGCCAACTATTAGGGAATCAAATCCGAAAGCTCGTTGAGAGGAAGTGAAACAGAGCGAATGTGATTTCATTCATGCATTTGATATTTTGCTTATTGTGTGTTTTATTATAATATAGAATTGAATTCTTGGTTCTTTGTTTTGCTGGGATTTTCCATTAAAGTGCCTGTCAGTCTCAATAAAGGACGATATAATTTTCGAGTACGTAGAAGGTACCATAGTATCTGCTTACATATGTCAGGGTCTTATTTATACCTATGATACGGGTGTAGACAATAGGTACATAATATACATAAATATATGCTTCAATCAGATATGCTGAACGAATTTTGAGTGGACAAATACATTTAGATTTGCTTGACTTTTACCTTCACGTTATTTTGAAGAGTATTAATATAATGAGCTCGTTAAAAATAAAAAAAAAATATGCAAATACGCATTAAGGTACATGGATACATTTTTATTAGAACATTTTTGCTCTTATGTTCGATCACATCTTATGCACATGGTTCATAGTATGTAGAAACAACTAAAAATATTTTTAAATACGTTTTTTTCTTAATCCAAAAAATTGTTATTTAAAAATGTTGGTATGCAGTATAATTTAGAATTTGAAGGTTCTCCAGAATAAAAAAAATTGATCGATATAGCTACGTTAAGAAAAATGTGAGTATACCTTAAGTAATGCACTGAATTTGTGTAATCGATATCGTTAGAATCGTTTTGCGAGATAATGAATAATTAACTTTTTTTCATAAAAAATGTATGCCGTTATTTTTTTGGATAAAAAAAGATACAAAAATTAAGGGAAATACCTTTTATGCTTAATTACCAATTTTGAAGGAAACCGATTCATCGGCCTAGGCCTTAGATCGACGTGCAATAACACAGACGTAATGTGCGGGGCCCACATTCATCGTGGGCTTTAACATCGTAATGTAAAGTTTGATCAAAATATCCAGTTTGTTTTTTTTTTAAATAAAACTTCTTTTGCGGTGTTGGGGGCTACGACATTTCTATGGAGCTGTCAAGCCGAACGACATCTGACGCGACCCGTCAACCGACATATAAGATGTTTGTTCGTATTGTGGATTTTCATAGAATAGTGTAGATATTTATGTATCTGCATTGTGTGTATTCGACGACGATTTTTTTGTTGATTCGTTTTGTTCATAAAATTAGATTGCATTAGATGCGTATTGCGTGTATTTGACGTCGATTTTTACTTGCGATTATAGGTAATTACTATAAGGCAAATTATGTATTCGTAAAAAAAAATAAACTTCTAACAATCAAACACGATCTTACGATCATAAAGAACACAAAAAAGTGGGTCCCCCCAATTCCTTCTGTCTGTCTGTTTATATGTCCTCGAGTCTGCAGCCTTAACGGTTCAGTGGATTTGCTTCAAACTTGGCACATATTGTTTTTACGGTAATATGCCACACTATAGCTTCCATAAAATTTTGTTGGCCAAAAACAAAAATCTTATTTTTCTCAAAAACGGCCCCAACGATTTTTATAAAAAAAAATCAGTTCATTAATGAAGGAAAAGGGTACCTTTTGATAATTTTTTTCTTGGATAAAAAATTGGTATTTTTGGTATCTCTAGTAAAACCATTTTTTTGGTTTTCGATTTTCTCGGAAACGGTTAATTTGATTTTTGGATTTTTTTTACTTAGAAGCTCCTAGAAAGTTTAAACACTATTGTATACCAAATTATTTCCAAAAAAAAATTTTTTGCAAATTAATTTTTTTTTTTGAAAATTCAAAATTTCGAAAAAGAAACATTAGATTTTTTCGAAACTTCGTATTTGGTGATTTATTGACATTATCTTGAATAGTCAAAAAAACTATTTTTGTAAAATTAAAAACAACTGTACCTCCCATACAAATGTTAAAAAACCGTTAAGAAAAAATGTATTTTTCGAAAACGGCTCCAAGAATTTTTATAAAAAAATTGTGTGTTCTTACATAAGAACAGTTCACTTTCATGTATAAAAATATTTTTTTTGCGTACTTATTAACGGTACTTCCTATAGAACCACTTTTAATATTTTCGACTTTCTCAATATTGGATAAACCGATTTAAATATTTTTTTTATACGAATGCTCCCTAAAATTGTTAATAAAACTGCATACTCAAATTTTCAAAAAAAAAGTTTTTCGATTTTTAAAAAAATAAATAAATTTTTTTTTTGAAAAATCGCTTTTTCACAAACCTGTTACAGAATTTTTCTTAAATTCGAATTTTATATGTATATTAATAATATCTTCGAAATGGCGTTTCAATTTTTTTTTCTTAAAATGTTTTCAAAATGTTATATACAAAAAATTTATTTATTAAAAAACCATATTTATCCATGAATTCAAATTGCGTCTTTGTTTTCCCTCAAACTACGAGTATAACGACTAATCAATATAAGAACATTTAATTATTCACTTTTTACGTATTTTTGTATACGTCACTGAATACTAAATCCAATGTAGGCCCTTGTACATTTATATATACATAAAGTGTCTTTAAAAATCACAAGAATCTTATGTATGCACATTGCACCTAAATTATGAAGTTGTATATATTGTACAATCGATAGAACACACTCTGCATTTAGTTTTTGAAAAAAAAAATTTAGCAATATTCGCCCTACTACTGAATCTGTTGAAGGT
Source organism: Philhelius pedissequus (assembly GCA_910595825.1). Lineage (NCBI taxonomy): Eukaryota > Metazoa > Arthropoda > Insecta > Diptera > Syrphidae > Philhelius > Philhelius pedissequus. Next base: position 76,072,455 of record OU343162.1, read on the forward strand.
AATCCGTAAGAGTTGTGGGCCAACTTATCAAGCTTTTGAATCGTTTTCACATTTCTTCAAAGAAAATAGTCAAGAGAATTTCAATCATACGAACTTGAAGAGCTACTTACAGCTCTATTATGCAGTATTGTACGTTCGTCTTCATCATTCATAACTTTCATTCGGGAAATGTAAAAGTCAGTAATCTGTAGTGCACTAAATCGAAAATATATTGAAACTGAAAAATTATGGTCCGATAACGCCAGCTGCCCATTGATTGCACCTTACTTTAGTTGGGGTTTTTTTTAGCTTTTTGACCAGGCCCATATCGCTGTAGAGCCCGTAAAGTTTGTCGTTAAATTTTCTTCTCCACTCACCACCGATGCACACTAGGCCAAACATCACTCGAAGAATCTTTCTCTCAAAGCAACCCAGCTGGTTTTCACTCGTTTTTGTCGGTGTCCATGCCTCTGCCTCATACAACAGGACTGGGATGATTAAAGTTTTATATAGGGTCCCTTTGGTTCTTGAAAGCTACACAAATGCTTTCTAAGCCCGAAGAAACAGCGATTTCCAAGTGTGATTCTTCGTTTGATCTCCGCACTGATATTGTTGTGCAATGTAATAGTAGACCCCAGGTAAACAAAGTCTCTGACTACTTCGAAGTTATAACCGCCAATCGTGACGTTTTGTCCCAGTCGATGGTGTTGGACTTCTCTTCTCTATGACAGCATATACTTAGTTTTCGTCTCGTTAACATAGATTTCACCAAACTGTGTATTGTATTTGGGCCTGTAATGGTGTTTACATAATCTAATGTGTTAATATCGCTCAAAATGGCACAATTTTCAAAATTCGATGAAAACAATAGTTAGTTGGCTTCAATTCTTGGGGGACATGTATCTTTTATTAAAATGGAAGCTGATAGACCAATCTGCTGAAAACAACATCGAATTCATAAATTTTGAGTTCTTTAGTATAATCCTAAAGTGATAAAATATTCGCTCAATAGCCTTGCCTTGAGTCTAGCCATGACGGTGAACAATACGGCGAAAGCTGTCTTAGATTATATCGGGTGTACTATGGTGCAAGTGTTCCATAATGTTGCAACATATATTTTCTTAAATTTGACAATGTTCTTAACGTGTGTGGATGTCTTCATCAAAAAATTGCAAAGCTTACTGAATACTGATTGATAAATGACACTCTGGTGAACTGAGAAATGATATTTAACGGTGAGTAGTTAGTATTGGGTAAGAATAACGCCCTTTTTGTTGCAAATTACCTATAACATCTTACAAAGATGTGCATCAGTCCATTAGAGTACTTATGTTTTCTATAAAATGAGCTCGAGCATACCTATTCTTAAAAATTCTTTTCCCAGAGTATCGTCAAAAGACTTACGTATAAGTCCTACAGAGCAGGTAAAACTTCACAATCAACAAAAATGGTCGCTTTATTCCTGAGTATAATGTACGTAATTTTTCTGTCTGTGAATGGTAAAATATACTTCTTTTTTTATTCCTTTTGTGTATAGGTACTTAAAAATAATAGCTTTATTTAAGTATTCGTTGCTTGCAGTATATTCATAAATTTTTAATTCCACGAAGGATAAAATTAGCATCTAAAAAAGTACAAACAAATTTTTAAATCGAAACAATCTGGATTTTCATATTCTACTTAATAGGTAAAACAAATTTTTAAATTTACCATTTCTGTCAAAAATAGTCACAAAAAAAAACCAAAACCAAAAAGAAAAACAAATTTTAATCGGATTTCGACTAAAAGTCGTCTTTGTTTTAAATTAAAACAAGCAGTAGATATTCTCTCAACAAAATATCTACTTAATCCCTATAAAGTCTCTATAATAAAAAAAAATCCAACATTCAACAAAAATTGTCCTCACTTTGGCTCATGGTTATAAATCCTCTTTGTCTTTACCTAACTAATACTTTCTGGTTGCATCAGCTGTGCCCTAGATATAAACTATAACCACATTTAAAAGATCGAAGGAAAAAAGGGGTGTGTTTCAATATTGCGGTATTTCCGTATTACCAATATTTCCGCATTATTTATATTTTCTCTTATTGAATTTGCATCTGTTTCGAGAAGTTGATAAAATGTAACAGGGATGTCGTAATAGTACTAAGATAGAAAAACATTTTCATCCGATATTAAATTATCAATAAAAGTTATAGAAAAAGTAAAAGGGAAAAAGAATGAGTTACTAACTTTGTTACTTACCTACTGGTATTTTGTAGTGTATCTTTTTATTTAATAACAGCAAATATCCTTCGAAGCAAATCAAACGAACTAGAATTAATGTTACATCTGGTACGATTTTGGATCACTCCTTCCGCAAAACTTTCGACTTGATGACATGTTTTCTTATTTTTTGCAGATGTTCCCAAAAGGTCTTCGATTGCATTTATGGCCAGTGGCTTCGGAGTTACTATATAAGTTGTTTTCGAGCAAGCACGCCATAAAGATAAATGAAGTATGCTTGCTCCAAACCCAATTTGCGCACCATCTCCAATGAAGACTTAATAATTAGCGACTTATTCAGAAGCCGCCATATACTCTCACACCATTACCAACATCTTGAAGCGCCCGCCTGACCCATGAATGCTAAGCTCGCAAATATAGAACCATGTTCCAAAGAGCATATCTTAAATGTTCATTTGGCGAACTTTAGTTCTCTGTGATATATTATAATTAAATCCTTTAAAACTTACAAAAGGATTGTTTTCCTCGTGGTGCCGTACCAAAGATTTTCTTTTTTTTAACTGAGAATTTTGGAAAAAATACAAAATAGCTAAATTCGGAGGAAAAAATCAACTTTTCCAAACTTTTCTGAAGAACGTGGATCAATACTCCTGTCCGCTTGGCCTAATGACCATGAGGGGCAACCAAACACGATCCTTATGTTGTCCAGGGATGTCTTTAGATGTGATGAGCTTGAGCTTCAAGCACTCCCTAAATTAATTTCCCTGTAACCCTTTAGTATTTCCTCAGTGTCAAAACTAGAGAAGGGTAGGGAAGGGACACTCGCATGTCGATATTGTGTAAAAAAAAAATACTATCTCCGAGAGCTTGGTCTCAATGGAGGTCCAGCTGTCTCTGCTGTTTGTGGAGAGCTCATCCACAACCGGTACTTCTAGGTCTTCTCTGACTATATCGGATATAGAGCACGCGAGTGTGCTGCTCTGTAAGATGGTGTTTTATTGGTCTGTTCATACGTTCAATCTTACTCTATTTTGTAGGTTGATTTGTCTTGTCTCGAGACCTGTTTCGCTTGCCGAATTTGTCTTTAGCAACCAGAATACGGTTGTGTTCTTCAACAAAGTTGTTACACTTTATTTGCTCCTTCTCTAGAACAGTTCCAGTCCCCTCATTCTTGGCAATCTTGTCAATATTTAAACGTAATTTTAAAATTTCAAATGATTAAGCAAAATACTTTGGAATCAGTTAGTTTATCCTTGGATCCTCACTTTCTCCACGCTCTCATTGTGCAATAGATATTTTTTTTAATTTGCTGAGAGCCGAGCCCGTGGGCACATGGTGAACACAATAGCGCGTGAAACTCAGTACATACTCGTGATACAGAATTGAAATTTCACTCAAAATCTCTATAAAATGAAAAAAATGATTTCATTTATCTTCCAGCCATATATATTATTCAAGATTTAACGCGTTGTCCTGATTTAACTCTTTTTTTTTAAGACTTGTCTATTTTAGGATAATGACCTTAAAACAATTCTTAGCTCAAAAACCGAAAGATCCAAACTTATTCCCCTATAAAACATAAGGCTTCTCAACAAAAATATTTACTTTTACTCAACCACCCACCAAATAAAATAAATCAATGATGGCAACGTTTCGCATGTGATGTTTAATTTGTACATTTTCCAAAAATTTAATGATGAAATAAAATTTCAATCTCAAGCAAAAAAAAAAAATTCACTTCAAAAATTATCTATCCCGAAAAACATCAAATTGTGATCTAAAATTTAAAATTTCGCACAGTAACGATTTATTTAGCGAGTGGAACTTAATAATTCGCGCGAAATTTAAATGTTCACAATCTTCAAATTCATTTGTTCTCATGTGATCGTGATCAAGTTATATAACTTATATCTAAAAAATGTAATAACGGAGCAGGGGAATACCTCTCCATTTCATGTCTGGGAAATATGTCTACAATTTGTCCCAAGAAATTATAGCTCTTTTTGTGTCCTCTATCCCGTAGTTTGACTAGTTTAATATAGGATCGTAACCATTTTTTTTATATCTAAATAGTCAAGACTATATTCGAATTGTGGACTCACTCACTTTTGAGTTATGTCCCTGAGCCGTAATTTATTGGTCTTACAGGTCAATTTAAGGTTTTTGTTCCATTTATTAGAAAACAAAAAACTGGTGTGTACAAAGCCATTAAGTATTATTTCATAAACAAAATGTAAAGGCGCGTCCATATTATGCCGAATGATGCCGATCAGCCTGTGCCGGGCCACTCATTCTGGTCGGCATGTTCGTTTCGGCATGGCGTCTACATTTCTTTTGTAGTGTGGACGGTGCCGACCCAAATTATTTAACCAACGCGCTACTACAGAACAACACGTAAAATCAATCAATGTCTACCAGACAGAAAAATCAAAATCTTAAATTTAAATTTTAAAACACGAGCTGTCAATGAGAAAGTAAAACGGCCCGTTCGGCACGTCCACACTTTGTAATTCGGTTCGGGTTTCTGTCATCGGATCCATTTCGTTCGGTTTGAAATTGGTTCGGTTTCGGCATGGACCAAAGACCAGTCGGGACGTTCCCGCTTTTTCGTCTTGGCTGATCGGCATAGGCCGATCGGTATCGTTCGTCATAATATGAACCCGCCTTAAGATTGAATATTTTTTCCATTCCCCAAGTAATTAAATTGTCATCCCCTACATCAGGATAGAGAGCATAGTGCGAAGGCACACAAATAAATCATAAACTGTTGTTTGGATTAGAATGAAATAAAAAAGCACGCCTTCTTCACATCTCTTCCTTAGGAGCAAAGGATAATTTATGCTATTTTTAATCAAAAAGGAAATTCCTTTTCTTTGTTTGTGAGTTTGAGTTGTGTGATGTTAGCAAATATCGATATTATTCATATAGTCAATATTATAGAAAGGACAGATTGAGAGAGAAAGGACGAGAGAGAGAAAGTGTGTGGAATATTAAAATTCTTAAAAAAAAATACGTAATTGTGCATAGTGCACAGTGTCTCTATGGCTACATTCTCTATCTACATACCTCTATTTAAATAAAAAAAAATAAAAAGGTAAAAAAAAGGATTTTCATCCCAATCCTTCTGAGTTATTCAAAGTATGGTAGCAGGCAAAATGAAGTGGATTCTCTTATAATTTTTTTTGCTATTATCGATTGTTGATATAATAAATACTTGCTGTGCTTTTGAATAGGAAAATCGAATTCAGGATCAAAGCAAAGATAAGGATGTAGAGAGAGAAGTTTGTGGAATGAAGTACTCGTCAGTATTATAAGGACATAGTTTGCTTGAAAGGATGCAGGCGGGACTCATAAAATATAAAAAAAAATCTATTAATAAAGTTTATTTTTTTAAGTAAGAGATTGTCCACTAGAAAATAAGGAAAATAGTTTAATTTAAGAAACACGAGTGTAGGTACAACATCAGGATCAAATTTATGTAGGAAAACTGCTTTGTTTATAAAAGACCTGTGGTTTTATTGCGTTGAATATAAATTTTGAACCATTCATTTATGTTGGTTCCAAATTAACTATAATGTCAAAAAAAAATTAAAGCCATTTTCTCAATCATCGCAAGTCATATGGTCGAAAATTTCTGAAAAAAAGTTTCCAAAAATGATATGATAGATAAATTTCTCAAAAACAGACCATCAGAAATCAGAAGAACAAGATAATCAGCCCTGGTATAATACTTTTTCAACGACATGCGGTTAACATATTTTGTTATTAACGGTACCTGCCATAGAACCATTTTTTTATGATTTTCGATTTTCTCATAAATTGCTTAATTGAATTCATTAAAAAAAATTATGCAGGTCGGTCTTCGAATTCTAAATAATACTCCATTTCAAAATTTTAGAAAAATAGTTTTATTGATTATTTTTTAAATTGAATATTTCGAAAACTGGTTGACGATTTTTTCAGAAATTTTGTTTTTAAATTTATATTTTTAAATATTTAAAATTTTCATCCCAATTTTCGTTTAGAAAAAATGTAAGAAATTTTGTATATACAAAAAATGTAAAGAACGACTTTAAAATATATTTGTTTTCTATTAAGAATCGTTTGCCTACAATGTGATATCCAACATAAGAGCAAGTACGTACGATTCAGTCGTGCATTTTAATTGATTTTGATACCAACCACACCATATACCCAATCTAAAAACTGCGTTTAAATTTGCAATTAAATTCTATGTAATTTTCAGTGTAAAAGTAAGCAAGTTGCGTATTTATACACATGATAATAGGTACCAAAAATATTGAACACATGTTGCAAATTTTCAACCTCTGTGTACCTTCCAAATACAATTGTTCAGTATTAAACTAATAATATTTAAACATTATCCCCACAATGATTATAATTAAGCAAATATTGTTTAAGTTCAAGCACCTTATGAAAGCAACACACAAAATGTTTGTAATTAAACAATCAATGCTTAAATTTCCTATCATTTGAACAAAGTTAAACATTTTGTGTGTAAAGTTGCAATTCGCTTGTGACGATGACGATACGTTTGCAAGTTCATTTCATTCGTAATCAGACCGTTGGCGAACACAGAACATAAAATCTTTTTCTCTTCAATAATCGTGTAAAAAGCGTTTTCATACATAATTTTGTTGGAAGTTTACACATTGCTTGTTGAAATTCGCTATAAATTTACAAATAAAAAATTTAAATTTACACGTTTTATGCTTAAATATAAAAAAAAATTGCTTAAATTCTGTTCAAATTTAAACATAAATTATATATAAATACACATTAAGTTTAAACATATTAGGTGTAGAAATACACATTTTTACTTTAAACCTTTATTTAAAATTACACATAAAAGATTTAACATGTACACATTGAATACTGAGAATTAATACGTGTGTAAAAATACTCATTTTATGATAGTAATATTCAAGTACACACTCTAAAAAAAATCATAATTTAGTATCATAAAGCGAGGAAACTTGTTGCCTACCATAATTACAGTATTTTTACGCACCTATTTATTCTAAGTATTTAATGTGTAAATGTTAAACTTTTTGTGTTTAATTTCAAATAAAGTAAAAATAATCGTCACAAATGAATAGCAAATGTTCACATAAATTGTGTGACTTAGATCAAATGGTAGTTAATAAAGCATTGATTGTTTAAGTACAAACACTTTATGTGTAGTTTTCATACGGGGTTTGAATTTAAACAATATGTATTTGTGTAATGTTTAAGCATTATTACTTAAATACTGAACAATGGTGATTGAAAAGTACACAGAGGTTGAAAATTTGCAACAAATATTTGTAATATCCAACATAATGTGTTCAATTTTTTGTTACCTATTGTCATGTGTTAAAATACGCAACTTGCTATTGTTACACTAAAAATTACATACAATTTCATGGTAAATTTACACGCAGTTTTTATAGTGCTGCAATAAAAATAAAAAATTCTTGTTCGTTTTGAAAAAATGTTTGGTTTGTAGTTGGAATTATATTCAATCTTCTGCCATTCCAAAAAGGTTAGGAACACTTTACATTTAGTAGGAATTTTTCGCCAAAATTCAATCCTGGTTGATGTGAAAAAATTATTTAGTTTCTTTAAAAAAATGATCAACATTTTATCATCTCTTTGCATGCAGCAAAATCGTGGTACATATCTTTATTTAATAATACCTGTCCCTAGCCTGATTTATTTGAACTTTCAAATTTATTTTTATTTTTATTCAAATAAATTGTGAAATGTGCGATCGCATAGCTATTTTACCATTTCACCATTTGAAATATTTCTAAACGTATTCTGTCCTAAAGCAACACAGCCAGCGCCTTCATATTTTTGTGCAGCGTTCAAATTGAGCGTTCCTCCAAATTTATTTTTCCAATAACTTTCCAGCACATTACAAAATTGCATATGTACGAAATAAGATTCGAAAAAAATATAGAAGATTTAAAAATTAAACGAAAGGAATAAATCTGTCCTTCAGCCTGCAGGCAGCGTGTTGTTACTAGAGGGTAAAATTGTATTGCAAAAGCCCCTGCAGACGAATTGAGGTTTTGCATGTGTGTATCGTGTCGTACAGTGCACTTTTTATGCCAGACTCTAAGACGACTGAGAAGGAGAACGTAAAACCTGCTTCTATAACAATGGTATATCTAGGTATAAATATGCAGCAGCTGCGCTGCACAATTTAAATTTCATTTTCCGGTTAGCATTGCATACCTACTCTCAAAACTCAATACTGCACAGGTGAAATATATGCAAATTATGACATAAGGTGTTGTACACCATCTGGCATAACTAATGTCAGATTGTCAGCTAGAATTTGCCTGGTCTTTTTGTTTGGCTCTTTTGTAACGTTTTGTAGGGCTTGGCGGTTTGACAGGATGTCTCTGTCAAAGTTTTTGTAGAATTTTTTTTCTATTTTGTTTTCTGCGACAAAAGTGGAGCTTTGAGATATTGCTATACGAAAAATCTAAAATTCAATGCATTCCATAGTACAGTGTGTTGTATAGTCATGTTTGCGAAACCATACACCATAATACACAAACACCCAAACTTCCATAGGAACTAACAGGAAGTCCTTTTATCTATTTGTATGTTGAGGTATAGGTATAGGGATCATTTGGGAGAAAGTTAGAGGCACTATGACGTTCAATGAATTCGTTTGCTGTATGGAAGTGACACATGTCACAGACACTATAACACCTGTGATATTATAACAGGCGGTCGTTTTGTATCTTCAGTTAAAGTCCCCAATTGTAATTTTAAATTGTGTCACCAAAGGTAATCAAAAAGTTGTATATGCTTGGGGAAATTCACTGGAAAATATTATGAGTGGCTTTGTGTTAAATTTCAATGAAGCATGTGTGAAAATTGAATAGGTATTCTTAAATACATACCTTTGTAATTTTAAATTAAAGTTATTTTGTTTTTCGAATATTTGTTGGTGTACTTGATGTTTATGCATTGAATTTTGTCACCTCTATTTCGATGTGTAGTTGGTAAACAAAATTTAAAAGTAGTTTTGTTTATTTGTATTTTTTTAAAGGACATTCTAGGTGTCCTTTTCCATCGTTTCACTCATTGCGGACATGCCTGCATAAAGTTTTATGAAAACAAAAATGTAGACAGTGTTATTTCTTCAGTATCCATATACCTACTGTATATTGAACAGTTGATGATTTTTTCTAATTCTTTATCACTTTATCGAAACTTTCGTTTTGAAATTATATTGGAAATAAATTTTTAAAAAATTGGTTCTTACTAAAGGTGTCTAAAAGCTTACATCGAGGCGTTGTATCGAATTCGATTTATCGAAGCATAATACCTCGAAATGAGACGAACTGCTCTTAAATTATTTAAATTTCGAACAGCCTTTATAGCCTATTTACAATAAAATCATTTACCCTTTTCGTTTCCCAAAACGAGTAGAGCGTTCACACCGAATATATTTACTAGTTTTGGTTTGACTTTGCAGTTGTTTTGGAAAAGCTGTCAAAACGTTGATAGAACATGAATGCTAAGCAATCAAATCTTATAATGCTGCATAAAAAGAGAAAAAAAAGTATAGTTCAAAATTGTGCAATCTTAAGAAGCATGTGAAAAAAACAGTGGGGGACTAACGGTGGGGTGGCCGGGGTCGTCTGCCCCGGGGCTCTAAAAGCCTACATGATCCTTTGAATAAAAAGATTGAACAATGCCTTCGTTTGTTAAAGGGCTTTGTGTGGGCCCAAATTAAATTTTGTTTTTTGAGGGTTAATAAAAAACAAACTAAGTTAGCAAATAAATCATAATTTAAGTTGTTTATTGTATGTACATACATCACACAAACTATAAAGTCAAAATATTAATGTTTGAATGAAGTAATTTCGCGAGTGCCTCGAAAAAAATGTTCTCAATTTACTGCCATTTTCTGAATTTTTTGTGAGCTTGAAAGAAATAAACGAAATGCTTTCGTTAATCTAGAGTTATTTTCCTAAAAAGCAATGTAGGATCTAAGAAAACTATTGGAAAATAAAAAAAAATTAAGGGTTTTGAAAAAAAAATTTCAGTTTTTTGTAAAAAAAAAAAAACAGTAATCTTTATTTTCTTCCAAAATTGGCCAATTTCTTATGACAGCAAATTTGAAAAAATTCAGTATCCAGAAAACTCGTTTAAATTTAATGTGACTTTTGAGTTGAGTGCATAATCGTAATATAAAAGAAAAATCGTTCGAACAAGGTTTTTAACCCAAAAATTTCACTGGAATCTTTGCACACTACACCAAGGCTAAATAAACTGAGCGGGCGCTAGGCGGCACAAGCACGCAAACGGTAGTAGTTTCGATGCTTGAAGAGTTTCGCGTCATATCTACAACTTTTCATTTTAATAATATTCAAGCTTCATTTTGGTACCATTTGCGGTGATATGAACTGACCCCTAAGGCTAAACGAACCGAAAACTACCCCTCAATATTAATTCATTTCGTATAGATAATTATTTCAAAGTATGATTTCATGGTCAGATATTGCCCATTCCTGTAAATAGAGCATGCTTTACACAGATGACATCACAAGTTCTAAGCCTTAGGCCACTTGCGCGAAGAAAAACTGCCCTTACAAACAATAAAAATACATGTACATTCTATTGTATATTAATAACAATTATAACCAACTTATTTACACACTCATATATATTGAATACAATGAGTTTTATATTTGTATTGGTAAGTGCAATTTCCCAGTTATTGCAAACTCAATTCATCATAGAGCTATGGTGTATTTATTTCTATCATTACTTAAAGAAATAAACTAATGTTCAAATTATCCCAAATGATTTTTTAAAAGCTTACTATGACGGAATGGTTAATTATCTTTTGTCTTTTTCGTAGGATAACATTTTTTGTTCATCTGAATTGGGCAGCGTGTATTCGAATTTTGTTAGTATTTTGTGGGAGGAGAAGTAGCAATTGATAAATTTGTACCTAGAAAGCGGCCTAAAAATAATTCTTGCCTATATGGTAAAATAAAAGATTGACCAATCTCAAAACAGAAGAAACAAGGCATTCAAATTATATAAATTTCATTCAAATAATTCTGAACTTCGTATAAATTATCTAAATATCGTCAGCGAGAAATCGATCTTCTCAGGTAATACTTAAATCGAATTTTCACATTTTCTATAGAAAGTGACCTTACAATTACAATTACTAGTGATGTTCCTACAATTTGTTATTTATTCGCTGACTATTTTCAATCAATTTACACATTAGACACTCTCCCATACGAGCTACCTTATATAAGTAAAGTTGACAATATCTTTCTTTAACTAAACTGGATGTTAATAAAAGTGAAGGGCCTGATGGAATTCCTGCTTTCTTATTATTGATGTGTAGTATTGGAATATCTCAGCCACTTCCGTGGATTTTTTTATCTTCGATTAGTAAAAAGGGCAATTTTTGTATTGTTGAAAGGTTTCTTTTCTATCTCCAATGTTTAAACCGGGCTAAAAACAAGATATAACTAATAAGTACAGACCCATTTATAAAATTTCTTGTATTCCAAAAGTTTTTGAAAAATTAGTTTGCAATAGGTTAGCAAAAAGTGTTACAAAATTTTATTTTCACTGATTTATCAAAGGCATTCTATAGAGTAAATCACCTAATCTTTTTAAGTAAACTCACTTTTCTAGGTATTCCTTCTTCTCTATTAAAATGGCTTGAATCATATGTATCGTGCAGGTTTCAAATAGCAAGAATTGATAGTTCGCTCTCAAGATATATTTCAGGCCCGTTTGGGCCTATGTTCTGTAACTTTCGAATCGATAAAACTAGTTGAGAAATGTTTATTTTGTTGTTAAGATGCCAACATTACATTTTCAATTTATCGCCTTCCATTAGAAAATCCCAGGCAAACAAATTAATATTTAAGGTATTTCCTCAATTTACCAGAAGCCCATTTCAAAGGCGTTAAGTGAGGAAAAGTTATCGCCTGAGTTACAGAACATGGGCCCTGGTGTTCCAAAAGGAAGCCATTTGTGTCCATTATTATTATTGCTATTTGTAAACGTATATGTGATATTTTTCTGAATTCAATTAGCCTTCTTTTTGCTGAGGATCTGAAACCTTACGTAAGATTTCTGACTGTTTTCTTCTTTTGGAAGATCTATCGAAGCAGGATTATTGGTGGAAATCACCCTCTGTTAAATGTATAAAATGTCAAGTTTTGTTGTGTTTCCGAAATTCTAATCCCATTTTGTTTGATTATGTTATTAATCATACACATTTAGAGCATGTGACAATGAAGAAAGATCTAGGAGTAATTCTGGATACAAACCTTTCCTTCTTACCGCACTATAATTTTATTGTAAACAAACCTATATTGTAAGTCAAAAGAGTTTTACAAGATATGCATTTTACAAGATAATTTTAAACTATTGTGTAAGTCTTATGGTCTTATGAAATACTGTGGTATCATGAAGCTGGTGTGATGAATGAGACAGAAGGTAACCATACGAACTTCTAAATAATACAAGATCAAAATATCGTGTTTTGACTCATAAGAGCCCACTCAATGAGCAATAACCTAATAGCCCCGGTGTTAATGTTAACCCGATGTGGAAAAAATGGCCCTTATACATACAAATGTGAACTGAATAAAAAGTTTGTAAAATTACGTCAACTTCTTACACTCCTTCTTAAACTTCTTTAACACATAGGACCAACTGTGGGATGCATGTTCCCTTAGGTTAGGTTAGGTTGAAGTGGCCGTCAGGAAAACGACTGACACACTTAGACCTTAGATATGTCCATTGTGATACCACATGAACCAATTGGATCCTCTAATGAAGCGGCTTAGCTGGTGAATCTCTATGTGTTTTAGATCCTCGGGGTCATCGAAGAAATATTCTCCCAGGTGTAATGTACGTCTTTGGGAGAGAGCAGGACATGAGCAAAGAAGATGGGATATAGTCTCTTCTTCCTCCTCGTCCTAAAAACTTCTGCAAAAGTCATTGGAGAATACGCCAAGTCTTTGCCGCCCCGGGCCTCTGACGGGCTTAGTCCGCCACTGGGACAAGGGTGAGCTATTAATAAGAATTCATTACACAAAGGACGCTTATATGTACCTTATGCATTTTAATATTTTACTAAGATACGTACTAGCACATTCTGGGAGAAAGACAATGGAAAATGATGGTGAATATTTCAAACAACATTTTCGAATGTATCCAAGCACATTTGATATGCTGCGCAGCCAAATGAGAAATTTGAAAGTTATAGAGCCTACCTACAGAAAGTGCATTCCATTAAAAAAACGGGTAGCCATAGCAATTTTTGCGCTGGGATCATCTGTCGAATATATGATTATCTCAGCTCTCTTCGATGTGTCTACAGTATGTGTATTGTCAAAAAATTCAACCAGAAAGTTTGGCGTATTCTTTAACCACAATCTATTATAAGGGGTTTTCCAATAAGAGGTGTTATTTTGAATAGCCCTCTAATTCGGTAGCTGTCACTTTTGAAGCTGTCAGTTTTTGACATTTGACAAGTAGAAACTACGCTATTAATAAAAATGGAACGATACACGCTTCAACAACGCAGTTCTTTTTTTGAATATCAAAATAACACCTCTTATTGGAAAACCCAAGGGCTTTCCAGGGGTTTTCCAATAAGAGGTGTTATTTTGAATAGCCCGCTATTTCGGTAGCTGTCACTTTTGAAGCTGTCAGTTTTCGACATTTGACAAGTAGAAACTACGCTATTAATAAAAATGGAACGATACACGCTTCAACAACGCAGTTCTTTTTTTGAATATCAAAATAACACCTCTTATTGGAAAACCCAAGGGTTTTCCAGGGGTTTTCCAATAAGAGGTGTTATTTTGAATAGCCCGCTATTTCGGTAGCTGTCACTTTTGAAGCTGTCATTTTTTGACATTTGACAAGTAGAAACTACGCTATTAATAAAAATGGAACGATACACGCTTCAACAACGCATTTCTTTTTTTTGAATATCAAAATAACACCTCTTATTGGAAAACCCGATATATAAATCTCGTGTCACGTTGATGTTAAGAATGAACTCCGAAACTATCCAACCGATTTTCTTGTTTTTTTTGTTGTTGAAATGTTTATTTTGCTGGCGTTCCTAAGATAGGATAGTTTGTAATACTTCATACTTAAAAATAACGGTACTTGGCATACACATTTTTCTACCATCTTGATTATTTCGAAAACTGCTTTCCCTATTTTGATAAAAATAAGTGTGTGCAATACTTTAGGTATAGTCTACATTTTGGTGAACATTTTTTTTTACATAGTTTGCTATTAAGAGTAGCTCCCATACAATTTTTTTTCTTTTCGACTTTCTCATAAACGGATCGACAGATATCGATTAAAATTTTTACATAGGATTTCCTTCATATTATAAATAATACTGCATACCAAAATTTTCGAAAAATACTTTTTTTGATTTTTGAAAAAAAATAATTGAAAATTCAATTATCAAAAACGTGTTAATGATTTGATTTTTGAAATTTTGTTTTTAAGTTTATATTATTAAATGCTTAAAACTGTCAGGCCATTTTTTTTTAGAAAAAATTTAAAGAATTTTGTATATAGTAAAAAAGAATTTAGATATAACGGGTGATTTTTTTGCTACTTGGTTTTTGACGTTTATATTTTTGACAGATCACACATGACAAATTCCACGAACGTTTGACATTTCGATTCAGTATTGTTTGCCATTTCATCATGAATAGACTTACGCCTGAACAACGTTTGTAAATTATTGAAATTTATTATCAAAATTCGTGCTCTGTGAAAAATGTGTTTCGCAAGCTACGTCCGTTTTATGGTCGTCATAATCGACCCACCGAGCAGGCTTTTCAGCTCATTGTGACCAAATTTCGCACCAGTTTCACTTTATTGGACATTAATCCACCAAATCGTATCCGTAGAGTGCGTACCGAAGAGAATATTGCTGCTGCATCCGCCAGTGTTGCTGAAGATCGCGATATGTCCATTCGGCGCCGATCGCAGCAATTGGGTTTGTGTTATTCGACCACCTGGAAGATTTTACGCAAAGATCTTGGTTTAAAGCCATACAAAATACAGCTGGTGCAAGAATTGAAGCCAGGCGACCTACCACAACGTAGAATTTTCGGTGAATGGGCCTTAGAAAAGTTGGATGAGGATCCGTTTTTTTATCGCAAAATTGTCTTCAGCGACGAGGCTCATTTTTGGCTAAATGAATACGTGAATAAGAAGAATTGCCGTATTTGGAGTGAAGAGCAGCCAGAGGCAATTCAGCAGCTACCAATGCATCCCGAAAAATGCACTGTTTGGCGCGGTTTATGGGCGGGCGGCATCATTGGGCCGTACTTCTTCAAGGACGATGAAGGCCGCAGGGTTACGGTCAATGGAGAAAGGTACCGTTCGATGATAACAGATTTTTTTTTGCCGAAAATGCAAGAATTGAACTCGTTCGACATGTGGTTCCAACAGGACGGTACCACATGCCACACTGCACGCGAAACCATGCATCAATTGAGAGGCGAATTTGGTGAGCAGTTGATCTCACGTTTTGGCGCAGTCAATTTGCCACCAAGATCATGTGATTTGATCCCGTTAGACTATTTTTTGTGGGGCTATGTTAAGTCTATTATCTATGGGGACAAGCCAAACACGATTGCTGCCTTGGAAGCCAACATTGAACGCGTCATTGGTGAGATTCCGGCCGAAATGTGTGAAAAAGTTTGCCAAAATTGGACCTTCAGAATGGACCACCTGAAGCGTAGCCGCGGGCAACATTTAAGTGAAATTATTTTTAAAAAGTAAATGGCAGAAATTGATTTATCGATCCAAATAGAAATTTCATTCACTTTTTACAAGTTTCTGTGTTTTTTTGAATTTTCAAAAACCAAGCTCTTAAAAAATCACCTTTTAGAAATCTTTTGCATACTTATGTTCGAAAGAGCAAGTTCGTGCGATCCAGTCGTGCATATTATTTGATATGGAGTTAATCGTTTTCGTTGTTCTGTTGAATGACATGAATTTGGATAAGATGTGGTATAAGCAGTATGGCGCCACGTACCATATGTATAGAAAACGGAACGATCAATACTGAAGTAAAACATTGGACGAACTGGTAAGGTGTAATAAACATAACGATATTAGCGAAGTCATAAAAAGTTGGACCGTCAATTTTGTCTATCCTATAACAGCCTAAACTGGAAATTGGATTTTATTCAAATTTGGAATTGTTTTTTTCGGTAATATACTTAGGCACACTTTTTTTTGATTTTTTTTTAAAGCCAAGAATAACGGTACCTGTTTTACATTGTTTTTGCTAAAAAGCTGATTTTTTTTTCTGAAAAACAGCTCGAACCATTTTTTATACACAAAAAATTCAGTTAATTAATGAAAAGAAGGTATTTTCTGGACTTTTTTTTAGCAAGAAATGGTAGTGTAAAAAACTATAAATTAGGTATAACATAAAAGTTCCCTATTTCTTTTGCAATCAGGTGGCACTATAATGAATTTTCCGATAAGCATTAAAAAAAATTACGTGCAAAAACATCGCTGTAATATAACGCATTTTTAACAAATCTTGAGCCTGCTTTATCTTGCAAAAAAATGCATTAAAAAAACATCGATGGTTTAAAACATCGATATTTCTGGTTCAATATTTTGTTGACATCGATGTTGTTTCTTCGATGATGACATCGATGTTTTCACAAATTTGATCATCCCTAATTAAGACTGAAATCATAAATGAACTTGTTTATGTTTAACCATCTCTGAATTTAGTATATTCATGCATGTTACGCGAACGGATTTTGAGATATTTGCATTGTTTCAATCGCACCAATAGTCTCGCCTATTGAAATTAATCAGCCAAGAATTTCACAGTTTTAGCAAGAAAAATCTCATGAACACAGCTCATATATATATTTTCATTCTTCCCCAAACAGGATTCATGACTATTTTTTCTTTTATCATGAAGACCATTCTTAACCTGTGAAGCAAGGCAAGAGACGGGTTTCTAGTTATTATGCACCCTAATTGACACGAAATCATCAAACTCCATAATTTAACAATAAATTATTATTATATTTTCTAACTCATCTTAATAGAACACTTGTTTTCCTATAAGCAAAAGTCAAACTTTTGCCTATAACAGTCATTTAATTAAATACCCTCCATCCCATCATCCTAAGGACTGAGATACACCTGAACGGGATCACACTTCTCTCAGAATAATAATTAAGTGTCAGTGGAGTAAACAGCAAACAAGGATAATTTGGTAATATAACAACAAGTTAGGTTCCTGTTTTTTTTTCTCTGTTGTTTTATAATAACGACTCAGGTTGATACAAAACTTATCAAGTCCTATTAATCTTTGGAAGCAGAGGTACTCTAATTGATACACAAGTTATAATTACTTAGTCCTGCCTACCTCCTTTATTGTAATGATTACATAATTATAATTAAATTCAATAAGAGATATGGATTTAGTTTCAGAAAAACACAAATTATGCATAATAATTATTGAGAATGTGTAATCAAAGAAATTTATGGAAACCTGATTTTGTTTTCCAAGAATAAATTTATTTATTACAAAACAAAATTAATAACGTTGCATAAACAGATCGGCATGTAATGGGCAGGTAAAGTTAATATTGAGGAGTGAGTGGGAATGATGTTAATTATGGTGGCTTCGTGATATTCTTTTTAAACAAAAGAAATTTGAGATGAACTGTTATCTATCGAAATCCAAGGTTACAAAATAATACGCACGAATTTGATCTTGTGATTCAATAACGCTATAGGGACTATAAGCATTAAAAGCCTACATGAAGCCTCTTTTGTATTTTCTTAAATTTGTATAGAAAAGAATGAAAAAATAAAAAAATGCAAAAGTAACGGGTGTTTTTTTAAGAGCTTGAGAACTGTAAATTATAACACGGGACAAAAATTATTATTATAATCTGGTAGATAATTTCTTGGCATTTATTTTTAAATTTGATTTCGGGCATATGTCATCCGCGGATACGAGTTACATCTTTCGATCAATATAATTTTTGACGTCTTAATCTGGCCGTATGGCGTCAATGGTGGTTTGAATATTGGCTTCCAATGCTTCAAGAGTTGCTGGTTTGTCCGAAATACAGCTGTCACCATATTGATTTTACAATAAATTTATGGTTAAGTGCGATTTATGTCAAGTTGCGCCGGCCGTCTTGTTGGGGCCAAAATATGTTACGATGGCCATTTTTAATTCTTGCACGAGCTGGACCTTAAAAGCACGTAAGCCAAGATCCTTAGATACAATTTCCTACGTAGTCGAAGTACAAAAGCTAACAAGTTCAGAACGTCGCAAAATTGACATTTCGGCGTCTTCTTCAGTTCGCGCTACAGAAGCAATATTCTCTTCGTTACACACATTTCTTTGTCTTGGTTTTGAACCGAAAAGAGCCAAATTAGTGCGAAAATGATCAATAACTGCTCGAATTGCTTGCTCACTAAACTGAATATTTTGGACGTAAAATGGACGAAGTGCTCTATGAAATTCGCGAACAGATTTATTTTATTTTTTCAGTAAATTTCCACAATTTGGAAGCTTTGTTCCGTCGTTAAACAATTCCTGATCAATTGAAAAACCTCACTCAACAGAAATGTCAACATAGTTTAACATTCTTCACTGTCAAACTATAGACAACAGCCATTGCAACTTTCCATCAGCTAAAAAAACACTCGTTACTAAAAAAAAATTCTATATATTTTTACTTGCGATTTGGTAAGAAAGAGTGGGGATAAGTGTAACACTTTTTTACTAAAGCCGATGTTCTTCATACAATTTTGGATGACAAGTCTTGGATTTGGAAAAAAACGAACTCGACATTTTAATCGAAATTGACATTGCGATAATAGAGAAAAGTGTTTTCCGCAATTCCGTCTTCTTTTCCTTCCGTCTGTGATTTTCTAAAAATAACGTTTTTTTAAACGAAAACGGCTCTAAATATGTTGATCAGAAAAATTCTAATCAATATTATATTATTCTACATTTTCATTCAAACAAAATTGTACAAATGTTATTAGCAGCAACTGTCATTCAACCATTTTTTAATTTTCGACTTTCTTATTAATGGTTCAACGGATTTAGCTAAAAATGGTAAGTACAGAGTGGCGCAGGAATCGTGCCACAATAAGAAATTTTAATAACTTTTATTTTAATCGATGTATTTCATAATTTTTTTTTTATTGGATTAAAAATTAATTTTTATTTTAAATAACTAATGGTTTTTAAAGATGAAAGACCGCAAATGACATCCACGCTTATCCACGCATATGCGGCACCTGATCAGAAAATGCGGCCAGAAGGGTTGAAATTGGGATCGCCTCAGTTATTGTCTAAATGGACTGCTTCAATTCAGTCAAATTCCCTGGTTTCTATTTGTACACTTCCTACTTGACATAACCCCATAAAAAAAAAGTTTGGTGCAGTCAGGTCAGGTGACCTTGGGGGCCAGCGGAAAGTTCAGTTTCTGGATATCAATTTGTTTGGGAATTTTCATTTGAGCTCCTCCATAACTTGTGTGGCTACGTGTGCACTTGCTCCATCTTGTTGAAACCAAACCCTGCTGAAAGGGATACTCCTTCGGCGAAGTTCTGGCTAAAAAAAACTCCTTCAACACCTTAAATAACGGATCCCATTGATAGTTTGTGTTACACCGTTTTCTTCAAAGAAGTATGGCCCGACAATACACCTTGATGAAACTGCGCACCACACAGTGACTCGTTCTGGGTGCGGTTACGTCTCATGGAGCATTTCTGGATTAGATTCACTCCATATACGGCAATTTTGCTTGTTTAAGTCAAAATAGGCCTCATTAGACATGAACAAATAATTTATCAATGTGTTGTCTTCTTCGGCCATTGCAATCATTTTTCGGCAAAATTCCAGGCGAACAGTCAAATCCTGAGGGCTTAACTTGCTTGTAATTTGGAAACAAGTTTAAGTCATAATGAAGTATCTGTTGCAATGACCGTCTGCGAACTCCAATTTGGCCCAATAAGTTTCGAGTCGAAACACTTGGATTTGCCTGTATTGCCGATGCAACAGCCACGATTGTATCCTGAACCCTAACATTGGGATCTCTATGATACGGTCTTCGTTCAATGCTTCCAGATTCGGCAAACATGTTCACCAGCCTCATAATGGTCCATCTACTCGCGGGAGTACCGCCAAACTGCAGCCTAAATTCCCTTTGGACGGAAATGACGGACTGGAAAGAATGGTATCGCTGCACTATCCAAATCCTTTTTTCAAGCATTCATTTTGATAAATCTAAATAGTAGCTTATAAAATAAAAAAAAAATAAGCCGATTACTCACACTGAGAAAAAGTTATTACGTTTTATTTTTGTAGCACGATTTGTGTGCCACCCTGTAGCTTGCTATCAATAGTATCTAATGCAATAATCGACTAGCAAAATTCCAACTTTTCTTCATATTATACTAATTGTGTGACCTAAATGGTCAAAAACCTGGCAAACAATAAATTGGTAAAAAATATTACAAATGTGCGTGTTTATCGATAATCAGTTAATCAGTTAATCAAGGCTTATTTTGTAAGTGCGTAATGAACTGCTGGACTAAAAAAATGTCGATGAAAGTGGCGACACCATTTCAGAAAAAAATATTGAAATTTCTATATACAATCTATTGATAACATAGGGGAAATTGCCGCCGGGAATGCACATTTTTCTCTGGAATAAGTGTTAGGTGTCGCAAATTCTGAGCTTTTTAATTTAACATAAAAAAATTAAGTCATTTTTTTATAAATATTTTCTTCGAACTTGAATATGGAATTTTGAGCGCCCCCTGAACGTCATTGGCATGTCTATGGCTACGGCCTTGACAAATACACAACAGAATCCATTGGTTCTGATTTCATGTTGGTAAGTTTTTGTTTTATTTCATATAAGTGTGCATATGAATGTGATATGCAGATACACACATCATATTCTCAAGTGAATTACATATTTAAATTTACATTTGCCTACACAGAATGTATAGTATAGATAGATGTATAGATGCATATTGATTATTCAAAGTATAAAATCGGAGAACATAATTCTCGAATGAACTATTCATGCAGCAGCAAGTGTCTTATGTGAATTTAAGTTTCTGATAGAACGGAATTCCAAGTTAATTAAAATAGGAATTCTTTTGATATATTAGACTTTATCAAAACCAACAAACTATAAATATATGATCCGTGAAAAGTAATAAACCAAATAGTATAAAACAGTATTAAATGTCTGAACCAGTCATTCACAATTTTAAAGAATTTATCTGGTTTTGTTTTAGATTAAGATGATTGTAGAAAACAAATTAATGATACATATTTAAGTCTATCTTTCAAAGTATAATTTTAATTTACTATGGTTCGACTGTCTGGGAAAAATGCGCTTAAGCCCCTATAAAATGAAATGTACGATTCGATGGCACGAACTTGCTCTTATGGTAGATCACATAATATGCAAAAGGTCCATTAAGAATCTAAATATAAAGGGTTATCCATTTTCGATTCAGAAGTATAGGGCTGGAATTCGACATCTGTCAAACTAAGTTGTTAAACCAATTTTTTTTTTTTCAGTTAAAAGTCTGACATTTACGAAAATGTATCGCTTAACTATCGCACAACGCATACAAATGCTTAAAACCTACTACAAAATGGTGATTCTGCCACAGCCACATATCGTGCTTTAAGAGGAGCTTATGCTTTATATAATCGTCCAACTACGCAAGCAATTGTCAACATTGTGAAGAAATTTGAAGAGACTGCATTGGCTACAGATATTGTAAGGCCTGTACATTATCGTTTCGCTCGTACCACTGAAAATATCGCTGCTGTAAATGAAAGTATTGCCGAAGACCCAAATGTGTCGATTCCTCGTCGTTCTCAGGAATTAGGACTGTCTAACGGCACATTGTGGCGTGTTTTGCATTTGGATCTACACCTACATACATCCATATAAAGTCCAGCTCACACAACAACTAAAGCCAGCTTACAATTCACAACGTCGTAGATACAAGTACGTCGAATGGGGCGGTGGACGTCGATTTTTCGAACAAAATTTTCTTCAGCGACGAAGCACATTTCTCAGTCGGTGGGTATGTTAATAAACAAAATTATCGTGTTTGGGGTTCTGAGAATCTTCAAGTAATTGAAAAGAGGCCATTACATCCACAAAAAGTCACTGTCGGAGCGTTATGGTCATATGATAACCGCCTTTATCTTGCCTGCTTTGAAGAATACGACTTGGAGAATATGTGGTTTCAACAAGACGGTGACACATGCCACACAACTCGAGCGAATATGGCTGTATTGCAATAGACATTTCCTGTCCGCGTAATTTCTCGTCGTCGCGATATCAACTGGCCACCAAGATCATGCGATTTGACAGTGGTGGACTTTTTTTTGTGAGATAAACCTTTAACTCTTGAGCACTTGAAAACCAACATTCGTCAAGTTATAGCTGAGATGCCGCCCAATAAAAGTGGTCGAAAATTACCTCAAAAGAATCGATGCGTGCAACAATTCGCGTAGTGGTCATTTAAGTGATGCAGTGTGGCACACATAATGTCAACGTTCAAGCTTCATAATAAAAAAGCAATAACATGAAACTTTACTTTTGAAACCGTTATTTTCAATGCCGTTTTTTTATTTAGGTAATTTTTTCGGTATATGTATACATTTTTTTTCTACAAAAAAAAATGTCATGACAATCTTAAACATTTAGTTATATAAACTTAAAAACAAAATTCACAAATACGGTACGCTTATGAGAAAGTTCAAAATCAAAAAATTTGTTGTTTGGCAGGTACCTACCGTTAATACCAAAATATGTAAAAAAAAATTGTTGACAAAAATGTAGCGTACATATATCTAAAATAGCGCATTCACTTTTTTTTATCAAAACCGTAAGAGCCGTTTTCGACATAATTGAGATGAAAGAAAAAATTGTATGCCAGGTAGCGTTAGTTTCTGACCAAAACAACGATTCAAATATCTATATTAGACAATAACCTTAAAAGCTTAAATACCAGGTTTGAAAAAAATCGCTTCAGTCCTTTAGATTGCAGAGCGTTGTACAGACAGACAGATGCATATTAGTATGGGGCTGTGCACTGCGACCTTGAGATTTATTGTGTGCCCGCCTAGAGCTGGGTGAGGATAGCTCATTTTACAGCTCTTCCTCCAAATTTATTTCCCTCATAAATTTAAGCATTTGGAGTATTTTTAGAGATGGTAAGTCACTCCCTTCCACCTGGTATCGCCCAAGGTGTTTTTTCCTTTGATGAACAAGTGCATCACAATTGCCCAGAATATAGTCCGGTGTTTCCTCTTTTATATCGCAGAACCTGCATGTGGCACTATTTACTAAGCCAACGATGTTAAGATGTCTTTTTAATTTACAGTGTCCTGTAATTAGATCCGTTATTATTCTGAGGTTGCTTCTGTTTCAGGATATACAGTCTGTGAAACGTTGTTGGATATAATTCCCAAGTAGTAGCTTGGACTGTGTCAGTTGTTGGAGTTTTATCCAATTGTTGGATCTTATGGTCTCCACTTCTTTTTTGATTTTATTTCTAATCACATTTACTCTTATTCCGTAGTACGGTTCAGGCCCTACTAAGGGAGTCGACGCACCTATTTTCGCTAAGGAATTTGCCTCCTTATTGCCCTGGACACCTACGTGGCCAGGTACCCAATGAAGTGTGACATTATTATTTTTGCCGAGTTCATTTAACCTGCCTACACATTCCCATACCAGTTTAGAACTGATAGAGTAGGAGCTCAAAGCTTTGAGTGCGGCTTGGCTATTTGACCTGATATCAATATTTTGTGCATTTCGAGGTTACGATCTGCACATTTTCCTATTGCTTATACTTCAGCTTGGACAATACTAGTAGACTATCCCATCGGTATAGAAGGTTTGGTTCTTGGCCCAAATATTCCTGCACCAGTCCATTCCGATGTTCCCGATCCATCAATGTACCACTTGATGGTGTTTGCTTACAGAGTGTAGTTAACAGCTTCCCCTACCCACTCTTTCTTGCTACTTAACTTTGTTTGAAAGTTTTTCTCGAAGTTATATTTTTTAATCGTACCATCTCTTGGAATGTTGTCTCTTTCCCTGAGACCTATACATTTGCCAATCCCAGTTCCCTCTTTGGCAAATCCCATAATGGCTCCCTTTACAGCACTTCCAATAACCTCATGTAGAGGAGACAGATGAAGTATAACCTCCATGGCTGATGTAGGGCAGGTTCTCATTGCTCCTGTTATGACAAAGTATGCGAGCCTTTGTACTTTCTCTAGGGATTTCCTAGTTGTAAATAGTTCGGTTCGTTTGTGCCATGCGACCGCACCATAGGTAAAGATGTGTCTTATCATCATGGTTTACATCCATCTAAGGATTCTGGGCTTGCAACCCCAAGATTTGCCTGCAAGTCTCTTGCATATCATTAGGGCCTTTGTGGTTTTCCCGACGGTTGATTCTACGTGTTTGTTCCAGAGGAGTTTACTATCTAGTATGATACCTAGGTATTTTACCTCCCTCTTAGTTTCTATTGCTTCAGCTACCCGGATAGGTTTCATGTGTGGTAGAAGTCTTTTCTTGGTAAGTGAATAACGTTCAACAAATTAAACATGTTATTAAAAGTTGAATTTCTTTCATAGATAGGCAAATATTGAAAAGGCTATAAAGGTTATATTTTATCACGCAATGATTTGGTCAATAATTTAATCTTAAGATTAGCTGCTTAAGGTTTTTGTAGGATTATTATATATTTATTATTATTTTTTTTCTACACGCTTAACGTTATATTTATTTATTTAATTCTTTAACTGTTATTTATTTATTTGTTTATTTATACATATATATGTCTATTTATTTATTTTTTTGTTTTTATTTAATTTTTTTTTTAATTTATTTTATAATTAATTAATTTATTTATTTATTTTGTTTTATTAACAATTTATTTATTTACTTATTTATTTATTTTATGTTTATATTTCTTTATTAAATTTCCATAATTTATATATTAAAATATTCGTTTATTTATTTATCTATTTATTTATTATATATCAATATATTATTTTTCTGTGATACAAAAATGTAAACAATATCTTTAGGCAGTTTTCTTCTCCTACTTCCCTCTTCCTATGGAAAAATTTCAAATGTATATTTAATGAAGGTTCTTCTTAGCAACTTTTCTTTCATTTTCCTTATTTCATGAAAACATTGGAGATGGTTAAACGTCGTTATTAAATTGTATTACTTACAATTTAATTGTGACGAAACCAATTGCACTTTTAAGCTGTGGTAAATGCTATTCCTCCGATAACAGTATTCTGTCCTATCGCCAAGTTATCAAATATGTCTCGGTTTATTTTCCGACATTCCGTTTGATGATCACAACCAGTTCAAAATGATTTCGGAATCGTATTCTAATAGCTTCTGCCATTCGGCCAATTACATCCAAAAACGCCGTTACGAAAAAGCATATTATGCTTAAAGATGAAGATTGAGCGATATATCAAATATACAACTCAGCTGTTGAATTTAAATCCTAGCCTGTTACGCCACCTTTCCGATTGTCAATTCCTTATAATCAATACTTTCTCCTTGACATAGAAAATAGAATTTTCAAAGAGAGCCACTTTTTCCGTAAAAATAATTGCTTTCATCGAAAAAGCGATCAAATTGAACCAACTTTGATTCACTTCGCTTTGACGGCAAAATTAAATCAATATTCGCCCCTTTCAATCAAATCAATTACTATTCATCTTCCACTTTCGCACCTGGAATTCTACCACTGTAACACTTTGTCTTTACCCAAATTCTATTACGTATACCCTTACTTTAAACATTTTAATAGAATTTGTGCATTGACAAGAATTTTGTGAAACCAACCCAAAGTCAAACGAAAAAAAGGCGACACTCTCTCTTGATCTAATAAAATTCCAATTCATGTCCCATCAACCATAAAAGTCATGCCAACTTTCACAAATAAAAAAAAAATAAAAACAGAAATAAAAAGGTTATAAGAACCCCTTTTCTGAGACCTACGTATTTAACATTATATGTTTCACTGATGTTTCGAATAAAGTAAAAAAAAATAATTTCAGCAGGATGTACCAATTCAACCTTAAAGCATTCAAGTGCCAGCTCGCCGAAAAGCAACCAACCAAATTGACTTTGAAATATCATCGTTCGTCCTTTCAAAAGATAAACAACATCACCACAAAAGCTGACCGAGTAGACATACAGAATCCTTTCCAACCCAAAAAAAAAAAAAAAATAAACAACATAGCATGGTACAATTCAGGAATTATTTTTAAACCCCAACAACCTGCCGCACTATAAAACGTTTTCCAACTTGTTAAAGTCAGAAAGTCCACCGCTTGCGGGTGCCTACCTGCCAGCCGCAGAGAGTTAACAAAAAGGTTGCTCCTTGCTCATTGTCCCTTGGGCTAATTTCCTACGAAAAATAAAAATGCGTAAATGTAGAATTTTTTTTTGACAGGAAGGTATGAAAAAATGACAGTTAAAGAGGATTTTAACCCGTGCGCACAGATAGATGAACAAAAAGTCAGGACTTACCCATGGGAGAACTCTCAAAGTAAGAATGTCCTTTACTGACCTAGTAATCTAATAGGTCCCAACCCAAGCGTACTCAACGAAACGAAGATGTGAAGAGAGTTATCGTGGTAGATACTCATATACGAGTACTCAGGCCGTGTCGTATGCTTATTCATTTATTTTTTTAGTACAAATCTATTCAGGTGAATTGCACCTGAAGGATAGGTTATGACTTGAAGAAGTCGAAGTCGAGAATTATGTATGAGTATACGAAAGGAATACCTACATCAGATGGCATAATACATCTTGAGTTTGTGTGCGCATTAGATGCGGGTTAAGTTGAGATTGTGGCTTAGTTCCTTCATGCGTGTGCGATGTGTGCGGAGTATGTATGTTTCGTGCCATATACGAGTATGGTAGTCAAAGGTACCAGTGAATAAGGCTGTTGAAAGAAACAGGCAAATTATTTGCATCTTCTCTTCCTGTTACGTGGTACATATATTTTCTGAGTGTGTGCGCTTATCCTCTCTAATGGAAAGTTACATCCTAGATGCAAATGGAATAGTGTATCAGTTTTTAGATGTTGGGTGTTAAATTGTTTATGGAGCGTGTAAATAAAGGATCTAATGGATTTTGATCGAGAAGCTTTTAACACTTTCTATTGTTGCACATAAAGAAGCTATATAATGTAACTTGATGCAAATTAATGTGAAAGATGTTACTCGTAATTACGCGAGCTAAATTCAGGTCTTAGAGTCAAATCTTAGAGAAATGTAAGAATTCCCAATTATGGTTCTGTTTGACAACAATTGGCAATTGGTACAAAAATGACGGTCTATTGAGGTACTATAGTTCTTACGTAATCGAAACTAAATCAACTTTAGTGAAGTCAACCTAGTTCACATACAATTTAATTATGCATTTTAAGAAATAATAACAAAACAGCGTTTTTGATTCCCTCAAAATGTGATATAATTTCTCACTTTTAAGATGGACCAAGGTAAGGCTGGTAAGCCAAGGAAGGAATTTGTGTATGTTAATTGTCGACAAGTGCGTGATAAGGAGTAAGAGTGATCTTAAAAGTTAGAATTAAAAAGATACAGTATCTTAGAAAACCAGATTTTAAGACTGCCTTTAAGTTTAGAAATAGTTCTTAGCTAAGTGCACTTGCTTGCATATAAATATAACATTATTTATTTTGTTAAGAAGTCAAGATTTCACGTTTAGAAAACTTAAACGTTTTACCTCTACTCTACCCGCATTCGATGGCGTAGGCAGCGGGGGTAAGCCCATTTAACAACCTTTATAAATGTGATAGTAAAATGTTTCCCTTAAATTCAGTTTGAAATTGTTTTAGTTAATCACAACAGTTCTACAATACGAGAAGATATCAAATAGTTGAAGCTTTTCTAACGGTATTCTTAATGATGGTTTTCATTTTTACTTGCGATTATAGGTACTATAAGGCAAGTTATGTATTCGTAAACATTTTTTTTCTAACAATCAAACATGACATTACGATCACAGAGAACACAAAAAAAGTGGGTACCCAATTCCGTCTGTCTGTCCTCGAGTCTACAGCCTAAGCGCGTTGATAGATTTGCTTCAAACTTGGTACATATTGTTTTTTCGGTAATATGCCCACACTTTTTTTCATTTTTTTTTAGACGACAAATATCAGTAGCTTACATAGATTTTTTTTTGGCCAAAAATAACAATCTTATTATTCTTAAAAACGGTTCCAACGATTTTTATTAAAAAAATCAGTTCATTAACGAAGGGCAAGGGTACCTTTTAATAATTTTGTTTTTCGAAAAAAATTGTTATTTTTGGTACCTCTAGTACAACCATTTTTTTTTTTGGTTTTCGATTTTCTCGAAAATGATTAATCTGATTTTTTTGAAATTTCTTACGCAGAAGCTTCAACAAAGTTTTAACACTATCGTATACTAAAATTTTTCAAAAATTTCAAAATTTCGAAAACGGCTCAATAGATTTTTTTGAAACTTCGTATTTAGTAGTTTTTTGACATTATCTTGAATAGTTAAAAAAAACTATTTTTCTAAAATAAAAAACAACGGTACCTCCCATACAAATGTTAAAAAACCGTTAAGAAAAAAATGTATTCCTCGAAAACGGCTCCAAGAATTTTTATAAAAAAATTTGTGTGTTTTTAAATTAGTACAGTTCACTTTCAAGTATAAAAATATTTCTTTTTGCGTACTTATTAACGGTACTTCCCATAGAACCACTTTTCATATTTTCGACTTTCTCAATATTGGATGAACCGATAAAAATAATTTTTTTAGACCTCCCTAAAATTTTTAGAAAACTGCATACCCAAATTTTCAAAAAAACATTTTTTCGATTTTTATAAGATAAATAATTTTTTGTTTTGAAAAATCGATTTTTCAAAAACCAGTCACAGAATTTTTTTTTTTAAATTTGAATTTTATGTGTATATTAATAATTTTCTAAAAATGGCGTTTCAATTTTTTTTTCTAAAACTGTTTTCAAAATTGTATACATAAAAAATCAATATATTAAAAAACCGTTCCCACGATTTTTGAATATTTTTTGGATATATTCTTATTTATCAACGAATTTAAACTGCATCTTTGTTTTTCCTCAAATTATAACGACTAAGCAATATAAGAACATTTAAGTATGTGTATTATCCATTTATTTCTATTTTATTATTATTGGCTTTTTACTAATTTTTGCCTACATCACTGAATACTAAACACAATAAAGGCCCTCATACAGTAATATATACAAATGACGTAACTTTAAAAATCACAATAATCTTATGTAAGCATATTGCACCTTAATTACAAAGTTATATGCATATAGCTACCTACCCAGCAACATCCTTCATTTTCATTATTATGTACATGTTTGCATACTTAGGTTAGATCAATATGTATATATGTCTCTGTAGATTCATTTTACCCTCATAACTTACATAATTAAAACCCATAACTTAGATTTAAATATACATTTGTAGGTAGGTACCTATATAACTTGAGCTTGAATCATCCATTCGACAATTCATTATACTAAGGATCGAGGTAATCTTACCTATATAGGCTTTACGCCTTCATAGGATAACTACACCTAACTAACTAAACCTTAATGGTTACATAAAAGCATAAATAGCTACATAAAAGTTGTTAGCTACAAGAGCAAGTTCGTACGATCCAGTCGTGCATTTTATTTTAAATTAAATTTGAAATTAATTAATTTTGAAATTAAATTTACAAGAATGTATATACCTAAAAAGTGTTACAGAGTTTGGTATTTCTTTTGAGTTCTCCCATCTCTTGCCCTCTCTCAGATTAAATGGTAGTTGCAGGGTACCACAAGGCAGCAATATAGGACCACTTTTTGCATGCTTAGATTCTATTAACGATATAAAGATATATCTCTTTTTTTACCTTTTAAGTAATTTAATTTTTTTTGTTTAATTTTTAATGCCATTCTTTTGACAGATAACTCTTCTCTCATTTAAAAGGATCTTAACAATCTGTATGTCTATCCGTAAGCTAACAGCCTCGATTTAATATATTTTCTTTAAAACGGTACGTATTTTTTACAATATGCCCACTCGGCTTTTTTGATGTTTTTTAAAACCAAAATTAAGGTTACCTGCTACATATATTTTTTTTAGCCAAATTGTAAATCTTGTTTTTTTTTTTTTCAAAAACGGAAAAATTGATTTTTATAAAAAAAAGACTCGAGAAAAGCTCCTTAAAAGTTAAAACAGTAATCCAATTTTTTGATTTTGATTAAAATAAAAAGTTTTTGTTTTTTGAAAATTAAATATTTCGAAGACGACTTAATCGATTTCTTTGTAACTGTGTATGTAGTAGTTTTCTGACATTCTCTTGAATATTCTAAAAACTATTTTCCTTTAACCAAAAACAACAAATACAAATCATACAAATGTTTTAAAATAACCGTTAAGAATTCTTTTTTACATAGAAATGTGTGCATTCTTAAATTAGTGCGGTCCACTTTTAAATCACAAAATATTTCATTTTGCGTCAGACTATAACCCCTTTCCATATTTCCGACTTTTTTATTATTACATGACCCGATATACTCTTCTTTTTATACAGATGCTTCTTAAAAGTATAAATGTTTTCGCACGTATCGTTTTGTTTTTTTGAAAAAGCAAAATAGCTGCATGCCCTTAAATATGTTTTTCCTAAAAATGTTTTCAAATTTTAGACGAACAAAATTATTTGTATTAAGAACCGCTTCAACAATTTTAAAGTTTGTGGTATTAATCCAAGTACGAAATACTGATTTTCGAAAATATTGATCGATCGAATACGACTTGTTTCGAGATATTGAGTTTTAGTTAAAAAAAAAAAAAAAACGTAAAATAAGTGTTTGAAAAATGTTGGTTTGCCATTTTTGACAAGAATAAAATGCACGACTGATTTACACGTATTTGCTCTTATGCTCCATCACATCGTATGCTAACAAATTTTAATAGAAAGGGCTAAATATATTTTAAAGTCGTTTTTTACTTAATTTTTACTTGCGAGGGCAAGTTTTGCATTTGGGAAAAAAAAATCAAACTCAAGATTTTAATCAAAGTTGACATTACGATGATAGAGAACACCAAAAAGTGGGTCCAGCAATTCCGCCTGTCTGTCTGTCTGTCATCTGTCTGTCTGTAGAACGATCTACAGCCTAAGCGTCTAAACCGATTTTGTTCAAACTTGGTGGTTAGGCGTTTTTGGTGATTGTCCAAAACATGTTTTTGAATCGTTGTTTTAGCCCCAAAAATAACGGTACTTGGCATACAAATTTTTCTACCATCTTAATGATCTCGAAAACCGCTCTAACGATTTTAATAAAAATTGGTGTGTATACTAATTTGAGCATGGTCTACATTTTTGCGGAAAAAAATTAAAAATATATTGTTATCAACGGTACCTACCATACAACCATTTTATTGATTTTCGAATTTCTCATAAACGTCTTAACGGATTTTTATCAAAATTTGTACACAGGATCTTTTTAAAATTCTAAATAATACTGCATTTCAAAGTTTTCGTAAAATAGTTTTTTTTTGGATTTTTGAAAAAAAAAATATTTTTTTTTTTTTGAAAATTCAATATTTTGAAAACGGGTTGGCGATTTTTTCTGAAATTTTGTTTTTAGCTTATATTAATAAATATTTATATACAAAATTAAGTGAAAAACGCCATTTCCATCAAGAATCTTTTGCATATAATGTGATCGAACATAGGAGCAAGTACGTGCGATCCAGTCGTGCATTTTATTTTATATTCAAAACTGCTTTAATTTTTGTTTAAAAAGAATTGTTATGACAATTTTAAATATCTAATAATATAAGCTTAAAAACCAAATTTAAAAAATAGTAGATAACCTGTTTCGTTTTCAAAAAAGAGACTATTTTTTTGTTTAATCCAAGAAAGTCAAAATAAAAACAAGGTTGCATGGAAGGTATCGTTAATAACAAAATAATATGGAAAAAAATGTTCGACCAAAATGTTGATATGCATATGTAACGGGTGATTTTTTTACACACATGACAAATTCCACGAACATTTGACATTTCGATTCAGTATTCAAATTCCACGAACATTTGACATTTCGATTCAGTATTGTTTGCCATTTCATCATGATAGACTTACGCCTGAACAACGTTTGCAATTATTGAAATTTATTATCAAAATTCGTGCTCTGTAAAAAATGTGTTTGCCACACTGCACGCGAAACCATGCATCAATTGAGAGGCGAATTTGGTGAGCAGTTGATCTCACGTTTTGGGGCAGTCAATTGGCCACCAAGATCATGTGATTTGACCCCGTTAGACTATTTTTTGTGGGGCTATGTTAAGTCTATTGTCTATGGGGACAAGCCAAACACGATTGCTGCCTTGGAAGCCAACATTGAACGCGTCATTGGTGAGATTCCGGCCGAAATGTGTGAAAAAGTTTGCCAAAATTGGACCTTCAGAATGGACCACCTGAAGCGTAGCCGCGGGCAACATTTAAGTGAAATTATTTTTAAAAAGTAAATGGCAGAAATTGGTTTATCGATCCAAATAAAAATTTCATTCACTTTTTACAAGTTTCTGTGTTTTTTTGAATTTTCAAAAACCAAGCTCTTAAAAAATCACCGTTTATATATATTCTAACTTCATATCTAGGGTAAATGCACACGCTTATTAATTATCAAAATCGTTGTATCTGTTTATGAGATAAATAAGATTGTAGTTAAAGGTACCGTTATTTTTGGGGCTAAAATCGAATCGTAAATCTCTTAGAGATAATCACCTAAAACGCTTAAATACCAAGTTTGAATAAAATCCCTCCAGCAGCTTAGGCTATAGCCTCACAAGCCGGACGGAATGAATAATGAGATCCGCTTTTTAATCAAAATCTCGAGTTCGATTTTTTTACGAAGCTAAAACTTGCATACGAATAACTTTTTAATACATCGCAAGTGAGAGCCTATATTTATTAAATTTTTTATTAGTGTCGAGTTGATTGTGTGATGTATGGTGTATGTTGAAAAAATGGGTTTTGCGAGGAACGCAATCAGACTACTAAGGTTACTTATATTCCCTTTTTTGTGAAATAATGGAGTAGGTATAAGTTTCCTGTTTCTCTGTCAAGAGCACACAAGATAATTTACGAAAAAAAATACTGACACGCTAAAATTTAATTTAAATAAACCAAAATATGTTGGATTGGCATTTGAAATAATTTTTAAATAATCGAAATAATAATTTGTATGAATGCAAACACTTTTAACTCCCCCCATACCTCGTCACTTCCCTTGGCTACTTTGTGATTGGCCTTTGATTTGTTTACCAATATTTTCGGTTTTCCTCACACGATACTCTTTTTCTTCAAAGTTATATCTACCCTCCTAGCTAATAATTTATTTTTTTGTGACATGAAGCATACGTTCTCAATTATTTTCACTTTAATAAAACATACTCTGTAACATTTAGAAATGTTCGACATGTGTTGTTTATATATATATGTAGGTACATATCTACTTTACATTTGTCTATATTATTTATTTAACAATTGCCATTATATACTTTGTTTTTTTTTTCTACTTTCAGGCTGAAATCTGGAGTGTATTCATTGCAATCCTGCGAAAAAGTGTGCGAAATCTCCAAGCATGCACGGATGTTGGCTTAATCGAGCACGTCCTAGTCAGGCTCCAGCGTTCGGAAACCGTTGTCGCAGGTATGTTGTGTTCTCTTAGTTATAGGTACATATGTATATTTTGTTTGTTTCTTTATATCATCCCTGGAGGCATTCTCCATAAGAGTAGATATCTACGAGTTACGACTACAAGCCGACATACAATACATATTTTGTAAAAGGGGAGTTGATGTTGAATCGTTTCCGATTCTCAACATCCTCTTCGTTTTCACCCGGTCGCGAGAAATAACATTGATTTATTCCGGTGGCGACGACGACGGCGTTGAAATTCATGAGGATTCAAGTAAAGTAAGACCAAGTAGTACCTATACTCTGTTCTGGTGTATGACTTATGCCACACATAAATAATATATATGAGTAGATATAAGTCCATGTACAAGTGTATACATATAGGTAAGATATAGGAGATTCATTTGGAATTTTGCTACTGTTTCCAATATCCTTGGCGTAATGAATAAAATATTATACTCGTATACACAACACGGATAATAATATATGATGCTGGGTTTGAGTGTGTAAACATTCTCAACACTGATCTGAAGTAGAGGAAAAGGAAATTACAAAAGTTTCTTCAGCAAATATGATGAAAAGATAATATAGGAATACAAAAAAAAAAAAAAAACGTTCACTCCAGTATTATCAACTGAAATGAAACTCCTGCGTTCGTGTCTATAATTAACTGTTTCCCCGGTATAACATGGTAGCATCACATGACTCGATCTTCTTCATCAGTGGTTTATTAAGCTCTGAAGGTCTGAAGCAACAGGAACAAACGAATACCTACCTTCCTACACAGAAGAAGGGGTGGTTTTTGCGCTGTAATTACAGGATATTCCAATTTATAATCTTCCTCGGCAATCAACCAAATATATTAAGATATGTAGCTACGAGCAGCTAAATTGAGTCAAATTATTATCCTTTGTCAAGTGAACATAATATTTTTTTTTTATTTTTTTTTAAATTAGATGCTAATTTGACATTTTTGGGTAGGTAGGTAGGTATTTGTATTTTTGAAGGACGAATTTTCGTTTGATGTTAAAGGAATAACGAAATTGGAAGGCAAAGCGCTGCCATCAAAGAATAAGATCCGATTTAGTTAAAAATCAATAAATGAAAAGATTTTTTTTTTAATATTGCATTTTCTTAAATAAATTTAGGTAATTCCTAAATGTTTGAAGTATTACTCAATTGGTCTAGAATTGGGGGAGATTTAATGTCGATATTAAAAATTTAAATTTGACTAAGAGCTTCACCAGAAAGTCTTAGGAAAACAACCATTTGATTCAAATTCTTACGAAAAATTTTGTATAAAGGTATTTAAATCTTTAGAATCATATCTATTCCACAAAATATTAATATCTTGAATTAGTTCGATAGATTCTTGACTAACAGACTCAAGATCAATGTAATGTCATTTGCCAGTGCTGACAATGTAAGTTACTCCGAGTAAGTTGTTGATATAGTTACGCCATTGTATTTATATTTATATAGTACTACCATGGAGCATGAAAATCTGTTTATCAGCGTCCCTGTGCAGATGGCGCTTGTGTCGAGAAATTTGTCTTTGCTGTTAATTATTTGAGAGCGGGGCAGAGAAATAAAAGAGGGAAAAGAAGAGATGAGGTAGTTTTATTTCTGTTCTTATAGCAATATTGAATAAAAGGGAGAAAACCAAATGTGGTGTATTTTTTGACATCACATTTTGTAGTTTACTATTTTATATGAGGATAAGGCAAAGAATGAATGAATTTTATTTTTCGTTTTGCCTTAATGTAGCAAAGTAAGTAATTCCGTTACTTCCATCGTTTATTGATTGTTCATACGTGAATACGTACTTACAATTATACATACTTATTATAAGTTTGGTACTGAATTGTTGGGGTAGTTTGGATGTGTACCTAACGTACATACAATCGTTTGGATTTTAGTTATTTTATGATTTGGATTTGGTGAAAAAAATTATGAAATTATTCTAACAAATTTTAAGTTACCTAGGTATTATTTTATTTAGCTTTTTAGAGTTGATGTCTTCTGATATATGGTAGGTACTTTACCAAAAGCGCGCTCAGTCGCGCTAAAAACAAAAGTAGGTAGGTAAATTAACATTTATAATGTATAAGACAATTGTACTTACATACACACCTAACTATTCTTACTTACGATTATAGGTAGGTACTAGGCAAGTTATGCATTCGTAAAAAAACAAGAAAAAAATTCTAACAATCAAACATTACATTACGATCACAGAGAAGCCTCGACAAAAATGTCTGTATGTATAACGAGCTGCAGCCTAAACGGCTTTAGCGATTACCTTCAAATTTGGTACGTGGGTATTTATTTGGCATTCCTCAGAGGGGAAATTGAAATTTTATGTTTAGGCCTAAAAATTAAGGTACCTGCCATACAACCATTAAGGAAAAGCTTATTTTTCTCGAAAACGGCTCCAACGATTCCGATACATTTGGTGTATATATTTAGGCACAATTGGGTAAAGTAATAAACAAAATTTATAGGTTTATTAAGATTTTCATCAAACTCAGCATTCCAATGATAGACGCTGAAGCGATTTTCTCAAAACTTCGTAGGCACATACTTACATAGTTTTGTTTTGTTCATCATTATGAAAATCCAATCGATTGTTAGAAAAAAAGCGAACGTTTTTTAATTGATTGATTTTGACACATGGAGTGAATATTCTACTGAACTATTCTCTTAGTTATTGGTCGAAAATCCAACTCGATTTTTTTTAAAATAAATATGTGAAAATGAGTAATAGAAATACGTTAGCTTTCAGTGGAACTCTCTACTGGTTATTGATAATGACGACAATATTAACTTGCGCAGGCAAACTCTAAGTTTTAGTGTAAACAAAAAGAACCATAGAATCATTTTTTTACTATTTTCGAAATCCTCGGTTATTTTATTTTCTACTTTCTTTATCGATATGAAACAATTTTTTTTTGCATTTTTGAAAAAAGTTAAAAATATTCATAGGTAATCTTCCGAATAGTTTTTAAAGTCAACTCCAATCCTGGTTGCAGTAGGTGCACGTGAAATATAATTGTCCTATTGGAAAAAGAGATAAATGGTTTGCTATTAAATATTTGTTATTAATATATAATGAATACATTTTTTAATTTAAATTTTAAATGTTTCTAAATGCGTAAAATGTTTGTGTATGTAAGTATTCCCTTCGGATTTATTTACATTACATTTCAATTCAATTTCAAAGCTTGATATATAATGTAATATGTGCACTTCATATTTCAAATATGTAGGTATGTATGTATAGAATCATTTTTCATATTTTATACTTTATCATTTTTAAATGAACCGATCAAAATAATTTATTTAAATGGTAATGCTTTCAAAAATTTTTAATAATTTTGCATATTCAAATTACTTATTCCATTGATAACTAGAATACCTACTTTCTAACAGCTTCAATTCTTACCTACATTAAAGTTGTTAGCAACAATATCTAGTTTGTACGATCCAGTAGTGACGCATTTTATTATTATAAGAATCCATTTTTACTCACTGCAGGTAGGTACCTACATACCTAGATATTTTTATTTGAAAAAAAATATTTTTATGTACGAGTACCTACCTACCTATAGGTAGGTAACTACTATATAGGTATAAAGACACTTCACAATTTTTTCACCGAACATCACTAATTAACTTCAACTTCACTAAAACACTTTATCACACAAAAATAAAAAAAAAAATACCGAATTGCATTTTTTTTACACACAACCGACGGCAAAATATATTTCACACACATACCTACAATGTCCAAAGAAAAATTACACGAAATTTTGGTTAAAACAAACAAAACAAAGCGAAATATACATACCTAGGTATATCCTAAACAAAAGTAGGTCGAACGGGATACTTACAAATTGAAATTGGGATATTCTTCCTACATAGGTATTTTCTCCAGTTTATAATAAATGTGAAAGAAAAATGCAAAAAATATATTATCTTTTATCCTGCTTTAGCTTTTTGCATTTTTCTCCCTCATAAGCTATTGTGTTACCTTATTTTTTATTTGTCAATCCTTCAAATTCTCTCTCTCTGAGAGTCTGCCCAATCTGCAGAGTTGTACCTTTCAGCGAGGTCACCAGAGGTTGCCTCGGACGTTCCGCTTCATGATAGTACTATGGAATATAAATACAATGGTTACGCATAACTAATTGCATTTAGTTACATCTCATTTTACGCGTAACTATTGTAACCTATGTAAGTAATATAGCTAAAAAAATGTTGACTGATTGAACATTAAACAAAATAAACAATAACATTTATAGTTCTATTTGAAAATGGGCTTTAGGTCAATGAAACAAGTTAAATCTTTGTCACGACGTTTCGTTCATGTCTATGAACATCATCAGGTGTCAATGAATCTATATTTTAACATTGATAATAGGTTACATATTTTAACATAATACATCAAACAACAATAAAAATTACTTACACTTGTTAAATTACATATATAGTAAATACAAAATTTTTTGAAAACAACAATAAATAAAATGAGCTTCAAAGCCAGACTCCACTGTACAACTTTAAATTGACAATAACAAGCATGAAGAAGAAAGAAAGAAAATTAAAGTTACTCTATTGTGAAGATCATACATATGTTAAAAGCTTTTAAATCCGTTCCCCTCTAGTAGGTGTTTGTATTGTGGGCTGATTTCCTCGATATCATTTCGTCGGTTCATGGTGTGGTCAGCATTGATAATGTGCAGAGTTTCCATTATCATTCTTTTGTTCTGATGTTCCTCTCTTTGCAATACTTGGACGCTTTCAAAATTGGGAGAGTGATTTTTTAAAGTACAATGTGATGCCAGTGCTGTCTTCTGCGTTGCGTTACTTTTTATGTCAGATTTATGTCCTGCCAGTCTATTTTTTAATTTTTGTTTTGTCGTTCCGATGTATATTTGGTTACATTCTTCGTCAGCGTTGCCATTACAATTGATTTTGTAAATAAGGTCAGAATGTTCCATTACATCGATTTTTGTCGTGACAAAGATTTAACTTGTTTCATTGACCTAAAGCCCATTTTCAAATAGAACTATAATCTAAAAGGTCACCACCATCAACATATAATAACATTTATAAGTAAACAAAAATTTTTGTATTCTATAAATAACAAAATAAAGATAAAAAAGAATTCAGAGATCAAATGCATGTATGTA
Organism: Philhelius pedissequus; assembly: GCA_910595825.1. Lineage (NCBI taxonomy): Eukaryota > Metazoa > Arthropoda > Insecta > Diptera > Syrphidae > Philhelius > Philhelius pedissequus. Next base: position 76,111,752 of record OU343162.1, read on the forward strand.
ACCCATTTACATATGTAGGTATTAAATTAGTTGAACTTGTCTAACTCAAAGTCTTCCAAAGATAAATTTATGTCCTCCATTCTTAAAGTTCTATTAAGAAATATAAATTTTTTGAACCGTTCGAAAGACAGTCCATTTTTCAAAGGGGTGTGAATTACAGACCATTTTGAAAAAGTACTTGAGCTTTAATTTAAAGCAATTTTAGTGCGAGGTTTGAAAAAATGGGCGGCATAGAAATTGACTGTGTTCCAAAACAAAAATCCAATTCGTTAAGTCTCTTTAAAATTTAACATTTTTAATTACTATTACCAAGGATATAAATGGTAAGATGTAAAAAGTAAGATGAACTATTGAGACTAGAACCTAAGAGATTTTCGAACTGTGCTGGAACTTTTAGTTCAAACCAACAAAAGTTGGCAGCATCAGCTAATGAAGTTGTTGACTGTTGGCAATTATTTATTAACTGGGTCGAATAACTCAATTTTTTGTTGGGCATCTTTTTGGTATGAATCCGAGATCCTCATACGAATTGGTAACAGGGCTTCCGGATTGATGCATTGTTTCATTTTAACTTTTAAAACAGAACGTTTTTTAACTTTTAAATCATAACTTATAAAACGTCACTTTTTACTTCGAATTTTATTTTGATGTGAAGATTTTACTGGAGAACTATCAAAATAATTTGTTAGTTACATTAGTTACGTAACTAATTCAATTAGTTACATTATTTACATTAGTTACGCGTAACTAATTAAAATTTGTAAAACTCGCGTAACTTACCAATACTACATTTTACTTAATTTCTAGGGAAATGATAGGACATAACATTTGCATAGAGTTTATTTCCATGAATTTCTATTGTGTATAGTCTATCTTAGCTGATATACATATGTTGACCTAATGACCGCTTAAGGCTGGACATTAGTTCTGTATACCGCATGTGTTTAATTAAGAATTATAATCTACATGAACGTTTTATCCTAGAACGTATAAGGTCACCCTACCTTTGAATTTTATTTGACCCCCAATGTATATGAATGCATATGCCTTACATTTGATTTTCCAAACTGTGACGCACCAGAACTATTGTCCTCCCATCTCAAAAAACGGATGAAATTCTTCTTACAGTCCATCTCCAAATTTATTTCAGTGAAGAATTTTAGTATTTCGAATTCTTTCAGAGGGTATTTATCGGTTTCTTCTAATGTGGGATGGGGGAAGGGATTTTATCCTCGATAAAAAATTGTACATATAAATTTCCTTACTATGTGAATGGGTGAATCCTGATGAATATTGGAAAATCTGCATGTGGTGCTCTTTAGGTACTAGTCCAAGAGTATTTGGATTTCTATAGAGCTTTTTTTTTATTCTGAGGTTAATTCTGCTTACCTGGGTACAGATTTTATAAAAACGCTCTTGGTCTTAGTTCGCAAGGAGTTGTTCGTTATGACTTAGTTTGGGGAGTTCTTTCTATCTTTGCGATCTTCTGATCTTATATTATTTTTTGACATAAATTTTAATCAAGTTTTCTTTTATTTTGCAAAAGTTTTCACATATAAAACACAATATCTATGGACGCTAAAGTGGCCAGACACCCAATGAAGTATGCCATTATTATTTTAACCATGTTCTTTAATAGTCTGCTTTCACATTCCTGCACCAAATTACAATTAATGCTCTAAGAACTTAGTGCTTTATCTTGCACTACTTAGCTTCTATGTTTAAGCATACCATATCCGGGAATGTCAATAAGGGTTCATGCTATGAAATTTAGAATATATTCATTTTATGTAAGACTTAAAAAATGTCTAGTACCAGCTCCTTATCAGATCTCATAATGCTTCCCAACTCTGCAAAATGGAAAATAACAGAAATTTTCCCAATACCAGAAAAATTCCTGGGGCAAATTGTTGTGTTAACAATTACCGACCCATTTCCATTTTCTCGAACCTTAGCAAACATCTCGGTGAGCTGATTCTTAACAAATTTCGCTCACTTTGTTCATCCACGGGTATATTGCAGCACAACCAATTCGGTTCCAAAGCATCACACTTGACATTCGGCCGCCGCCGCCGTAGTTGAATTACATGTGATATGGGGCTGGCCCTTAACAAAGGACATATGACCGCAGCTTGTCTGCTTGACATCCAAAAAGCCTTCGAGTCGGTTTGGATAGATGGCCTGGTTTTTAAGTTGAAGTCTCTTCACTTTCCCAGACAACTCATCCTCACTAGACATATAGTTTTCTCACTAATCATGTTTTGAACTTACACAGTTCCGATCAGCTACTAAACATTCCTAGGGCAAATACCCTTCTATTTTCTGATGACTCCATCGCCTCCCGCCAAGACCCATGAAGAGTAAAGGAACATATCATTACACTCTGGGAATATTACTCCCAGTGGGGAATAAAAATGCTTTATGACTCCTTCGCATAATGACCTAGCCGAAAGATGCAAAAACCTCTCCCCGATCCTTCCCCGTAACACTTTTATCAAGCTAAAGAAAGCGGAGTTTACTTTTCGAAAAGTTCAAATTTAATCATCACTCTTAATTCACCCTTCGTAAAGGTAACCATGCCTTTGATCTAGTACGACCTTATATGAAAAAACAAACATTTATGACTTATAGCTTTCCCATAGTACAATATAAGATATTATACCTACATGGAAAAATTGCAAATTTTCGAGCGGAAAGTTCTTCCCCATTGCACTTCCCTCAAACATTGTGAAAGGCCATATTTAAATTTCCGATGACAACAGCGGTATTCCAATACTCCAGCAATTTTATTTTAACTGTATTTTTGATTTGGCTTGATTTCTCTTTCTGCCGTTTTATGTATTTTTTGTCATTTAATATCTCAGTTGCCAGTTACTGATGAGCAATCCCAGCGGTAGGCTGTAATTTTTGTAAAGTCACTACACAAGGTAAGACGGATTTATCTTAAAGATTTAGCATTGCGACTGGCTAAACCTCACATGGCGCGACCTATATCTGACAAGGACAATTAGCTAAAGAAATAAAGGGGACTTAAGGCCACCTACTGCAGTCACATGAAATTGACCCCTCTCCTAAATTACAGAATCAGTCGCGGTGTGTAATTTGTCAAAAAAAAAAAAAAAACAGGAACGCAAAAGCAATATTTAAGGCCTTAAATGCAATGTACCTGTATGGCCTGGACACAGGAATGAGATATGATGTGCATCAATTGCATTTAATAATTTATATTTATTTTCTGACATAAAAAAATGCATATATGAATTTCCAAATTAAATTCTATGAAGTGTTATAATTCAATAAATAATGTATCTTTAAAAGCATTTTTTTGCATTTAATACTGGCTGGGGTGTTATAGCACACTTGTTGTTATGTATGTTCATTTTAAATGTGTTGTTATCGGAAGTTTGGATTTATCTACACTGATCAATGTCTAAATTTAATTTTGTTTACATTTTGTTCATTATAATTCAGACAATGCTATATTTCATTGGCTCAACGAATACCAAATCAAATATTATAGAACATGTTCATTAAGTAACGAACTTTCTCCGAGCCTATATGGATTTCTTTAATAATCAACAAAATCTAAAACTGCTTGCATTGATTAAAGATTTATTTGTTGAGTCAACGAATTTATTTTTAAGCGAATGAAAATATTTGTGGAGTTAATTAATATATTCGTTAACTCAACGAATTTAATTAAAAAATTTTATTTGATTTCAGTACAGTAGATATATATTTATTATTTTATTATATTGAATGAATTATAAGTCTATAATTTGTCTATTGAGATTATATTAGTTCAGATTAAATTTTCCGTTCAAAAAAATCTATGTTAACACATTGAATAATGATAATTGCTTGTGGGCAAGGTGTCAATTGATTATAACACACATTGTGCGCTGACAAAAAGTCAATTTATATAAAGAATTTCATTTCTATACTAACAATGTTTTCTTCAGTGTAAAGTAAGTAATTCTCATCATTTCATGCTTATTTTTGTTTCTTTTAAATGAAATTGACTACAGGAAAAAGATTTTGCAGGAATTTAATTGCAAATCGGTAAAAAGAAACTGACAGTGGATGTTCGTCAATTTATTGTTGGGGTAAATTTACTTTACACTGAGAAAAAATAATCAAAATTCAGGGGTAAAATATTGTGAACGCAGAGAATTTATAGAACTGGGAAATAAGGTGCTGTTTGAATTATATCAACATTTCACATAATTTCAGGTGAAGTGCCTTCAGCAGAACCAATCGCCATTTACGTCTTGTGCCATGAGCTTAATTAAACTATATTTCCAGGAAATCATTCTACTTTGAATTCATATCTCATATTATAAGCCCAATTTTCAGTTGAAAATAAAGTTAACATCAAACTTTTCCAACTTGTCACACGAACGACTGCCTGAAGCACAATTAACCCACAAAAAATCCTTTTCCAATTATTTCTGATCCATTTCTTCTTTCTCTCTTCTTGATACGAAAAATGTCACTATTTGCTGACTTTAGCAATTCAACGGACAAATATGTATGTAAGGACACATGTTCAAAAAGATACCTTATCTTCCTCCATTTTGTTTTTCCCATAAATCCATTTATCTCAACTAAAAAAAAAGCAAGAAAAAACTATTTTAAAGGTTCATTGGATAATTCTGTTGCCCGAACTTCAACTCAAACATCTACCTGACAATAATATTGGAAAGGAAAAAGACAAAAAAATGTGGAACTAACTAGTTTTCTATTTGAAACTTTCTCGATGTAACTAAATCCACAAAAACATCACTCTCGCACGAACAATGTCTTCTTGGCTCATATTAAAGTTTTATTTCATTTTCACCCTTAAAACTCTGTTTAGGACAACACACATAGATATGGTGCATAACATAGATACAGAATATGGGAGAGTCCATCGGTGAAGACCTTTGCAAAACAAAATTTTACTTATTCGGAGTGTGCCTTCATTACAGAAGTTTTCACTCTGACTGTCAGAGTAAGTTCAGCATTGCGTTTTCCAGTCACGTCTGAAAAATTGTTGAGGTTAAGAAGAATCAAGTAAAAAAAAGAGCTTATACATATAATATACACATTCACAATATTATAAATGTATATGGGGGAAAAACTTTATCCTATTCCTCGAACGCACCCGCCTTTGGGCAGAGGCTACACTGACTAGACAAGATAACATCCAATGCTTAAGGAACATGACTATAACCAATTCTATCAGAGCAACGATTGCACAAGAGCCGAAATCGCTATAACTTACCTATAAAGTCCTTTAGATATTTCAAAACGATAAAATGTAATCCCCTGTTAACTGAAGTGAATATTTAAGAAGTTTTTATTATTTCTTCGGAATTATGTGTGCTTGGATAATTCGTTGGGAGTTTCATCGAGATAAGCTGTGTAATGTTGCATTATTTTCGACTTGTGTGGAATTAAGTTCGGACGGTTATGAATAGACTGACAGCTAAATAGAGACGAACTATTATTTTGATCAAATAAGTATGGTTTATATTAAAAAAAAAGCTAGGTATTTATTTTTCAATTTCAATATTAAATTCGGCAATTTGACGTTTGAAAAATTAAGAAATCTTTGTTGCAAAAAAATTGAGAAAAAAAACAGAACGAAGTGCGAAATTCTTTCCGTCCTTTCTTTAAAACCTGAAAACCCTTAGTTGCAACAGAAGTTTTTGACACATTCATCTCATTCAGAAAATGTCTATTAATTCTTAGAATAATGCCCCTTTTCAGCATAATTTTGGAAACTATATCGCACGTTGAAAACAAAAGTGTCACTAAACATTGAACTTACTTCACTTGTCGATAGCTCTGAAAAAAAAATATTGAATTGTTGTGTTAATTTGCGAAATAAAGTATAATCTTTTTATAAAATGGCTTTTAAGATTACAAAAAAAAATATGGCTTTTAAAGAAATAAATTGCGCGACTGGATCGCACGAACTTGCTCATTTGTTCGATCACATAGTATGCAAAAGATTTCTATTAAAAATTTAAATATATTTTCGTCGTAGACTGACAGACCGACAGATCTTGAAAAAGGACTTGTAACTGTAGGTTACAAAGCCTCTGACTATTTCAATTTCGTTAGACCGACTTTCGCCAATTGCACAATATTTTGAAAAATATTGAGTCTAACCTTTTCAAAACCTCTAGTATCCCATATTCTATACTCTCATGTGCCTATTAAAAAATTGTTTATCATCCCTGGTTTACTAGGGTTTCTTTAAATTTCAGAATTCTATATATGTAGATTTATTTACTCTTCCAGCAAGCTTCCTTAAGATATTCTTTCCTTCTGCGAATCTCCTTTACCATTATTACCTTGGGGAAATATAGCCCAGTCTTAACTTCTTCTATCAATTCTACCAATTTATACGATTTATTCGACAGTCTTCCATCAACTTTCAAGTTTCTCAACTTATCATTTGCAGATCCCCATTTAATTGCTAACCTTTCGCTAATTCTCAGTTTATCTTATAGCTCTAGTTTAAATATGCCTGAGCACGAGTATTTTAGATATCTCTCTAACAGTACGCTCTCTTCTTTTGTTTTCATTGATATTAAGCATATAATAAATATGTGATGTCTGAAAAAATTACTTTTGAACTTGATGATATTACAGGCATAATATTGGAAAAAAGAATTCAATGTCGATGTTAACAACACCGATTTTACAAAGCTTTCGACAAACTCCCTCACCAAATAATGTACCTTATTTAACTTAAAGCCTTTTTTCCGCCACTTTTCATCCAAAGTGTAAAAACCTACTTAGAGAACATATTATATTGTCAAGAACTTAGTTGTTCAGAGTCTGATTCCATCTTTTTCACCAGGCTATAGGCAACTTGGTCCACTTTTATTTGTCCTTCCCATAAGCCAGTTTACGATATTCTTTCTTACTCAGACCTTTCTATAACTAATATTATTAAATCTATCTGTTTATTTATCCTTTCAACTCACTTCACCAATTACACCCATAGCCTGTTTTAATCTACATATCGATGGTGTTGCTCAAAAAGGGCCAATCTGATATTTTCAATCATAAACTTTTAAATGTTTAAATTTGTTTTCTTTTATTGTTCAATTGAATCGTTTCACAACATTATTATTTTTTTAAATTCGGAATTAATTTGTTGACTGTTGAAAATATCAGATTGACCCTTTTTGGGCAACTCCATCGATATCTGCTAGAATGGTAGGCTGACTTGACTTCTACCCGAATATCTTCTCGCTATGAAGTGAATTTTCCACCTCAAACGCATTAGTTTCTAAGCATATAGTTATTATTAACTTTTAATTTATTTAAATATTATTATAGTAACTTAATTGAACTAAGACAATAAATAGAAAAAAAAATAAAAAGTAAAGTACTCAAGAATCTTCCCTGACGTGCTCCAATTGGAATCAGAATTTCTTCACGAGACAACGAAGAATTACTAGTTTAATATAGCCCGCAGTAAACTGTACAAATAAATTACCCGTTGTTGTACGGACTATTTCCCATCAAAAGTTGTTTTGCTCCCTGTTAATTCCTCTTTTTCGTTATATAGTTGCTTAAAAAAAAAAAAAAAAAACTAGAATATTATTTATTATAAATTTCACAATACATATTTTTTTATATTGTAGACCTCCTCATCGAGATGCTCGGCGTCCTAGCGAGTTATAGTATCACAGTTAAAGAGTTGAAACTCCTGTTTGGTACGATGAAAGCTGTAAATAGCAAATGGGTAAGGGTTGCTCTCTTTAAAAGTTCACACATAATTTTATTAAACCACATACCTTTTTTTTTATTTTCAGCCTCGACATTCAGCGAAGTTGTTAAATGTTCTCCGCCAAATGCCTCACCGGAACGGTCCTGATGTGTTCTTTAGTTTTCCCGGCCGAAAAGGATCCGTAAGTAAACATTTCACATACAAACAAAAAATCCAATTTGTTCATATATTTGTCAGTGACATCATATATGCATACCTATTTATGTACACACAAATGCTGATCCGTGTGCCCGTGCATATTGCATAATATTTTTGCTTAACTTTTTGATTTCAATGAAACCCAAACCGGATGTATTTTTGTATGTGTTTACCCATAAATCCTTTAAAAAACAAAGTTGAGCAACAAAAAAAAACATTGAAAAAATATGAAACAAATATAGATATTCGCGCAATTCTAGGATAGGTCCATACGTTAATTTTTTTTTTATTTATCGAAAACCCATTTTTTCATGGATCCTACAGATATGTCCGAATACAATCAACGCTATCCATTTTGCAGAACCATATATTTATGTGTATACTCTAGTACAGACATGTAGATAGTGAAAAAAAAAATCCGAATACAATGAGTATCCTGGTCGGTAAATTTGTTTTAATCCGTAACCGGGATATAACATATCGAAAGGACTCTGTCTCTCTCTCTGTGCGGCTGAGTTGTAGATCGCGATAAAACGACACTACGGCATTCGAAACTTTTTCACTGAAACCAAAATAAATATGCAAATATTGAAAACTTTACTGCAATGGAAACATGTTGTTCGGTAAAAGAAACATAAAAAATAGGACGATAAACAAAAAAAAAACGCTGTGTATGCTACCAATATAAAGGACGCTTGGTTATTGCATTCCTGATTGAGCTGGAGGAGAAGGACTCTGTTTATTTTCCAAAATCGCAATCTAAAACCATGCTATATCTATGTGCGCGAAATCAGTGACTTGTGCTGTTAGCTGTAAATTGTGGAGATTTAAAGTGAAAGAGAACGATTTGATTTGGACTTTCGGATGAAAAATATTGCTTTGTAAAAATGCAAATATTTGCACAATTTACAAAAAAAAAACTATAAAATTCCAAGAATATGTGACAGCAATAGGAAGCATTATGTAGATTTATGAATATTTTTGAATTGTTCAAATTTATTTTTGATTGTTCAAATTAAACACAAAATTGTATTTGTATTCTAGTGAAATATAAACAGATAAAGGATTTATTTTGTAGGGGCAAAATTTTTTGTGGTTATGGTTCGAGTAGTTCGTAGAAAAATCAATTAAATTTTCGGACATTTGCAAAAACTTCAGCTAAGTCAGCTGAATTTTATATTTAACTAGCGGACCAGGCGAACTTTGTCTGGCCCCAATTTAACCACTTCAAATGAACTGCAGGGCTATAATAAAGCACAGGTATGTAATTCAAATTTCAATGTGAGTTTTTCGAATCGAATAAAAATCAGTAGAGAGTGATAATATGAAAACAATGTTTTTTGATTTGTTTTCCGGCGCAAAAACAAACAACAAAGACCATTTACCAAGCTATCGACGACGTCCTTTTTCTTCGCTGATAGAATTGCCCGTTCACAAAACCTTTCGAGATTTTAATAATTGTTTGCAATGCCGGGTAATACTTTACTTTGCTGATGAGTTTCTCCTTTGACGTTATTAATTATGCCAAGTGTTAGCAGTTGACGACGTTTTCAAGCATGCATTAAATTCATTGGCAGCAGTAGATCTCGGGATGACGGAAAGCCTTCGACGAAAATCTCCACTGAGCAAAATCATATCCCCGCCAAATCATCTCGAACCACCTTGTAAATCCTTCATTGTTCGTTCAACTGCCTCCAAAGCTCATTTATGCGCCATCGTGCATTCATCCCAAATTATGATTGATTTTGCATTCTCGCATCAATTTCGCTATCGCCGAATTCTTGGTCATTGTCAATGTTATTGGCTTTTCAAGCGTGAGAAAACTCATAGCAAGATTCAAAGCGGAATGTACAATTCTACCGCCTTCAAACAGTGTAGCAGCAATGCCATAGATGCCATAGGATGTAACAGGCAACGAAAGAGATCTTGCCCGAATTGTTGCTTAAATCAACTAAATGATGAAAGTCTTGCATGTCCCATCGGAATCATCGACAAAGTAAATGCGACTGCGGAATCGTATTCCAAAGCAGCGCGAATAAAGTCTACAATTTCCACTTTTCTTCTTCTAATAACTTTTTGTCGAATTTGTTGTGGCGACTGTGCAGTTTGAAGCTGTGCAATATGGGCACGTCTCCATTTATTTCTTCTGCACGTACCTCTTGCGTTTGATTATCACGGTTTTCATGACATGTTTGGTAATAACTCCAGTTCTAGACATCGGACAGCAAACAGTTTTCTTATCTTCACTCTCCAAACATGTCCTAAAATCTCCTGAAAAATTTCTTCCAAATAGATCGAGCCGAAAAAAAGAAGATAGCGCACAAACATAATTTGGATTATTCTTTATATAACTATAAGAAGAAGATCAATCTTCAAATTATTTAAGAACTTCAAACAACGAAATTCTCCAACTATACTAAAAATATCTCAATAAGCTGTCGCAATAACTCACAGAGAGACGTGATATGGTTACTATACTTTATTATAAAACAAAAAATGATAATTGAAATTAATGAAATTTATTAGGATAATAAGCTGATTTTTTGAGGGTATAACCATTACAGCAAATACTTGTTTGGTTTGTGTTCAGAAAAAAAACAACACGATTTAACTATGGAATAGGCTGGGATTCCAATACAAACATTAGCTATGAAAGTCCAATCCACGTACATATTAGCTGCGTTTGTTGATCTACGGGTCTTGGTCTGGGTTATTTTTTAACACGTATTACAAAAATAACACAAGAGCCAGGTTTCTATCTGGGTTTGCAAATATTAGTATTAAATTCGGCAAACAGAGTTTAGATTTAAGTACATATTCCAGATCGTTTTATATTCACGGGGTGAACCATATGGGTTATTGGCGATAATATATACGGCTAATATGTACTTATGAACAATAAATAATATAGAGAAATATATGTCATGTGAGAAAAAATTACGTGAGTAATATTAAATATGTCATGTGAAAAATAGCACACCATGAGGTTAAAAATTATATCATGCAATCAATTATCATGGGAATGATATATATAGCGTGAAATATATCACGCGCGAAATAATCTTGACATAAATTTACTACTAAAGAAAATATTATGAGAGCGAACTTAATGCGAAAAATATATCACACGGTAAAATATTGTATGAGAAATTTATCAAAATTATAATACCAGGTATTTATGTCTTCCGCGAAAAATATTACAAGCGACAAATATCATGAGCAAAATATCATCGCTGAAATTTGTTATGGGAAATAAAGGTGACAAAAAAGATATCCTATTTTGAATTAGGAGTTCGAGAAAATCGATAATTAGCAATTAATAGTTGTGCAGTTTAAAATTAAATTGATATTTTTTAAACCGAATTTCACTATTTATATCAATTATGATCAAATTGTTAATTGACAATCATAATTAGCCCTAAGTCATGCGTATATAGATAAAGGCATCATGCGAGAAAAATATCATCCCCGAAATATAGCATGCAAAGAAAAGGTAATCGTGCGAAAAAATATAGAGCGAAGTAAATAAGGTAATGTGAAAAAGTTATATCATTCGAAAATTATAATATCATGCGACCATAATATAATTATACGCCTAAAATATGACCATAATGCCATATAATATAATTATCTACCTATATTAAGTCTGAAATATTTTTATCATGCGAAAAATGTAATTCGAAAATATGAAATCATGCCAAAATAATTACGTCAAATAAATATGTTATTAAATATTTATATCATGTGAGAAAATGTAATGAAAATATCTAGATATACATTTACATATCATGCGAAAGTTATTATATCATGCGTGGATAATGTAATTAGAAGGCTGTAACAAAAAATATATTAGCCGTTAAAAATATATCAAAAAATTATATCATGCGACAATTAGTTTATCACAAGAACATAATTTCATAAGAGGACTGTATCATGCAAGAACTACACCATCGAAGTAATAAATTATGTGAGGGAAAAAATTATATTGCCAGAAAAAGAACTACTTACATTTAACATGAAACAAAATCAACGAATGGATCGCATGTACTTCCCCTGACATACATATATATGTATACGTATTTGATAAGATACTAAGCACTAAATTCTGAGTAGATACAGCTTTAATAAATATATTTTAAAAGTCTTTTTTAACTACATATCTCCGCATGGATATTTTTATGTGAAAATTTCATTTAATTTTTTCTAAAACAAATTTTTGTGTGCAAATTTTAAGTACCTACATTTTTAACAATATAAATTTTAAAAAACATAATTTCAAGAAAATAGTTTTCGAAGTGTTGAATTTTCAAAAGAAACCTTTATTACCATATGTTTTTTTTTTTCTTTCAAATTATAACTTTTTAGAAACTTTTAATGTGCAGTATAATTTAGAATTTCAAGGACCTTCTGTATAAAATATTTGATGGAATTTTGTGGATCTGTTAATTGAAAAACGAAAATCGAATAAATGGTTAAATTGCAAGTAAAATTCTATATTTATAAATTTGCTGACCAAAATGTACAATGATATAGATGGCATGTACCATTATTTTTGGGACTAAAGCAAACTTGCCTCTTCTAACTTTTATGTTTGTATATGGCAAATAAAAACTTATATCATGTGAGAAATATATTTTACCGACAAATATTATATCATTCATTATTATGAAAAATACTTTAAAACGAATATATGTACCTACTTTTATTTCTTATCAATAATACCCCTATTAAAATCCTTTTTCATTTATAAAGCACTTTATCTGACAACTTTATCTTCTATACAAAATATGTAAGCAAGTATATAAAAAGCCCTTGAAATAGTTGGAAAGAAGTTCAAATTACAGCAATTAACCGAAATCAAAATCACCATAGCATCACTTGACGCCAACTATTTAATTAACCAAAGTAAATATTTGCACAAACTCCAATTAGTTTTTATTATTCATAAGCTCATTAAAAATTGAATTCGAAATTCATTGAATTAATAATTTTCAACTTAAAATCAAGTCCATCAACAAAAACACTCTACAAATCATAGGATCAGCTACCTACATTCAACGTACATAGCCTTCCCACCTGCTATAATAGTCCTTGTAACAATCCAATTTAAAATATCACTCTTTCCTAAAAGCGTCCACATCCCTTAAGTGTGCATGACTGGGTGTGATGTGATAGTCCCAAATAACTCTACTGTTGTATTGGCTGTATTGTATATAAAGTCGTTATGTATATCTATTTACTTGAGACTAACAAATTCCTATCAAGCTCGTAGAAGCTACCATCAGTTAGTGCAGTTCGTTTGCTTCACGAATTTCTCTAAGATCGGAAGTACTTCAAATGTTCAAATACATGCACTGAATAAAGCTTCGTCTGAATAAATCTTCGTCCTTCATTCTTTAAGTATGCGGTTTAATATTTTGATAAATCGACTTCTTGAACGCTAATTAACACTTTTGGTTAGAAGATATATCGACACAGGTGCCTTTGAATGTCAATTCTGGATTAAGTTGTGAAAAATAACCAAAATCGCACCGTTTCGTTAATGATCTATTTTCCACAGAACATTTTTCAAAGCATTTTCATTATACGAGTTGAACTATAGCTATAGATACCTTTATCAATAAAAAAAACTGACCAAACCATGCTGGATAATGGAAATAAATTCTGTATATTAATAAGCATTGCCCATCCTTTTAATCACTATCCATCTCGTCTCGATGTCTTCCTCTCCGAAGGCAAAAAAACTAATTTTCTTCTATCTTCAAGACTTCCAATCTTACAAGGATTCGGATGTTTTTTTTCCCTTTTTTTTGTCTACTGCATTGGTGGGTAGAACAATATTAAATAGCAAATACTTAATCAACATCCCTTAATTAATGACCCCCAAGCTTAAATAAAAGAGAAAGAACTTTCTGGGTGATGAAAGCAGAAGCGTAGTATAGAAGGGCCGGACTGATCTTTTATGAAGTAGGGCCCGTTTTTCTTGCTTTACATTAGAAATATGTCTTCGTCATCAAACAAATAATTTCGATCAGCTTTTTTTTAAATATTTTTAAGAAATCCTATATACAAGAAAATTAAGTACCTAATCATTTTTAAATATAAAAAAAATAATTAAAATAAAACGAGTCAAGAATATATGTTTCGCTGTATCTAATAAAGCACATCCTAATGGAATAAAATGAATTATGCGGAAAATATTTTGGATTTTTGCCAGCGTTTGTGCGGTACATTCAGAAATCAAAATGTCAAATTTTTAAAGAGCAATTATTCTAAGGACACTGGTCTTTTCCAGCTCATTAGCAAATAACTGCATTCTTAGGATGCACCACAAGAAAGTATCAAATTGTGTAAGCTGTAAGAACTAATAAATTTGTAAGAATAAATAAAGGAAACAGTGTTTGTTTTGTTGTGGTAATTATGCGACTCAATCTACAAATTAAAGAGAAACTTGAATGTGGTGTCAAATCGGTAACATACAGTTCGTGGAAACATCAATGTTTGAAAGTCAATTCGGCAGTTTGATGTTCCTACGAATTAGTTAGTGCAGTTTAAAATATTTTATTTATATTTACCACAGTTGCACGATTTCGTTGCCTAGTTCACTTTGACGTACGTCAAATGTGCATCAGATAACATTAGCTATGTGGCTCAGAGCGCACCGACGCACGACCGCCGCCTGTTGTTCTGGCCCATTGGAGCCGAACGAAATTGTATATGTCTTCTGCGGATGTATGGGCAGTTGCTGAACTTTTGAAAATTGGTTAATTGTCCCAAATTTCCTTGTTGACGTATCCGTTTTCTTATTTACGATATATGGCAAGTTTTGCATTTGGGAAAAAATCGATATCGGAATTTTAATCAAACTTTACATTATGATGACGGGGACCACCAAAAAACTGGGTCCCGCGATTCCGCCTGTCTGTCTGTCGATCTGTCTGTCTGTACTTACGGTAAACGGCTGAAGTGATTTTCTTCGAACTTGGTATTGAAGTGTTTTAGGTGATTGTCTCGAATAGATTTTTGAATGGTTTTTTTTTTAACCCAAAACTTACGGTATATGCCATACAATTTTGTCTACCGTCTTAATTAAATCTCGCAAACTTCTTTTACTATTTTGATAATAAAAATGTGTAAGTATAGTCTACTACTTTGGTTGCAGTTTTTTTCTACATACATATTTTGTTAGTAACGCTACTTGCCATTATTACTTGCAATTATAGGTCCTATAAGGCAAGTCATGCATTCGAAAAAAAAATTCTCACAATCAAACATGACACTACGATCATAGATAAACCTTAAAAAGTGATCGCCAAAAAATGTCTGTATGTCAGTTTGTCAGTCTGTCAGTCTGTCCGTCTGTATGTATATCGAGCTACAGCCTAAACGGCTTAAGCGATTACCTTCAAATTTGGTAAGTGTGATTATTTTGGCATTCATCAGGGGGCAAATAAAAATTTTATTTATAGGCCTAAAAATAAGGGTACCTGCCATATGACCTTGAAGAAAAATCTCATTTTTCTCTAAAACGGCTCCAACGATTTTGATAAAAATTTTTGAGAATGTTTTTGTTGGTAATAGCGATCATTTGATATGAACCAAGTTTACAGGAAAAGTCCTTTAAAGGTACCTTTCATATAACGTTTTTTTTTAATTTTTGGCTTTTTTAATTTTTGATTTCTGTCAAATTTTATATCTGAGAAGATCTAAGTAGCTGAATTAATTTTAAATATCAAAATTTTGAATAACTTTTTTTTTTAAATTAAAATAATTTATTACTTTTTTTTTTGAGAAAATAATATTTTTAAAACTAATCAAAAAAAAAAAAATAATTTTAAATTTTATATTCACATTAACATAATAGTCTCTAAAAAATTGCATAACAAATTTTCAATAGAATTTGTTTATTTTTTCCAAAAAAACGAATAATAAAAACAGGATTTCATCAAAACCCGTATTACAATTTTCGAGATAATTTTTCTATAAGATTTTCATTTATCCGTGGCATTCTTGGTTTTTTCGAAAACCAATTAAAGTGATGGTTTGGCAGTTTAAATGAGTTTAGAAATGATTTTTTCACACCTATACACCATTTACTATCATTATACTCGTATACATTTATATACTTGTACATATTTACATTATTATCCTCCTAATTTACATAATTAAAATCCATTTAAATATACTATTCCATGAATCATGCATTCGACAATTCACTATACTAAGAATCAAGGTAATATTACCTACATGGGTTTTAAATCTGCATACGATAACTATATAGGCTACCTACCTACCAACAGCGTCAGTGAGTAACACTAAAGTTGTTAGCTACAAGAGCAAGTTTGTACGATCCAGTCGTACAATTTATTTTTATTTTGGACTTTCTCATAAACTCTTTAAAGGATTTCGTTAAAAAAAGGATTTCAAAAAAACTTTCGAACCTTCGAACTATAAATAATACTGCATACAAAAGTTTTCGAAAAATATATTATTTTTTTTTTTGAAAATTCAATATTTCGAAAAAGGGATCACAACTTTGTTCTCGAAATTTATAGTTTTAAGCTTATTTTATTAAATACATAAAATTACCACACCAATTTTTTTTAGAAAGAAAGGAATTTTGTGTATTAAAAAATTAGTAAAAAAACGACTTTAAAAATATATCTAGCAGTTTCTACTAAAAATATTTTGCGCACGATGCGATATCGAACATAAGAACATACACGTGCGATCCAGTCGTGCATTTTATTTCTACTTGTGATTATAGGTACTACAAGGCAAGTTATGCATTTGTCGAAAAAAAAGTTTTGAAATAACAATCAAACATAACATTACTATGATAGCGAAGATGAAAAAATATTGTCTAGAAATTCTGTCCGTCTGTATGCCTGCCTCTTAGTCTGTCTCCATGTAGTCACCTACAGCCCAAACGGGTGGACGGAATTGCTTTAAACTTGGTATATAAGTTATTTAGGTATTGTACATAGGGGAAATTGAAATTCTTTTTAGCTAAAAAAAAACGGTACCTGCCATATAACCGTTACGTTAAGGCCTATTTGTCTCGGAAACGGCTCTAGCAATTTTGATTAAAAAATTTAGTGCATTTTTTTAGGTACGACCGAGCATATGGTTGACAATTTTTTTTTTAATTTCTAAAAGCGGTACTTTCCATAGGACGGTTTATTTGCTTTCGACTATTTTATAAATGGTTTAACCGATTCTTTCGAAATTTCACACATATATCTATATGTGTAGATAGCCCAATTTATACTACATACTAATATTTTGAATTTATATTTGTTTGTATTCTTAAAAGCATTTCACAAACAATTTAAAAAATTACATTTTGGAAATTGCTCCTTAATATTTTTTTCAAAAATTGTAATTCTATGTATTTGCTGGATACCTATAAATTGAGGCTTTTATTTTAACGATGTTTTTATCACTTCTTAAAATTTCTCAACAGTAGAGTAGTTAAATTCAATAATCTAAAAACAAAAATTAAGAATTTTGAAAAATACACATTACTAGCACATATATGTATTTACATAGTTAAAAACTCCATAGAGAATGTTTTGAAAAAAATCAAGTTCTTAAAAAATTTTCAAAGAACTTTTATAAATGTTCTTGTGGAACTTTGATATGCTCGATATTTGCTTTAAATTTGATGCTAAATACTACTTTAACGTTTAATGTTGGTTCCTACAGAATTTGGATTGACTAAATAAAAATTAAATTGAAAAGCTAAGCAAAGGGCTCTTCATCGTAGGGTTTTCAAGGCCCCTCTATAGGCCTATCGATAATCCAGCCCTGAGCAGCTACAGACGACCAAGCCACACCACAAAAAAAAAGAATACATATTGTTTTTTCCTGTGCTTTGATGTGACCAAGGATCTCCTCTACCTACCCTGCTGGACGAATATCTTGTTCAGATTTTTTTCCGCTTGCTTTAACTCAGTGTCAGTTTCAGGGCCGTGCCATTTGCTCTTTGCTCTCTAGCAAGTGCTACTTTGTAACAATTAAGGACATTCATTTGTATCCTCCCTATTTATTTAAACGAAAGGAAGAATATAAAAAAAAAGAAGAAGAAGACACACTCTTCCATGTCCCTTTTGATTTATTTGCTATAGGATACTTTGTGACAGTGACAGTTAAGTTTGATAGAGAGTCGCACAAAATTTTCAAAGCAATCTGATATTTATACACACACACAGGCATTTAACACAGGACAGAGGACACGAGTCATAACTAAATTGTATATTCTCCCTCACTGGACGACTCTTAATTTTTCACACAGAGGTCATTATGTTTCGTTTCGGACTTGGAGCGTTAAGCTTGTGACATGTTGTCAAATTACAGTTTATCTTAAGAACTACACACTATAGCTAACTCACGTTAGGTGGGCTTGGTTGAGACATCATTTTAAGTTGGTACCTATGACGAGTAAAGTGTCAAATGCCATATTAAGTGCAAGAATGAGTGTCAAAGGCAAAAACTTAAATAGTAAAACAAATACTAATGGCGGGTATGTCTCTGGCTGTGTGTATGTGTGAATAATAATTATTAATTTCTTGTTTTTTGATTTGTAAATAATTGGTGGAGTTTTGAAGAAATATTTTATGTAATTTTTTTGCTTCTATAGTTGTTTTTGTTCGTGCTCCCCGAGAAAGTTTTAATTGAATTTCTCCCCGGCATTATTTTAAAGATGCAGACTACATTATACGATAGCTGTAGTGCGAGTTTCCACTCAACTTAGGAGGAAATAATTTCCAGGACAGTCTATACCCAACTATCAGAAAAAATACTAAGATAATATCACCAAAATGTGTAGAAGTAGCCCTAGGAAATTTCAGTTCTATAAATCATAAAAATACATAGGTACCTATGTATATATGCGAAGGACGAAAGAAGAATTTTAATTGAGATGAAAGGTGTTTTTCTTGTATTTCCAAGCATTTATAAAATACCGGGTGCTTTTGTAGACGTGTGGTTTTTCAATCGGGCAATATTTTTTTCGGAGTTGGTCTTTTTGACAGCTGTCAATTAATTTATGCTCAGTTTGGTTTGCCATTTCAAAATTGATGAAACTTTCTTTTGGGTAAATTGGTACGTTAATAAGCAAATTTGCCATATTTGAAGTGATCGTAATCCACAAGCCATTGTTGAGACGCGCCGTTACGTTCTCAAAATGTCACTGCTTCGTGTGCTGTATGGACAGAGGGAATCATTGATCCATATTTTTTTCAAAAATAAAGCCGGTCATAATGTTACAGTCAATGGGGAACGCTATAGAGCCATGATTAATGACTTTTTCGTGCCCGACAGGCGCGATTCCTTCTGGTTAGCAAGTTTAGCTGCGCTAAACTAAGAATTTTAAATTTGAAATACAATAACTATCAAATAAATTATTAATACACAAAATACAATGCATAATTATGCGTAATGAGGTTGAAGATATCTAAATATGATTTGTAGCAAAACTACGTTTCTACATTGCATGCTATACTAAATTATCATACAATAATCTCTAATGAAACATGGTTGTCGCAAGAATTTGCACTACCAAAATTCCCTACAATCTATATAATAGGTAGATACATAAATCTTAATAGAAGCCTGTCAAAACAAATAGAATGATAAGCCCAAAATAATGAGCCAACATGGAACGTGAACGACAACTTTGGACTGTGTTGTGTAAGCACAGAGCCACATAAGCACTTCTGTTTGCTTCCCTTCTCATTGAACTGTGTTCTTTTTATTTGATAAGTTCCACAAGAATGTGGATTGTAATGTGTATGGATCCATTCTGTGGTTAATTTTGTTATAAAGGGTCCGCCATCTAACCATAAACTAATAACCATAAACTTATTTGTGCACCTAACGTTTTTTTTTCAACTAGTGCTTATTTCGTGAATGGTAACACTTAGCTCATGTCTGATTTCACAGGTAATTAGTTTTATCCTTCCGCTGAACGAATATGGTTGTGTATACGCTTGAACACCGCTGGGAAATATTGCGACATTACTTTGAAAATCATGGTAATGTTGCAGAATGTGTGCGAAAATTGCGCACGGATTTTGGAAGAAAAGAAGCACCGTCAGCTCGGTATGTTCGTTATTTTATGAAAAAAGTGAAAGAAACTGGCATCCTCATCGATAAACCAAAGCGTGAAAAGCCAAAAACAGTTCGTTCACCCGAGAATATTGCTGCTGTGGCAGAAAGTGTGCGTGAAGCGCCATCAACATCAATTCACCGCCGTTCTCAACAATTGAACATTTCGGAGACATCATTGAGACGAATTTTGAATAAAGACCTTGGTATCCCGCCATACAAAGTCCAATTAGTTCAGGAGTTGAAGCCAACTGGCCATCCAATGCGTTTTCGATTCGCTAAGTGGGCCTGCGATCGACTTAGAGAAGATGCCGATTTTGCCAAAAAAATCATCTTTTCAGATGAAGCTCATTTTGATCTTGGCGGGTATGTAAACAAGCAAAATTGTCGCATTTGGGGCACAGAAAATCCGCACGCATACATTGAAAAGCCGATACACCCAAAACGAGTCACTGTTTGGTGCGGATTTTGGTCCAGAGGCATAATTGGGCCATTTTTCTTCGAAAATGAGCAAGGAGTGGCCGTCACAGTCAATGACGATCGTTATCGGGCCATGTTGAACGAATTTTGAAAATTGAAGAGGAGGATATTGGCAATATTTGGTTTAAACAGGACGGCGCTACGTGCAACACAGCCAAAGCTACACTCGATGTTTTGCGCCCTGTTTTTGAAGATCGCATTATCAGCCGCAGAACTGATGTCGTTTGGCCACCTCGCAGCTGCGATTTGACACCGTTCGACTATTATTTGTGGGGTGCCGTAAAAGATAAATGTTACGCCAACAAGCCAGACAATTGACGCTTTAAAAGACAATATTCGTGAAGCCATTGGTGAAATACAGCTGCACACAATCGATGATGTACTTAAAAATTGGACCGATCGTGTAGGCTACTGCATGGCCAGCCGAGGCAGCCATTTGAATGAAATTATTTTCCATTATTAACCCGAAGGATTGTAGTTTCAAACAAAAAAAAAAGAAATTTGAGAAAATATTCAGTAGTTTTTTTTATAGCATTTTCAAAAAAAAAAAGTTATTTGGCGGACCCTTTAGTTTACTTTTATCGGATCGGTTGTAAATTTCAAATAACAATAGTGTTTTAAATGAGTAAATAACTAATTTAATTGTAAGAAGTGCTGTGCTTTGGAATATGAGAGCGAGACGACAAAAATGTTTAAAAATATAAAATAATAAGAAAATAATCGTATTGGTCTAAGAGCCCACAGTAAATAATTGGTATTGAAAAGTAAAACAACATTCAATAATGCAGATTTTTTTTAGTATTGAATTTAAAAGTTTTAATAATTTATAGAAATGACAAATTTTATAGGTATCTCATTTTTTGTAAATTATGTGAAAATTTTGTTGTTACTTTTAGCAATAGTTTAATGGTGCAGATTGGATCGCAGGATTCAAAACTATTTCTACACCTTTTCTACACCAGGAAGTTGTTTCACTGTGATTTTGTTCAAAATTATTCTTGCAAACTGATTGCAAAATTTTTTTTACAGACGTTTGGGATTCATGATGTTATACAAATTTGTATAGGAGGAAATATGAACCAAAGTTCTAAATTATATGCACACATAAAAGTTATAAATTTACAAAAAAATAAGCATATTCAATTCTTTTGAATTGGAAACTATATAAAGGGTTATCCATTTTGCGGTTTCAAAAGTAAACGTAAATAAAACACATATAAAATATTTTTGTTCATGATATTTCTTTTTTATTAAAAAGCTTGAACGTTGACATTATGTGTGAAACACTACATCATTTAGATGACCACCACGCGAATTGTTTTGAGGTAATTTTCGACCACTTTTTGACACACATTGGTGGGTATCTCAGCCATAACTTTTCCAGCGGTGTCAAATCGCATGATCTTGCAATAAAGCCATATTCGCTCTAGTTGCGTGGCATGTGGCATCGTCTTGTTGAAACCACATATTCTCCAAGTCGTATTCTTCAATAGCAGGTAAAAAAAAGTCGGTTATTGACGGTGACAATCGTTCCATCGTCGTTTTCGAAGAAGTAAGGTCCAATCACACCTCCGGACCAAAGAGCGCCCCAAACAGTGACTTAATCGACACATTCTGGTCTTCGGCAATACTTTCACTTACAGCAGCGATATTTTCGGTCGTACGAGCGAAACTATGATACACAGGCCTTACAATATCTGTAGCCAATGCAGTCTCTTCAAATTTCTTCACAATTTTGCCAATTGCTTGCGTAGTTGGACGATTATATAAAACATAATTTCTTTGAAAGCACGATATGTGGCTGTGGCAGAATCACCAATTTGTAGTAGGTTTTAACAATTTTTATGCGTTATGCGATAGTTAAGAGATCCATTTTCGTAAATGTCAGACTTTCAACTGAAAAAAAAATCGGTTTAACAACTTAGTTTGACAGATGTCGAATTCCTGCCCTATACTTTTGAAACCGCAAAATGGATAACCCTTTATTTTTGAATTTTGGTTAACCTTCAGTACCAATTGTTTGCTGTGGGTCATTTGGAATTTAAACATGTATGAAGTAATGAAGCTTAAGTTTGTGTGAAACTGCAGATGGTAAGAGCTACATTCGAAATCCACAAGGCCAGGAACGATTGAATAATTTGGTTCTCATGTCAATCGAAAAAGAAGTTTTAAAAAAATTGAAAAAAGTAATGATTAAAAGAGTCATTGAAAACTGTATACGTGTTCCAACTAGACGGCGCTAACGAAACAATCAGTTTTTTGAACAAAACTTTTTGTGAGCGCATTATCTCGCGTCGTGGACCTTGTGATTGATTGTGAGATTTAACACCGCTGTACTATTTTTTGTTGGGTTATGTGAAGTCGCTTGTGTACGCAGATAAGCCTGAGATGATCGACGCCTTGGAAGAGAATATTCCTCGCGAGGAGAGAATATGCGGACATACGGTTCCAATTTCTGCCAAAAGTGGTCGAAAATTGGGCCTCTCAGCTGGAATTTATTTAAGGCAGCAGCGGCGGTCACTTGCCCGGAATTATTTTAAAAATATAATGTCAAACCCTTTTCTTTATAATAAACCTAAAAGCTTGGCCATAACATTAAATTATATGAGTGTTATTTGTCCTTGAAAACCATACGTCTAATAAAAAGAAACACCCGTTACATTAACGCCTTAAGAAGGTATTAGTCATCTGGCAATATACAATTTTGTTCAGTTTAAGCATCAGGAAATAAACTGTTAACATACATCTACCAGGACTCCACTTCAAAAGAGAGTCAAACTTATAAAAAAAAAATTCTTTGAAGTAAACATTATTTAATCCTTTTAATCTTTCTTTATCTTTATTTCAGGCAATGGTCCTTCCACCCTTAGCTAAATGGCCATACGAAAATGGTTTCACATTTACGACGTGGTTCCGCTTAGATCCCATAAATTCTGTAAATATAGAACGTGAGAAACCCTACCTCTATTGGTAAGTTTTTTTTTTTCTTGGCTTTTGTTGTTGTTTTACTATAGAGAAAAAGGATATTTTTTTAATTTGAATTCTAATAATTATTATATTATGATAAGGAGCTATTATATACTACATCCGTTTCCTTTTTCCTAATTTATTTAATTTTAGTTTTAAAACATCGAAAGGGGTTGGATACACTGCACATTTTGTTGGTAATTGCCTTGTCTTGACATCGATGAAAGTCAAAGGCAAAGGCTTCCAGCATTGTGTCAAATATGAATTCCAACCAAGAAAGGTACTTTATTTGACATCCGTTTTTCGAAATTATATCCTTTTAATCTTTTTTTTTTATTTTGTATTTCGTCATCTCCTTTTATAGTGGTACATGATTGCCATTGTGTATATATATAATCGTTGGACTAAAAGCGAAATAAAGTGCCTAGTTAATGGACAATTAGCGTCTAGTACGGAAATGGCGTGGTTCGTTTCAACAAATGATGTAAGTTTTATGGTTTTATATATTTTTTGTGAAGAATAAAAAAACGAATTTTTTTTTCTAGCCTTTTGATAAATGTTATATTGGAGCAACGCCGGAACTTGATGAAGAGCGAGTATTTTGTGGCCAAATGTCAGCTATTTATCTGTTCAGTGAAGCCTTGACAACGCAACAAATATGTGCGATGCACCGTTTAGGTCCTGGATATAAGGTAAATAATGTTATTGTTTTTTTCTGAGTAAAGTCTTACATTAATAATAAATAAAATTCACTCTTAAAATATTGAAGTGAAATAGTTTCGGAAAAAAATATCAAGAAAAATAGATACTTATTTTTATTTTATTTTTTAGCTGAATTCTAAGTTTAATATTTAAAAGTTATGTTAAATTCATATATTCACATCCTTCTCAGCTTAATATATTTTTTTTCTTCTAATTACCATCAACTGGTCTTCGAAATTGCAGCTAGTGTTCTACACTTTTTCAAGGTCATATAGACAAATTATAACCTTAATACATATATATATATAAATGTGTTTGTTTGTATTGACTAAACCCTTAGCGAATAATGAACATTTAATTCCTTAGAAGCTCCTTAATGACCATAATAGTAGTTAGTAACATTTTAAATCTTTAAAGTGTTGGATAGAATTTAAAAAATTATAAATAACTCTTTTTTGTCAATTTTGAAACCACTCTACGGTGCATTTAGTGTGCCCATAGTTAGTTTTGTATGGTTTCAAGTCTAAAATGCACAAAATTAATTTTAAGAATGCAATATTTTGTGAATGCAATCTTTAAAAATCATATATTTTTATTTTATTCATGATTGAATTCTCTGCCACTTAAAATTCTGCAATCATTATTCGTTCGTTCGATCCACTTATTGCTTTCCATACATTTTGCATCGATCAATTGATTGCATTCTTTTGAGAATGCATGCATTCTTTTGCATTTTTATTTGTTTTGGCTTGAACTTCGGGCGATCATTTTTTTGCACTCTATTTGGATTTCTAGTCTAGTTGAATTTGGCAGCTTCCAGAGTCATGTTGTTAAAAAAACAAACAACAACAAAATTATATATTCAATTGCATATTGCATATGTATAAGTATAATATCTTGGACTTGTTAGTGCGATTTCAAACCACTTATATTCGTCACTAACTTTTCACAAAATAAGCTGGTTTATTTAAGTTATTTTTTAATTTCATATCCACATTTTTATTTTGATAGGGATTGTCTTTGAGTAAAAATAAAATATTTCACTTCATTATTGTTAAAGGTGATCTATTTTATTTTATTATTTCTTTAAAAAAATTAAATTTAAATTTTCTTAAAAATATCTACATATTAAATTAATTATTTCTTTTAATTTTTTTCTTCTCTCTTTTCACGCTGCACCATAAAAAAAAATTACAAAAATTTTCTTTGTGCCTTTGTCGAAAAAACACACACTTTACCGACAAACACATACAAAATTCAATATCTTTTTTGTTGCAATTTAATTTTACGTTTATTTTTTTGTAATCACATTTACAAAAATATATTTGACTAAAAAATGAAAAAAAAAATAAACAAAAATAGTCACAGTTTCGTTTTGACAATGAATGTTATCTAAATCTGCCGGATAATCATAAACGGGTGAGTTTAAATGTCACAAATAATGATGGCTCCGACGATGATTCCGCAGGTGAAATAGATTTGAATGTGGCTGTTGCCGAGGCATACGCATTAGTCAATGCTCGTTTGCAATCTGAAGCTCGAGCAATAGCAGCCCATCATGCTTTGCCAAATTCGTCAACAGCTCCATCAGCAACAACAGCAATAGCAACAACAACAACAACAACTTCGACAACTCTGGCTAATTCTGGCAACAACAAATCCGAGAACGATCACTCGTCCTTGGCATATCCTTCGGGAAGCCTTTATTCCGCTTCTACTGGTAGATATTTTTTTTCTTTTGCGATAAATGAATGCAATTGTTTTTTTTGTTTAATTATTTTTATTGATTTTTTGCTTTTTCTTATTAATTTTATTGTACTTTGTTTTTTTTATATTTTTTTCTGTTGTATTCGAAATATGCAATTTAATTTACGAAGACTCTCGAACATTATCCAAAATACGAAAAATATCAAATGCCGATGGCCCTGGATCTTTAGCAGCTGGAGGAACTTCGACGACTTTCGGTGATGCCGAAGAAATAATTAATTTGAAAACTGTAAGCATGCTTTGTGGTTTATTTTTATTTATTTATTTTTTTTATTTGATTTAACAGTCCGTTTTTTAATATGCTTGTGCTAATTTGTGTATATTTGTCTTAGATTTGATTAGTTTTTTTTTTTTGTGAAGTGAAAAACTTGACTGGGTCAAAATTCTATTTTTTCTAAATTTCGTTTTCTAAATTATTAGAAAAGGTATTATTTATTTGAATATTTTCATGTTTTTATATTAATTGTAAAAATATCATATAAATTAATGTTTTTCACAAGTTTTGTCTTTTAACTTGTGATAAATATTATGCAACTTTGGTTTTAATTAAATCATTAAAGAAATTAAAATAAACTTATACAATATTATTACGTGGAAATTTTGCTATGCAATCTGAAAAGTTAAAGTTTTAAAACAGAACTTTGACCCGCTTTCATGACTGTGAATTGAAATTTGTTATTAATTTCACTTAACTTGGGGGACATTTTTCAAAACTTCTTTACCACAAAAATTCTACTACTAAATACATTCTACTGCACGTTAGTAATTCTTAATTTAAGCTTCTACAACTGTGCTAATTGCTGCTAAAGCACAATTTTTCATGAGTCTCAACAAACAACATAAAACAATAGTAACAAAAACCGAATGTTATTTTTTGGTGCAAAACCTTTCCCATTCGCAATTTTAATAAAGGCTTGACAAAATCCCTTAACAGGCAATCTACTTTAAGCTGTCAAACCTAGGATTTCATAAATGTTCGTCTCGTGTCGTGTCCGAGCTCATACCATTTTTTATTTTTTTTTTTACTTTATTTAATCCTATTTTTGTTATTTTTTTTTGTTTTATTTTATTTGATTGTATTTTGTTTTATTTTATTTTATTTTATTTTATTTTATTTTATTTTATTTTATTTTATTTTGTTTTATTTTATTTTATTTTATTTTATTTTATTTTATTTTATTTTATTTTATTTTGTTTCATTTTATTTTATTTTAACATATTTTAAGTTTCATTATTTTATTAAAAAAAAAGTTGCGGAGTTTTAAAATTAATAAAATAAATTATAAGGACGAAAATGTTATTTTATTTAAATTTATTTTCAGAGTTGCTTGATAGTTTAAATTATGTGATATTTTAAAATCTTACAAGTAGCTTAGTTTATTTTATTCCAAATAGTTCACTATAATTAAAAAAAGATAAATTCAAATAACGTTCAGTTAATCCATTAGATACAGTGAAACCCCGCTAGATTAAAAAAAAATCAGAACAAATAGAAACCTCCTCTCGTGAAAAGCAAATTTCAAATAAAGTAAAGGAAAGTAATAAAATGACTTCCTGGAAAAATTATGGTAGGGCTTTTATTAGTTCAGCTTTAAAAGTATTTAACAGATTGATGATGAGATGGTATAGCATTAGATTCATCATCACTGAAATTTTTGAGTGAAATTCATGATTGGAATTATTGAAGCGATTAATTTTTCAATCGATTGATTTCTTAAGAGCTAATAATTGATCATTTACAGATCAATGCACTTTCGATTTGTTTTTCGTTAACCTTCTGTGTTTTTTTTTTTTTTTTGTAAAATGTGGCCTTGCATTTTGTTTACCTTTGGAAGAGAATATGAA
Source organism: Philhelius pedissequus (assembly GCA_910595825.1). Taxonomy (NCBI): domain Eukaryota; kingdom Metazoa; phylum Arthropoda; class Insecta; order Diptera; family Syrphidae; genus Philhelius; species Philhelius pedissequus. Next base: position 76,139,557 of record OU343162.1, read on the forward strand.
CTAAAAGTTTCAGTTAGTGAAAGGATGGTGGAAAAGTGTGATAGATATTTTTTTTAAAATGTTTTTTCAAGTTAAATTAAAATGTGTTTAACGTCATTATTGATACAGATAGGTTTATTTGATTTACAGGAATGTGCAAATAATAGTAGTGATGACTTTTTTAAGCCGGGAAATATGATTAAGTTAGTTTTTGAAACGAAATTTCTCCCAGCTAAATCCATCATATTGGAAAATTCAAATTGATTTTTATATTCGAAATCAATTGATTTAGGAGCGAAATTGTTTCGGACAAATTCTTGGCAAAAAAATCGTCTTTTTTTTTAAATTTTTTTTTGTTTTCGTCTTAACCACAATGCTTCAATATGTTCAAGGGCTGTTCTATCTGTTATTGTATTTTTTTAATGATCAACTTTAACCTTAAAGTTGAAAGCAATTTTCAATAATTACTGTAATCGTCTTGCCAAACAAAAATATACGAGTCCCTGATTAGGGCTTTAAATTCAATTAACTGTTGTCTTATTCTGATTATACCAATTTTAGCCAACTGCTTGCAAATAGCTGCAATCAACGAGATTTTACACTAAAACCACTTTACACTACTCTGAAACCCGCAGTTAGAAATGCACGATATTGTCTATAGTTGTTGTGGCTTGTCATGCTGATAACAGAACATAAACAACAGACAAAACAACTTTCGTCTATTCGTTCCTATTGATAAACCCTAATATTTTTTCATAACAATTTAAAAGCCCTTCCAGTACTAAAATTTACTGTTCTTACTTTTTATTCAAACATGGTTTTCGATACAAATAATTTTCAGCTAAAATTATGGCTTCTTTTACATTTAAATATCACACTTCTGACAAATATGTAGGAAAAACTCAATTTTGAATTAAGCTCTACAACTTTTAGGGTTTTTTTTATATAACTTATCACAAAGTTATGAGAGTTAAGTGAAATAGGTTTATTGGTCAATCATTTTACCATCAAAATTTGCTTAAAAAACATCACAAAAAATAAATTTAATTCACATAAAGCGTTTTACCTTAGACACACAGTATCTATTTTGTTATTCCATGCCGTATTTTGCTTTAAATTTATTATTTCGCATTTAATATTATTAGTTGATTTGTTTTGTGTTAATTAAATTGCATTCAGCGCAAAAATAAAAAAAAAAAAAAAAAACAATAAAAAAAATAAAAATCAGCGCAAACGTCTTACGGTTATTGTTTGTGTGCGTGTGTTTGTTGTTTTGCTATATACATAATTACAATAAAAGAATAAACGTCAATTTTTAAAAAATAAAAATCGTAATCAATCACCGTTTTCTATCCCACACCACCTCGTGTGTTTGTTTTTCATACATTGATCCGTTTTACCTACATATACTCGTGCATACTTACATTATAATACTTATTGCTATAAGCACTGACATAAGAAATTCTCCTAAACCTGTGTAATATAAAACGTCTCCATTACGCTTTATATCACGTTTCGTAAACATTAATTATGTCACGTTTTCACTTGTCACTATAGGTGTGCAACTAAATGGAAAAAATTGACACGTAATAATAACAAACGTTTGCGTATTAATAACGTTCTTGATTAGCTATCTGCCTAATGACAAACAAAAATGAAACAAAACGAAAACAATTCCGGCAGTTAATGGCATTGCTGTCATTTCATTTTATTTGGTTCAATGATGTCTCTATCGCAAACTATATTTTGCGCTTCATTTTATGACAGAAAATAATCAATCTGTCAATAAAATGACGCCAATAATCGAAATTATGCAAACCTATCTTATCGTCAGTTAATGACACCAAGAAGAGTTTCACTATATGACGCCATTAATCGATATTTGTACAATAAAAATGACGTATGCTTTTATTTGTTGTCACTTAGTGACTTCAAAAATTAAATTCACATTTTTAAGTACAGCTGAAAAATTAAAAATAAAAATGGCATGAAAATGCCTTAGCGTATAATTAAACACAGATTTATTTCTCCAAATTTAAAAGAGACCCCCTATTTCTTCAAACGTCAATATATTCCTCGTTTGGCAATGAAGTGACAGCAGATTATCTGACATTCGTTTATATAAGCTATTTATAAACGAGCGTCATTTTAATGACCAATGCAAATCCGGCGGGCATTAGTGTTCACAAATCAATGTATGTATAAAGCCACGAGTTGAATAGCTATTTTAGTATAATTAGACATTCATAAAAACAATACATAATTTTCCATCATTTTGTCCTGTCCAGCTTTCAACTGTAACGAGACATCTTAATATTCACGTTTTCTCTTTCACTCCCATTTTTAGTGCAATCATTCAACTTTAAAGAAAAAGGAGCAAATTTTCAAATTTCATTTGCAAACAAACACTTTTAATTTTAATAAACAAACATAAATTTTTTTACAGGTTCTTTACGATGGTAAACTATCCAATGCTATCGTCTTCATGTACAACCCAGTAGCCACGGATGGTCAACTGTGTTTACAATCATCCCCAAAGGGAAATGTTTCATATTTTGTACATACACCGCATGCTCTTATGTTGCAGGTGAGTTTCATTCTTCAACAAAAAAAAAATAATAATAAAATAGATACGTGAACTATGACCTGACTCATGAAAACCAGTATACATAAATATATAAATAATGGCAAAACATAAAGGTGGTTTTAGTACTGGTATTAAAGTTTGTTGTAAAAACAGATCCAAATCGATTGAAAAGAAATGAACATTTCTCCAGAAATGTGTATAAGGATGAAGAATTTCACTAGTTCTCTATGTCGTTTAAAAAGTTAAAATTATTTATACCATTCAGACACGATAATCCATTAATTGGGAATGTAATAATTTCTGCAAATTAAATAGATAGTTAATGCCAATGTCTAAACTACATACATTAATATGAATTATTAAATAAAAAACAGTTTCAAAGCAGGGTGGGTCAAAAATGTAATATTTAAAAAAAAAATAATAAAACGTGTTCTACATGCAATTTTTTTTAGAAAATTCTGATTGAATTGAACTTTAACTTTAAAATGCAGGCACGCTTCAATCAATACAATAAGGTATATTCTTAAAATGTCAGCATTTTGCATACAACAGGTACAAATATATCAAAAGAAAATCATACAAATTCTTGTAAGTGTTATATACAAGATGTTGGCATTTTAAAACTATGTACTTTATTTTTATTATAAAAACGGTTCTGAATTGTCAAATTAAGTGAACTAAGTGATACTGTGGGAGAAATAAGAAAATTCTTACTTCACCAAATGTACATAAGTACACACGCTCTCTTTACTTGCATTTATAGGTACTATGTATAAGGCAAGTTATGCATTCGTAAAAAACATTTTTTTTTCTAACATTCAAACATGACATTACGATCATGGACAACACCTAATAAGTGGGTCCCCCAATTTCGTCTGTCTGTCTGTCTGTCCTCGAGTCCGCAATTACTTAATCTTTGTAGATATTGTTTTTTCAGTAATATACCAACACGTTTTTTCGATTTTTTAAGATGACAAATAACAGTAGATCACATATATTTTTTTTTTTGAGCCAAAAACGAATACCTATTTTATTTTTCTTAAAACGGCACCTTCGACTTTAAAAAAAAAAAGTTCATTAATGAAGGAAAAAAGGTACCTTTCGGTAATTTTTTTTTTTGGAAAAAAATGGTAATTTTTTGTACCTCTAGTAGAACCATTTTTATTGGTTTTCCACTTTCTGGGAAACGGTTGACTTGATGTTTTGAAAATTTTTCCGCAGAAGCTCGTAGAAAGTTAAAAAACTATTGTAAGCCAATATTTATTTTAATTTTTTTTTGGAATTTAAAAAAAAAACTTGTTTTTTTGAAAACTTAATGTTTCGAAAACGACTCAATGGATTTTTGCAAAACTTTGTATTTGGTAGTTTCTTTGACATTTTCTTGAATAGTTAAAAAAAACTATTTTCCTAAAATAAAAAACGACGGTACCTTTAATACAAATGTTAAAAAAGCGTTAAGCAAAATATGTATTTCTCAAAGAATTTTTGAAAAAAAAATGTGTTTTCTTAACTTAGTACAGTCCACTTTCAAAACTAAACTTTTAAAAATATTTGTTTTGCGTACTTATTAACGGTACTTCCCATAGAACAGCTTTTCATATTTTCGACTTTCTAAACATTGGATGGACCGATTAAAATAATTTTTTTATGCGAATGCTCCCTAAAATTGTTAATAAAACTGCATACTCTAATTTTCAAAAAAAAGTTGTATTTTTTTAACTTCTGAATTTTTTTGAAATGTGAATTTAATATGGATATTAAGAATATCTGCAAAAGCTTAACTATGTGTATTATCCATTTATTTCTACCTTATTATCGGGTTTTCCTTTTTACCTTTTTTTACGTACGTCACTGTATACACAATGTATACATTTATATATATGTACTGTACACGTATATTTGTCTGTAAATTTTTACATGAATCTTATGTATGCATATTGCATGTCTACCCACCTACATCCTTCATTTTCATTATGATAAGTACATATTGACATACCTAGGTTCCATCCATGTACATAATTAAAATCCATAACCTAGATTTAAATATAAATTTGCGGGTGCCTATGTAACTTTTCCTTGAATCATCCATTCGACAATTCATTATACTATGAATCAAGGTTATCTTAATTACATCGGCTTTAAACCTGCATAGGATAACTAGATTATCTACCTACTAAGCAGCATCAATGTTTAGCTTCCTTAAAGTTGTTAGCTACAAAAGCAAGTTCGTACGACCCGTTTTATCTACGTGAAACGTAACATACCTTTCTTAATAATATGTATGTTGAAAACAAAACAATGGCAGATTGTATACCATAAACTCAAGAGAAAAATTAAAAATCTTCTTTTAAATATGGACGAGTCAAGAAAAATGCAAATTTATAACAGTTATGACAATTTTATAACAGTTGTTCGTCCTTAAAAGTTTTAAATATTCATAGCGCAACCCACCAAGCTTAAGAAAACAACTAATTTTCGGAAGTCGAATGCACTCTTACATGTTCGCATAAGCTATACTTTTCTGTCAAACTGTCATACTGTTGGCATGTCTCGATACACGTCCTTCAAATATACTAATTTTATATTAAGAATATTTCGATGTATTAGACCACTTTATTCCAGTTATTGCTTAAATAAATATAAATATTTTCAATATTCTTAGCCATCTGTTAACTCAATTGAGTTTTTTAAATATTATAAATAATTACAGAAAATTAATTTATAGTCAGAAAATATTTTTTGCTTATGTCAGTTTTAAACCTACATGGAAAATAACTATTTTGACGTGAATGAATAATCATTGCACAAGTAATTCATTTTCAACCAAATTTGTATTATTTTGCATTCTATGTAACTGGTGAATTCCACCTACTTTGAAAACACGGTAGAAACACCATAAATTATTGCTCTCGTTATCTGAAAAAAATAAACATAAAACAAAACCAAAGAGTCAAAAAGAATGTATTCTCCTATTTTATTTATTGATACACAACTGCAGTAATGCTCTTAACTATGCATCAGAACATGAACGAACAACATCAAATTTATGACACATTTGCACACCCCGGTGCAGTAACTATAGTAGTAACAGTAGCAGTGCAGTAGTTCTAATATTTTACTTTTTCTTATATCTCATTTTCTTTATCCATGATCCCGTACCGTGTATCTTGTGCTCTATATAAATAATGTTGGTGTGAATCCTTTTCACTGTATGGAGCAGGACGTTAAAGCTGTTGTAACACATTCGATACACTGTACATTGAATTCCATTGGGGGTATTCAAGTACTGTTTCCATTATTCTCACAACTTGATATGGCACATGAAGGATGCAGCGATGTGAAGCGTGATCCCACGTTATGGTAAGTGCTCTAAGCGAACTCTTTTTCCTTCTATTTTGTATGATATCTATTATTACCTTACATATACTTATAGTTACTATGTAATTTTTTTGTTTGTATTTCCTTGCGAAACATCCCTATTTGCAGTTCGAAACTATTGGGTTTTATATGTGAATTGGTGGAAACATCACAAACTGTACAACAACACATGATACAAAATCGAGGATTTCTGGTGATTTCGTTTATGTTGCAGCGATCCTCGAGGGAACATTTGACGCTGGAGGTTTTGGGTTCATTTCTGAATTTGACAAAATATCTAGTGACGTGTTTGTCGGCGAATAGTGATTTGCTCCTTAAACAGGTAAGTGGAAAGAAATAAGAAAAAACTGAACGAAATACTTTTATTTTATTTTTTAAATACTGTCTGATTGTAAGGAAATGAGTAAATAAAAAACGGTATGCCACAAGGGAGTGTTTTTAGGATTGAACTGTTTAAGATGCTCTTTTTTTCCTTCTTCGTTTGTTAAATTTCTTGCTTGGATAAGGTTCTGAAATCTTATTGTATTGTGGGTAGTAATATTAAAAAGAAACGCTCAGTTGTTGGTCTCATCTATGAATGCAGATTTAAACAAAAGTAAAAATTTATTAAACAGAACATTCAAATATTCGTACCATTTAAAAAAAAATAACTAATTCCTCCTTGTTTTCTTGCAATCACTCAAATAATAAATAAATACAAAAAATTCCACATAATACATAACAAATAGCATGTTATAATTTTATGTCCAAATATGATACTTAATTAAATTTATTGTTAAATGTTTGATATTGAACGAAAAAGAAATAATTAATAAATTCAGAATTGAAATGCATGACATTTTATATTATTGTTAAGATTTTATGAGATGGTTGTTTCCTTATCTATAATCTCTATGTATTTTTTTAAGAATGTTTAATCTAAATTTTTTATTTATTATTTTTATTTTATTGTATTTTTTACAGTTCAACTTGGGCTTTCGCTTGAATTATAAACGAGTAAAGGTTTAACTATATTTTTTTTAACCCTGTTTTTTTATATAAAAATTAGTTTTTTATTATTTATCAAGTGTGGTGAAAAAAAAAACATTTTTTTTCTCATTAAAATTCATGCATTTTAAAATATACATAATTTAGTGACACGTCAATCAATTACAAAAGGCCGTTAATAAAAGGTTAGAAACAAATTAAATTCAATTCTTGTGATCAAGCAGTTTCTGGGTTCTTTCAAGATTTCTTTCTTTACTCAAAAATTGTCTTGAAAATTTAAAAAAAAAATCACTTTTCCCTGCAGTTTTCTGTATAGTTGTGTGCTATATTTACTTTATTTTCATTAAGAAACATTTAACCCCAACACAAGAAAATCGCTAATCGGTCGGAAAATTGCTCACAAAAATTATTGTGTTCAAACAAAAATAAATGATCTCAGAGAAATTTTTTTTACCTAGTGCAAAATGGCGCCTAAGCTTTTCGTTTTCAAGCGTTGTTCTTTATCTTAGCAGTATATACAAAACTCTAGAGAATTTGCATTGGGACTTGGATACTTCGTTCAAAAATATTGGCAACACTGTAAATTCAATAAAATTTCTAAGCCAGTTTCTTGCCAGTAAGACTTCTGAGTTTTCCATATAATTTATCGATAACTTAATGATACTATTTATTTTTGCATTACCATTTTTCTCAGGACTTAGGGAAAGTCCCATAAATGATCTGAGCTTGGCCAAGTCCAAATTAATTTAGTTATTGCTTTATGACAAAAAGCATAGTCCCGAAGTTGTTTTCACAATCGCTCATTATTAGTAGTTATCGATTGTAATTTTCCGATTAATCGATTCAATTTGACAACCAAATGAGTTACCTTTATAAATGACATTATTATGGCATTTCTGGTAGTCTAGTACATATTTTGAATTAAATCTGATAGACTATAGGCTTGGCATATAAAGCAGGCAACTGCATCATTGACGTTTAATTCTGACAGCCACTTTTTGATATCTTGTAAATAAAAATAAATAGCAGATATAGGTATTGTAATTTAATTATTAATAAATTGTCGTGTTTGGATTTAGTTTACCAAGAGTAAAATAAATAATTATACCTTATACCTTAATTCGTGGAATGACATTACAAATTAAATATTATAGTTTTTAGTTTTATTCGATGTTGCATCAAAATTGTGTTTTGTTGTTTGGTTTCTTTTGAGAGTGAGTGTTAATATCAATCAGAAGTAGGCTTTTCCATTTTTTGATTTGAAATTTTCATAAAGTAAAAAAAAATAACCACTTTTTCCTCTTTTATACTTTCTTCTTCTACTTTTTCACTAAAAAAAAAGTTCTACCAGGTGAATAAACGCCCCGTTATGTTTGTATATGTTGTTACAATTTTTTTTATTTTTATTTATGTAAGGAAAGATTTTTCTTTGAAAAATCTGTTTTGAAAATGTTGCTTCCGTATATATATAATGTGTATCGGTACATTCGATTTTTTTTTATTAAAAGTTTAACTTGGGCTGATCTCATAATCTACTTTAAATTATTTAATGTATCCGAAACAATTTTGTTAAAATTTAAAAGCGCTTGTATTTTTTTCATTGTATTTGCTTACGTAAAAGAGCTTCGTTAAAATCGCTATGTACATATAGCTTATATATTATAGTTTAGGTGCTTAAATTAATTTAGCAAAAAAAATATATTTGTTCATGTTCATAATACTAAGGGAAAAAAAAATCTAATCAAATAAAAAAAATAGAAAATATTTTTTTATTTAAAAATTCTGTAATCATTAAAATTTATGGAAGTGGTATGGATTTCAATATTTAGTTAAAATTTCTAATGAATAATTATAAAATGACAAACAAGTATAGGTTAGGTTAGGTAAATGGTCTGCCAGTTGATCTTGCTACCGGCACACTTAGATCAGAATAGATCCATTGTGATATCCCAGGAATTTTTCCTTATATGGCAAAGTGCTGGACAATGACACAAGAAGTGAGAGGTGTCCTCATGTTCGTCTTCGTCATTGCAGCCTCTGCATAGATCATCGTTGCTTAGCCCCATTTTATTATTGTGGTAGCCGAGAAGATTGTGTCCGGTTAGTATGCTTTAAAGAGTTCGAAGGGAATTTTTGTTTATGTGGATGGTACTTTCTATTCTTTTCTTGTCGAAGTTGGGCCATAGTTTCCTGGTTGTGGCACAGGTGTCGAGCCAATTCTATCTTTCGTTGGCTTTTGAAAGAATCTTCTTTCCAATGTTCTGTTTCGTGACACAGAGTGGGATTTTAATCGACGGGTCTATTTGGGTAGGATCAAGTGTTGAACCCTTCCTTGCCAGTTCATCAGCTCTCTCGTTGCCCGGTATATTACTGTGACCCGGGACCCAGCAGAGTTTAATGTTATGCTGCGTGCCAAGAATTCTTAGCTCTTCGCTACAGGTAGCTACAAGCTTCGAGTTGGTAACTGCGGTAGAAATCGCCTTAATTGTTGCTTGGCTGTCAATAAAAAAGGTTATGGTATTTGGTATCTCCAGTCTCGACACGTACTTAGCAGCATTTTTCACTGCGAATACGTCAGCTTGGAAGGCACCACTTTCGTCAGGAAATCTAGCGGAGTTAGCTACTTTAACGTTTTCTTAGAAGAAACCGGCACCAACCCCAGTGTCCATTTTCGAGCCGTCGGTGTAGATAGTTATTGACGACTCATGATGGAGTTCGTTGTTTAGCCATACTTGGCTATTAGGGAAATAGGCTTTGAATGGGCGATCAAAGTCCAGTTTTGGTGGCATGTAGTGTGTGCACACATTGTTGCCTATAATTCTATGCAGAATCTGAGCATGTCCTATGTGGTTAGTGTTCCAGACGTTAGTTTGGCTTAGCCGTAAGGAACTGTTTGCTGCTGGTTCTTGTACGTATAGGTCAATGGGCTTTTGGTTGAGTATCCAATCACGCTGTGGGAGTACTTCTCATTGCTCCAGTACCTATACAAGCCATTCTTTGTATTTTTGTTAGGTTTTTTAGCTTCGTGGGTTTTTCCAGTGCGTTCCACCATACAAGATTACCGTATATAAGTATAGGTCTAACGATTGCCGTATACATTCACATGATAATTTTAGGATTAGGGCCCCAGCTTTTACCAAAAATCCTGTTGCATAAATAGAATGCGATCATTGCTTTGTTAGCCCTTTCTTTGATGTTTGGACCCCAGTTTAATTTCTTATCTAGGATCACACAGAATATTTGGCTTGATCTGAGATATTGATGTAATCCCATCTATTATGGGTACTGAAAAAATTGTTTTTTTCCTTTTATTTGTAAGCAGGACCAGCTCAGTTTTATTAGGGATTAACCGTTAAACCACATTTTTTTTTGCCAAATTAGAGACTTTGGTTAAAGCGCTATAAAGTTGTGCACATATAGTGCTTGGGAATTTACCTGTCGCAAGTAGAGCTAAGTCATCAGCATATGCGAATACTTTGACCCCACTATGTTTAAGTTTAGTAAGTATACTATTCATTACAAGAATCCATAAGAGTGGCGATAGAATTTCCCCTTGGGGAGTTCCTCTTGACACTGATACCTTTACTTGGGTTCCATCAATTTCACTGAAGATCTGTCTATTCCTTAACATGCACATGATCCAGTTTATGATTGCATTATCTGCTTCAAGAATTATAAGGGTGGGTTCCACTGCGCTACTCTTAACATTGTTGAATGCTCATTCAATGCCTAGAAAAGCAGCAAGTGTATAATCCTTGTCATGAAGTGTTTTTTACACACACAAATAAGTATACTACTAGGATGGTTTAAGTTACAAGAAATCAAAATACACGACCTTAAAAAATAATTTTATTAAATAACAATTCGTGTTTTTTTGCATTTGGCAAAAAAGTCGAACTCGAGATTTTAATGAAACTTGACTTTACGAAAATAGGGATCACCACAAACAGTCCATTTGTCTGCCCGACTGTCTGCAGAACTATCTAGAGCTGCAGCGATTTTCTTCAAACTTGGTATTTAAGCATTTTTGGCGTTTGTCGCAAATAGATTTTTAAATCGTTACACGGTAGCTGCCATTTAATTTTTTCTATCATCTTACTTATCTCAAAAACGGCTCTGACGATTTAAATTTAAAAAAATCTGTGCACTATTATAGATAAAGTCTACATTTATATTTTTTTATTAATGGTACCTGAAATAAAACCATTTTTTTATTTTCGCATTTCTCAGAAACGGCTTGAAGAATTTCGATCAAATTTTGTATATATGTAGTAGGTTCTCGAATTCAAAATTTGAATTTTTGAAAAAAAATCATAATTTTTTTTTTTTTTTGGAAAATTCAATATTTCGAAAACGGGTGGATGATATTTTTTGAAATAATGGTTTTAAATTTGTATAAAATAAAAGAGTTTTTGTTTATAAAAATGTAAGTATAAAACAACTTTAAAAACATATTTCACGTATATCCAGTCGTGCATTTTATTTTAATTTTAATTTAAAACCTTTTATGTTTGAATGTTTTAAGATATTTCGAGGTTGAGATTGAGGCCGAGTTATCTCCTGAAACATGTGTTAAGCGTATAGTCAATTTAACCCACCAACATTGTTGAGATAGATTATATTTTTAAAATGAGCTTAATCCATTAACACCCAAGGGTATCAAAAATTTAAAATATTTTATTTTTGTCGAATTTACTGTTTATTGAGGTTATATTTAAGGCATTTGTATATAAAAAAAAATATTTAAAAAAATGTATGTTGGAGGTTATGAAGGTGTACTTTATATAATGGGAAACATGTATATCATATTAATTTTCATTGCTAGGAAAATTTTTAAAACAATCTTTCTGGATACATAATGTTACATAAAACATTTCACAGCCATTTTGACCTGAAATGACACTGGCAATATCAGAGTTGATTTGGTAGTTTTCTTGGAAAGTGGGAACCTGGGCTCTCTGCAATGCTTCGTTTGACAGTAAGTCTTGGATGTGGTTATTAAAGTGTGAAATCGTATTTAATGGAAAGTTATTGCTCTTTTGAACTCAAGTTGATCGCCCCTGTAGTTATTTACTAGTTTCTCCTTAGTGTTCGATTTGGTCGTAATTAGTGGTCATTGTAACGACCATGTTGACCTTCCTTTTTACAAAGAGCAATTTATTTGTCTCATCAAAATGGTGATCAAAAGTTCTACTTTTCTTTTTTTGAAATTCTTTATTGTAAGGCAGAGGACATGTTTTAATCGATAATCCCGAGCTGTTCCAGATGCTCTAATTTGTTTCTCTTTCAAAATCTTCAGGAGTCCATAGCTAGTTAAAAAGTCATCAGAAATAAACAGCATGGTCACTTGGAAAATCAATATTTTTTTGTAGGTCAAGAACCACTCTTTTGACCCTAACGGTAATGCTTTTAAACAGGGCTTTACATTTTTAGCTCCCGAGTAAATTTCAAATTGATACATGCTACCATCTTTACTTAAAAGCATCCAATTTTTGAACAGGAATCTCACAGGCTTTCCTCAAATATGGTTTGGCTAAAAATAAGTTGTCTCACCTCGGTATCAAACAATTTTTAAAAACTTCAATCTTGTTAAGTCCAACCAAATCTGAAGCACATTTTTGGATTCTACCCAGAAAATTCTTTGTTCGTTAAAATTTTGTTGTTCAAATGGAGTTTGTCCGTACAGGTGGTAGTGTAATCAACTTCTTCTTGACGAAATGTCATCATCGCTGTCGAAAACTTCGTCGTCTGCGCTAAATAAGATTTCATAAAAATTTCAACGTCACCTGGAACATCTTGTGGTAACTCTGCTGCCATTATGTTGTCTTCATCCATGTCCTCTTCGTTCGTAACATAGCCCACCGTTGGTGGAATCATGACAATATCAGCGTTGACTATCTCCGTATTATTATGCATTTATTCTAGGGCAGAATCGAAATTGTGAAATCGTTTTCCATAGAAGTGTTTAGTAGGAATAGTTTTGAAATCCATTTTGGATACGAAAAATAAAATGTATACGTGATCCCATTGTACTTTTTAAAGTACATCTATGTACCTCTAACGTTGCTAAACTCAATAATGGCGCAAAATTTTAAACAACCCATTGTTAAGGGCTTAACATTTTACTAGTTAGCAATTTCCTAAGTGCTTATTGATTGAATAACTATTTCAAAATTTTTAAACCTTTTCTAAACTAGCAAATTGCTAATTATGCAGAAAGCTGAGCATTTGTAGGGCTTGAATTTTGATGAACACAATTATTGTGGTTATGCGTTGTAAATTAATTATATGTTGATGAAAACCCAACATGTGCTCTAAAAAAGTATTAGTTATTTCTATTTTCATCATTTTATCTTCATTATTTACAAAAAAAAAAACAAAAAAATTTTGTGCACCAGCAGGACTCGAACCTGGGCACCCCGCGTGACAGGCTGATATACTATCAGATTTCTAAATGGATTTAGCAAATTGCTAAAAGTTAAAGTAGCCATTCCGTGTTTTTAACTTTAGTAAAATGTTAAAATCGTTCAAAATTAGCTCAATCATCTTTTTAGCTTAGTAAAATTCTAAAAGTGGCTTTAACATTTTACTAAATCGTTTAAGATTTTGCGCCAATATGTATATACCGAAATAATGTCAAGACTTGATTTTTTGAAACCTATATATATTTATTTTAAAGGAATATTACAAAATATTGTACAATATTTGATTTATGGATTTTTTTTTGTGAACAAAAACTTTTTGATGGAAGCTAAACGAAAAATATTTTGAAATTGTTTTCGCAAAAAAAAAAATGGCCAAAAATTTACTGCGATTAAAAAAAAAATATATACACGAAAAAAATTGAAAAACCTTCAATAAAGTGAAAAAATATATAAACTTGTCATTTTATTTTCATACCATACTTTTACATGTCCATAAATTGAATTTATTTTACCGTACTTTAAAAAGTACAATGGGAGAGAAATTAAAAATTAATATATTAATTAATAAGCAGGGCTGGCTCCCCTCGTTCGACCATACCTACAGAACAACTGTGTATCTACGAGATCAGTCCAAAACTTTTATTTTTTAATGCGTGGATTGTGTGGTGTTCTAGAGTCATCTACCTCATCATTTTTATTTATTTTGTATAAAAAACATTAAGATAAATCAGTAGGATACGGCAGCTGATATTATTAAAATACGATGATCCCTTCTCGAATATGCGAACATCCTTCATTAAACCTCATCAATTTTATTCTTGGATTTTCATTTGCACAGAGACCATACAGCTGGCATTTTATTAAGTTATATTTACACTTTAATTTATCTTACATATTAAATATTAATTATATATGTACATTGTATTGTTTGTCGTATCAGTAATTTATAAATTAAATTTAACAATTCGAATGAATGAAACTTCATTACAATAGTCACATCCATCCATACACATTGTAATTCATTTTAAAACAAATGAACACACGCCTTAATATGGGTCTCATTTGGCTCATTTATTATACAGTTATACAGTTTTCTTTTTTTAATTTTCTTTTTCCACATTTAAAGCATTTAATTATATTTTTCTTACCTTAATTATGCAACTCCCATACCATATTCACCGGACCGATTTACCTGCAGCCCATCATCCCATCATTATCACCGACATCCTTATTGCTTAAAGGACTGACGTATTAATGTCTTGTTAATGAAGGCCGTTCATAATAATGAATTATTGTCATTGAGTGACAGAAGAGAGGGGAAGGATGCTTGTGATGATTATGTAACCATCAAAATTGTCGTTAATTATGTAAATAACGTATAAGATTGAAGTTAGTATGATGAAAAGGCACTGAGTACGGACATTATAAAACAGGGATGCCACTTTGCTGCAATTTTTTGCAAAAAAAATCTCCAGTTACAAGATCAAATTTATTGAAATTATTTCTAGGCTGTTTAAATAATGTAAAATTGTCCTAAGATAATTATAACAGCATATTTATTTGAGGTTTTGCTGTTGTAGTTTATTATATCTTAATATGTTAAATGGTACAAAGTTTTATTGAAAATTTAAGTTAAGAAAATGATATTCTGAACGTATATTAATGGCAATTAATTTGATTTTTATTATTATCCAAATTCTTTTATAGGAAAATGTGCAATCTATTGAACTTTTTTTTAGAGGTGGTAACACTGTTGCTTAAAAAGTGGGTAGATAAGTAAGAATCATTATTTTTACTTGCGATTATAAGGCAAGTCATACATTCGTAAAAAAAATTCTAACGATCAAACATGATATTACGATCATAGAGAAGCCTAAAAAAGTGATCGATAAGAAATGCCTGTCTGCCTGTCTGTCAGTCTGTCCATCTGTATGTATAACGAGTTGCAGCCGGAACGGCTTAAGCGATTACTACTCAGAGGGGAAATTACAATTCTATGTTTAGGCCTAAAAATAACTGTACCTGCCATACAAGCATTAAGGAAAATCTTATTTTTCTCGAAAACGGCTCCAACGATTTTGATAATAATTTTTGAGAATTTTTTTTTTTTTGGTATTAGCTATCATTTGATCATAACCAAATTTACGGGAAAAGTCTATTAACAGTACCTTCCACATAACGGTTTTTTTTTAATTTTTAGCTTTCTCGGTAACTTTACATTAGATTTCTGGCAAATTTTATATCTGAAAAGATATAGGTAGCCACACTAATTCAACATATCAACATTTTCAAAAACTTTTTCTTTCTAATTAAAATTAATTTTTGACGTTTTTTTTTTCGAAAAATCAATGGCGCAAAATTTTAAACGATTTAATAAAATGTTAAAGCCACTTTTAGCAATTTACTAAGCTAAAAGATGATTGAGTTAATTTAAAACGATTTTAACATTTTACTAAAGTTAAAATCACGGAATGGCTACTTTAACTTTTAGCAATTTGCTAAATCCATTATGGAATCTGATAGTATATCAGCTTTGCACGCGGGGTGCCCTGGTTCGAGTCCTGCTGGTGCAAAATTTTTTTTTTGTAAATAATGAAGTTAAAATGATGAAAATAGAAATAACAAATACCTTTTTAGAGCATATGTTAGGTTTTCATGAACATATAATTAATTTACAACGCATAACAACAATAATTGTGTTCATCAAAATTCAAACCCCACAAATGCTCAGCTTTCTGCTCAATTAGCAATTTACTAGTTTAGAAAAGGTTTAAAAAAATTTGAAATAGTTATTCAATCAATAAGCACTTAGGAAATTGCTAACCAGTAAAATGTTAAGCCCTTAACAATGGGTTGTTTAAAATTTTGCGCCAATAGTTTTAAACCTAATCAAAAAAAAAAATTATTTTAAATTTTATAATGAAATATCTATATATATAATGACGTATATTAATAAGCTCTAAAAAATTGTTTTCAAAAAACTTAAAATAAAACACAGGATTTCATCAAAATCCGCCCTACAATTGCCGAGATACTTTTTTATAAAATTTTCATTGATCCATGGCATCTAATGGCGTCCTTCGTTTTTTCGATAAACTGAATAAAGTGATTGTTTTGGCAGTTTTTATATATATATATGTAGGTACACATTACCCTTCTAATTTACATAATTAAATTACCATTCCTTGAATCATGCATTCGACAATTCATTATAATAAGAATCAAGGTAATCTTACGTACCTCGGCTTTAAACGTGACCAAGCTGACTAAACTACACTACCTATACCTACTAGCAGCGTCAGTGGTTAGCTTCTACTTTACACTAAAGTTGTCAGCTACAAGAGCAAGTTCGTACAATCCAGTCGTGCATTTTATTTTTGTTCATCATTTGTTGTGAAAATTTTAACTTGACGGTTCTGTTCAATAAAGACTGCCAAAACCGCCCTTGGCGGGGCGCTTATGTAACGCAATGGTATCTGCTTACATTCTGACGACAAATTAATGAGTGATTGATAATAATAATAATTTTAACTAGATATATGCCAGTAAGACCTAAGGTCTTTTAAATGCAACCTTAATTGCAAGGCAATAGTTAGAAGGAATAGAAAGATAGGAAAGAATTTTTGATTTGAGGTATTTACTATCTCATTATTTAAACGGGCTATGTTAGCAATCAAGCACTATATCCACTGCGCTCTTGCCACCCACTACTGTAATTTTCCACAAAATTATCCGTCCTTTGAACAACCGACGGAAAAATTATGGTGTTACGATTTCCATATAGTTATGGTTTTACAGCATTTTAGAAGTTATCCAGAGATTTGTGAATATGGAAAGGCTTACTGCAAGGTATAAAAGTCTAAAATTAATTCTGCATCAATTGATATTTTTGACAACCGTAATAGGGGTCCTTAAGAATATTCCTGTACTTCCGCCAAGTATTGATTGAGGTAGAGGCTTATGGATGGATGGATTGACCGTTTTGATTTATCGATATCAGGCGGCCAGAAACAACTCAAAACAAATTCAGACGGAAGAGACAGGAAAGGCAATTTTTTACACGAAAATATTGGCGGCCGCATTGGTCTCAGTAAAAAGATACAAAAATATTTCAAGTTTTTATTGAAAAACCTAGAATATTTCAAAATTTAGATTTAAGGATATTTTTTGCAAGAAGCCCGAGTACTTATCATGTCGAGAAGGAGATTTAATTATACGACATCCAGGCCGAAACAAATACGACAAAAACATTTTGAAAGGCAAGAATG
Source organism: Philhelius pedissequus (assembly GCA_910595825.1). Taxonomy (NCBI): domain Eukaryota; kingdom Metazoa; phylum Arthropoda; class Insecta; order Diptera; family Syrphidae; genus Philhelius; species Philhelius pedissequus. The sequence continues at coordinate 76,157,181 of OU343162.1, forward strand.
AACCTTAAGAGCGCAAAAAAAATAAAAAAAACATGTTTTCGGGAACAAGTCAGTTCGCCAGTTAGTTATTATTATTCTTCTAACACGAATTATTATTCCTCTTTGCACATACCCAAGTGATGTCAATAAGAAATAAAATTGTTCTCCAAGATAAGCATCTATCAATAGCAACCCCCTTTCCTTCAGTTTCTTAACGCTCCATTAATGAAGAGCTTCCCTTACACTATTTATACTTCTTTACATGTTGACGGTGTTCATATTGAAATCACTCCACCGGCGGCCAATTTATATTGTCGTCTCTCTCGTTGCCGATAGAAAGAGTCCTCCTCATTTAACTGTCACAATTAATGGCCAGCGAGATAAGATAATTAAATTTCAAAATAATTCGGTGGAGTGATTTTAAATCGATCTCTTGTCCTTTTAGTTTTTTAAGTTCAACTAAAACTCATTTCAAAATGTCATGCATTTTCAAAAACTGTATAAACCTTGTTAATAATTATAAATTAAATTCAGTTTACATTTTATACATTATTTAAATATTATATCCTTTTCTTAAAAAAAATATATATACATTTTTAAAGTTCGGTGTGAAATTTTTTGTGCATTGATATTTTGTTTTAAATGTTATTGTTAATAAGAAAAAAAATTTTGATGTCCGCTTGCTGCATGCCAAAAATATTATTTTCATTTTTTTTACAAAAATGAAAACAACAAAAAAAAATATCCAAAATCGGCTTGTGGCAGGACAGAGGTGTTACACAACTAATGGATAGCTATTCTGTTTCTCATTTCTAACATGGCAGCTGCTCGACCATGTCCTTTTCAATCCATCGCTATGGATCTATACACCAGCAAATGTTCAAGCACGACTCTATTCATATTTAGCTACAGAATTTTTGAGTGACACACAAATCTATAGCAATGTTCGTCGGGTCAGTACTGTCCTGCAGACAGTGCACACATTAAAATATTATTACTGGGTTGTGAATCCTCGAGCTAAGAGTGGTATCATTCCAAAAGGATTAGGTAAGTTTGGTCGAAAATTCACAATGAAACAAGCGAATACAGAGACAGTTATCAATTGTTGTAATATATAGATGGACCACGACCAGCCCAAAAGGATATCCTTGCGATACGTGCTTATATTTTATTGTTTCTAAAACAACTGATTATGATAGGCAATGGAGTTAAGGAAGACGAACTACAAAGCATATTAAATTACTTGACGACCATGCATGAGGTAAGATTAAATTTTAAATTTTCAAGTAATATTGAAAATATAGAAAAAAAATTAAAAAAAAAACAGGACGAAAATCTGCACGATGTCCTGCAAATGTTAATATCTCTTATGTCCGAGCATCCAAGCTCAATGGTACCTGCTTTTGATGTTAAACATGGTGTTAGATCTATATTTAAATTAATGGCTGCCGAGAGTCAATTGATAAGACTACAAGCATTGAAGTTACTAGGATTCTTTTTGTCGCGTAGCACACACAAGTACGTATCCCTTATGTATGTTGATATGGATCGGGTGGTCTAGAAATTTTGAATAGAGTTATCTTTTATTTCGAAAAAAAAAATATAATAATTTAAATGGCTTTAAAAAAATTGGATATACAGAATTTATCTCTCTCTCTAGGGCTGAATTGTTTCAGGCAACTCAGCCAGAATGTCTTTAAGCGATTGAAAGCGTAGTAAATCTAAAACGTTGGGCGCCACTTCGCTTTTTAATTTAATTTTAGAATAAAGAATTGAAGCTTAACACCTATCCCTTTAAACGTTATCTTGATATCTATCCCAAAAAAATGCCCGCGTTGGGCGCCACTTTAGTTAAACTGAATTTTATAACTTACGCCTATTATCTTATTTTTTGTTTAACCAAGAAATTCAAACAGTTTAAGAAACGACATCCAAACGCCCCACCGCATTTGCATGCTATCCGTTTTTAGCATTTTCCAAAAAATAAAAAAAAATGAAAGCTAATTTTCACAAAAAAAAAAAAACATAAAATCTAAGAGTGAAAGAAAATGAAACTCTACAATTTTTCCAGGTCACCTATGATCACAATTTTCTCGTACGTATAATAATATATATATATATATTTTTTTTAAATATTACATACACATTTTTCATTGGAGATTAAAATTTTTATTTTTTTCTTCTCTTTCCTATCAACGTTTCATTTTGCAGACGAAAGTACGATGTTATGTCACCGCACAATTTATATACCCTATTAGCTGAACGCTTATTACTTTATGAGGAGTCGTTGTCCCTACCAACATATAATGTCCTTTATGAAATTATGACCGAACATATATCACAGCAAATCCTATATACAAGGCATCCGGAGCCTGAGAGCCATTATCGACTGGAGAATCCAAGTAAGTATTTTTTTCCATAATATTTCTTGTAGGGATTTTTTTTATTTTTTGAAATAAGTTAAAAAGGATATTTTCTATTTTATACTCGTATAATGAATTTATATTTTCCCCTTTTATTTTTGAGGTAGGTAGTGTATTAGTTTAGGTAGAGAAATAAATATGAGTTCTTAAAAGTTTTTATCCATAGAAGTTTGGGTAGGGTTAGAGAGGGGTGGGTTACCTTCATGCTCATATATGAAGAAAAATAGCTTTCAGTGAATGAAAAGAGGTAAGTTATTTTGTTTGTAAAAGTGCGGTTGTGTTTTTCTACGTTCTTTGGTTCTATAATTTTTTGTATGTATGGACAATGTCGTTGTCGGAAGACTTATGAGCACTTAGAAAAATGAGATATACCTCATACTTATGTATGTATGTACATAGGTGTGCCATGTCTGAAAATATTGTTTTACTTGGCAAAATTCCGTTTGGTTTAAAGGGAGTATTTTGTTTGCATTAATAGTGAAATTGGTTTCGCAATAACAAAGGTAAATACATGTCCTGCATTTAGAAGGATTAAATGAACAAAACCGAACAATGTTGTCATGTGTGTTTAAAAACACTAAAATGCTTTCCCTATTCAGATATTCTTCCGTGGGTAGGTGCAAAACCTTCAAAAGGCTCTATGAGGACCGAAAAATGCGTGCTCATAGGAGTGTGAGATTCTTACTCTACTAAAAATGCCTCCTCCGCCTGATTGCAACTAAGTTGAAACTTATATAGCAATTTATTTTCAACGCATTTCATTAACGTGTTGCAGGTAACTATCCGCTGATATTTCATGCTTATATACGTAACGCGATTTTAAAGCGGATTCTTGTTTAGTGCACCAGATCGGAAGACTTAGTAATTCGCTGGCTACGGGCGTACTAAATTCAGTGTTATATAATAGCCGTTTTCTATGATTTCGGGCAAATTTTTTTATTTCATCGCGAACCGTGGGAATCCCGAGATCTCTGTGGAGATCTTCGTTTCTAATGTATCAAGGTGCGCTTACAAACGATCTTAGGAGTTTATTTTCAAATGTAAGGTATTTAAATTGGAATCTCGACTACAACCCCAGAGTTGTATACCATAAGTCCAGACAGACTTAAACACCTGCATATACAAAATCAGCTTGTTTTCGATACTTAGAGTGTTTCCCGAGCAACCAGCACATATCTCTGATTTTATTATTTAACTCTTCGCATTTCTTTTTAACATGCGGTTTCCATTTGAATTTCGCGTCTAGAGTCCTTCCGAGATATTTTGGTTCATTAGCAAACGGAACTTGAACCGTATTAAGAAATACCGGTAATCTATTAATTTTTTTATACGTAAAATCTACATGGAATGATTTTACTTCGTTATGCGATATCCGCCATGTTTTAGTCCATTCACTGACATTATTCAGAGCTTTTTGTAATTTAGTCGTAGCATCATTTATCGTTTGGCCAACTGCTAGTATTGCAGTGTCGTCAGCAAACGTGGCTACGATAGTGTCTTCTGTTTGAGGTATATCACGTGTAAATAATAGGTACAATATTGGACCTTAAACACTTCCCTGTGGTACCCCACCCACTATTTCTTTGAGATCCGAGTAATCGTTTCCATGTCTTACTCTAAAAAGTCTATTCTCTAGATATGATTTTAGAAGCGTATAAAGTGCTTCAAGCAGAATTTGTCTTAAGCTTGCGATACGGCTAGGAAGACCGCCGAACAAATTTTCTTTCCTTCAAGAGTTTTCTCAATGACGTCAGTGATCCTATGCACTCGGTCAATTGTTGAATGCTTGCTTCTTAATCCGAACTGATGTTCAGGTATCGCATTTCTCCTATTATTGGCTGCAGGCGCAGAAGTAATATTCTTTCAAAGATTTTATATATTACGGGCAGAAGCCAAATGTGTCCATAAGATTTCTTATCATGTGATGGTTTTCCTGGTTTGAGAGCCAATATAACTTCCGCAACCTTTCATTGGTTCGGGACGTACTTTAGCCTTAGAGTGGCATTTATTATATAAAGAAGATTAATTAACCCTTTGCGAGAAAGCATTTCGAGAACTTCGGGCGTAATTAGGTCATATCCCGGAGCTTTCTTATACTTAAGCTTTCTTATTTTTCTACTTAATTCGGCAATGGTAACATTTCTTGTTATGTAATTTTCCCTTGAGTTAGAACTTATATTTAAATTTTCGTTGAGTAGTTGCCCATCAAAAGGTTTAAATGTGTTCTCCAGGTAATCCGCGAAAACGTTTGCTTTCTCTTTGTCGCTTTTTGCCCATTCGTTTTGATCATTCTTAATAGGAGGCGCTGGGAGCTTTGGTTTCTTCGTTAGTTTAACAGCTTTACAGAGTGTGTAGTTGGATTCTTTTCCTGCTGTCAAGCTTTCAAGATAATTTCCAACTTCAGAATTTTTGAATTCTGCTTATCGTATTTTTTAGTAAATTACACAAACGATTTAAACTAAGCTAATGTTCAAAAGGGTAGATAGGTGCATTCAAGGGGACTCAAACGTCCACAAGCTTTTCTCAAGCTGAGGAGCTCGAGTTTGCTGCCATTTGTTGAGTGCTTTTCGTTTCTCTTTTACAAATCTTTTCTTTCCAGCGGATATTTTAGCTTTAAGCCGCGGCATTGCTCTTTGGTACGGGCTGTTGTTTAATGCGGCTTATTGTTATTCAGATTTGAATGAGTCTGATAATCCATCAACATCATTTGATTTTTCGGGGTAAAAATTAATTGCAAAAGTGAATCCGTTTTTTTTTTGTTTTTTATTTTTTGATATAAAATTACAGACCAGATTTTTAGCCGACGTTACACTTAGCCATAACGTTTGAGTTGCAAAATTAGGGTGGTTCATATTAAAATGGTTTTGATTTACGACCCTCAAAAAAGAGTGTTGATTTTAATTAAAAAATAAAAATAAGTTAACAGCCAAATGTTAGTTAAAATTATACGTAAGCATGTAAGAAAAGAATATTCAAATTCGTATTCTTAGAGACCTACCATTTTGTAACGGTATCTAACAACAAAATTTGTTCATGATGTTTTACTACTACTACGACGATTTGTGTAGGAAACAAATCGGTTTATTGCTTATTTTTATAACAAAACGAGGGCGATGCAGTTTTTTTTTCGAGAATAACGGTTTCGATTGGTAAATTTATATACTGGGTTCTAAAAAAATCTTCAAAGCAGTTATAAGTATTGTACATTACCATATTAGAAAACAACGTTTTTAAAAAATCAATGATGAGAAAACATCGTAGTCGGTTTAGTTTTTGAACATCTTTGAGAATACCCTTTTTTTTCAAAAATGACTTAACCGAATTGAATGAAATGGCTCACAGAAATTGGATCATTATATTATAAATAAAATTATTGAAATCAAATATTTTCAAAATACAAGTTTGGTATTTAAAAAAAGAAAACAGTTTAAGATTCGAAAATTCAAAAACGATATTTTGAGAAAAATCATTCAAACTCAAAAAACGTGTTTGTATAAGGAGTTATTCTTCCCTTAGAAGCTGATTTTTTAAATTTTTTGTATCTGATATAAATATCCTTTTCTAAATGCTTACTTCTTTATGAAATATTTCCTCACTCTCAAAATATTTTTTTTCTTCCATATCAGTGATACTTAAAGTTGTTGCAACCCTAATCCGCCAGTCAAAACAAACAGAGTCCTTAATAGAAGTGAAGAAACTCTTCTTATCCGATATGACTCTGCTTTGCAATAGTAACCGTGAAAATCGTCGGACAGTTCTGCAAATGTCCGTGTGGCAAGAATGGCTAATAGCCATGGCCTATATTCATCCGAAGAACAGCGAAGAGCAGAAAATCTCTGATATGGTGTATTCTCTGTTTCGAATGCTATTGCATCATGCGATTAAGCACGAATACGGTGGTTGGCGGGTGTGGGTGGACACACTTGCCATTGTTCACTCTAAAGTGTCCTACGAAGAATTCAAGCTGCAATTCGCCCAGATGTACGAGCATTACGAACGGCAGAGAACTGATAATATCACAGACCCTGCCTTGAGGCAGGCGCGCCCTATTAGCACGATTAGTGGTTGGGATCGCGAAGAACAGCAGCAACAACAGCAACACGCAATAAGTTCAGAGAGTATTGCAACGACTACAGAGCAGGATGAAAATGAGAAGCCTGCGACTCCAGTAGCTATTGCCATTGAACCAATGATAAGCAATGACGAACAATCTACCGAGGTAGAAGTTCAACTTGAGGGTGTTAAATGTGCCTGCGAAGAAGACGAGGAGCCAAAACCAGATGACAAAACTGAATCGACAGACCAGAATGCCAACACAGATCCCGAAAAACCAATTCAATCATCATCAGTGTCAAATATCACCGATGTCTACAATGCCCAGCTTAAGAATGAAGTTATCTGTAATGGCAACACTACGAATGATCATATTTTGGAGGAAAATGAAGGAGTTGATGATGCTCCCAGTTCTGGCGGGCAAGAAGCCCTTAAACAAGTGCTCGATCTTGAACCTGAAGATTTAGAAGAAGTCAATCTAGCGTCAGGGGAACCTAAGTTAGACGAAGAGAAGATTGTCACCGAAGTATTGGACAATTCAGAGAAATTGCTTAATCATTGTAAGGAAGTCTCAGATGAAATTCTTTTGAAAAATGCTGAAGAAGCAGCTTCGTCTGTTATTAAGGACGAAGAAATCGAATTGGCTGTAAACGAAGTTGTACAGGGTGTTCTGAATATTGAAAAGAAGCAACAAAACTCCACAACACAAGAAACTACAACAACCCCTACCACCGATGAAGAAGCTGACAAAGTCAGCCTTCTGAACTCGAAAAATCTTAGCAATAATAATAATGAATCTGAGTCCATGATAGAAACAAACGACACCACCACAACTACCATGACTATCGCATCAGCCACAATAGACACATCTACAAATACAACCACAATAACAACAACAACAATCGAGGATACCATTATTGATAATCAAAAGACTGATTTATCGTTATCAAGTGCAATACTTATTACAAATAATAATGATAGTAATAACATCAACAATAACAATAACGTAGAAATTGATGCAACCCAAAGTAGCAGTACCACAGACACTAACACAACAATAACAAGCGACAGTACTTGTAATAGTTTAAGCAGTGAAGAGAACACTAGCAGTATTCTAGCAACAACCCCTAGCACCACCGTAACAATATCAGAATCCTCTGAAAGTCCAGCGAAGCAAGAGGAAGTCCATGTAGAAGAACTGGTCCAGGACATAGTCGATGAAGTGATCATAGATTGTCTGGAAGACAATGTGGATAAATCAGACGAAACTAGTACGACACCTAGTACTACAACGGGCGAGAAAAATAATAATGAAATCAAGACCGAAAAGACTGTAGAGGAGCTCGAAGTCCAAGCTAGGGAAGTCATTGATAAAATCCTAGACTCAGCTGCATCAGAGGTGGCTAGTATATCCAATACTGGTGAAACAGAGAGTGAAACAAAAAATGACACTATTGAATCCGAAGTAGAAATTGCAGAAGCAGCAGAAAAAGAACCTGTCATCGCATTGTTGCCAAAAATTGAAGATGAATCATCTTCGTCTACAAAATTAGATGATAAATTACCTACACCGCCAGCAAGTCCAACAAAAGTGCTTGAAGTGGAAGACAAACTAAAGACAACTGACACTGAGGAGGAAGAAACAGCGCCAATAGCAATAGTTACCACAGTTTCCGCTTCAACCCAATCGTCACCACTAAACCAAATCCCTGATGCAACTGCTGATATTGGACTAAATACCGATGAGGTTGTGGGCGAATTAGAGGAAGGCGGTGAAGGAAATACAGTTTATGAAGAACATCATGAGGAAGCAACGGAAATTTTGGAATCGCCGCCACTAGTAGTAGACAGTGCGACACCAAACAATGTGGTCGTGAGTCCTGTTACAGAGGTGGATTCACAAACGCAAACATCACCAGCGGCATCAGCACAAAATAGTCGCACTAATGCCGATGGTTGTATAAATGATGAACAAGAACAACAGCTGCATCAGCAACACCAACAACAACATCAAGAAGAAGGACGAGAACAACCACAAGGACAGCCACAGAAGCGGTCACAACACAGTACGAGCACACAAGTGGAGAACAATCATTTCGGTGAGTTGCACTTTGTTAAATTTCTACATTCATTTCTACATTTCTATATACATCTTAGTTGCTCCCTGTTCTGTTAGTATTGAGGTTATCCTTCAGAATGTATAGTAACTCGAAGTTGTGTTGTTCTTTTATAGACATTATGATGCGGTGTTGGTGGTGGCCGTGGGTACAAATAGGAAGTGCTTAGATAAATAATGTGAAGCTAAGCAGTGAAGTGTCAACTCTGGATTTTGTTAATTTTTTTTGTTTTTATTTTATGCGGGGGTAGAAAGTCTTGGGGAGATTTAATTTTTTTAAGGACTCCATTTCATGTAATGCGCCCTTGTTTCATTTTCAAATTGAAGGATATAACTCTGACAGTGTTAAGTCTTAAGTACTTACGAGAAAATGTACTCATAAAAGTACGAAAGATACAAATATAGATACAGTGAGTTAAATGTTGAAGATGATGGAGCGCCTCTAATTTGAGAATGAGCGAGGGTGTTACAGTTAGGTGGTCCGAGTGTTTATTATGGGTTGACACTTGCATTTTTTAACGTTACATAATTTTTTATATTTAATTATTTTTTTAAAGTTTGTTCACATACATACATATGTATGTCGCCTTGAACTTTTTGAATTTATTTTGAAGAACCCTACTTAGCTACTTATTACTGAAATATCTATTTAATTTAATTGTCCCAAAACAAGACTTAACTTCAAAAAATTTGGCTTAAGGGGATAAGTAAGATTCAATTATCTAATGTTTTCAACTTCTCTGGCGGAATCGTAAAAATTCAGGCTTAAATAATTATACCCTCGAAGAAATTGCGTTGACTTACTGACGTTACCAAAACCACCGTAAATTTATTTTCAACGTACTCCGTAAGTATCTGAATTGCATCACTTGTCCAATGTTGTCCAAAAATGTTTGAAAGTAAAAGTTTTACATTTCAAGGCGTTAACACAGCGATCTTATTACTTTAACGCATCCAAACAACTTTAAATATTTTTGATACGTTCGTTGCGTTGACGCGTCAATATAATTTTTGAGGCCAATAGACGTGAAGTTTCATTTTAAAATATCAGTAAATATCTATAAGTCAACATTTAAATTTGATTAAAAGACGTGTATAACAAATCCGAAATATGTAAACCTCTGCGTTAACGCACCATAAAATGCTTCTGTGTCAATGTTGCGATACCATCAACGCGGGCAAGCGAGCTTTAAGTTGATTTATCGCTTCACCCAAAATAATAAACTCGGTGACCTCGAAATATTCGTGTCAGCTATAATGTCAACTTAGCCGTCCGACGCATTAACGCAGTATTCAGGTTTGACGCGATCTTGTCAACCTTGCGTCACGTCGTAGCTGAACATTAGATTTTGGTTAGTTTTTCAATAGATGAGAGTTACGTTTATGTATATATTTTAGAATATAATAACTCAAGTTAAGACTTTTTAGGGGTCTGTTAAAGCGATTTTTTTTTAAATAAAGGTAAGGTGATTTCTACATTTGAAACGTTTTACCCTATTTACTTGATTTGGGTGCAGCACCATATTGATATCTTGGGAAACTGTAAGACCGATGAATTTGCCAGAAATGGAACTTTAATACCAATTCTACCTAATATGGAGGACTTTGGTATAACTCCACTACCTGCCTGGCTAGCAATGGATCTTAGTCGTTAAAAATGATTGTTGTCTATGAGCAGAATGCATCTTAGCTACGTAATACGCATCATAACTGGACACTGTCTAGTGGGCAGACGCGCCAAAAGAGTTTGACGTTGATGAGGAGGAGGAGTCTATCCCCCACCTTCCCTGTTCTTTATATAACTTCTTCCATATACGTCAATTAGACCTGGAAGAATAAAGCTTTGATGACTCAAGTAATCTAAGATCTAATGTGCGTACGGATCACCTACTTGAATCGCTTCATTATGGGTAATATCTCTTCACTTGGAGCTATCTGTGTGTGTTAACCACTTCAACCAAACCTAACGTTTTAGCCTCTGCGTTAGATAAGGTAGGGAAACAACTTTCGTTAAGGTTTCACAAACAACCTCATTCTGTGTGGTTGTTTTACTTACTTATCCGGCTCCCCATCCGTGGAGGGTCGCTGCCTGTCATATTGCGCTTTTCTATCGGTTGCGGTCCCTCGCACGCTCCCTCCAGTCGTCGAGACCAAGCGCTCTTGCGTCTGTTACCGCCTGCTCCCTGTATTGGAGGTTCGGTCTTCCTGGTCGTCTCGAACCTGGGGGCTGGGATTCGAAGATTTTCTTAACTGGGGCGTTGTTGTCCATTCGCTCGATGTAGCCGAGCCAGTGTAGTCGACGCGCTTTGGCTCTTTGGACTACATCCACATCATGGTACAGCTCGTGCAATTTCGATTGAATCTTCTCCTCCATTCGCCCTCTTCGCATATAGGACCAAATATCCTCCGAAGAATTTTTCTCTCGAAAATGCCCAGTATCAATTCCGCTTTTTTACTTGTTATCCAGCACTCGGCACCGTAGTATAGAACTGGTAAAATTAGAGTTTTGCAAAGCGTGCACTTTGTCTTTCGATACAGGAGTTTTGTACCCATTTGTGTGGCCAGCGGTTCGCTAGGGTAATTCTTCGTCGGATTTCCACTAAGGTGTCGTTCGTGGAATTGATGTTCGTTCCGAGGTAGGTGAACTCCTTGACTACCTCGAAATTTCTGCTACCAACACTGACGTTTTGTCCTAGGCGATGGACAGATGAGGCTTTGTTTGTTGATAGCATATACTTGGTTTTGTCCTCATTCACTTCAAAACCAACGCATTTCGCCTGTTCATCAATAGCTGTGAATGCTTCAAGTACAGCTCGTTTGGAGCGGCCAATGATATCGATGTCGTCCGCATAACCAAGCAGTTGGGAAGACCTGTTGAAGATAGTGCCTTCCAAGTTAACACCACTCTTGCGTGCTATCTGCTCCAGGACTATGTTGAAGAAGCCACATGATAGCGCATCTCCTTGTCTGAACCCTGTACACGCCTGGAAAAGCTCAGATGAGCTGTTTCCCATTTGCACGTTGAACAGCGTATTTTGTAACGTCATGCGGCACAGCTGGATCAGTTTTTCCGGGATCCCGAGTTCCGACATCGCCAATAGAAGGTCTTGGCCACTTATGCTATTATATGCGGCCTGGAAGTCGATGAAAAGATGGTGCGTCTCGACATGAAATTTGATGGTCTTTTCCCGAATTTGCCTCAATGTGAAGATTTGGTCTTTCGTTAATCTGCCTGGCCTGAAGCCACTCTGGTACGTGCCGATGATAGTTGCAGAAAGGTTTTAGATGCTTACATAGCACGTTGGACTGGATCTTGTAGGCAACATTAAACAGGGATATATCTCCGTAGTTTTTGCAGGACATATAATCGCCTTTTTTGTAGATTGGGCATATTGAGCTATTTGACCAGTCGTCGTGCATGTTTTCCTCATGTTTTGTTTTGTCACTTCAATGTAAATGCGTTGACCCAAAAAATTCGTTTAAACTTTCTCCCTAATGTCAGGACCATATTTTTCGTGTCAAGATTATAATACATTTTGACGTCCTTTTTATGTCAGAGACTTAACGCGTTGACTGATTATACCTACGTGTCTGATTGTAGCTCATAGACTCCTTTCTCTTTCGTCTTTTTCTGTGAAGTAAAACATTGTTAAAATATCCATCAAAAAGATCCCGTACGGCGCCCTCTCCCCATACACTCATCTAATTGCTATTCATATCCTTCGAAGACCCAACCCAATCAAAGCATTCGATGGGCATAGGTAAGGCGATTAGTCATGCCTCCAGAACTACGTACGCATTTTTGTAGTTTTGATCCTACATTAAGTTGGACGTTTATTAGTGAATTCATAAAGGAGCCACATAACACAACAAAGCTTTTAAAGGCACAGTAAATTACCTTCTGTTGATAGTCGAAAGTCTACTGGGCTGTTTCCTCTGTCCATCATCTTTACTGTTGCTGTCTATTAGCGGCAATTTTCTCATTGGCATCAAAACAAACATAAGCAAAATTAGCCTCTCGCCCCAATATCTGTCTCTGTAATAAAGCTTACCCAAATAAAAAATCTTCCAGCTAAATCACTTCACGCATCCGTTCATTGTCATTGCCACAAAATCCATGGAACTCCCTTCCGAAATGGATCACTCAGTTCTTTCAAACATTTCTCAGCCTTCTGTCCCATATAATCGCACTGCTCAAGATGACTACATAATTAAATTGTCAAGCGTGTAAAAGTGTGTCCCTGAATTTTACTACCGCGTATAAACATTAAATGGAATAAAAGAATTTCCTTTCTCAAGTCCTTGCTCGTAGATAAAACGGAAATGCCATAAAACACAATTTTAGCTTGAAGGAACGAATGAAACCAGGAATTATTCAAAGCTCGCAGCACATTTACGACAGTTTTGCTGAGATTTTATGGTCAGAAGTGATATAGAACACGCTCTGGATTAATTTCGGCAGCTGCAAGACAATCAAAAATACATAAATTTGAGTTCATCCACAATACAAACAAACAAATAAAAACGAAAAAAAAAACGTAATATCTTCTCTTTGTTTTTTTTTTCTACCTTCTCTTTCAAAACAAAACTGTATATAGACAATAAAAGGACGAAATCTGGTTCGACACGTCCCATGTTTAGTCCGGGGCCAACACGTCCACCATTTCGGATACCTGAATTTAAATGGTCGTACATCCATCAACGGCTGCTGTCAGATGTGCTCTTCTCCCTGGAAACAGACATTCAAGTGTGGCGCAGTCATTCGACTAAGAGTGTCCTGGACTTTGTTAATTCCAGTGAAAATGCAATTTTCGTCGTTAATACTGTCCATCTGATCTCTCAATTAGCTGATAATCTTATAATCGCCTGTGGAGGGCTTTTGCCACTGTTGGCAAGTGCAACATCACCAAATGTAAGTACAATTCAAAATAGTGTGTAAGGGTAGTATATACGAACAGGGTGTTACGAGAATTCAATTTAGTTATTGTAAAATTAAATTTTTTTTTTTTTTTTGTAAGATAATCTGCAAAAAAATCAACGGTATTGGTTTCATTTTGGAACACATATACATTACATTTGTTGTACCATAAACAGGGATATGGAAATGCTGATCCCAAAAAGTGATTTGTAAACAGTAAAGTAAAAAATAAAATTAAAACAAACTTTTTCTTTTCAAGTTGCTTTGCTACGATTAGCTGTGTCGACTGGGACCCATTTTTTTTTATTTACTCAGCAATTTGAATTTGAATAAAATTGTATTTTCCACGTCATTTGACACATCAGAATTAACTTCAGGCAAAAGGAAGTTAGAATTGAAAAATGATAAGGTCTAAGATAATTCAAATGTTTAATCTACTGATTTCTACAGACTAACCAGCACATAATTTTCACTTAACGCATACTTTAACCCTGAGTCATTGCTGAACCTCAATTAATCCGCCGAAATCAGTGGGTTAAAATAATAAACCAGTGATAAATCACATTGTAAATATTTATACAATGTAAGAGTATGCAAAACGAAGCTGAAACCAAATGATACGCTCCTTATTTGTCAAGGGATATTTTTTTTGCGTATGCGACATCTGTCCTAACTTTTCCTGGGTTAGAAGCATATTGCTTATTTTGTACTTGTAACTAACTTTCTATTGCAGAAGATTTTACTTTTATCAAAAAACTAAATAAATTAATGAATATTCGTCCATTTTGATATTTCTTTCACATGGCTTAATTTTATTCGTCACGGCTATTTAGTTGATAGTCTGATTTTGAACAGATTATTCGTCGTAGTGTGGATGGTATGTGGAACGCGAGTAGAATTTGACTGTTCGTAACAATCAGATAAAATTCGCTGCTCCCGAATATTACGCCAGAGGAAATTGCGCCAGAATTTGTATTTTTGGAAAAAACGCCATTATATTGTTCTGGCTCAAATTGGAAAAAAGGGCAGGGGTGGGTTACGAGTCTGGTCGGGGCGGGGCCACATGACACATTGTGAAATCTTTCTTCAAAACATAAAATAGATTACAAATGTAAACAATAAATTTTAAAAAGCTCGGCGCGGTTGGCCCAATATAGGATTTGGGGTAGGTACAAGTTTGGGTATATGCAATTTTTTTTGGAACTTTTTAAAAAGAAATCTTCAAATCCAAAATTTTCATACACCCAAATTTGTACCCAACCCAAATACTGTATTGGGCCAAGCAGAAGTGGTTGCGCGCCGAGCTTTTTGTACGCCGTGAAATTAATTGCAAAAAACACTGCACACAATTATCAAAAAAAAACTAATAGTGGGCTAAAAGTCCCACATATTATTTTAGTTTTTGGGACTTATGTCTCACCTCGGTTAAATTGTGACTTATGTCCAGGGACTTATGTTCCTGAGCCACAAAAACAATGCTTAACATAACTGTTAATTTTGTACAGCAATTCATACCAAATACAATTTTCTTGCTCTTTTTTCAAAACGAGAAAGGAAAAGGCACCCGAATTTTTTTTCCGGTTTTTTCCCAATTTTTTTTTTGCCTTTTTTCCATTTTAGGAAGTTGGAAAAAACACCAGATTTTTTTTTTTTTGGAAAAAAGGCCAGAAATTTGGGAAATATTTTTGGGAAGAATTTTTGGCGTTTTTTCAAAAAGAACAATCTGGCGTAATTTCCAGGAGCCACGATTCGCGACGACCAATATTGTTTTCTGAAATTTATCTTATATTGGCAATAAGGAAGTAAATTTTTATGTCTGAACATTAATATAAATTATATTTCACAATTTTGTTTAGAATTTGTAATGAATTTAGTTTGGTAAATTGTTTTAAATTGAACGAATCGTTTATTCGTGGGTCGTTGGTCGCTCCCATGTGAATAATCATTTACCGTGGCGTTCAATTACTATTTTGCCAAACGTCTAAAATTTCAACTTTCAAACGTTCACACGATGTGGATGGGGAACGTATGCACCATATTGTGATGGGCTGCTGCTCAATAATAATTTTTGGTACTTAAAATTGCATAAATGGACTTTCTGAATGTGGTTCAGATGTGGAACGGATCCATTTTGCATTGTAAATATTACTACAAAGCTACTGGACTACCTGACAGTTTTGCAATACAATTGAACTCAAAACTTTATTCATTAAATTGTTTCAACTGTTCAATCTAGACATTAAATTAGTTCTGCAAACATTTTCTAAAGTTCGAAAATTTTATATGCATCTGGAGCTCACAGTGTTTTTTTCGGAATGAGAATCAATCCTAACCCAATGAAATAATTCCTCTTGCATTGAAAATGTAAGATTTTTTCCGTTAAACTTTCTTTGGTCTTGGAAATTTTCATCAAACAATCCCAAAATTTTATACAAATTTATTTATTTATTTGATATTACACAACGTTTGAAATACGCTTATAAATACAAAAATGCGAGTGTTTTTGAAAAATCCCATAAATACGACGATAGAAGTGACAGGTAATATTTAGGGCCATATTTTTATTAATTGAAAAGTTGTTCGATTTCGACCGCATTTTGAACAGATTTCAAAACTGATAAACTGATTTCAAAACTGATAAACTGCATTTTTTCTTAGATGCAAATAAAAGATGGAAAATACAAACTTAAAAATATGCAAATAATTTTCAGATGCATTTAAAACATTTATTACAGTTTGGAGGTCTTCAAGTATTTTTTTTTTCTTACAATAAAAAATTGTAACACCCTGTTCTCATATTCCTATCCAATTATAAAATCTTGTTCTTATTATTTATGTATGTATTGGTATTTCTATATTTCTCTCACATACTTCACTTACACACAAATAAATGCTATATAGTCGGAGTTAGATGTCCTAGAGCCAACACAGGGTATGCCATTAGAGGTGGCAGTGTCCTTTCTGCAGCGTTTAGTCAGCATGGCTGATGTGTTAATATTTGCCACATCATTGAATTTCGGTGAGTTGGAGGCAGAGAAGAATATGTCAAGTGGTGGCATCCTGAGGCAGTGCCTGCGTCTGGTTTGTACATGTGCCGTGCGCAATTGTCTTGAATGCAAGGAACGAACCAGATACAATACTGGTGGAATTGCTAGGGATGTTCCTGGGGCTGCACACTTGCAAGCACTTATTAGGGGCGCGCAAGCATCACCAAAGGTAAGTTAAAATTAAATATCTACATATACATTATATAGTTGTTGTTGTTGCTGGTTTGGTAACCAACATTGAAAATTGGCATTTTCAAAACTCGGTAGAGAGCGGGCCATAGGTACAGAGAGTTTACTTTGGCCTTGTCATGATTGTCAGTCTCAAATACAATGTACTGAAGGATAACTAATGAAAATAGAATTGTGAAATTTTCCATTATTGGATTTGTTTGTGTGTTCTCTCGTCTACTTTCAGAATATTGTTGAGTCGATAACAGGTCAATTATCACCAGTCAAGGATCCAGAGAAGTTGTTGCAAGACATGGATGTCAATCGATTGAGAGCTGTTATTTACAGAGATGTGGTAAGTGAATGTATATACATTATTTTGCTAAATATAAGGTAATATATATGTATGTATGTGTGTGGATTTTTAATTATGGTCCTCTGCATCTTTCTAATACCTTTATCTATAGAAATAATCCTTGTTGCTATTTAAGCATTATTAATAATTCCAAATCATCCGAATGTATTTTACAAATAAATTTTGAAAAGTTTCTTGTTCTGTTCAGTTGTGTGTAGGTACTTAACATTTTACTTGAACTATTATTAGTTGAAAAAAAAAATTAGTTTTGTTTCATTGGCAACCATGGCCTACTCTTATAATGAGATAAAATATAAAATTTTTTTTTACTAAAAAAAATGTCATAAGATCTTAACAGATTTTTCCTCTGCAAATGCGGAAGTTTTCGTAATGGCGATTACAAAATGGATGTCTCACAAAATTGTTCCTACAAAGGTCGCTGTTAAATAAGGCTGTTTACCTGAAGTCATGAAAAAGTGACCTAAATAGGAAAAAAAATTATATTTTTTGTTAGAAAAGCGTTATAACCGGAACTCCACTGATTATGTAGTAAACACATTATATGTATATGCTGAGATCGATAACTGGGCTGGAACTCGTAAAACAATGCCAGCATCTCAAGGTTGGTTACGAAAAGTCGTGGAAAAGCTCCAAATAATATTTCGAAATATGATATGCTGGCGTGAAGTTAGCATCTCACTTTTTTGAACGAAGTTTTGTCTATGAAATCAAGGAGAACTATTTTGGAAAATTATCAGGAACTAGAACTCATGTGAATGCGATAAGAACTCCAAATAAAATATTGAGATGCTGACACTTTTTATGGTAACTTCACGGACAGCTACAAAGCGATGTGAGCGCACAACATATAAATTCGAAGAAAGCAATCACCTTTTTAATGACTGCCACAGTCAGCGCCTTGAACGGCGGGAACTTTCGAAACTCGCAAAATGAAGTTATGCAGTTTGTGGCTGCATCATGGTGTCTTCCTTCTGGATCTCCAAGAAACCACGTCGAATTTCGAAAAGGATAACATCAACTCCGGCTGTTCTTACTGTTTCAGCTTCTTCTTCTTAAGCCGGAATAAAATAATTTGGCAAATAGCCTTGCCAGTTAAGACAATAGCCAGGACCGGTCCCAGCCTATGTTGCACCCTGTACAGGATTTGTAGAAAGCGCCCTTCTTATACTTGCACACAAACATTATGTATACATATTGTCCATATTATCTATTATATATTTTCTCTAATAAACACTTCAGATCAGAGATACATATATATGGCGGTTAATAGAAGTACAATAAGATTGGGCAAATAACATGTCAACAAAATTGAGCAATCAAGTTTGTGCTATGATATTTAATCGTGTGAATAAAGTTGAACGACGGAAGTATATATTTGTTAGCGCAAGATCAAATTACATTTGCTTGCTCCTAGTAATGCGCCCCCAAAATGTTGCGCCTTGTTTATTTGCACATTTTGAGCACATGTTCGGTCCGGCCCGGTTTCTCTCCAATCTTCTTGGAAATATTATTATTAGCATGTGTACTTAAATCTTCATTCTGTTCAGCAATATCCTTAAAGTTTATTAAATTTTGGTCACGAGCTTTCGTAAAAGCACAGTTGTGAGAAAAGTGCAGTATAGGTATTTACAAAAAAATTTATGGTTTTGTATGTGAAAACACAAGCCAAGGTTATTTGCCAAGATACTTATGTCCAAAATATCTCTTCACGTCCTGCCATTAAGGAAGTTATAGAAATCGGAGTCCTCTTTTGGCTGCCAAGAATAAATTGTATAAAAGTAGACAGAAAAAAGAACATTTAACATTTTAATGCATTCATATTTATGTTTTGTTCGTTTTTGCACAGGAGAGTTGGCAATTGCGCCCATTGACCCATCCGCATCCGCTCCTGAAATAATTCGTCTAATGTTTATATTCTCGTGGCTCTTACTAAACGCTGTCTGAACCATTTGTCAGACTTGCAATTTTTCGGAAAATAAGAATTGCAAATGAAAAACAATTCTGATAGGCAAAAATTTCACAAGCGATTAGAATTTAAAACAGGACTAAAGTTTACAAAACGCGTTTGTCAAAAATACTAGTCTTATTTAACATCATTAGATACAATTTTTTTTTTTGAGAACTAAATTTAGAAGGATATTAGTTTTATATAAATTGTCAGTTGTCTCGTGCATTTGTTAATAAAATTATTAGACGCTTAGTTGTGTCCTTATATCTGCTTTTCGATCTAAATACTTGTACACTATGTGTTTTGGTTTTTATTTAACTTAAAAATGTTATTAAAAGTTCTTTTTTATTTTTGTTTTTTAATTTATTAATTTATGTTTTGATTTTTTGCTCTATTTTCGTTTTTATTTTTGTTTATATTTTTCTTCGTTTATTTCTAAATAGCTTATGAAAAAAAAGCTAGGATCCAATAGTCAATATGCTTCATTGGTAAGTTTAAAAATTAATATTTTTGTAAGAATTAAACCATCATCAACTTAAACATTAAGAAACAAAATCAATTTTCATTTCATTGTTTAGACATCAATAATGCTTTAATATTAAATGTTACATCATTGGGAACCAATAGGCCAACCTTGTATAATAAAAAAGTTATAAAGACTAAAAACTGTAACTATAATATCTAACCAAATTAAATTTGTTTGGATTCATATAAAAAATCAATCACATTATTAAATTCATCAACGCGTACATATATTATGAAACCATATTTATGTTTTATTTTAGTTTCATAATTGAACCATAACTTCTGGTGAACTAGGTGTTTATAGTGCAGAAATTGTATACTTTTGCATTTAGTGTTCAACAGCTTTCACTTCACACGGAAAAGTAAAGTTTGTTGATTATACGAAATTATTAGCGTTTTTTTTTTTTGGTCTGGCGCGAAAATTACAAGTTTTGTTTTTAGAAAATGTGACACGTCAATTATTTCATGTCACCCTGCTACACTGTCACATTATTTATCTTGTCATACTTTCATACGTTCAATGTCAATTCAATTTCAATTTCTATTTCATTGGCCAATATAGTAAGACTTAGTCTTTTATAGTATTTTACAGAATTGTCATTACATTGTGATTAAAACTCAAAAGATACAATAACTTTTCAGAATGAATAGCATATAATATTATAATATACACGGCATTACATCTTTTTTTTTTTGTTTTTTTTTATAATTTTTGCTACAAATAATGGGTTATCCATTTTGCGGTTTGAAAAGTAAACGTAAATAAAACACATATAAATTATTTTTTTTTTATGATATTTCTTTTTTATTATAAAGATTGAACGTTGACATTATGTGCGAAACACTACATCATTTAAATGACCACCACGCGAATTGTTGCAAGCATCGATTCTTTTGAGGTAATTTTCGACCACTTTTTGACAGATTTGGGTAGTATCTCAGCCATAACTTGACGAATGTTGGTTTTCAAGTAGTCAAGAGTTAAATTTTTATCTGCATAAACACGGTCTTTCCCACAGCCCCACAAAAAAAATCCAGCGGTGTCAAATAGCATTATCTTGGTGGCCACTTGATATCACCACGACGAGAAATTACGCGGCCAGGAAATGTCTCTTGCAATAAAGCCATATTCGGTCGAGTTGTGTGGCATGTGGCACCGTCTTGTTGAAACCACATATTCTCCAAGTTGTATTCTTCAATAGCAAGCAAAAAAAGTCGGTTATCATATGGCCATAACGCTCCGAATTGACGGTGACAGTCGTTCCATCGTCGTTTTCGAAGAAGTAAGGTCCAATTACACCTCCGGACCAAAGAGCGCCCCCAAACAGTGACTTTTTGTGGATGTAATGGCCTCTCTTCAATTACTTGAGGATTCTCAGAACCCCAAATACGACAATTTTGTTTATTTACATACTCACCGAGCGAGAAATGTGCTTCATCGCTGAAGAAAATTTTGTTCGAAAAATCGCCGTCCAACGCCTGTTGCTCAAGCATCCATTTGACGTATCTACGACGTTGTGAATGGTCAGCTGGTTTCAATTGTTGTGTGAGCTGGACTTTATATGGATGTGGGTATAGAACTAAATGCAAAATATGCCATAATGTGCCGTAGGACAGTATTAATTCCTGAGAACGACGAGGAATCGACACATTCGGGTCTTCGGCAACACTTTCACTTACAGCAGCGATATTTTCAGTGGTACGAGCGAAACGATGATGCACAGGCCTTACAATATCTGTAACCAATCCAGTCTCTTGAAATTTCTTCACAATTTTGCCAATTGCAAAATTACTCTTTAAGCACGATATGTGGCTGTGGCAGAATCACCATTTATGTAGTAGGTTTTAACAATTTGTATGCCTTGTACGATAGTTAAGCGATCCATTTTCGTAAATGTCAGACTTTCAACTGAAAAAAAAATTGGTTTAACAACTTAGTTTGATAGATGTCGAATTCCAGCCCTATACTTTTGAAACCGCAAAATGGATATCCCTTTATTATAAATATTTACTGTGAATAAAAGAACTTTCCCTTTTTATTTCTCTCCTTATTCTCTATCACGAAAAAAAAAATTTATTAGTAATGCAATGCTGATTCGAAAAATGTTTAAATGCTTCCCTTTTGAAATTTGCTATCTCCCTCATTTGTTTATTTGCTATGGGTAAGGAATTCCAAAGGGGCGAATGCTATTAACAAAGAACAACCGTGATGAGTTAAGAAAGTTGAATGAAGGTGTTAATATATTTCCTGTTCTAGGCGAATGGTAGAGGTGTATTCTTTCAAAAAGATAATGCGGTGTTCTTGTATGAATCACTTTATGTACAAATATACAATTGCGAAAATTATTATAGATGCGTAAGGTACAACCCAGAATATTTGTTTTGTACGTAGATATATGGTCATATCTTCTTAGATTGTACACATATCTCGCCATGTCATTAAAAGCAACATTGAGATTGTGTTCGGACATGGACTCCAGTTTAGGATAAACTACTTTCGAAAAGGAAATAATCGGCACAAGAAGCATTTTAACCAAACGAAGTCGCATATCAGTTGGTGTAAAACAACTTGATATCCAGAGTTTTCTCAAAGTTTCATAAATTCTTCACACAACTAAATTTATATGTTCCCTACTGGACAAATCATTTGTTACCTTAAAACCAAGACTGGTCACGGACTTTATGCAAGAAACAGCAGACTCATTAAGTGTTATCATGGGAAGCTGTCCGCATGAGACTAATTTAAGGGAGCCAAAATAATCTTGAAGAATTCTTGTAGATTATTATAATACTGCTATAAGCATTAAATTGCCTAGTTATGAGAGCCTCCCTACCAGAGTTGAATTCTTCCTATGGGGTGACAGATATAGAATATTGATAAAAGGACTCTTATATGCCTCTAATAAAGCTGGGCTAAGTCTTGTTGTGAGAAAGCGTTTCTTGCAATGGGAGTTGCTACAAGAGAATAGAGAAAATGATAAGAGAAAAGAGAATAAACCTTAGCAAAATTATATCTTTCTCATTAATTTTTTTTTTGAAAGAAGCAAACTCTTTTAAGGTTTTTGCGTGTATATGTCTATAAACTGATGGACTTGATATGTATTTGTGATAGTATTTATTTTGTAAGTCAATTATTCATTATTTTATAATGGCGATACATTATTTTATTTTATTGTTTGTTCGTATATGGGAGCTAAAAATTAATGCGGTTGAAATTGTATCTACTAATTTATATATTTTACCTCGAAAAAAACAAAGTGCCTTCAAAATAATGCATATTTGAATTATTTAATTCATACTTTTGATCAAGAATAGGGTTAGCTTGGATATTTTTGGGTATCAATTAATTTTTGAAATTATAGTAGATGATATGCAAATGCAATCCTAAATGCATACAAATTAACTTGTGAGTCATATTAAATCAGAAAAGCAATCCATATGACACACTAAGAGCCCTAATGCTACATTTACACAAATGACAAAATGTTATTATTGGTAGATATTTTAATGTCACAAAACAGGGCACGAGTACGATAACTTTGGCGCCAAGATATAATAACGGTTTTTGGTAGAGGGGCTTAATACAAGCATTTTTTACTGTGGGGGGGGGGGTCTATCTCACCTCGTTTAGGCGAGAGGGGTAGTTTTATAAAATTTACTTAAAGTCTAGAAAAAAAATATTTAAAAACAACGGCAACACTTACAGTTATAAATTATACTTTTTTAAAAAGTCAGAACTCTACAATTTATAATAAATTTTAAGCAAAGTTGTTTCAGTCAATAGTTTTTGAAATAATTGACTTCAAACTCAAAATTTATGAAAAAAAAAGTTAAAAAAATCACTTTGAGTATTATTTTTCTCATGATTATAAATACCAATAAAGAAGTAATTGATGTAGTTAACTGTTCCAATTATTTTTTAATCAAACACTGAAAACTATTCGTTTCTTTGTTTTCTAGTTTTTGAGAAAAACAAAAAAAAAATAATTTTGTATCAGATGGGCGCATTTAAAGTTTCTTTTGCATTTAAAGAATCTGGATTAAAAAAAATAATTGATATTATATACATAAACGTGTGTACATAGAAAAAAGAAACACTTAATAACCGCATTAACTGTAATAAAATCACAAAGGTATATATGAAATTTACGATGCAAACAGTGAGATGCCTAAGGGGGGGCATGCAGCCCCCCTGCAACCCCCCTGCTTGGGCTCACTATAGGCTTTGGGGAGGGTGAAAATTTTATTATATGCAAAGTTTCTTTAAAATTAAAGAATCTTTTGGGTTTGAAGAACAAGTATAGTTTTACTATTTTTCAATTACATATCTTAAAAACTAGAAGACATAAAAAGAAGTAGTTTTCTGTGTTTAATAAAAAAATAATTAGAGCAGTTAACTACATCAATTATTTTTTTATCGATATCCATAATCATAAGAAAAATAATATTCAAAGTGATTTTTGTAACTTTTTTTTCATAAATTTTGACTTTGAAGTCAATTATTTAAAAAAACTACTGACTAAAACAACTTTATTTAAAATTAATTATAAATTGTAGTGTTCTGACTTTTGAAAAAGGTATAATTTATAACTGTAAGTGTTGCCGTTCTTTTTTAATATTTTTTTTTAAAGATTTTAAGTAAATTTTTATAAAATTGCCCCTCCCGCCTAAACGAGAGGAGATAGACCCCCCTCCTACCATAGTAAAAAATGCTTGTATTAAGCCCCTCTAGCAAAAACCGTTATTATATCTTGGCGCCAAAGTTATCGTACTCTCCCCCAAAACAGAATTACCCAAGTAACATTTTTCATTTCACAAAAGGTTTCAATAGACAAACGTCGAAAAGTTAAAGTAATATTCGATTGTTAAATATTTTGTATCGGGATTAGAACAATCTTTTACATGCTATTGTTTTGACATTTATGTTTTGTGAAACTTATAATGCACATAAATTGTTTAAAAAAAGGGTTTTTTAAATAAATAATTTTTTGAATTAATTTCAACATATCCACATTTTGTATGTGTGGTAACCCTCAAAATACTCAGAAAATATTTTCTGCGTACTTAAATATGGCTGCTGTTGAGATGAGAGAATCATTTATTAATTACAATAAGACAATTATAAGAGTTTGGTTTCATCTACTTTTACTCACTCTCATTCTCATTTACTAAGTTTATATAAAGTCTTATTATGGGAATATTCATTATATTATGGGATTATTTAAAAAAAAGCGAGCGAGATAACAAGTTACATGTCTATTGAACTATTAATCATGGACGTAGTAAGGGAAGGGGACCTCAGCTACAAAAGTAAAACCTGAATTTGTTTTTATCATAGCACGACACTAGAAGAATGCCAATTTATTACAGTTGTTTACCATTGAAAGTGTGAAATATTCAATTTTTATTCAAAATATCGAGCCTAATAGAGATACAATAATCATAAATTTTTTTGTAATACTATGTTCCCACCAAATCGAAATCTGAGATTACAACAGGAAGCTTTCGAGATTGCAAATTGGTGTTCACACCGCCAAATCCACGTTTTCGTCTCTCAGAAGCACAAGCAACAACCATTTTTGTTTATCTAATTCATCAACCCAGGGCACGTTGTCAAATAAAAATTCATACTCTCTCTTTTTATCTCCTTATCGTTAGAGTGAAAGATCTGAATTTGCACATAAAACGCTTTTCACCTAAGTATGGTGAAGTTTAAAATGGACTCTTTCACTATGAATAGCCCGCATGGGGCCATAGTGTTTTCAACGAAATCTCGGATTTCGAAATCCCAAAACTATATGGTGTAATGCGTAGATTTGGACTGAAATCTACGAAATCAGTGGGAACATATAAGTATAAATTTGATTTACAAAATTATAAAAATGTTTCTTTTTTGATGACACGTTTTAGTCGACGGCGACGATCAATCTTCTAATAAAATCCAAAGCTCTTTAACAACAACATTTTATACGTAATATATATGTCAGTTGAATAGAAGGCAACTGCACATAACTTCACTTAGTCTAAATGTTCGTTCACATTTTTAACAAAACTTGCATTTTCAAATATTTGAAAAAAAAAACCTTTAGAACAATAAACACTTTTCGGAAAATAAAACACACAATTCACATCTATTTAATAATCTCGATTACGACCCTGACTTGGCATGTGATGAGTAAGTATGTGATTCCATGTGCCAATCCTATTAAATCCTATTAGAATCCTGTAATAAAATGTTGTATACCTTAAATTCTATTAGGTTCGTTATAGAATTTTAAAATAGCTTAGTCTCCGATGAGTCAGTTGTTATGGGATTGAAAATATATAGGTGTTTAAATTTCATAACAAGATTCTTATAAATTTTTATAAAACTCTAAATTCTTGGAATCTTGTTAAAGAAGGCAAATTTGTTTTAAGTATAAAATTTAAATTAATTAAAAATTGTAGAGAGCTAAGTTCTTTAAAAAAAATGTTATGAGAATAATTTAAGTTTCGTAATAAGAAATTAATTCTAAGGATAGTAATGGGACCTAAAAGAGGCTTACAAGAGTGTTTTTCAGACTGTGGGAGCTTAACTCTGGAGAGTATGTTAGTTGGGCGCTGTCTTTATACCTTCAACACTTTTACTTTGTCTATCATTTACATTTCCATTCCAAATCTTTTCCCATACTTTCTATATTTCACATTGTCACACTACTATTCTATCTTGTAAACATTTTCTCACTGCCACACTGTCTATTTTTCCACACTTTCTATCTTCACCTTAACACAATCTATTCTCTCGTCCATTCTATCATTTAATCAATATCGCTGCACTGTCCTACATTACACTGCCTTCTTGAATTTCACACTTCCACACTGTCACTCTTAAAACTCATCCAGCAGTATCACCTATACAAATTTGTTAGCTTTCACTTTGTTACACTGTCACATTATTTCAATGTTTTTCCGTTACACTATCATTGCTTGCATTAATGTTAACTCGAACGTGTCAGACGGTCGCAATGTCACATTTAAAAGTCAAGAAACTCGACGCACTGTCGCACGATTCGCATGTCTCGAGACATATCTTTAAAAATCTACTAGCGCATACATACATATTATTACCTATCATTTTTAACTAAAATGACAATTTAACTCATTAAAACATATAAAAAGCAAACATACAAATTATATAAGAAAAGAAAGATAACAAATGTTCATTGAAATTTTTATATTGTTTTCCATATTACGCAGGAAGAAACAAAGCAAGCTCAATTTCTGTCACTAGCCATTGTCTACTTTATATCCGTTCTAATGGTCTCCAAATACAGAGACATTCTGGAACCACCAGCTGAGCCCCAAATAACTCGTCAATCTCCAATAATGCAAAGAGGTGGTGCTACCGGTAAGTTTTAATTTAAATTGTCCTAAAATTATTTGTTTTACTTTTTGTTTTACTAAAAACAAATATATAAAATTAAAAAAAAAAGCAATTACACACACTCTCACAGAAAAAAAATCATAAATATATTTTATACTTAAAAAAAAAACTATACCCATACCTACAAAGCTAAGAAAAATCTTGTTCTGTTAGTTTTATTTTTTTTAAGTACTCAATCGTGAAATGTTAATTTTTTTATTTAATTCTTATAATTAAAAAAAAAAAAAAACTTTATTTTAAGTCATAAATAAACCTCCCGTATCGCTAATAAGAGTATTTTTTCCCTATTTGTTTCTTTTATTTATTTTCACGCTGCTTTGTTCGGATCTATGAAAAAAAAATTTAACAAAATCTAAATCGTATACAAAAAACAAACAACAACACCTTTATTTTACAAACGATAAATTAATATACCAACAAAATAAATTAACAAAAAAAAAAAAAAAACATTAAAACCATATACCTACCTACCAACCAATTCCACATTGTCAACCATCTTCTTTTTTGTATATTTTGTAAATATGCGAATACAAAATTGTATATATTTGGCGCGCGTTGTATGTCCCGTTATTTGTGTTTTTCCCCGTCTTTAATTTTTTTTTTTAAATCGTTTATCTCTCACAAAACGCACAAAATAAATTATTAATTACTATAATTATTCAAACCACAATTTTGTACCAATTTTTTAAAAATTATAATTGCCACCACCTTAAATGCACCTTTATTGTTCATCATTTTGCTATGTGCGCGTTTTTTTGCCATCATCATCGCTAGAATCAACATCAAGGCCATTGTTTCCCCAATGGTCACATCATGTGTACCCACAGTTTTTGCCCAGCTCAAATCAACAATCTAGCCAGCAACAGCAGCTACAACACCAACAACAGCCACCCTCCATTAATAGCAATCCCCCTCAAATGCAACATCAGCAACATAATCATCAGCATTATTATCAACAGCAACAAGTTGCGACAGGTTGTCCACCAGTTGGTGCGGCCCCAATTGCTGGCCATCACACGCATCAGCATTACCATCCGGCGGCATATGGCGTGGGTCAAGTTGATCCCTCATCACCGCCATCCGGCGGAGGGGGATCTTCTTCGCACTCATCATCGTCACAGCCTGCTTCATCATCGTCCATGTCTAGTGTTGCATCACAGCCCCAGCACCAGCATCAGCACCAGCATCAACATCACACACATCATCATAGCATGAAACAACAACAACCGCAATCATCACAACATTTCATGATGAATGGTTCATCAACTAAAATGGCGTCGATAAACAGTAATAGCGGCCATCACATTATGCACAACAATCACAGTAGCACCAATAAATATTCAAATGACATTCAAAATACAAATAATTATTATCTCCGGGGTGGAGGAGGACTAGGTGGTGGAAGTGTAGGTGGCATGGTTAACGGTGACAGCCATCACTTACACAATGGTGGCGGCCAACTTCCTGCGCCAAATTCCGTAGGAATGGTTAACTCGATACGTAATCGCAATGGTATGGGGCCCGGCATCACTGGTGGCGGACAGATAAGCTATAAGACAACAAACGGGTTAAACAATAATTACCGTTATCGCAATAACACAGGTAGAGATGCAGCCAGCAAAATCACTTTTGGAACGAGTTTTCATTATTTGTGTTGTAATTTTTTTTTGTAGATTTTTTTTGTTTTTTTTTTTTTAATTCAAAAATTGCACGCTGAAAAATCAAAATTCATTTGAAGCACCCTGTCTCACACTACCCACCACAAAACAAACACCACACTTTTTTTTTATTTTTTTTTAATTATATTAAATATTCGGTTTTTGTTTAGAATGATAATTATTTTATAATACACCAACCTGTTAGCAAAACTTCACAGATAGACTTGGGGGATTTGTCGACTATGCGAGCTTGAGAAGCCGGATTATGGCCAATAGTAATCCTTGTTTATAATAAAATTATTTATGCATGCAAAATTGATGTTTAAATTAATGCGGCGTGATGTTATTTGACACTTTGTGGATAATGCTAGGGGTGGTGTTAGGATTAATTATTATTTTTATTATCGTCCTCATCAAAAACACACACATTGCTGCCTGGCCTGGATAATGGTCCTTTTGTATGTCCTTTGTGATAATCTTTGTTATTTTAAATTTAGGAGGGATTTATTTATTTTACTACCTATACTGGAACATTTATGTAGGATCGATAGGAATACACATACATATTTAAATTATGACAAGGACATTTAATGAGATGACTGTTAAACGGATTAAGAGAGTATTGTTATGTTTTTGTCTATTGGATGGCGATAATGGCAGGAGAAAATGTTTGGTGGTGTAGCTTTTTTGATATTTTGATTTTCGAATAAATTAATTTGAATGTCATTAAATGGGCAGGGAATCTTTTGAACTTGTTAGTTTTTGATAATTACTCGAAAATTTAAAATGAAAATTATTACATAATAATGAGGTCATTTTATAAAAAAAAAATTAAAAATAATTAACTAAATAATATTCAAAAATATGGTTTGAATTGTTTTTTTGTCTGTTATAAGTGTTGGTTTTTGAAAGATGAGTGGAGTGCGGAACTAACAGCGCACTAACTTATAATCTGTTTTAAAGTACAGTAGAATCGACAAAATATGATAGAATTAAAATAAAGCCGTGTTCATCTTTCTAAGCATCAACATTTAGTTAGAGAAGGGCATAAAGCCAAATATAAAAAGTTAAAACACGATCCAAAGTGCCGTTACCAAAACTAAGTAGGTATAGTTTCGTTACTTCGATAAAACATAAGCAAGGGAATAATAAAAATACAAATATTGAAAATAAAAAGTTCATCTTTTCAAGTTCCCAAATTTCAACCCATATATTATTGGTGGAACCAAAACGTTCATCTTTCCGAAGTGTTCATCTTATAGGTCCGTTCATGTTTTCGAGATTCTACTGTATATCAATTGAATTTCAAATAAAGAGGTTATTTATTTAATTTATTAAATACATAAACATAAATAAAATAATTAAATTAAACTCAATATGTAGATTTTGTATACGAATGTTGGTCATTAAAATAGGAATGAAAAGGTGAAAGCGTTTACTAATAAAAGGATAAAACATAAGGAGAAGGAAATGATTTTACCATCAATTGGATTCTGTTTGGAAATAAAATAGATAACATTGCGGCAATTCTCTATATATGTAATACCATACCTATTTAACTGTTTGCCATTATTCGGTCACAATATTTCAGTAATTTTCTTTACTCACCATTCTGTTGAAAACAATTACTAACTTTGAAGAGTTTTACTCCAAAGCACGCGAATCATCCCCATACCATTAAATTATCCCTTCATATTTTTTACACCCTTCCTTGTGCATCGAATTCTTGTTCCAGTGCCCTTCATTTTCGGCAATTTTTTGTTTGTTTAATTAATGCTGAAAAAATGAACTCACTTAGCCATTGTAATAGACGTTCTTTTTCTTCTTTGACCTCTAATTTCTACTGTTTTTGGAGCTTTAGTTCTTCTTCAAGTGAGCTATAGCTGAACTCTTACTTTACTTTACTTTACTTTACTTTAGATGGCGGTTACAATCCGGAATGGATCACGGACTCAACCTGCAAACCTCTCCAGCTAGCCCGTTCCCTAGCTAGCTGCCACCAGTTACGCACACGAAGTTGGTTGAGGTCGTTCACCACTTGATCGCGCCAGCTAAGATGAAGCCTTCCTCTGTATCGCTGTAGAGCCCGTAAAGTTCGTCGTTAAATTTTCTTCTCCACTCACCACCGATGCACACTAGGGCAAGCATCACTCGAAGAATATTTCTCTCAAAGCAACCCAGCTGGTTTTCATCCGATTTTGTCAGTGTCCATGCCTCTGCCCCATACAGCAGTTTTATATAGGGTCTCTTTGGTTCTTTGAGAGAGGGCTTTACTACTGAAATGCTTTCTAAGCCCGAAGAAACAGCGATTTGCAAGTGTGATTCTTCGTTTGATCTCCGCACTGATATTGTTGTGCGATTTAATAGTGGATCCCAGGTAAACAAAGTCTCTAACTACTTCAAAGTTATAACTGCCAATTGTGACGTTTTGTCCCAGTCGATGGTGTTGGGCTTCTCTTCTCGATGAGAGCATATACTTAGTTTTCATCTCGTTAACAGTCAAATCCATCTTCGCCGCTTCCGCTTCAATTCTTGCAAATGCTCCACTTGCAGCTCGCTTTGTTCTGCCTATGATGTCAATGTCATCAGCATAAGCAAGGAGTTGAACGGACTTTTGAAAAAAATGTGCCGCTGGTGCTGACATTTGAGTTGCGCACAATTGTTTCTAGCACGATGTTAAAGAGATTACATGATAGCGCATCCCCCTGTCTCAAACCTTTCTCGATATCAAAGTCGTCGGTGAAGTTCTTACCGACTCTTACGGAGCAGCGAGATTCCTTCATTGTCATTCTGCTCAAGCGGACAAGTTTGACAGGGATGCCGAGATGTGACAAGGCTCTGTATAACTCGTCTCTATCAACGCTATCATAGGCGGTTTTAAAGTCCATGAAGAGATGGTGTGTATCGACTTGGAATTTTTCGGTTTTTTCCAGGAGTGTGAAAATCTGACCGTTAGTTGATTTTCCTTGCATAAATCAACACTGATAAAATCCGATCAGGTCGCTGGGAAAAGTTTCTAGGCGGATACACCAAAATAGCCGACATAATTTTGTATGCGATGTTGAGGAGACTTATACCTCTGTAGTTGGCGCACTTCAGAGCATCTCCTTTTTTATGGATAAGGCACACTATGCCGAGCTTCCATTCATTGGGCATACTTTAATCCGACCAGATTCTAGAAATGGGTTGGTGTATGCTCCTGACCAAGTCATCTCCCGCTGCCTTAAACAGTTCAGCTGGCAGGCCATCTGAACACGCGGCCTTGTGCGACTTAAGTTTGGATATCGCTGTTCTTAATTCTTCTAGGTCGGGTGGACGGATATTTTGACCATCATCGTCAAAGTTGAATGGGTTGTTCTGCATAGCAACGGATGTTTGGCAGTCTTCGCAGCTTAGCTGCTTCGAAATCAGCACCGTCGGCGTATCTCCTACGACATTCCCATTTATATCACGGCAGGCTTCTATTCTAGGCTGGAATCATTGCGTAGATCGTTACACCCTTTGATAGAACTTTTCGAGCGTTAATCCTGCTGTAGCATCCCACAATAGACTCGACCGCTTACTTTCGTGCTCCTTCTTAGGAGTAGGTGTTCCTCTCTTCTTTTTTTTGAGCTCTTAGCACTTAAAAAAATATAATTTTCAAATCCGCTGCTCGGAAGCTTGATCCTGGCAGCTTAATTATACCAGTTGTCCTTTTTTAAAATAAAATAACAAAGTGGCAATACTAGACATCTTACCGGCATACATATTTAATTTGTATTTTGTGAGCCATAATTTAATATGATTTAGTTTTTAGTTTAATACATCTAAATCCTAATAAATAGTTGAATCTCCTTGCTCCTTGGGCATCGAAGGGTGTCAAATGTATGCTCAAAGACTTAAGTGTTGGTAGGTTACGAGTTTTACATATATTAATAAGTTACGCGTAACTACCGTAATTAATATAACAAACTCACTTTTTTGATATTTCTTCACTGAAATATTCACATCAGAATATAATTGGAAGAAAAAAGTCGCTGCTTTTGAGTTCTAAATTCTCATTAAAAACTTTAAATGTCTAAAAAAAATTCACAAGTTAAAGCGTCAGTATTGAATATATTCACTTTATTCGACGATCTTGCTCGATTGGTGGTGTTTTGTATAATTGACCAGAACAAATTGCAAAACACTGACTTGTAACGATTAGAAGCACTCACATATGTAAATTTAAGTCCACGAATATGTAATTTCATTTAAATATAAACAGTTATTTATGGTCTATAGTGTAAGAGTACTTGTTACAATTATACTTTATATTTTACTTTGTCAAATACTTTAGTATTTATTATTTTTTTTCCATTAAATTAATAAAAATTCATTCAATAATAATAAATACAAAAAATAAGATTGTTTTAAGAAATTAATATTTTATAATAAAAAAACATCCTTACAATAGGAACACTTTCCAAGATGCCTATAATGAATTCCGAATGCAATTATAATGGATTTAATAGTGTCAAAACAAATATTTAGTTGTTGGATCCAATTTGTGAAATTATATATAATTGCCAACGCACTGCTTCACTAGCTGACGCTGTCCACTTATGATTAGAATTAAAGGTTCCAAAACAGTTTTGTAATCACTACAAGTCCCGTCTTGATAACTGGTTTGATATATATGCACAAATTAAATAACATTAACTTTTTGAAATTAATAAATTTTTTTTAAAAATGTTAAATTCGTGTAGGCTTAAGAAATGGAATCAGTTTAAAAATTCAAAGATGTAATTTTTAAAACAATTTGCGAACAAATGTGACGAATCCGATTTTGTTTTGGAAGACAGCCGATTTTTATGCTTCCAATCTATCGAAACTTGCTCTGAAATTACAAAAAATTCCCACTTTATCCGACGAAGTTGAGCTAACATTTTTAAAATGGTCGTTAATTCTTACGCCGTTGAGAAATCGGCTGTCCATCGGACCGTCACAAAAAAAGTAAAAAAGTAAGTTTATTAGCTATATAAGCTGTATAAGTTATATAAGTTCTATAAGTTACGTGAAAAATGAGACGTTAGTTACGCGTAACTATAGTATAAGTAACTTACTCAGGGTAACTTACGTTGCCAATACTGTTCCTGACAAAATTTTTACAATCTTGTTTCGTTCTATAACATTCCTTCAGTGTGTTGTTTTTTGTGCCTACAGTTCTATTCATTAGAATTTGTTAACGAATGCTTAGTAATGTCGTGCATAAGGGATGGTTCGGCAGACGATCTTCGTTCATTCTTAAAATAATAGAAATGTCCATAAAACACTTTTATATAGGGTCAAACGCGTTTAGCTTATGTTTCCGCTATTCAACACGTTGCATAATGTAATGGATGAGTGATTCAAAATAGCTTCAACGGCAATAAATGAGGTTTTTACATAAGTAGAATTTATTCGTATGTACTAACACTAGAATGTCAGTTTGCTTGTACATTGAGTGCGTTCGCAAAGTCTGAGAAAATCGAATTGAATGCAAGTCAATGTTGTCTGAGTGTATATTTTTATACTAAGTTTTCAGGTGATATAAAATTTTCTATATACAAACATGTACTGTCATATTCGATAAAATTCGCTAAAACACATCTCAGCAGTTGAATACGAGTAGTTACGCAGTGGATAAATACTTATTAAGACTTTAATTAAACGTTGCGTGAATTCATATTCATAAAACAATTTTCGAACTATTTTCATTATTTTGTCCTTCTATTCAATTAAACAGGTTCTTGATTGTGAATTGAAAATATCCTTATCATTATTTTATAAATATACAACCTCTTGTCAAGTTTAGCTCAAAATTACTATATTCATCGTTGCATAACTTTTATAAATAACGTTTCAGCATTCAGAGGCATCGTCACTTTTCACAGTCTCTAAAATGCGTTTATTAATAATTCTGTTAATTTGTTTGGTTAAAAATGTTTTTTTTTTTTTAAATATAAATTTTTTAGTGAGATTACAAAATTTTTAATGAATTTATATCATTTATCCTTATAATAAGTAGTATTGCATAAACTAATTCTTTTAAGAAAGAATGAAGATTTAAAATTTGTAAAAAAAATATATATCAAGTTCTTACTTATTTCTATTTCGCTTTAAGTTTTCATTAGTTATGATTTAATCATTCTTAGATCAACTTCAATACTCGTAATTATTACTAAAATATAAAACCTTTAATTTGAAAAACAAAATCAGAATCAATATGCAAAAGAGATACATAATAATTTAAAAGAAAAACTATCTACAGTAACAATTCAATGATAAATAAAATCGCAAGTATGTCAAGTGCTCTTCAAATATGATATGAACCTCAAAAATATTTCCAAGTTAATTTCACTTACCAACGACACTCGACCATACACTCTTTTTGACCACATACTACTCTACATACAAAAATCCTTAACCGAATTGGATTGGTTATAGAACCAACTCTAAAAGATACTTTAGTGGTATATATTATAGTGAAATAAAAAGAGGGTTCAATTGGGCAGGATTCTATCGATTGGAGATGGATATGTCAAGAATGCAACTCCACACATTCCTGTTTCATCTGAAACTTGTTCAATAAATTTAATGGTTTAACGTTTCGCAAAAAAAAAACACTCAACAGAACCTTGTTGAATAGTCGGTTGTTGCTTATTAATTTATTTATTTTTGTTAATTAACCAAAAACAGTATACGGAATTGACAAGTTCAATTATATAAGTGATTGGTAATAAATGACTTTATTCAGACCAAATATTCGAATTTGTCAATGACATGAAACGATATTTAATATTGTCAATTGTATAGTTTGGTTGACTCTGTTATTTCCGCTTATTATTTGTCTACAACCCCAGTTGGACATGATGGAGTTTTTTCGACATTAACAGTCTTGTATTTATGTTTGCAATTAAAAATACATTAATTTATTTTCGTATAACATTATTTAATAGACAAAAGTGCAAAATTTTAGCAATATTTTAATCTTGCTTTAACTGATTTACTGCAAGGTCCCGAACCTAGAATTGTCTTTTTGTTTTAATAATTGATTAGTAAATTCTCTATAAAAATCATATTTAAGCTCGCTTTTTTGAACCAAAATAAAATAAAATAAAATAAAATAAAATAAAATAAAATAAAATAAAATAAAATAAAATAAAATAAAATAAAATAAAATACAATAAAATAAAATAAAATAAAATGAAATAATATACAAAACAAAAGATTTAAAAGAATCGTGAACTTATAATATTATTATTATAAAATACTAGGATTCTTATATTCTTGGACGTTGTCAGATATATGAACCACTTTTAATAAGACCTTTGAAAAAAAAAATCCCATAGACTTATAGTTTTTAAATTATCAACAAATGGGTCTTAAGAAGTGATTATGAGATTTATTTCTTCTTGTTAAAAAAAAACCTCCTCTCTCTTATTTTCAAAATATTAAACCTGTCATCTCATCACAACTCCCTACGCCAACAATAAAAACATTTTCAAGACCATTTATTCGACACATGACTCTACCTTAATTGATCTAGTTACTGTATTTTAGAGCTGTATCAATCGTCATTGATTCGGTCTTTATGACCCGTTCATTAAAAAGATTGATTGATTGCAATCAGAGTAAGTAAATCGAATCAATCTATTTCAGTACCATTCGTTTTACACTATACTACAATTTCAATCAAATGATTGAACGCAAGGCAATCATATTTCGTTCAGTCCACTTATTTACAATCAAAATGAATTGCATTGATTGGTTTCACTTTTCACTACATTCTATCGTTCTAAAGAACGAACGAAACTGAATGGAAATGAAATATGTATGTATAAGATATTCTCTTTATTTATGGTTTGCTTACTCAAGACTAAAGAAATACCTTTAAACAAATGTAGGTATGTTTTTACCAATTTTGTTCCTGATTTTTTTTAAAAGCATCAGTTAAATTTCACAAACATTGGTATCAGCCACATTACATATGCACATACATATGCATATATGTTGAATGAAACTAAAAGTTTGATTGAATTCACACACACACACAACCATGTGATTGTTTCAATTAAAAAATGTTTCCATATGGGTCGCAACTGTAACAAATGATTGATTGAATAAATGAACGATTGAAAAGACCAAATCTTTTAAATGAACGACATTTGAACGATTGAATCCTTAAAAATGAACGATTGACACAGCTCTACTGTATTTTTGCGTACACCAACTGGGTAGTGCACTTCCCGCAGTTGGATTCACTTACTAATCAAAATTTTGAGCATTTGTTGTTCTGGAAATAAAAAACGAGTACTTCAATAATTTAAGATAATATTTACTTTATTAGAAAAAAAAACGTGTGAAATCTATGAGTGCCCAAAAAGAGGAAGTTAAAAATGGATAAAAGTTTTGTCATATAATGTAAGTTGTAGTGATGCCACAATAGAATATTTATCATATTTTTCATGTTGGTATTAGGTGACCCTTGATATATTCTGATCAATTACTGAACTTAAATATGACCTGGGGTGGAATCGGCTAAGGTGATTTGTGATAGTTGACAGTCACAAAAAATAAATTTGGGCTCCGTAAGGTGACTGTCACATGTGATAATCACATTTTTGTGACTTTTTCTTGTGACAGCTATTTTGGTGTCATTTTCATATAAAATACATTTGTTTTTTAATTTTGTAAATTTGTGAAATTGCTTTTGTGATTTCAAAAATTCCGAAAATAGAAATCATATATGTACATGTGCACACCCATATACACTACATTCACCAAAGTATATTCGATCTAACAAAACAGAAGTATGTATGTGCATGTAATTAGGTAAAGGCATTGTTTTTCTCACAACATATTTATTTTAACTTTTAATTTGTTTTGTTATTAATTGGCATTTAGAATAAATTAATAATAGGTACAAATTAAAAAACTTTTGGTAAACGAGCGAAACATTTTTATTTTCGCAGTTTGTAGAACAAAATTGGAAATGTCTTAATTTAATGTCGCGAACTCAATGTCTAGATTCTACTTTTTATTTTAACTTTTTTGGATTGCGAGATAATTATAACATTTTTTTAATACTAAAAGGTTAATAACGTATGGGCAGTCAACATTGCATGAAAAAAAAAACAAATAAAACAATTTATACATATGGATTTATGTCAACTCTTAGTACTTCTCTTAAAGTGGTGCCAAGTTTTGAGTAATTTTTTTTGATCACCTTACACAGACGAAAAATATAATTTGATCACATGTGATTGTCGGAAATGTGACAATCACAAATCACCTTAGCCGATTCCACCCCTGAATTTTTTTGTTCAAATATCCCACTTCTGATGTGTTTTGATGCAGAATCCCTAATAGGTAGCTCATACAGTTTGTTTGTTTTATGAAACGACTATAAAACTTGATAAGATCATAAAAGCTTACAAAAACATAAATTCGCTGTGTTGTCATAGCATAGTATAAAAAACCATCCGTGTTGATGATTCTCTGATTCGAACTTGTAAAAATTTGACATCCGACAATAAATTATTGCTCGCATTTTACATGGCGCTTTCACCACCTTTTTTTTTTTTATTTTCAACGCCGTCATATTAGACTTCTAATTATTTCTCTACACACCCATTAGTTTCTCATACGTTTTTCACGAATCAAACCCTCCCTCCCCCCACCCCCTAATACAGATATGATATTTCCGATCTTAACACAAGGTAGTTCAATAGGGCATCACTACCCGCATGGAATTTTATGCTTCCAAGACTTAATACAGCCCCTTGTATCCATAAAATGTAAGCTACTCACGCTACCAAGATCAGTGATTGGCTCGGTATCTATTTGTTTTTCTGACTACTTATTATAGAATAACGTCATAATCGCAATCAGGCTGAAATACTGCATGGTGATAAGGCTTCTTCGGGCATTACAGGAAATTATTTAGCCCCGCGTTAAACTCGATACTAACTCTTACATCTATGGTAGTTGGTTTTCAAAATTCTTCACATATTTTGTTATTTGAAAGATCCGCTTTTCCAAAAATTAGCTTCTGGTAAATTCATAAGTTTGTTTTGTTTTAAAATTCTGTAAAGATGGAATATTGAATGATAACCATTGTGTTAAACATTCTGAAAAAATCATTATTCTATTCCTAGGTAAACGTTAAGAAAATTGATGGGAACGGTTCAGTATTCGGTATTCCAAATTTCCGTTGAAACATTGCTCTGTAAATCTAATGTAAACTGCATCTGAAAATTCTGTAAATCCAAAACTCTCTATACTCTGTTAATATTATGTTTAAGAAAAAAATACAATATCAGAATTTAACGAAACGAGTTTTACTTTTGAAGTATTGAAAGAATTACACCCATTTTATTGTAACGTAACAATTTCAATATCTTCACAAGAATAGATATTTTTCAATATTTAATAACATATTTCATGTTAAAAAACTATCATTTCTGAAATATTTTTTTGAAAAATTTCAATTTTTTTGGTTTTCTTTTAAGTAGTTTTTAACAAAACTAGTTTTTGAAAAAAGTTCATTATACGAGTGTTCTTGATATACAGAATTTAAGTTTTTCAGAAATTTGAAAAATAGAATTTAAAATTCGCACTCTAGGTATATGAAATTTTCGAAACCGGATTTTGACACATACAGAATTATAATCTCGGCTCATATTATAACGAGCAAAAGCGCATTACAGTATTCTTTGACTTTTACGAAATTTGGGACTTACACATTTTTGAAATAAAGAATTCTGAATTTTGGAATTTAAAGATTACATATATTTTTATTAATAAAAATAAGGATGCATTTTTCCACATCGAATTATTCGGTTTGATGTTTATTTTTTAATTTTACATTTTACATTAATATTTAACGGAAAGAAGGAGAAAAAAGAAAAACAGTCTAGAGTTTGGATCTATATGTTCCAACAATAATGAAACTGTGTAACTTGTTTAAAAAATATATCATAATTTAATTTTAATCATTTTTAATATTTAACATAAATTTGATTTTACATAATTTTAAGGTTAATGCATATGTAGAGTTTCTTATTTAATGTTTTCTTTTACTTTTTAAAATCACGATTCTTTTCTCCGAGTAGCAATTTAGATTTCATTAATATCATATCAAAAATGCTTCTTATTTTAAATGTTTATATCAATCTATTTGTATAAATTTATTATAATATATTGCATTGCTATATTGCAAAAAATTAATATTTAATTATAGTTTTCATTTATTTTTGTTTTATTTCCTGCCGTTTTTGATATTTTGGTTTTAATGTTTTTTTTACATATATCTATAAAAAAAAACGTTTACAAAATTTCCTTTCACAAAAACACAAATGGGTGTGTTTCAAATATTAAAGAATTAATTATGTGAAATATTTTTATTAAGAAAAAAATTCTAACAATATTGCCGGCCTTTTATACAATATCCGTTGCTTCGATAAATTTTGTTTTAATTTTTAATAGTTTATTGGTTTATATTTTTAAATTATTTCAATATCAAATAAAGGAAACTTTAATTTCAACACAATGGAACACTTTCAAATAAAAAAAACTAAAGATCAAAGGACAATAACAGAAATCCTTCTAGAGAATAATTTTGTTTTTGTTTTATATTTTAATTGACTGCAAGCATTTGTTATTCCAATTAGTGTTCGGAAGGACAGTGATCCTTTTGTGTTATTTTTTTTTATTTTGCTTTATATATATATTTTAATATACATTGTATTATATATAGTATGGTAGAGAAAAATAGTTTTATTTATTTATCTGAATTTTCTTTTTTTTATTTTTCCTTGCAACTCTGACGCTTTATTAGGCTCGCGAACAATTCAGGATGGCGACTATGAAATTATTGTTGTTGATGAGAATAATCCTTCAGTGTTGGCCGATAACGATTCACATTCAAGTGGACCCCCTTCAATTAAGGTAAGTGAAATGTATTTTTAAAATTTATGTTTTACAATACCAAATACTTGAAACAATTAAAAATAATTAAATGTGTGGTTGGGTAAGCAAACCATCGACGAAAAATGCAATAGTTTTTGTTATTAAAATTTTTGCATGATGAGCCCGGATTAAAGGAAGCGAGGTTACTTAATTTTTTTTTGATTTTTTTTCATAAATATTTATGTATTTATTTTAAGTGATTTTTAAATTAAATAAAAAAAGAAAATATATAACTAAAATAAAACTAATAAAATTAAAAATAAAACTAATAAAATTGCATGTTAGAGTAATATGGGTGTAACGGCGGCAGCGTCCAGTGGCAAGCTACTACAGCAGCAGCCACTTTCACCACCAAAACCTGTAATGCCAAAAAAACTACCAAAGGTAAACAAATAAAAACAAGTGGATAAATATTTTTTTTTGTTCTTAATAGAAATTTATTTTTATTTATTAGATTTTTTGTATGTACATAATTTTAAAATTTTAAATGTGAATTAATTAGAAGTGTAAACTTTTTTTTAAATATTTAAGTCGACGAAAGCACACACAGAGCACCATTAAGAACACTATTTGATAAGAATTTCAAAAATAACTCTCTTTAAGTAACACAAAATCAACTTTTATGGATCTTGTTATTCACATACTATGGGCTAGTAGGTAGGTAAAAGGTTTCCACCTTCTACCTGAAAAATAGTTTCGAAATTTTGCAAACAAATATTTCTACTGATTGAAATCGTATATCTACTGAAATGTATCGAAACATCGAAAATGTCTCTGTTGTGGCCAAAGACGTTCAAAGGAGTGCAACATCGACGAGCCAACGAACGCCGTCAGAGACAGATGTGAACCAAGTTTGTGTTTGTCGAATGGTATCTGAATTCGGTCTCGAGAATTGTTGGTGCACACCAGCAAGATGAATCAACCGATCACCTAGTTATGACATTTTTGAAAGACCAATTTCCGAGCCGTCTGATAGCAATTATGACGAATTTAATTGCCCAATTAAGACACGCTTCGCAGCCAGATTTATTCCCTTGATTAGGACTTTATGAAATACCTCGTTTTCTAGAAAAAATAATCATTTCAAACTGTTTTTCAAGGAATCTTCAGTCTACACGATAAGAATTTAAACAAAGTTTTGGTATACGTCTGTAGTGATTCACTCAAAATTCCTGAAAACCCGACAATTTTTGTACTACAACTGACTTTTAGAGATTTTTAGCTTCA
Organism: Philhelius pedissequus; assembly: GCA_910595825.1. NCBI lineage: Eukaryota > Metazoa > Arthropoda > Insecta > Diptera > Syrphidae > Philhelius > Philhelius pedissequus. The sequence continues at coordinate 76,199,015 of OU343162.1, forward strand.
TATGAAAAGAAATGTTCTTATTACGACAAAATATAGTATATCACATGTGATTGAAGGCAGAAACTGTTCGATTCCATTAAAGGATCGCTAAGATTTCGACAGATTAAGAACTACTGAAATATCACATTTTTTCCATTGAAAATTCAAAATTTTTCAAATTAATTTGTTTTATTTTTATTTTTCGAAAAATAGGTTTTTTAAAATCTTGGATGACATTTTAAAGAAATATACTAATTCGTTCAAAATTTAGTTAAAAATTCGATGAATTAAAAAATATCATTGAAAATGTTTTCCCCGGGAAAGAGCTATATTTTTATGGTTTTTTTGTGATATTTGGAAAGAAATATTTCAATAACATCTAAATATAGTTTTCTGCCTACGTGTCAAGCCAAAATCTGTCAGATTCCATGAAAGTTTGACTAAAATTTCGATGGATTAGAAACCTCTAAAAATCTCACTTTTTCCCAGTGAAAATGCGAAATTTCTCATATTTACTTATATGTTCCAGAAAATGGCATTCATACAGCTTTTGAGCGACATTTGGAGATAAATATTCTAAGTACGTAAAAATATAGTTTATTTGCTATGTGTCAAACCATAAGCTGTTAGAATCTATTAAAGGATGACTTAGGTTTATATGGATTAAAAACCCTCTGAAAATGGGGAATTTATTCAGATATAATATTTTGTCCGGGAAAAGGCTTTTTGAAAGTTTTGGAAGACATTTTGAAAGAAATATTTCAAGTATACGTCAAAATAGAGTTTGTTACCTATATGTCAAAGCAATATAATGGAAAATTTATCGTCAAGATAATCTACTCTTTTTGAAAATGGGCGCAAAACATCGAGTGTAGCTTCGGCTGTGTGGCACGTAGCGCCGTTCTGTTGAAACCAAATATTGCCAATATCCTCCTCTTCAATTTTTGTGAACAAAAATTCCTTAAACATGACCCAATAACGACTGTAACGGCCACTCCTTGCTCATTTTCGAATTATGCCTCTGGACCAAAATCCGCACCAAACGGTGACTCATTTTGGGTGTATCGGCTTTTCAATGTATGCGTGCGGGTTTTCTGTGTCCCAAATGCGACAATTTTGCTTGTTTACATACCCGCCAAGATCAAAATGAGCTTCATCTGAAAAGATGATTTTTTTTGGCAAAATCGGCATCTTCTCTAATTCGATCGCAGGCCCACTTAGCGAGCGTTGTTCAAGCGTATACTCAACCAAATTCGTTCAGCGGAAGGATAATACTAATTATCTATCAAATCAGACATGAGCTTAGTGTTACCATTCACGAAATAAGTACTAGTTGAAAAATAAAACGTTAGATAGCGGACCCGTTACTTGGCAGTCGACATTTGCATTGACCTTCTAATGGTAACTAATCTTTGTACTCGACATCAACCTTCTTTCCCTGAAAAATAACTTTGGAAATTAAGTACCAAACGCGCCCAAATACTTTTCACAGCCATTGCCAACATTTTAAATGAAAAAACAATCCAGAGTGAATATAAAACTGATTATAAGAATTTTTTTTCAATTTTATTATTTGCTACGAGTGAATTAGAGCTAATCTTCACGAAAACACTGATAATTTGAATTTCCAAAAATTACAAACTTATTTCACTATTAAATATATGAGACTATAATATAATTTTGTTTGTCCTTCTCCAAAAATTCTATTTATATTTCACTGTTAACGCGACCAATTCAGTTTCATTTCGAAATTATTTGGAATTCAAAGTTAAGGAGTTATTCAACAAAATAACTGACAGGATATAGAATTTAGTAACGACTCACGGTCATAGTTATTTCATTTGAAAACAAAAAAAACATCAAAAAATATTTATGAATTTATATATATGTACGTTACCATATGACCCTATGTACATACACAAATTCATTTAATGCAGGTATTTCATTCAGAAAAATGTTATAGCAACCTTCCACTGCAAAGCTAACTATTCAGAAAAAAAACTTGTTATCAAAAGATTACCCCTTTTTATTCCACGAAAAAGGATATAAAAGCTGAACAAAAGTTGTGAAACATTTTTTTCCAAAACTTGACGTTTTTTTTCTTTTTATTTCCTTTTTTTCAGAATGGTTAAACGAATTCATGCAAATAACGAGGTTGTTATGCATTACAGATTCAGTTAGAAAACAAAACAAAAATCCTGACTTATATTTCGTAATAATAACCACACATGCTATGAAGGGAAATTAGTAAACAGCTATTGCATACAAAATGCATTTTCAGCATGGATACTAAAGATAATTGGATGACTAATGCCCTCTGTTTCTCTGTGCGTAATTGTTTAATTCCGTGCATATTTCAAAAAAGAAGTAGGAGTGGGACGTTTTTTGTTCCCTTTTTTTAGAAAATATATCCCGGCAAAATATGTATGCCATCTTTTGTTTTCTATAGTTGAGAGTAACTTATATTATAACGGTGAATTAGTTTACTCTCCAAAATCTAAAATTTGCATTTGTGCCTAATTTATTAACTAACCATTAAATTTAAACACTGTGTTAAAAATGAGTAAATAAATAGGTACATATACATATTTTATGAACTTCCCTTTTATTTGTGTGTGATGAAATAAAAGCAGGGCTTTGGTCGAGTGCTGTCTGCTTTGAATGTCCTTTTATTAAAATGCGACTTTTATTTTAATGGAAAGTGTATTAAATTAATTGGGTCTTAGTTTTTTTTGATAGTACATCTTTTGTATTTTTTTTTTAAATATAAAATTACTTTATATGGATAAAATAGGCAGTCAAATTTAAAGGAATGTAACAGTAATATAGTAGTCCGTGACGTTGGACTGTGACCACACAGCGATCATATGATTAGTTTTATTATTGCCAATTTAAGGGCATTCAAAGAGGACTCTTGGAAATACCAATCTAGGATATGTACAGCTTTTGAAAAAATCAAACATTTAGCTTACGTAATTTAAATCCATATAGTTCCCACTTTTAAGTGCAGGTAACGTTTCCAGCACGCATTTTTTTTAATATTCTTAATGGAAAATTTATGACACAACAATTCATCCGCACTGGGAGACTTAAAAAAAAACAATAAAAATCATCCTATAAAGCAAATACGTGGAGTGCATTTATTATTTTGTTTATTCTAAGGTTTCACAAAAAAAAAAATACATTTTGTTGACTTTTCGGTTCGAGTGTTTCACAATTTGTTTCCACAAAAAATTGTGTTGATGACGCTTAAGCTTATAACAGTGTTTGTTTTCATTCCATTACTAAATACACAAAAACACTTAAAAAAAAATGTTCAATAAATTATATTCATCACATGTACTATACTTAACGAAGTTTTACCTCAGGGTAAGTTTTTTTACATACCTACGAGTACATGCATAAATATATATAGTATTTATTTATATAACAAATAACTCGTACCTGAATCATAAATCATCCTTCCTACTTATATACCAGCTATTAAAATAAAAGGCTTAATTTAAAAATGGTTGCTTAAAAAATTAATCAGACGGAACGGCTTTTCTGTGAATTTATGCCAAATACAAAATCCTATATATTTATCGTTTTAAATAGTCATCACAGGCCAATGAGTATGATGATAAAATACAGTGGATCGGTTTGTCTTTTTTGCTGGAAAAAGTTATGAATCTCATTTCTAATATAAATTCACATTTTGAAATGAAATGATTTTTAAAAAAAGTTCTTTAAAGCTTTCATATGAAAATGTCAAACGGAGTAAGCTTTCTGTGTAAACACTTTTTCTGCAGTTTTAAAATAGAATATAAATTGGCAGCATTTTAAACAGTAGGTACTTCTTTAAAGTAAAACCAGACTCTAGTTAAAAAAAACTCGTTTATTTGTGAGGTTTTACTTAACTTTTTGGTAATATTAAATACTTTAAACAACTCTTCTAAATAATATAGGAGGTTAACGTGCTCTTCGAAAGTTTTAGTTGAACGCGCCTATTTTTAACAGATAATAATCAAACAGAACCAGAATTAAACAACAATTTCAAATTAATATAAAATGTATTGGCATTTACTTTTATAATGTGGATTGTGAAAACGAAAAAAAAAAACTAAAGAGTCAGCTAGTATTCCAACTATAAAATTGTGAAGAAAAGAAGATCAGTGGCCGTTAACTCACATTGAAGACCCATTTCAAATGTATTTCTCTTGGAGAAATAAATCAGTGTAGTGTGTTAACTGTACAATTTCGCGAATTGTTCCTACAATATGAAAATAAAATCATTTTCGCTGATTATGATGAAACGGATGTTTTTGAAATATCGGAAGCTTCAAAACTATTAAAATAGTGATGGACATGATATAATGATTTCAATAATCGAGATATTAGTATTCGAATGGTTAAAATAATCGAATGATTATTCGAATTATAAAAGAGTAAGAAAATTGGATATTTGCATATTTTCCAAATTTCGCTCGAATTAGAAGGTCAAAAGAAACGAGGGATTACTATCACTATTCCTAATTCATTCGAATATTAAATGGTACAGACACAGACACACAAAATCATCACAATACATCTTGGCTTTTGCTCTTGCATTGTGGTATGAGAGATGAGACATCATTCGAATGATGAATAAGGAGATCATTCGAATAATTTCAGATGAAGTATCGCGATGTCTCGAGATAATATAAGAATCGATTATAATCGATTATTTCATTCGAATGCGCACATCATTAATAAAAAACTTCTTTTGCAAAAAACATTTTGTCTTTAACTATTTTGTTAGTAATGTTAAACTTCAACTGGATAAGGTATATTCTAAAAGTGTATGTCGTTTAAAATTATCAATAATTATACTCTCATTTCTAGAGCAGGATCCCATGTTAAGACTATTCAAAGTAGGTTTTAAAAAATTTTAAGCCATTATTTCTTTCGATGTTCTTGTGCGTCTCCGAGCTTGCTTAACGTTGACTAACACATTGAAAAAAATTACTCTGACTACATGTGTATTACCAAAAACTCGTAAATCAATCGGCATTACAATCATGAGAACAAGGACCAATAATCCTTCGGGATTCGGGCATAAATTGCACAAAACAACTTACATTGTTCATTTTTGTAGCATATATTCCATTGCATATAATTTTTGTAAAACTTGAGCCACATATTCTGACATCGCTGTTTAAAATGTTAAAGTGGTTATAAAATGACCGAAGCATACGAAGTAACGTATGATGGACAATAAACATCCCACACTTGTGGATTTGTTGAAATTTAATTGCTGTATCTTCTCCTCAACTAATCGTTTATGCATCTTTATTCATTTGTAACGAAGCGTTACACTTACGCACCCCATCCCATGGCGAACCGGAATTATGTAACTGACTACCACCAAGCCAGTCAACTTACCAGGGATATTTATTTATTTTCATTATAAAAAAATAAATAAGCCCAGCAAGACCGCACAACCATCACAATACAGCAGCATCGTGCGACCACTACCGGCGCCTAATCATTAGACTACAGTGGAGTGCCACTACCAACAACAAACACCAGCAACACCTTACGATTTAACACCACCCTGACATTTACGTTCGTCATCCTTACAATTCGCACTGCCTTAAGGTAAGAATTATAATACTAAGTGGATGTAAGGAATGACGATACAGAAGGAGGAAACGTGTACACTCTGAAGCATACTTTGATCTAGGTGTTGGTGATCGCTGAGGAATACGATTCCCATTGATCCCCAGTGGCAACACACATGATGGTCAATTCCGTTTAACCTTAATTGGTACATTGATGTGCCATTTAAGGCTGACTTTTTGGAAAACAAGAGATTTTCCCTTGGGTTAGCCTTGGGCTGGAATTAGATTCCTATAAACCGCCGATTTCCCTACTTTCCCCTTCAGGGTTAGTTTAGGCCCAAATAATTTTCCCTTGGGTTAGCCTTGGACTGGAATTAGATTCCTAAAACGTACTTTTGCCCGGTTCGCTTCTTCAAAGTGAACGTCTTGGAGCTGAGCTTACTCATATAACTCAAATAATCTAGCTTTGCGATTATATGAAATACCTTGTTAGTCATTTAAAAAAAGAAAATTGTGATATTGTAAATCAACCGCTTTGAATTTAAATAACTAAATAATTATAACTGGTAATTGGAGAATTCTACATCCGAGGTTTAATTTGCTTTCTTCCGACAAACCCTGGACACGGCGAGCTTACCTCAGCCTTAGACAAAAAAGCTTCACACATTATTGTAAATCTATACTAGAAATGGTATATTTTTCAAATAAATACTTTGAAACCAATCCACTGTCGTACTTTGTCAAGGATACCTCACCAAGAATAACATACTACACAGTCTCACACTAACAGTCCCGTTCTCATACAGATATAACGTCGATACATACGTTAAAATGCGTCTCTCGAGAATAATTTTGCTTTTACGGTTCTACAAAACCAGTTTTGTCTGGCTATTCTATTTTACATACATATATTATGTTTGTATGTAGAAGCAAAGAAAAAATAGACTATTTTACCAAAGTCCATGGTGTTGAACGAAGGATAACAAATGAGTGCGCTTGAATGATTCGAATAATCCAAACCACTGCACAAACTTTATTCATTGCTCCAGTTCTAGTTCTAGGTGTGGTGGTGGTTTCCCCTACTATTCATTATAGTTTTGGCTTTTATGGCTTCATGCGGCATAAAAGCCAAATTCCTTGAAACGCACATCATAGCAGAATACAGAAAAAAAATAACTTCCTTTCTTCTCTATTCAAACTAATTAATGATCCTTTTTAATTTCGATTCTCAATTTTGTGTTTCTGTTTAATTGCGCGTGTGTGTGCTTGGTTCTGAGCAAGAGTATGTAGGTTTTATATGTGTACGTAAATTTTACCTATTATGTGAAAGCAATTTCTTTGTTTATTTTTAGCTTTTCTGTTCGAATTGTTTGTTTATGTTTTTTGTGTTTTTTGTCTTCTTTGTGACGCCCAATATTATGCTCATGCACTATCACAAAACCGCCATTTTTGTTATTGGCGTACATTAAGAAAAGAAAATTAATAAAATATATTGTATTCACCACCCGCATAAAAAACCCACTATACCTACTACTTCAAAATAAAAAGGTAATTGCCATAAATTCGCTTAACAAATAAATTTTCACTGAGAAAAGCATAGTTCGCAATATTAGAAATATACACGATTTGAAAAATAGAAAAAGGAGAGAGATATTGAGGTAGCACAACAGAATCAGACCTGGAAAACTTAAATAATTTTGTAAGCAAAACAACCTGACCTTCTAATTTGGATAACGTTAAAGGCTTCTACCATCTTGAAAATAACGAATTGGCAAGTGCAGATAGTTGTTTAATCTTCTGCCGTCATAGGCAACTTAGTGACACCAACAGGCAAAAATACGACATGGAAATGTTACAAGCTGTAGCAAACACCAGTACTCCATATTTTAATTCACTGATATACTTACACTGCAGGCCAAACGAATGAGTGCGACGTAAACTCACTTCATTCATGTCTGGTTTGATTTTATGAATTAAATACCTACTGGGTTGTTATGTATACTCGTATTTTTAATCTGATCAATACGTAACGTAAAAGGTAAATTTTTAATCCCGATTTCGTTTAAAACGAACGTTTTGTGTTTTACTTATTTTCATTTAATCCTCATAACTTTTTCATACAATTTTTTTTTCTAAAAAATATTTTTCGTTGCTAGTGGACTCAGTGTAATAGTGTCGCCAAAAAGGGCACGGTGTATGTGGGTCGCTGTAAAATTGTACATCACAGCTCTCCGATCTTCGTTACAGAGTTGTTTGGAATTGTAGATTAAATCAGCAACTGCAACGTTAACAGCAGCACATACTACACCAGCAACGTCAACAGGGTCATTAAAGTTTTAAACCTTTTTGCTGGTGCTTTGCTGTGACCTTTTCCACTATTAAGTGGCCCCCACCCCTACTATAAAAAAAAAATCAAAAACCATGCACTGAACTTATTGCCGTATGTACTTCGATACGAAATGTCAAATAGTTGGAAATGACGGCACTGGTAGCCATGTGCTTCAAAAAATTTTCTTGGCCAGCGTTCACTTTGCTGTTAACAGTACCTGTCATCGTCACTGCTTATAAAATAAATTACTCACTCTGACTGTAATAGATGCCAATAAGTTCGTACTGTTTTAAAGCTCTTACAGGATTGTAGTAAGCATTCTTGATTACCACAAACGTACAAGTGGTAACACTGATTCAATGTATACACACGACGAGAGTTGAAGTTGACTGCATGTTGAAAGTTTTTATTGTATGGGAATTTCAGCAACAGGCACCAGTGTATTTCAAAAAGCTCTCCCAATTGACTATTTTTATTGGACAGAGCATAGTGTTATAAATAAAGCTTCACTAAAGCTCTTTTTCATCATTTTCGCCATAAAGCACGTTTCCCAAAAAGTTACTTGAACCAAAAAAAGTTATTTAAAGTCACCAATGAAAAAAAAGTTACCGACATTTGTAAAATATTACCAAAGTTGGCAACCGTCACATTTGGCTCATAATTATGTGAGCTTATTGGTCAAAACAGTTGTCAGTGTCAGTCTTGCATACGACTTTTTAAATTAAGAAGAATCAATACCATTTGGTGTTCCTAATTCTGAACATCAAATCTTTCATTTCACAATTTCTTACTTTTAAAGTTTGCTTAAAATTTTCAATTTAAAATAAAATCTCAATATTTTGAGATAATTTTTCGCAAATGTTTTAAACTATATTTTAAGTAGAAAATGGAAAACAAAATTAACATTTCTGTTTTTTTCCAAAATGGGAAAATATTTTTTTAGCAAATTAAAAAAGTGACTAAATGGCAAAGTGGAACTAAATCGAAAAGCAGTTAAGGCAAAATAACTTATTAAAATAATAAATAACATTAAACCATCATTTCGGCCCCACTGTGGTTTAAAATTCTGGTCCAATTATTTTTAAGATTCTAGCAAAAAAAAAATTCGTAAAATAAAAAAGAATTGCCTTACTGAATAAATTTAGAGAAGTTTTTCCGAAGCTTTTGTTTTTTTTTGGGTTTAGTGTTTTACGCCAATTATACTGATGACTTTTATTAGCACTTAAAAAAATGCTGTCTTAGAAAAAGTTAAAGTGTGTTTCAAATCATTTTTTTTAAACACAATTCCAGGTCTGAAAATAATAAAAAAATTATTTTAAACTCTCTTTTCTGCTAATATCACTGCGTGCTACTCGTGTTTTGTTTGATTGCAATTCAACCGTTTGTCCTTCGAACTCACACACTAACAACACCTGAGTATTTAGTTAGAGAGAGGACATTTTTGCCTCGTAACATTCGAACTGACCAATTTATCTATGTATATTTTATGTGTTTTTTTTAGAGCGTTGATTCCGATGCAGCCTCGTTGAACATGAATTCAACAGAAAATGAAGTCCAAGAAGTTGAGTCTTCTAGTGAAATAATGGTCGATGACAACAAGCCTAGCAATTCTAATGATGAAAGTTGGACAGATGTCAATTTGAATGAGGATGGTAATGATAAGATGCGGGATATGGATAGCAATATACACCATCTAGCACCTAGTGCAGAACGTGGAGATAAACCAGATTCAGAAATATCGGTTGTACGTGTTCCCCAAGATGGTTTTGGTGGAAGCTCTACATCAACCGGACAAAGAACCAGACCAGAAGAATTGCCAATTAAGCCGCCACTAGTTGGTCAACTGCCAATGACTACACCATCCCGCGAAGCTAGTCTCACGCAAAAGCTTGAAATTGCACTTGGACCAGTTTGTCCGTTGCTTCGAGAAATCATGGTGGATTTTGCTCCATTCCTTTCGAAAACCCTGGTCGGTTCCCATGGACAAGAATTGCTGATGGAAGGCAAAGGCTTGACAACGTTCAAGAATAGCCAGTCAGTTGTGGAACTTGTAATGCTTTTGTGTTCACAAGAATGGCAGAACAGCCTTCAGAAACACGCTGGCCTAGCTTTTATTGAACTGATCAATGAGGGGCGCCTACTCTCACATGCCATGAAAGATCACATTGTACGTGTTGCAAACGAGGCTGAGTTTATTCTGAACCGAATGCGTGCCGATGATGTCCTTAAACACGCCGACTTTGAGTCACAGTGCGCCCAGACTTTGCTAGAACGAAGAGAAGAAGAACGCATGTGTGACCATCTGATCACTGCTGCTCGACGAAGAGATAATGTGATTGCTAGCAGGCTATTGGAGAAGGTCCGTAACATCATGTGCAATCGACACGGAGCGTGGGGTGAGTCCAGCGGAAGTGTAGTGAAACCAGCGTACTGGAAGCTCGATGCATGGGAGGATGATGCACGTCGCCGCAAACGTATGGTTCAAAATCCCCGAGGATCAAGCCACCCACAGGCAACCCTCAAAGCCGCTCTTGAGAATGGTGGTCCTGAAGATGCAATTATGCAAACTCGAGATGAGTTCCATACACAGATCGCCGTTACACGATCCCATCAATCATCGCAACACTCTACAGATTTGCTAGATGACGCCGAGCTGCTGATCGAGGATCGCGAACTTGATTTGGATCTGACTGGACCGGTCAACATTAGCACCAAAGCAAAGTTGATCGCTCCAGGGCTAGTAGCGCCAGGAACAGTTTCGATCACCAGCACCGAGATGTTTTTCGAAGTCGATGAGGATCATCCCGAGTTCCAGAAGATCGAACAAGAAGTTCTGAAATATTGTGATCATTTGCATGGCAAATGGTACTTCTCCGAAGTTCGAGCAATATTTTCACGCAGATATCTCTTGCAGAATGTTGCATTGGAAATTTTCCTAGCAAGTCGGACGTCGATCTTGTTCGCTTTCCCCGACCAGCACACGGTGAAGAAAGTCATCAAAGCTTTACCCAGAGTTGGAGTCGGCATTAAGTATGGCATTCCACAGACGAGGCGAGCATCCATGATGTCTCCACGCCAACTAATGCGGAATTCGAATATGACCCAGAAATGGCAGCGACGTGAGATATCTAACTTTGAATACCTGATGTTCCTCAATACTATTGCCGGACGTACCTACAACGACCTCAATCAGTATCCAATATTCCCATGGGTTCTTACTAATTACGATTCGAAAGACTTGGATTTGAGTCAACCTTCGAATTATAGAGATCTATCCAAGCCAATTGGCGCATTGAATCCCAGCCGCCGAGCATATTTCGAGGAACGGTATGAGAGTTGGGAGAACGATACAATTCCACCATTCCACTATGGCACCCACTATTCCACGTCCAGCTTCACCTTGAATTGGCTGGTGCGTGTGGAGCCTTTCACCACGATGTTCTTAGCCCTGCAAGGCGGTAAATTTGACTATCCCGATCGGCTGTTCTCGTCGGTGTCACTATCATGGAAAAATGCCCAGCGCGATACCTCCGATGTGAAGGAACTGATTCCCGAATGGTATTTCCTGCCTGAAATGTTCTACAACTCATCGAGCTACCGATTGGGTCACCGTGAAGACGGATCATTGGTCTCTGACGTTGAACTACCACCATGGTCAAAGACCCCCGAAGAGTTTGTTCGCATAAATCGGATGGCATTAGAATCTGAGTTTGTTTCGTGTCAACTTCATCAATGGATCGATTTGATTTTTGGGTACAAACAGCGAGGACCTGAAGCTGTGCGAGCAACAAATGTCTTCTACTACCTCACCTATGAGGGAAGCGTTGAACTGGATGCAATCGCAGACCCCGTGATGCGCGAGGCCGTCGAGAATCAAATTCGTAATTTCGGTCAGACCCCTTCACAGCTCCTGATGGAACCTCATCCACCACGTAGCTCAGCTATGCACTTGTCACCGATGATGTTTAGTGCAATGCCTGATGACGTTTGCATGTCAATGAAATTCCATCTGAACTCGCCCATCATACACATTTCAGCGAATACCTATCCCCAGTTATCTCTGCCTTCGGTGGTAACAGTTACAGCTGGTCACCAGTTCGCCGTTAACCGATGGAACTGCAACTACACTGCATCCGTCCAGAGCCCGAGTTATGCGGAAACAACGCAATCAGCTGGCTCAAACTTACCACTCACCATGGATCCAGTTTTGTGTAAGTTATTTTTTTTTGTCAACTTCCTAGATTAAAAGTCACTCTATGATTTAGCAACGCAAAATACTGGACACAATAATCCAATGATTCGTCGTCATTTGGGGGACAATTTTAGTCAAATGCTGAAGATCCGATCGAATTGTTTTGTCACTACTGTAGACAGTAGATTCCTTATTGCCTGCGGCTTCTGGGACAACAGTTTTAGGGTTTTCTCTACGGAAGCAGGTTTTTTAATTTTTATATTGAGAGTTTACTCATTGTTTACCATCCTATTTTTGTCTTAGCGAAAATCGTCCAAATCGTCTTTGGCCACTTTGGTGTTGTCACCTGCCTTTCACGGTCCGAATGCAATATCACCTCGGATTGTTATATTGCTTCGGGATCATCCGATTGCACGGTGCTCTTGTGGCATTGGAACGCTCGAACTCAGAGCATTGTTGGGGAGGGTGATGTTCCTACTCCAAGGGCTACCTTGACTGGACACGAACAGGCTGTTACTTCGGTTGTGATTAGTGCTGAATTGGGACTTGTAGTTTCTGGATCGACAAGTGAGTTGATATTTCTTTTGTTTGACGTGATTTATTTTTTTTAAATTTTTAATTAGACGGTCCCGTTCTGATTCACACTACATTTGGTGATCTCTTGAGATCACTAGATCCTCCTTCAGACTTCTATTCACCAGAATTGATTGCAATGTCTCGTGAAGGTTTCATAGTGGTCAACTATGACAAGGGTAATGTAGCTGCGTTCACAATCAATGGAAAATTGCTACGTCATGAGTCGCATAATGATAACTTACAAGTAATTTTTTTTTACACAAAAACTTTATTAAATATTATAGAAATCTCATCCAATTTTGTATAAGAACTCATACTAACTCACTCTAATTGTCGTTTTTAATTTTATTCAAATTCAAATAGTGCATGCTACTGTCACGGGATGGTGAGTATCTGATGACAGCTGGAGATCGTGGTATCGTCGAAGTGTGGAGAACTTTCAATCTGGCACCATTGTACGCATTTCCAGCTTGTAATGCCGGAATTCGATCATTGGCCCTGACGCACGATCAAAAGTAAGTTTTTTATTATTTTTTTAAATGCATATAAAATAGCGGTAAAGAATGAAGACCTAAATTTCCCAGTGTTTATTTAAAGTTAACAAATCTAGCAGCATTTTAAATTTAAAATAAAATAAATTGATATCTTGTGAAAAATCATCGCGTGTTGTTTTGTCGAAAATAAAAGAAAATGTTCATGACTAGAGAATGTTTTCCTGTCTTGCTGAAAATAGTATCTAGTAAAAGTAATGGGATTCACTGGAATGGGAATCCCTTTTCAAAGTTTCCTCAACACTTCAATCTTTTTCTGGAGCTGAGAAAATTTGACTAATCCAAATCGAACCAATTTTTATTTGGGCTTAACTTAATTTAGACAATCACAATAATCTTCATTCTCACTTTTTCTTATATTTAAATATATATTAATTCTGCTTTCGGTTGTGGTTGAAATTCTGTTTAACATCCTGGTGTACATTGCACATCATTGTTCCCAAAATTCTCAATAATAGTATAGGAGTGGCAACGAGGCCAGACCAGGTGAAACTTTTGTTAGTCTCGTCTACTCGTTAAAATCGAAAAATTTCAGTCTCCTATCGGCCTCGTTTTCGCATTTATCTCGTATAAATTTTAATGCGCAGTCTTGTCTCGGCCTCAGTCTCATCCTTAGTCAGAAAAATTTCGAATTTTCTGAGGTAGAATTTGAATTGTAGAGGTTTCTTCATCTATTTAAATCGGAGCCATCCTTCAATGGATTTTGATAGTTGACGGCTTAACAGGTAGACAACAAACTATATTTTGAAGTTTCGATAGTATTTTTTTCGAACCAAAAAAGCAAAAACAAACCCAAACAACAAAAAATAAAGTCCAAAAAATCCAGTACCCAAAATGCAAAATCAAACACCATTCCTCCGACACTAACGTCCAATACTCTATATCACAGGAAAAAGTAAGGAAAAATGGGTATGTATGGGTCATAATACTGTATTTAAAATACTGTATCTCAAAACACTGTATTTCAAAATACTGTATGTACAAAATACTGTGTGGACAAAACACTGTAAGCCAAACTTCTGTTTTTCAAAATTCTGGTTTATTAAAATTCTGTATTTCAAAATTCTGTATCTCAAAAATCTGTATCTCAAAATCCTGTATTTCAAAATGCTGTAAATAGATTGAAAAATACAAAACGTTTTGATTAAATAATACAAGAATATTAACCATACAGTATTATGACCATACAGTATCATACAGAATTTTCACAATACAGTATTTAAAAGTAAAGCATTTCGACCCCTACCCAAAAAATGTATACATTTGGAAAAATAGGAATACAATAAATCCAGTACCCAATATCCAACATCCGCCACCATGCCACCACCATACCACTATTCACAATACCATCATTAAATACAGAATCCAACACCCAATACACCAACCAATAACCAACGCAGTAGTCAAAATCCATCATCCAAATAACTATCCACAATATCATCCACCATTCACAATACAACACCATCCACTATCCATCACACCATCATCAAATACACCAACCACATCCGTCAGCGGCTCCTTTCTAATTATATTAAAACATATAAGGGGTATTCACGATCTGGTGTACCAAGTCTTGTAAAATTGTAAAATTTTATTTTTTTACAGCAGACTGTGAACACACCTTTACTAATCTGTAGCAACACTGAAGCAAATGTCAAAATCTGTTTCACATTTGTTCTGAAGAAAGTTAAGTTTATGTTAAAAAAAATTTACCCTCTTGTATATTTATGTTACAATAGGGTTCGGGTATTGTAAAAGTGTAAATGTGTTAGACAATTCAATTCAATTCAATTTCAATTGAATTCAATTCAATTTTTATTATTCAATAAGGATGTACAAGTAAGACTTAGTCTTTTATAGTACTTAACATTTGGATAGTAAGCAACAAATTATTCAATTATACTTAATCTAAGAAATAATAACATAATATACATAAATATATAATACATGGCACATATTAATATTACATAAATAAAAACCTGTTTAATTTCCTTTGTTAATTACTATATATAAATAATACTGTGAAGAGGTTTAAATAAATTCAGAAGAGATCGCATTTTTGAAGTTTCCAGCATTTATTATTCTTTTAATATGTAAGGGAAGAGAATTCCATAGCTTGGTTGCATATATAATAAAGAGCCGCGAAGAGTTCAAGTAGTTAAAAGTTGGAAGCAAGAGGTTTAAGGTTCTATGGGATTGAGCGAATGTTAGTTTTTCAAAAATGTATAAGGGTAATTTATTGTGGATAATTTTGTGCAGAAACGTACAACACCTGGCATCAAGATATTGCTGAAGGGAACATCCAAGGACAAGCCGATGATAATGTGATATGTGCTCGTATCTCCGAAGTCCATATACATATCTAACCATGTCATTAAAGGCGACAAGGAGTTTGTGCTGCGAATGGGAATCAGGTTTGCAGTATACGGTATTACCATAGGTTATTAAAGGCAAAAGTAAAGTTTTAACTAGTCTAAGTTTAGTTTCAACTGGAGTTATGGTAGAAAATAGCCAAAGTTTACGCAACGCAGTGTAAATTCTTCCTATTGTGAAATTTATGTGCTTTTCGGCTGAAAGTGATTTACTTATTTTAATACCTAAACTCGTAACAGTAT
The DNA here is from genome assembly GCA_910595825.1 of Philhelius pedissequus. Lineage (NCBI taxonomy): Eukaryota > Metazoa > Arthropoda > Insecta > Diptera > Syrphidae > Philhelius > Philhelius pedissequus. The sequence continues at coordinate 76,214,839 of OU343162.1, forward strand.
CCACTTTGACATTCAGTATATTTTGTTGTTGTAGTGCAAAAAAATGCTACACTTTTACTCTTTCACAATGATACAAGACCAGATACATGGGATCGTGAATACCCCTATAGTACTATCATCTTTGTTTTAATATACAAAGCCGGCTCCGCCATCCCAACCGAAAATTCACCTATATCGGTATTTCACCTCCACTACCACGTCTACCCCAACTGGTCCAGAACCCGCTTATCGCTACTACTATAATAGTTTATATTAAGCCGAATAAATTGTGGTTTTGATCCCCTACCATATCCACCAAAATGTATATCCATATAAATTGGTTTTCATTAAAAGTCTGAAAATTGAAGAACACATAGTATACGCCATTTATGTAAATTTTAAAAAAGTGTACGATCCTAAATCCCCCCGTTTCGACTTTATAAAAAAAAACTTAACCTAAATCTTGTCTTTATTAAATCTTTTTTAGATATCTTCTAGCGGGTCTCTCAACAGGATCAATTATTGTATTCCACATTGACTTCAATCGATGGCATCATGAATACCAACAGCGCTACTAATGTATGTATGGTATTTATCACAGACATCCACGATATCGGTATAACTAAAACAACATTAAAAAAAAAACTAGACAATTCGAAAAGACGACGTAAAAATAACGTTTACACTAATCACGAAATTAATTAAGATAAAATTAAAAAAAAAATATAACTTCTACATTATGATACATCTCCATAGTGAAGCCAAAACTAAACTTATCACCGAAGTACTTACAAATATTGCAATTCTCTAGAATTATTTTAATTACACCCCCATCCCCCCTTTTTCCAATTGTAGCACATACATATAGGTAAATAAATCTATCTATACAAATTGTTTTATTTAAACTTGAATAATTTTAAATTTAAAAAAATACATATTAATTCCCAACAAAACAGTGGCCAAAATACTTACATTAAAAAAGGGGAGACGGAGATTGTAAAATTAAACAAAAATAAGTACGTAACCTAAAGAAAAAAAAATAAATGAATTAAGCAGTAAATTTAAATTTAACAAAGAAAAAAAAACTTAATTAGTAAAAACAAAACAAAAATTCGTTCGAAAATAAACATTTTTGTTTTGAAAAATAGGCGCTTGGTTAAAAAGTAAATGAAAAGTAAATAATAACTTAGTGCTTTCTCTCTTCGGAGGAAAAAAAAGTATTGCTTAAGTGCGTTTATAGATTTCATTCAGAAAATATAAAAAAGTAACAAAAAATTAGAAAATATTTTTCATAAGAAATTAAAACAAGAATATATTAATAAAAATTAAAAATAAAGAAAAAAAAACAAATCGGAAGTGTTAGTGGCAAAAAACAATATGTGTTTGACTTAAAAGAAAGCTACTCAACACAATGTACTTACTTATGATGTAAATATTGTGCTAAAATGTATTTATTTGCATTTTGTTTTAAAACTTAAAAAAAAATTATGATTTTAAAAATCATAATTACACTTTAAAAAATGCAAAGTTTTTTTTGCCGCTCAAAAAAAAAGAACAAAAACAAGTTCAGAAGTGAGACGTGGGAAAATGTAAAAAATCGATCTTCGAATTTGTTCTGCAAAAAAACTACAAAGCTATGTTAATCCGTGATCTTCGAGACTGGGTAAAAAACGTTCCGGCAAATAAGTTTGAACCTAAGTATTTGTAATGAAGCTTCTTGTTAAATAAAAGAAAACCCTAAATATGCGTACTTAATTTTCTTCCAACTATTTTTAATAAATTTCCTCCACTTTTAGTCCAATATCAAACTTACGTCCTTTTATTAAACTTAGTATTTTTTTTTGTTATTTAAACTGCAGAAAGAAATTTTTTTAACCTTAATTCTGCATCTGAATTCCTAAAATTTTGTTGTATTAATATTAAAGCCGTACAAAAAATTTGCTTAAAATATTATTTAGCCATTAATTGTGTTAGGCTCAACAACAATCATTGAATAATACAAAATAAATAAAAGACAAACAAAAAAAAACCTTACTGAAATAAATCAATATTTATATACAATAAATAATATATTTAATTAAAAAAAATGTGAAAGTAATAAATACCTACACTATTTTTGTGAAAATGTTAACATTCCGCCATCCAATATTATTAAAAATATTTAATAAAAAAAAAATAACGCTTAGCTAATAACTAAATATAAATAACATAAGTTTTAAACACGAAATAAATCTAATACTATTTAAGAAAAAAAAATATTAAAAATACAATTAATAATAAAATACGGCGCATTTTTTTGTTTTATAGAAAATAATATTAACGTATTTTAAAAATACGTTTTCGCTATTCTGTCCAAAATTATTAACAAAAAAACATTAGAAAACATGGAAAAAATCATTTGTAATGTTAACTTTAGATCTAAAAGTAAAACAACAAAAAACAAAAATATGTGAGCATGTTAAAATAAACAACAAAAAAAATGTGTAAATAATTAAACAAAAAAAATGGTATAGATCTGTTATGTTAATTCCTTTATAAAAAAAAATGTTTTGTTAATTATTAAGCAACTAAATCATATGCTAAATGGTGGTGGTTTTTCGTTTAATTATCACTAATATATTTTTTTTCTTAATTTTCTTTTCAATCTTTTTCTTTTCTTTTTGCAATAATTATATAAATGTAAATATAGAGTAAATAAATTTTAAATAAATGCCAAATAAAAATATATAAAAAAAAACTAAACTTTCAAAAGCATAGCTGTAGTTTATTCAAAAGCCAGCAAGATTTTTTTTTTATTTTGCAGCAAATTATAAAATATCTAAAATGAACATTTTTTAAATTAGAAAACACAATTTTTGTATGCATCATAAATATAGTAAATTTACAAAAAATAAAATAAAACTGACATTTTTAAATATTCAACACAGACATCATATACTTACATAATGGGTCAGAAACAAAATTAATTTTTTTTTGTAAGACTTATAAAATTCTTTATTGCATTTGCACGATAATATAAAAGAAAATTTTACACAAACACACACATTCACACTAAAACTAAAAAACTTTAAGTCTCAATAAAATAGAAAAAAAAAACATCAAATCATAACTACGCGTGGCTAAATTTAAATTTATGAAGAAAAAAAAGCGAGAAATATTAGTAATTTTATTGATACAATTATAATATTTATTATATTTTGTCAATGATGTTTAAAATAAAATAAAGTGAAATAAAATAAAAGCTAATTTACTTAAATACAAACAAAAAAATAAATAAAATAGGAAAGGAAAGAAAAGCAAAAAAAAATAAATAAAGAAAAAACAAAAATATATGCAGATAACTTAAATTTTAACATACAAAAATGGAAAATAATTATTATAAATATTGATATGGTGAATAATGAATTATTATTATGTTCAATAAATGAAAAATGATTTAAAAATACAAGGAGTTGTTTAAATGAATTAATTTGCTTTTTTGTTGGAGGTGAATAACTTTTAATAGGCAGCACTGGTTTTTGTAACAGCCGATATACAAATTCTCTGGGATTTTTTTCAGGTTAGTTGGGTTTGACAATTTATTTTTTTCTTGAATTTTTAGCTGACCATTACTAAAAAAAACACCCTCTACACCGATAAGACTTATAAGAGGTAAGTAGTTAAATACTCGATTGCCTTGCATCAACTTGCTATTGTGACTTCAGTTTGGTAGTAAATTATTGGAATATCGGTAGGCGGGGGTATAGTGTATTTTCGCCCCGTACAATTTAAATATTTCAAAAATTTTAGGATGTTATCGCATTAATACTTTTTAGAAATTTGGAAAAACATAGAATAAACGAAAGGCGCAGAGGGTCCATGCTATTTCTCGGATCATGAGCGAGCACTATCATGTATAAATGCATACAGAACAAAAACAGTACTCTTAAACATAAGCATGATCTGGTATATATTCGGTAAGTAAAATATCTAAATTTTAGATAAAGCGGATGTATGATTTTTTTACTTGCGATTATATGTACTATAAGGCAAGTTATGTATTCGTAAAAAAAAAAAATTCTAACAATCAAACATGACATTACGATAATAGAGAAGCCTAAGAAAGTGATCGGCAAAAAAAGTCTGTCTGTCTGTCAGTCTGTCTGTCTGTCAGTCTGTCTGTCTGTCAGTCTGTCAGCTTATCCGTCTGTATGTATAACGAGCTATAGCCTAAATGGCTTGAGCGATTACCTTCAAAATTTGGTATGTGTGATTATTTTGGCATTCCTCAGAGGTGAAATTGAAATTTTATTTTTCGGCCTAAAAATAACTGTACCTGCCTTATGACCTTGAAGGAAAATCTTATTTTTGTCGAAAACGATTTTGTAAAAAATTTTGAGAAATGTTTGGTTAGTAATAGCTATCTTTTGATATGAATCAAATTTACGGGAAAAGTCTATTAACGGTACTTTTCATATAAGGGTTTTTTATATTTTTGGCTTTCTCGGTAGCTGTTCATTGGATTTCTGTCAAATTTTATATCTCAGAAGATCTAGGTAGCCAAACTAATTCTGCATATTAGAATTTTCAATAACATTTTTTTAAATAATTAAAATTAATTTTTGATTTTTTTTTTTTTTTTTTGAAAAATCAATATTTTTAAAACTATTCAAAAAAAAATAATTTTAAATTCTATAGTCATATATATATTAATAAACTCTACAAAACTGCATACCAAATTTCAAAAAAAGTTTGTTTTCAAAAAACTAAATATGAAAAACCGGATTTCTTCAAAATCCTTACTACAATTTTCGAGATACTTTTTTATAAAATTTTCATTGATCCTTGGCATCTAACGGCGTTGTTTGTTTTTTCAAGAAACTGATTGAAGTGATCGTTTTAGCACTTTTTATCAGTTTAAAACACGATGTTTACCCACCTATACACCATTCACTTTCATTATTATACATATGTATAATATATACATAAATATGTACATATATTTACATACCTAGGCGCCATATATGTAGGTAGGTACACATGACCCTCCTAATTTGACTAATTAAAATCTTTTTAAATATACATTTGTAGGATGGTACTCATGTCATTCCTTTAATCATATGCATTCGACAATTCAAGAATCATGGTAATCTTACCTACTTCGGCTTTAAAACTGCACAGGATAACTAATCTAGACTACCTATACCTACTAACAACTTCAGTGGTTAGCTACTACTTTACACTACAGTTGTTAGCTACAAGAGCAAGTTCGTACGATCCAGTCGTGCATATTACTTTTGTATGACAGCGAAGAATAATTCCCGATTAATGCAAAAAACGTAACAATTTTTCATTTGTACATCTCATGTGTATTTATCTACTTCCCTTAGAAAAAAATGATTTATATTGCATAACCATGCATAATGTGTATGCAGACAGGAAATTCCTAAGGTAAGTCGGAGTTCAAATGAAAATCACGCCTACTTGTCATCCTTCCTCCGTTTTCCCACACAACTAAGAAATTCTCGACGCGCCTGAATACTGCTATTTGAATACAATAAAAAAGTCTAAGCGGTGACATGAAAACAAATCAGAGTTGCCACACAGCTGATAATTTTAGATTTGGTAGCTGGCAACGATTTAAATAGAGGTGTTTCTATAAGATACTCAGTAATCTTGGATTATCGGCCATCGTTCAACTCGAAATAAATATATATTGGCAGCATATAACTTTTAACGAGTTTTATTGTGACTTTAGCTTACAAAATGTCATTGTGACCTATAACAAGGCGAAATGTCCATTTATGTAATTTAATTTCATTTAGTTTAGCTTACTAAACGCAATTACATGTGAAATGAATAAATAAATTCATAATAATAATATATTAACATAATGCTAACTTAAAAAAATAACACTAGGTTAATGGGTTAGGAAGAAGTGTTTAATAGGATTATCTGAGGGATGGAGAACTAAGAGAGAAATCAAGGATATCATGTACAGATTTAGCCGAGCGTAGCATTCTGCAAATAGGGTTGAAATGGGCGCGGTTGGTGTGGTAGATAGGAAAGTGGAAGAAATAAATGGATCATAAGTTTAGAGCATTTGTATATTAAAATCAATTAATTTGAGTAGATAATTCAGGACAGTCAATGACTCGAGGGATAAGCTGATGGATAAACAGGATGTCAGCGATACGACGGCATTGAGCAAGATTCAAATGGGTTTCTTCAATTAAATTGTCTTTCACAAGATTTTATCCCAGAGGAAGTGCGTATTATTTATGCCTTCGAGATCTGCACACTAGAACACTTTTATTTTGAACGTCATTTTCGAGGACATTCGATTAAAACAACATAGATTCAGAAAATGGTCAATTGTATCAAGTTACGTGACGGCATCACTGGTTATAAGCCTGAACATATACATACATTTTAGTATTTTTATATTTTTGGTGTATTTTCGCATCATATAAGGGTTGCCTCATTTATATTTAAAAAAAAAATATTTTCTTAAAATTTATTTTGAAGTTTCGCCCAAACGCTTAATGCATGACCATTTGGCCTATGACGGCCCTGGTATCCGCAATGAAATCACTGTTGAATTGTACCGTTAGAAAACGCCACTTAATGAGCGGCGAGCAGTTTGTTGTGTACCATACAAAACATCAATCCTATACAATTTCATGTTTAATTTTTAATTGCGATTATAGGTACTATATAAGGCAAGTTATGGATTCGTGAAAAAAAATCTAACAATCAAACATGACATAACGATCATAGAGAACACCAAAAAAGTGGATCCCCCGATTGCCTCTATCTGTCTGTCTCTCCTCGAGTATGCAACCTTTACTGTAATATGCCCACATGTTTTTTAAATTTTTTTAAGATGACAAATAACAGTAGCTCCCATACATTTTTTTGGGCTACAAACAAAACTCTTATTTTTGTTAAAAACGACTCTAACGATTTTTATTTAAAAAAAAAAATTAAGTGCACTAATAAAGGGAAAACGAACATTTTTGTAATTATTTTTTTTTTTCGAAAAAAAATTGTTATTTTTGGTACCTATAGTAGTACCATTTTTTATGTTTTTTCGATCTTATGGGAAACGGTTAATTAATTTTTTGGAAAGCTTAAACACTATTAAGCCAAAATTTTAAAATTTTTTTTTTTGGAAACTTTAAATTTCGAAAACGACTTAATGGATTTTGTCGAAACTTCGTATTTGGCAGTTTTTTTGAAAATTTGATAAAACTATGTTCCTAAAATAAAAAAACAACGGTACTCTCATACAAATGTTAAAAATAACCGTTAAGAAAAAAATTATTTATCGAAAACGGCTCAAAGAATTTTTATCAAAAAATGTATGTGTTCTTAAATTAGTACAGTCCACTTTCAAATATAAAAATATTTTTTTTTGCGTCTTAATTAACGGCACTTCCCATAAAACCACTTGACATATTTTCGACTTTCTCAACATTGGATTAACTGATCAAAATATTTTTTCTTATAAAAATGCTCCCTGGAATTGTTAATAAGACTGCATACTAAAATTTTCCAAGAAAAAGTTTTTCTATTTTGAAAAAATAAATAATTTTTTTTTTTGAAAAATCTATTTTCAGAAACCAGTCTCTAAAGTTTTTTGAAATTTAAATTTAAGATGTGTATTAATAATATCTTCAAAATGGCGTTTCAAATTTTTTCTGTAAAAATGTTTTTAAAATTTTATACAAAAAAATTTTTTTTTTTTAAAACCGCTCCAACGATTTTTGATTTTTTTTTTATATATTCTTATTTATCCACGAATTCAAATGGCATCTTTGGTTTTCCTTTAAACTTTGACAACTAAGCAATCTAAAAACAATTGATTATGAGTATTATCCATTTATTTTCTTCTTACGAAATTTTGTGTACGTCACTGAATACTACATACAATGATAAATAAAAAATAAAAATACTCAATATATGCAATCAATCAGATTTGATGGTAAAGCCAGTGCTTTAGCTTACAGAATTGTATCACAAATCGGCACATTCGTTTGACTAGCTAAGCAAAACCATTTAAATGACATGACATCAATTTCGACAAAAAGCAAAGATACAAATGATTTCATACTATTGTTTTCAATCCAACGAATTTTTCAAATCACAGTTTGATGTCCTCCTTCGCGCTCAAAATTCTTGGGATTTGAAATTAGCTGCAATCAAATTTCTTTGTAAGATCTCACTGAGATAAATGTGCATCTTCGAAACACCTTATAACTTCAACCTTATTTTAGAGATCAAGATCACTGTAATCTCGTTTACTCATTGTTCTTTTACTTTTGTTTTTAAACTTAGTAGCTTTATTGAAAACCAAAAACATTTAAGAAATCAATTGCTAATTGTACTGATGACCTGAAACCTCTGCCTATAAGCTTAGCACAATAAAAAAATTCAATTTGTCAACGAAAGCTAAAATTACAAGCTTATTGGGAAATCACCAAATTAAGCAAAAGTAACCGGCGCGGGGGCCCTACCAACTCTTACCAAAAAAAAAATGCGATTCATACATATTTCGTATTTCCTGCTTTTGAACCAATTAGACAAGTGAATACATTAAGCAACGCATCTTATTTTAGTGGTTCATGGTCCGATTAGCAGGTGCCCCGATTAAAATAGCAGAGAATGCATTGTGCGGTCCGAATATGAGGTGATCCGATTATAGAGTGTCTCGATTAGCAGGTTTTACTGTATGTGCCTTTAAAATCACATGAATCACATGAATTTTGCATGCATATTTCACCTAAATTTAAAGTTATATGCAATGCGTATATGTAGCTACCTACCGACCTACATCCTACATTTTCATTATTATATGTACATTTTTACAGACTTAGGTCCCATCTGTATCTCCTAACTTACATAATTAAAATCCATAACTTAGATTTAAATATACGAGTACATTTGTAGGTAGGTATCTATGTAAGTATTCCTTGAATCATCCATTCGACAATTCATTATACTAGGAATCAAGGTAATCTTACCTACAGGCTTTAAGCCTGCATAGGAATAACTACACCTAACTAACTAAACCTCAATGGGTAGCTACATTAAAGTTGTGAGCTACAAGAGCAAGTTCGTACGATCCAGTCGTGCAATTTATTTTTGTTTGCGTTAAGGAATATACTGCGCTACGGGGTGTTCACTCCGCAACTCGCTCTACGGTGGGCGAAAGTGGTTTTTGTCCTTAATTTTAACTCCGTGGATGTGTTGTGTGCTCGCGTTCAGCCTATCTTGACTGTGCTTTCTGTTAAGGTGTTGAACGACCAATCTCGTCGGGTTTGTTCATAGGTATTTGCGACAGGTATGTGTTGGTACGTATATAAATGCAAATCTGGCTACTACCTTGTTAAATGGTTTGTGTGCGCATATCCCAGAGGTTGCCGGCCCTCGAGCGTTAAGGAATTCATTTGGTAGTGAACTTCTAAAATTCATGTTGGACTAAATTGTTGGACATTATCCTAATATTCGCTGGGAAGAAAGTTTCCAATAATGTTTTAACAAATACACTACCTGTGACCAAGTTAAGTTAAAATAGATAAATAATTATCCTATAACAGTTAATAACGTCAGCAACACTTGACACTAATGGAAAATTCAAAAACAGCCAACATGTCCGAATTTATGTGAATAATAAAATTAATTTATTATTCTCTTATTGACAACTTAGTTTGCGCTGTCATAGCCCCAAGGAAGATAATGGATTAATTTATGTTATGTGTCATATCACACGTGTTCATGTATTTTAATATAAAAATGTATATAGAACATTTATGTAATAATGCACAGCGCATGTGATATTCATGTACATACATACATACATTTTTTGAAATATTTTTTTTTAATTTTTCATAAGCTTGTTCTAAATAATTATGCAAGCAAAATTAAATGATAATGAGATGCCTTGGATATATTGTCAGTGTTTTTTTTGACGTTAAATAAAATGAAAACAAAAAAATCGACAATTACAGATATCAATTTAAAAAAATATATATATATATATATATTCCATAATACATCAGTGTTCCGCGGAGCATTTCTTGGGATTTTTTTTTGTAACTTTCACTCTTAAAAGTTAATTTTCTTTTTGAATTTAATTTATTTCCCAGAGAATATTTTATTCCTATTATAAATTTGCTTGAGAATAAATTTCATCCACAATGAAATGTCATATAATGTGAGAGATAAATTAATATAGAACGTTTTATCTAGAGCTTCAGAGATAAGCTTTTGAACATCATTTACGTTAATTATGAGAAAGGTAGGACTATCATTTACAGGGAAATTTTCTGTTCACAATTAGGAAAAAAACACTTTTAAATAGAGATAAATATTACCTTTAATTTTGTTTCAATATCAGCACATATCATAACTCTTTTAACCAGTGCCGTGCAATTCAGGTTGCATTTAAAAGACCTAAGGTCTTACAGGCATATAGTTAAATTTAAAAAACAGACATTTTTATAAGTTTCTTATTTATAAATAAAATATAAAATAAAAGGAATACCGATTCAAAATAGATTTTAAGCACCTAAATGGAAGTTTTTTAGTAGGCTCCAGGTAAATAAAAAGACAGATTTTATATGTTGTGTAACGTTTCGGGCGCGAATACACTCTTCATCAGGCCTTTTATTGAAAAAAATATAACAAATTAGATTTTTGTATAAAATTATACATAATGTCAATAACACTTACAACAAAAGCTTTTAAGTACACTTAGTACACAAAATTTGCTATTTCTCACGGGGATATCCAATATTTGGCCAAGCAGATTGATTCTAAGAGGAAGCATGCCCCCCCCCCCCCCCTTATGTATGTGGATTTTTAGAATTCTGTATATTGATGAATAGCAAGAACAATCATCCCCAGTTTTTTAAACTGCAGAACGAAAAAAAAAACAAATTGGGCATATTTACTTTTCTAATGGGATAGAAAGCAAAAATTGAAATTTTCCGTTTTAAAATAATTTTATTGGGCCTTATTTCATGTTATCCGAAATTTTTGTTTAGTTCACTTCATCTTACATGGAATTGTTGACAAAAATCCAATGTGACCTCTATTAAATGAGATTAAAATTCTTATACATTAAAGCTCGAAAGATATCAATCTGGGACATTCAGGGCAGAGCATGGAACAGGGTTCGAACACATAGATTTTGCTCTGAACTTGTGTGCAAATAGAGCGAGCTCTGAACACTAATATATTTTTTAAACAGGCTTGAACCACACAAATGAGAATACATTTTGATTTTAACCATAAAAAGCAATATAACACAGAACTACCATTTTTTTGTACACAGATACAGAAAATCAACAAGCGATCACCTTCTTTCGCAACCTAATTGTATCTGATTATTTTTTTCTTCACAGTTTCCTCCTTGACAAACATGGTATTTTGTGCGATCAGCAATTTCCTCACATTTTCAGTCTATTATGTCCGCGCACATCGAGTGCGATCTCCACATGTTCAGAACGAAAAAAGAAACACACATTTGGAGCTCTGAATAGTCAGAGTTAAAACGAAACACATTACGTTAATAATATTCTGTTATTAACGGTACCTGCCATACAACCATTTTATTGATGTTCAACTTTCTTAACGGATTTCGATCAAAATTTTTATGTAGGAGATCCTTCAAATTCTTCTTAATACTGAATTTCAAAATTTTCGAAAAATAGTTTTTGTTGATTTTTTGAAAAAAAAACATTTTTTTTTTTGAAAATTCAATATTTCGAAAACGGATGGACGATTTTTTCTGAAATTTCGTTTTTAAATTTATATTACTCAATACTTAAAATGTTCATACCATTTTTTTTTAATTTAAGAATTTTTATATATGTATAAAATATTAAGTGAAAAACGACTTTAAAAATATATTTAGCGTTTCTATTAAGAATCTTTTGCATCTCGTGCAATTTTGTTTTATTGAAACCAAATTATTAATTTTTTTATTTTCAAATATGCACTTAAAATTGTCATAATAAATCTTTTGCAGATTGTTTAGATGTAACAGAAAATAAAATGCACGACTGGATCGCGCGTACTTGCTGCTATGTTCGATTATATTATATGCAAAATATTCCTAATAGAAACGGCTAAATATATTTTTAAAATCGTTTTTCAATTAATATTTTATACATATATAAAAATTCTTAAATTAAAAAAAAATTGGTATGAACATTTTAAATACGGTGAAATATAAATTTAAAAACAAAATTCCAGAAAAAATCGTCTACCCGTTTTCGAAATATGGAATATTCAAAAACAATTTTTTTTTCAAAAATCCAAAAAAAAACTATTTTTCGAAAATTTTGAAGTGCATTATTATGTAGAATTTGAAGGAGATCTTGTATAAAAATTTTGATCGAAATCCGTTGAGACGTTTATAGTAAAGTCGAAAATCAATAAAATGGTTGTATGACAGGTAGGGGAGACCTAGGCTACAAGTAACAGGGGAAAAAGTAACAGCTAAGAATGAAAGGGTTCCCCTTAAAATTATGAAACGCGTGAACGAAAAAATTGTGCGTCTATTTCAAAGATTACGTTAAGTATACTTTAGTTGTGAACAGGCCATCCAAAAGAAAAGTTATAAGGGTAGTGCGCAAAATTAATAAGTTTGTAACATAATTTTTTCTCTGTATTTCTTGTAATCCTATTCACTAGGAAGAGATATGGTTCTAGTTGTTTTTTTTATATTTATTTATGTTTTGGTTAAGTTTATGTTAGTAGTTGAGCACGGAATAGTTAACGGTTTTTTTTTTTTAATTGAGTGATTTGTGTTAAATTTCATGGTGGGGCTAGTTGTAACATTTTTGTGGGGTAAGTTGTAACAAGTAAAAATAGAATCCGTTCATATTTTCAAACACATATTTGGGAACCAATACAATTGAAATGGTGTTCGTTGTTTATATTTCGTTTTGTTTAATTTCTTTCTTTATTTTTTATAAAAATAAAAAAGTCCATTTGACGTAAATCGTTGTCAGAAAAGACTTAAGAGAAACGACGTCCATCATGTGTTTTCCTGGCTTGCTAATTAGTTAAATTCGTATAAATAAATGTATATCTAATACTGGTTTTGGAATAACTAATTAATTACTAATTTTTGTAAATTCAGTTTTTTAAAAATAAAATTGATTTTGTCTTTCTTCTAGGAACATTAAAAATTAATTTATTAATTAAATTTGTGAATTAATATAAGTGGTTTTAAATTTTAATATTAAGTGTATAAGTTTTGCTAGTGTAAGTGCTCTATTTTTCGTTGTTAAACTTGTTTATAAATTTATAGTTTTTCTTTTTAAAGAAGATGACAGGATTTGTTGCAATTTACCCCGGTCTATGTTTCATCTTTCCCCGCATATTGGGCAAGCCGTAACAGCATCAATTTTAGTATAAAGTTTTACGTTTAACCCCGGTCTCCCCTACCGTTAGTAACAAAATATTTAAAAACAAATTTTGGACAAAATGTAGGCCATACCTAGAGTAGTAGGTATACACATAAAGTTTTATCAACATCGTTAGAGCCGTTTTCGAGATAATTAAGATGGTAGAAAAATTTGTATGGCAAGTACCGTCATTTGGGGCTAAAACCATGATTCAAAAATCTATGACAATCACCTTAAACGCCTAACCACCAAGTTTGAACAAAATCGGTTCAGCGGCTTAGGCTGTAGTTCGTTCTCCAGACAGACAGACAGACAGGCAGACAGGTAGACAGTTAGACAGACAGACAGACATACAGGCGGAATTGCGGGACCCAATTTTTTGCTGTTCTTCATCATCGTAATATCAACTTTGATTAAAATCTCGAGTTCGATTTTTTTTCCAAATGCAAAACTTGCCATATAGTACCGCCCTGGGTCGGGGACAGTTGATATAAATTCACTTTGCTTAAAAAGATTGGTATTCCACTTAAAGCAGCAACACACAGGGCAAAAACATTTCCCATTCATTGATTGAATCACGATCATGCATTTCACATAACTCCATCATGGGTTTTCTTATAAATAACAATGCTATTTGGACGGATCAAAGAAAAATGCTTTCAACCATATCTAGTCTCCCATACATGAAAGTAAATGAGACACCTCTATGTAGAGCCTTTTCTCAGTAAGAAATTTACTCCTCAATGAAAAATGCCTTAGTGAAATCCTATGTGACAACGGTCATATAGGAGAGATTATCATTGATTTCACTCATGAAAGGTAATGCAGCTGGTCACCAGTTTACAATTTAAGTAACATGTTCTGCTTAGCTCAAGTAGGTAAGAAGGAAGAGAATAGACAACAAAAAAGAAACTTTAATGAATACACAATCCTTTTTCATATTCATGAATTAAATGCAAAATCGGAGGCGAAGATTTCCTGCATAAAAAGATTTTTGAACTGCTACACAAAAATAAATAATGCGAAAATGTAACCTTTTTTTTGGTTTTCCCCTGGTTCGGTTCGCGCCACTATCTACCTTTGTTCTAGAATGATTTCATTTATATTATGATCATACAAAACAGACGTCAATAAAATTTTCTAAGTGTTTTTTTTTTGTGAAAAATAAAATATAATACAATGTTTATATGAATATAAAGAACTAACAAATGAATGAATGCTTTATTAAAAATATTTTGGATGTACATAGTATACGTTTGTAAATAGGTAGGTACTGTACCCGACAGACATGTAAGCCTTTTCTGTGACTAATTTATTATATCTCAAGAATCTGTATTTTCAACCAAGAAAAAGAACTTATGAACTCGAAGATTTCAAGACCACAACGATATCATATATTCTTTTTCTTTTACTAAATCATCACATCTCAAGCATCAGTTTTTTCATCAAGTAAATGAACTCATGAATTTCATGATTCCATGTAATCGATGATTTCATTACAAAATCTTCTTCGAGAATGGGTGCACCTACTTACCTCATAGGCCAAGCCCATGTTAAATTCATTATAGGATTCCCCAGAAAATTCATTGGTGATACTTCTTTTACTTGAGGAAAAAGCTACTTTTTCAATTGCGATTTTTAAATATTTCCCACTGGGCTCTCTCGCCACTTTACATGTGTGTGAAGTATCTTATAAAACATGGCCGTTTGGCTTCACAGTCTATGGTCTGATAAGTGCTTTTCGGCTTCACTGTACGAGGGTGTCCCGATAAGTGCTTATCGGACCGCCTGCCCTCGTGCCTCCTAAACTATGTTTGTAATGTGATCTTAATCATCTTTCATTGCAAAATGTGTTTGATTTTTGTTCAACATAGTGTTGCTCCAAATTGAGTATCCCTCTAAGTTTTCGATAATAATACGAACAATAACGAAAACCTTTTGCGAGAACTTCGATTCCATTGTAAATTTGCAAGTCCTTTTTGCTAAGGAATGTTACAATTAGCAACATTTGTATCGTAATTCCCAAAATTTAGCAGAAATGAGCTATTTCATTATGAGAACGAATTTTATTATCCTTTTTGTGGTCTTTAGGATTAAACCCACTTAAATAGGTATTTAAAAACAGCAAATAATCTTTTGTGTGTGAGAAAATTCTGTTTAATAAATATGTAAGATTGTAAGCATGTACTTGTTACGGTATACCCTTTATCATTACGATATGGGTAGGTAGAAAACCCTAATCTTTGAGTCAGTTAACAAATTTTACCATTCCACACTGATGACAATATTTATTACACAAATAAAATGAATCACATCTTGGGAATGCTCTCTATGGCTAGGTTAGCAGCATATTATGTAGCTAAAGTTCGTTTAGTTAAGCCTTAGCGGGTATTCGTATATTCAAAACAAACAAAAGAAGAAAACTACAACTTTGGTCGTAACTCGTAATATATTGTTCGTATTAACATAATGATCCAGTCGAAGTCACACTCAAGAGTCAAAGCGTAAAAAAACATTGGTTTTGGGTTTTCTTTTCTCGGGGGTGTTAAAGTTAAGTAAAAGTGAAACTTTGTGTTCATCCCTCTGGAGAGGTCCTCCTCAAAAAAAAAAAAAATTTCTAGAGTTTGTGTGTGTTTTTTAGATGTATTTCTGGATGATGTATTTAGAGTGACAGCGAATTTGCATTTAAAAATAAAAACAAAATCTCTTAACTAAGCTTCTTCGACAAAACTGAACATTAAGAAGATTGACAACAAAAACAAAAAAATTTTTATTTTTTTAAACTTTTTTTTTATTGTGAATGGTGGCTTATGTTATGGTTGGTGGGTTGGTAGAGTGAGAGTCTCAAAGTGGAAACTCCGCAGCTGAATTGAAAGTTACTTCCGACTTTTTTCCTGCGAAAATAACACTTACGAGAGCTAGCCACAGTTACAAAATTCTGATCAGGGTGCTGATGTCATGGGGAAGGGGAAGAGGTAAAATAACACTCCATCGCTTGTGGTTTCATGTGTGAAGCCATCAGAAACATCTAAGTTAGACGAGTCGAATTTATTATACATCGCACCTCAAATATACCCACCCACACCTCGTACCGTCTTTCTCTGTGCGCCGTATTAAAATCAAACTCTTGTCCGCACTTAGATATTTAAATCCGCAATAATGGTGTGCCGGTACACCAAATAAATAGCAACATCTCCCTTCGTGCCCGGATTTCAGATATTTAAATGGGGATATAATAAAAAAATATAAAACACCAGGATTTATTAAAAACCAACAACAAGGACGAATAATAGAAAGGTTTCTTTAAAATGTGTGAACAACACAAATTCTGAATTTTCATGTAGAGCACGTTTGAGTTTCAAAATGTTACAAATGGGATTTTTTTGTTTCTTTTTTTTTATTATTGCTCAAAATTGCGGTAAATGGATTTAAACTCACAAAATCTGACATTCTTAAAAAAAAAAAAAATTAAAATGGAAATGGAAATGGTGGCAGAGGGTGGTGGGGTGGTGGGTTGTTGATGAAGGATGATGTGTTTTTTATGTTCAGCTGAAATAAATTCAAAATTGTTATTTATGTTTCTGGGATTGCGGCAGTATGCAATTGTTTATATAGCAATTCACAAGTCAGATTTCATGTCACGAAATTATACAATGCGTAATATTTGTGCTGTGATGACAGCAGAGGGTCTTTATTCATACAGTGCACACATGTTATTTATTCTTGATTATTCGTTATTTTTTTGAGCAATTTCATTTCCCATTAATTACCACCACACACAAATAAAATTGGGACGAGGATGTGGGTTGAATTTTAGTATTCATTGCATTGATTCATTGGGGAGATATTTTTTTTTATTAAGCGTGTTCTATTAAAGTTTGCCCTGCCAATTTCAGCCAGAAATGAATATACTTCTACATGTTAATATTTAAATAAATATGTAAGTAGGTATGTCAAAATGTCAAAGAAAACTGAATCCTTTTTTTTAATTATTTAAAAATTATATGCAAATATATTTCTATACATAACTGAGCCACTTTACTTTGTGAGCAATTGGAACTTCGAAGAAAGTGAAGTAATAAAATCGCTCTTCTATGCATAGCATACATTTAGTAATAGGTACTTTACTCTACGTTTATAGGACAGAAACCTCTTTAGATGAATATTGCATTTAGAATAGTTTGCTTTTGATCAAACTTAATATTACTTCAGAAAATTGGGTCCCACAAATTTGTATGCCTTGGTGTGTGCAGGCCTAATCTACAGCATAAATGGCTGAAGCAATTTTCTCCAACTTGGTACTTAATCACCTCGATTCCTTTTTTAAACTATTTTTGAAGTAGAACTTTTTTTGCAGCGTTGGGGGTAAAAAAAATATCTATGGAGATGTCAATCCAAATGACATCTGACGTGACCCGGCATTTGACTTGACCCGACATATGCCATGCTTGTTCGTCTTGTGGATTCCATAGATGAGTGATGATTTGTATGTATCTGCATTGTGTGTATTCGCTGAGGACTTCTTTTTTGTGGGTACTTGTTGTGTATTCTTATTCTCTAGGTACCTACATGAATTGTGTGTATTCAAAAAGAAATTCTTTTTTTGGTGTTTGTTTGTTTTTTTTTTTTTTGTTGATTAATAATTTTTTTTTAGGTTCGGTGTGGATTCGCGTAGGTAGTAGTGGCGAGTGGTCCATATGACTCGATTCTTTCCGTCTTGCCTTTTGAAAATCTCATCATTAAAACCTTAAGCTTGAAGATCTCATCCTTAACAGCTTAAACTTCTGACAATATAAATCTAGTTTAACACTACAAATTCACACGCAGTGTTGACAACTTTACTAAAGGATTATCCATTTTGCTGTTTCAAAATTATAGGTCTGGAATTCGACATCTGTCAAACTAAGTTATTAAACCAATTTTTTTTTCAGTTAAAAGTCTGATATTTACGAAAATGGACTGGTTTGGATGGATGGATGGATGTTTGTTGCTCAATAACTCCGGAACGGCTGATATACTTGGGTGTTTGTTCCGCTTTCACGCCTCAACGACTGAACGGTTTTTAATTGTAGGTGCTCGGGCATCTGCTATTAAAAAGGTGTGAAAAAATGTATTGTAATTCATCAATAATTAGGAACGAATGGGCCGATTTGGCTCGAACCCTATTTTAGTTGTCCGTAAAATCCAGGAGAAGCTTTTTGCGAAATAAAATTATGGGTAAACCCTATAGAAAAGTCGGGTAATTTTAAAGATCGAAAATAATTTTTTTGTATTTAATAGTGTATGCAAATGTTCCGGAATGGCTTTTCGAATGAAAAAATAGAAAATTCTTAGTGAAAACTCGAAAAATTCTAGAAAACGCGAACATTTTTTTCTCGATGATATATAGATAAATTTAAAGCATGATTTGATGATTTTGGACAACGTAAAGGTGGAAAATTTCAGATAATCCTACTGATATTATAAATGTAAAAGTTTGGATGGAAGGATGGGTGGGATGGAAGGATGTGGATGAAATTGGCACATGTACACACACATACTCGATTATCACATAGGTAATTTTTATCCCGAAAAATGGAACCGAACAGTTCCTATGCCTATACGGGAGAGGCTTATATATGAACAAAATATATACTTGGTTGTTTGTTCCGCATTCATGCATCAACCATTGAATGGATTTTAATAAAACTTGGTAAGCAGCTGGAAGATTAGCCATGATTTATTTTTAACAACTTTATTTTTGTAGTTTTTACTTTTTGAATCCAATATTAAATCTTCGCTTTGTTCGCGAATATGACCATACACGACGAACATCGAAGCCAACGAACAAGACAAAATCTAAATTTTTGGCCAACAGCATGCGGCTCGCGAGCCAGCCCACATAAAAGAAGAGCACAGCGAGCCCGAGAATGCTAGGCGACCATGTTCGCCGTTTGTGCCTACATTCAACGACCGAAGGGTTTTGAATGAAATTTTGTAGGTGGATAGTTGATTTCATTAGATTCCCGTGGGTCGGTCCGTAGCATGGCACGGGTATCTGCTAGTAAATAAATAAATACAAGACTCAAAATAAATGGATGGTACACATAGTAAAATATTTTCAGATTGTTTTGTGTTTATAGTTTGCGGAAAAAAAGAAATATTTTTTAAGTATAAAATTTTGAAAACATTTTAACGAAAAAAATTTAAAAGCCAATTAAAATAATTATTAATATATTTTAATTTTAAAATTCAGCAACGCGTTTTTGAAAAAACATGATTTTTCAAAAATTAAAAAATTAAAATAAAATAAAAACATATCTTTTTAATTTGAGTATATACTTTTAGGGAGCATTTTCATAAATATAATAATTTATTTAAATCGGTTAATCCAATAGTGAGAAATTCGAAAACATGAAAAAGTGCTTTTATGGGAAGTACCGTTAATAAGAAGGAAAAATAAAATATGCTTGAACTAGAAAGTGGACTGCACTTAGATATTTAAGAATACCCACATTTTTTTCAAAATTTTTGAAGGGGGCTTAAAAAAATTCTCAACGATTTTTTAACATTTGTATGAGAGGTATCGTTAGTTTTCGTCTTCAAGAAATAAAACCAAAAAACTGGGGGTGGCCGTGGCGCGATAGTTGTGTGCTCGCCTGTCAACCTCGTGGTGCAGGTTCGATTCCTGCCGTTGTCTATGCCTTCTTATATTCCATTAAAAACCAATTCTAAAAATTGTCATAAGATAAGTTGCTACTTTGCTCATTACATGCTGTTTAGGCATAACACTAACAACATGTGAGCAAACTAGCATACCCATAAAATATGACAACGAAGTAAATAAAATAATGCGAATTATAAGGGACATAAATACATAAGACACGGTAATTCTGTCCGCATTAGTTCAGCCGCCATCCCTGGAGATAAGTCTGAGACAACAACCAGCTCTAGTCTCAGAACATCGCGCCACACATCTTTCCTATCCTTCTGTCTCTTCTTCCACCGGATGCCCGCACTGTGTTAAGAAAAAACATATAAAGGGTATTCACAATCCCTCGAGCGCGTGCAAAGGTCATAAAAAAAAAAAAAAAAAAAAAAAAAAACGTGTGGTCTTATTACCAACAATTTGTACTAATTTATACATCCACCTTCCAAAAAATCCATCTATCCGTTTAGGCTGTCGGCTCGCGGACAGACAGACAGACATAATTGTGAGATCCACTTCTTTCATCGTAATGTCAAGTTTGATCAAATTCTGAAGTTAAATTTTTTTCCTCAAATGCAAACTGTATGCTATAGGATCTTTATCTCAAGGAAAATATCCTTTTAAGCGGAATAAATGCGCTCTTTCAAGATACAATGTAACTTAGAATTTTGTGTATGTAGGGTAAAGTTTGCTAACTATTAGGCTTTTGAGAACAAATTGCAGAGATTTCTATTTAAATAGAGATGTTAAGTCAGAATTGAATAATGCAAAATTTGCTTTGCTTCAAAACACATTTTGTCTCCGACACATAGGAATCGAATTAAATCGATTTTGTTAAAGGGGGAATGCAAGCAATAAAATGCGGTTACATCTCCTGATTCTCGGCTTAGTTGGATTTTTTTTACTTAACACAAACAAAATCCTCAAATTCATGCCTTCACAGTTCAATTTTGATACAACTACTCGTATACTACAAAGGGATCTTGTATCCTTAAAGAACTTCATTTTGCTCAAACTTGAACAATAAAAAAGAAGTGGATCCTTTAACACTTAGACTTGTTTTTCCAACTTCAAAGTACATATTCCTATTATGTTCCCCAGACTTAATAATCTTAGAATAATGCTGGAAACTATGTAAAATTGTTAGACCTAGACCCTTTCATGATTTTCCTTTTATTACCCTCAAACCTTTTTGCGCCTTAAAAGAGGAGGAGAAAAGTATGCAAACACAATCCTTTAGGTAGAAAAAAAGGAAACTTAAATTTCCAAGTGTCTGTATGCTAATTTAAATCATGCATGCTTGCCAAAACAGTTTAATTCGACTTTTTCCAACGCAACGCTGCTGGCAGCCTCCAGCGCCAGCCGATTCGTTGGCGATATAAAGATGAGCAACAAAGAAGTTTTTCTTGTTTTAGAATATTGCTCAACCCATACCCTATACCAGTTACAAAGTTGCTTTGAAGTTAGAATAATCTTCTTTGGTTTAAAAGTATTGACCCGATTGGAATATTTTTTTGTTTGTTTTTGAATGTTGCCATATCGGATTCAATGTAATCTTAAACAAGAAAGGTATACTCATTACTCACTGAAGTATAAGTAGGTACTTAGATCTACTTTTTCAATTGTTGAGTGTCGAAGTTTGCTAAGCTTGAAGTTCACTTGAAACTTGATTTTCTACTTGCGAGTAAAACAAAATCAATTATTATAAGTATATAGAATAGAGTTTAAAAGTGAAATGCACGAGGATTTAAAAGTTATAAAGTACAAATATAAAAAAAACTTATAGATATAGGCAATATTTTAATTGATTTTTTTTTGCGACCTTTAGTCCAAATTAATATGCGTTTCGCCGAGGTACTACAGATGGGCTCATCAGTTAGATGCTGTAGTACGTTTCTAAGACGCAATATATTAGTCGATGGCTACCGACACAAATAAAATTTACAGCTTTAAAGCACTGTGAATTATATTCTTCTAGGGGAATTCGGTCGAATTCAGACACCTTGAAAATAATACCCGTGGTCTGGCTTTTTTAAATTTAAGAATAAATGCTAAAATAGGCAATATTAGTTCCTGCTCGCTCATAATAAATATGAGTATTTCAAAATACTACAGAAATTAAAACATAATACTCGTATTTAGATCGTGCAAAAGCCAGTTTTACGATTTAATGAAATTAGTTACAGGTAACAGTTATTTTTTCTCCAGTAACAGTTATTAGTTAACTGCTATTTGGGATAACAGATTTATTAAACACTTAGTGTGATTTATTTACTTAATTTAGATAAAGCTAATTGAAAGACAAATGTACGATAATTTTCTGACCATCCATCAATTGAATTTGATAGTTAATTGTTTGACACATAGATGGCTCACGCTCTTTAAAAGTAAGAGTTTCCGGGACTCCCATCCAATAATACATGAATTTTTAAAAATGCAGTTTTTAGTAAATTTAGACAAAATCTAGGCATCATTCAGCACATAATGAGAACGAAGCACAAGTATACCGATACACACGTTGGTTCTCCATTGTGTCTTAATGCTTAACTTTAAAATCTTACTCATTTCTTACAAATTTAATGTGATTGGCTCTATTTGTGTTTCGTACCAAATATGGTCAACCTTAATCAACTCGGAAACTGCTCTAACGATTTTGATACAAACAAAACTCAGAGCAGTATTATAGGTGTTTTATATTTTGTTCCGAAGACAAGTCAACGGATTTTTATAAAAAAAAATGTGTACATTAGGTCCATCGAGTTCTAAGATAATACTTTCAGCATTCCAAAATTTAAAAAAAAAATATTGTTGTAAAACTCAATATTTTGAAATCTGGTGGACGATTTTTTTCTCATTCATATAATATCAAAAAATCGTACTAAGCATTCAGCGAAGCATTTTGTATTTTTGGAATACTTTCGTTATAACTTTGTCATTTTTCAAAATATTAAGAAAATTATTTTGCTTAATTCTATGTTAAAAATGAAATGCACGACTGGATCGTACAAACTTGCTCTTGTAGCTAATAAATTTAATGTAGCAAAGCATTGACGCAGTTAGTAGATAGGTAGTCTAGATATCATTATCTAGATTTAAAGTCGATGTAGGTTACATTAACTTGGTTATCGATATAATGAATTGTCGAATAGATAATTCAAGCAATAGTTAAATAGGTGCCTAGCTACAAATGTATATTTAAATATAAATTATGGATTAATACTATCTTTATATAAGTTAGCAGAGTAATTATGTTTAAGTGACGCACGCAAAAATGCGTAAAATTAATGAAACATAGTTTGGTTGAAATAATTGGATGATACACATAATAAAATATTTTTAGATTGCTTAGGTGTTAAAGTTTGATTGAAAAAATTGTCATTTGAATTCTTGGACAAATATTAATTTGAATATATCAAAAAAGTACTTGCCTTATGTTTGAGCACAATGTATGCAAAAATTCTAAATAAGAACGGCTAAACATATTTTTAAAGTCGTTTTCGCTTAATTTTTTATATACAAATTTTGAGACAACAACAACCTACAGTCTCAGAACATCGCGTCACACATCTTTCCTATCCTTCATTCTCTTCCTTAACCTCACGCCGCGCTGTATTGAAAACATTTAAAGGGTAGTATAATCCCATGAGCGGGTGTAGATTATAAAAAAAATATATATATATATTTATAACAAAATTTCAGAAAACATCATCACCCGCTTTCGAAATATATAATTTTCAAAAAAAAATTTTAAAAACTATTTTTCGAAAATTTTGATTGGTTGTATGGGAGGTACCCTTATAAAAAAATATGTAAAAAAAAATTTGACCAAAATATTGACCATACCTAAAGTAGTACACATACTTTTTTTAATCAAAATCGTTAAAGCCAGTTTCGTGATAATTAAGTTGGTATAAAAATTTGTATGGTTCCGTTATTTTTGGGGCTAAGACAACGTTTCGAAAATTTATTGTAGACAATCGCCTAAGACGCCTAAGTACCAAGTTTGAACAAAATCGGTTCAGCCATTTACAACCTAAATGGCTGAACGTTCTATAGACAGACGAAATTGCGGGACCCGCTTTTTTAGTATTCTCTTTATCATAATCTCAACTTTGATACTCACGAATTCGATTTTTTTTCCAAATGCAAAACTTGCCCTATATATCGTAAATAAAAATCACAAATCTTTGGAGCAGTTTTTAAAAAAAAAAATTTCTTATATATACAATTTTAGAAACGATTTTGAATTAATTATTTATAATAATATTTTAATTTCAAAACCAAATCAGTGATTAATTCTTAAAAATCGATAATTCAAAAAAAAGTTTATTTATTTTTAAAAAATCGAAAAACCATTTTTTTTTTGAAAATCTGAGTATGCAAATTTATTTACACTTCTAGGGAGCATTTGCATAAACAAATAATCTTAATCCGTTCATCCAATAGTGAGAAAGTTTAAAATATGAAATGTGGTTCTGGGAAGTATTGTTACTAAGTACGCTAAATAAAATATTTGTTTACTTAAACTGTACTAATTAAAGGACACACACATTTTTTTACCAACATTTTTGGAGACGTTTTGAAGAAATACTTTTTTTAACGTTTTTTTTAACATTTGTATGGGAGGTACTGTTATTTTTTTTTTTTAAGAAAATAGTTTTTTTTTTAATATTCAAGATAATGCCAACGAACTACTAAATACGAAGTTTCGAAAAAACCGATAAGTCCTCTTTGAAATATTAAGTTTTCAAAAAAATGTTTTTTTTTTAAATAGAAAATTAGAAGAATTACATTAGGGTTTAAAATTTTAAGCAGCTTCTGTATAATTTTTTTTTTTATATCAAATGAACCGTTTGAACCCAGAAAATCGAAAACCAAAAAAAACTTCTACCAGAAGTACCTACTAAAAACAAAAATTACCATATTTTGCCAACAAAAAAAATATCAAAAAGTAGCTTTTCTCTTCATTAATATTTAATCGTTGGAGCCATTTTTGATAAAAATAAGCTTTACCTTTTTTGCCAAAAAAAATGTATGCTAATTTTCGTCTTAAAATATATTAAAAAAACGTGTGTGCATATTACCGAAAAAACAATAAGTACCAAGTGTTAAGCAAATCCATCTAACCGTTAAGGATGCAGACTCGATTTCAGACAGACGGAATTGCGTGACCAACTTTTTCGGTGTTCTTCATCATCGAGTTCGTTCGGTTTTTACTTGCGAAATAGGTACTATAGGGCAAGTTTTGCATTTGGAAAAAAATCGAACTCGAGATGTTAATCAAAGTTGACATTACGATGATAGACAACACCAAAAAAGTGGGTCCCGCAATTCCGTCTGTCTGTATGTTTGTCTGTCCGTCTGTCTGTACAACTTTCTACAGCCTAAACGGCTGAAGCGATTTTCTTCAAACTTGGTATTTAAGCGTTTTAGGTGATTGTCCAAAATAGAATTTTGAATTGTTTGTTTTAGCCCCAAAAATAACGGTACTTGCCACACAAATTTTTCTACCATCTTAATTATCTCGAAAACGGCTCCAATGATTTTGATAAAAATTGGATGTGTACTACTTTGGGTATGGTCTACATTTTGGTCAAAAATTTTTTAAAAATATTTTGTTATTAACGGTATCTGCCATACAACCATTTTATTTGATTTTCGACTTTCTCATAAACGGCTTAACGGATTTCGATTAAATTTTTTATACAGGAGGTCCTTTAATTTATAAATAATACTGCATTTCAAAATTTTCGATAAATAGCTTTTTGGATTTTTGAAAAAAAAAATATTTTTTTTTTTTTGAAAATTCTATATTTCGAAAACGTGTGGACGATTTTTTCTGAAATATTGTTTTTGAATTTATATTATTAAATAATTAAAATGTTCATACCAATTTTTTTTTAGCAAAAAATTAAGAATTTATATAAAGAAAAAATTAAGTGAAAAGCGACTTTAAAAATAAATACATATATTTTTCTATTAAGAATATTTTGCATAGAATGTAATCGGACATAGAAGCAAGTACGTGCGATCCAGTCGTGCATTTTATTTAAGAATATATTTCGCAAGTCCAAATCAATTTGCTATTGAAAATTCTAAGTTTAACATGGGTGGTGTGTTAACTAAATTATGGTTTTAAATGTATGTTATTTAATACTTTGAGTTGGCATACAAATTTGTTTAAAAAAATTTTGTGGTATAAAAATAAATTGTAAGGTAATATGTGTTTTTTTAAATTTCGTTTGCATAAATTGATATTATTTCCAGAAAGCAAACGGCATTCTGAGAGCTTTATCTACTAAGAATCTACGTGCGTTTTATTTTTTGTTAATTTTACACGTGTCCTCCTACTTAGCTGTTATACATAATTTTTTGCAGATAGAATTTATAATCCAAATATTTTTCTTTCGTCTTTTTAAGAATTTTCATAATTCAGGGAATTGCAGAAAATTAAATTTTTCAATATTTCCAATGAACATGCAAAACATCATAAAAAAAAAAACGAAAAAAAAAACAAACCCACACGATATTTTTGTTTTTCTTTCTCAGAAGGTAGGTAACACACATACATATTTCATCCTATCAAATAATCTCCTACTGAAACCCGATAATGGTAACTACAGCCTGCTTTCTTTTTGTGCCTTAATTTATTTCATTGGAAAACATTCCGACTTTGCAATTCGCTTAAATTATTCAAATTAATTCGAAAACTTCAGGTCAACCCCATTTCGACTTTTGAGAGCATAGGAAAACCAAATAAAACAGCGATAAATGGAGGGAAAGGGGTTATAAAAAAACAGTTTAAATTAAAAACACCTCAAGCATAGTAGATGAGAATAATTGATGACTAATGTCAATGTTGCGTATGTCTGATGGTGCAGATTGGTAGGGGTAGGTAGGTTCCTTAACATTTTTAACGACTATAGCTTGTAGGTATAATACCTATCTATAATAATTTGTCCTGGATGCAGTAGGATATAAGCATTCCCCATTCTAAAGTTAGGGCTAGAGACTACACTAGAGAGCCGAGTATACGAGCGAGTCGAGTATCAACTAAAACAGAATGACAGTCCTACTAAATCACATTCTTCCTTAATGATGAATATCCCATTAGCATCTGTATACCTTTTGCTATGGCCTCACATATAGGTGTGGTGACCATCAGAAGAATTACTACACATATAGCTGTGGTGACCAGCAGAAGAATTACTAAGGCAGTGATGGTAGGTATTTTTCCTTGATATGGACTATGCCAAATTCAATGGAAAAATTGAATATTGAAAAAATCTTTAACAATTAATGTTCAGAAAAACGTTTGAGTTTCTAATGGGTCGATTGTTGTTGTTTTATCAGCCTGGTACAAAAAATAATCAAGAAGTGTCAGATCAAATACAAATACTGCGCGAAATAATGGGTTCCTTGAATGTTCCGTTTACTAGAAGTAGTCTCTTTCACATTAAATCCGTTCAGTCGGTTTCATTTATCTATGTGCTCACGTGTACACCGTTATTCGTAAAACTATTTTTACCAATTGAAACATATAATATAATCGCTGGATTTACAGGAATTGCATTCGTCGAATTCAGCATGTCCTGAATTTTTTACAAAATATTCCATCACGTTGACGGGACCGTGCATAGCTCAAGACTTTTGCATACTCGGGTGTCAGCGCCAATTGGTGCTTCCTATGTGATCGCCTTACGTGCAGAGATGTTCCTAAACTGTATGTTTAATAAAGACTGGCTCGTTTACAAACCAGTCCGTGCTGTCTATATATTTTTTGTAGATTTTAATGACCGCAGAGCAGGTGTTTAATGGTTTCTATTTCTTAAGGTCCTTGACAGGTCCTACAGGAAATTGTTGGTTATTGTACCGAGAGCACAACTCCATCTTAGTACACCTAACAAGGCAGAGGGGGGGGGGGGTTCAAGAAATATATTAACTAAATATTAACGAATAATTTTTTAAATACATACTAGCCGACCCGTGCTCGGGTTGCTTGGCAAACTTTTAATATCTTTTTTTAATATGACTAAAAGCATTTAAAATGCTCAATGAGATTGACCGGAATTTCTTATATATTATTACTAGGGCTAGGATTTCCATGCAAATGCATATTTTTATGAGAAAGTGTAGAAACACAGAAATAAAATAGAAACACGAATCAATCAATTTGCTTTAAAATTGCATTTAATCGTTAGTGCATATTTTTGCATATTTTATTATAAATGCATATTTTACTTCTAATTGCATATTTTCAAGAATAAATGCATACTTGTGCATATTTTCGAAAACCAACATTATCCTGAAGTAATAACTGCACACGTGTTTTTAAACTTTTACTAACTCATAATTCAGTTTCTGTTGACAACTTTCGGCAGCTTTTTTCCATATTCCAGTATTCCATTTTACACATGTATATTAGTTAGTATGCCTGTTTTGTTACTTGAAATTTTCTCCAAGTTTCCCAAACATGGGTTTTCTTCATATGGCTATTGACAGGAAAATGTGAAAATTTGTACACATTCGTACGAATTTTTATGTGACCAAACACACGTAGTTTTGGTTGTGTATATGACAGCAGATGTTTTTGTTCACTTTGGCATTCACATATACACTCTCCCAAATAGTAATGTTTTTCAGTTTTAGTTTTCAATTTGTGGTTTACAGGTATATTTTTGAGTTTTGTTTGACAGTTTTTTTTGCAGCTTTTTTTGCTGGACTTATGTGAAGCACTTCTTGCAGCTGATAATCTTCTTGCAAGCTCAATAATCCCAATTTGAAAAAGCGTTTGTTTAACGTAGAAACTAAATTAATTAAATGTATAATTTATTAATTGAACAAATAAAATCCGATTCAAGGCGGTTTTCTGGTCAATGTTGTTTTTTGTGTTGAAATAAAGACTTTCATTTTGTTGTTTCTATTGATGTATTTTTGTGTTCCTCGATAATAAAGACTGAATTTGTTATATTTTTTTTTTTATAATCTACACGCGCTCAAGGGATTATTAATACCCTTTAAATATTTCAACACAGCGCGGGCGTGAGGGTGAGGTTAAGGAAGAGAAAGAATGATAGGATAGATGTGTGGCGCGATATTCGGAGACTGTAGGTGTTTGTTGTCTTAGATTTTATCTCCAGGGATGGCGGCTGAACTAATGCGAAGAAATTTCCGTGTTTTATTTATCTATGTCCCTTATAATCCGCATTAATTTTTTTTTCCTTGGTAATATTTTATCGGTATACTAGTTTTACTCAATCACATGTTGTTAGTTCTATGCCTAAACAGCATGTAATGAGTAAACCAGCAACTCTTTGTATGACATTTATTTTTAGAATTGTTTTTTAATGGAAAAATAAGAAGACATAAACTACGGCAGGGATCGAACTTGTGACCATGAGGTTGACAGGCGAACACACAAATATCGCGCCACGGCCACGCCCAACCTAAATACTACTAAATAATAATACTTTCCCACACAAATGGTTCCCATGTATAACAAGGGATATGATTATAAATACATACTTTAGGTGCATATTTTACATTTTTCAGAGCATATATTAGGCGCATATCTTGCCTTTTTAATTGCATGGAAATCCTAGCCCTAATTAGTACCTAAAAAAAAATTTATATGTACACATACTTTCATATGCTTCTCACTGAAACTGTTTTCAAAAAGAAAATAGACGTTCGAGTTAGAACAAGCATATGTCAAAGCTTCTGGATATAGATACAATATTAGCAGTTTTATTATTTTCACGAATAAGTAAATACTGTTTATTTTTTGAGCCGACTCTTAAAAGGGACCATGAGAAAAACACTTTCCCTAAGATCATTTTGCGCTGAAAGATGTCATTTAAAAAAGTGTATTATGTGATTCAAATTATCCAGGAATTTCCTAGATTGAGTATGATCTACATTGAGCATACTTTCTAAAAGATCAGGTGGCTTGGCAATAGAAGGAATGCTTACTTTAGCATAAGTACAACACATACTTTTAAATTCATTAGCCCACTTTTGACTTTGCAAAAATTGCAAATTTTATTAATTTTTCTTATATCTGTTATTTATTGGTTCGAACACGGAAACTGTGGTACAAAATTAAAAGCCACTCTATAGCCCAAACATTTTTTTCTGCGAAACATCTTCAATTCGACCACAAAATCATCTAATAATACTTTTACATCATCTGTCAATTCTTGGGCCAATAACTCAACAGACTTTTCTATTTCTACTTCTTCAAGCTTGTCACATTTTTCGGGAAAAATACTTTGAATTTTGAAAGCAATCCACTACGATCGAGAATTTTGTTTTAATTCCATGAATAAATGGTCCAAGAAAGGCACATTAAAAAAAGCACATGTTACTAAGTTTTTTGTTAAAAAAGTTTTCTTGGTCATAAAAATAAAATAACTAAAATTAATTAAAATAGTTTTTAGGTCGAAAGACATTAGTATTAAGAGTAAATTAGTTGTAAGTTATTGATAATTAGGATTTTAAACATTTTTGTCTAGCTTTAAGACAGTTATAAGTTAAGATTAAATAAAAATGAATAATAAAAAAAAAAAAAGGAACATTAGATAGACCGATGAAAATATTCCTCAGGATCACCTTCGTAATTATCTAGATTCCTCTCGTGACTGGCTTTTAGTAAATGTATTTATAAATAGGGAAGTGGAATTTGTATGTTTTAGTCGCAGGCCACGTTATTAGTGACCCAACACTAATTTCCCCATTGGTACACATTGGGGGGGGGGGGCACTGTATCAAGATGCTGATGTTCTTTTTATTGAGTAATAATATATACTGGGTTTCATTTCCATATCGTGCTCGAAGTCTAAACTATTTTAAAGTTGGTGAAGCACCTATTTCATCATAATAAAATAGCAATGACTACTGTGATAAATAAAACGTTCAACTGGATCACACACGTAATTGCTCCTACTCGTATGTTCGATAAATAATTAAGGGGACCATTAATTAAAAGGGACCATGAGAAAAACACTTTCCCTAAGATCATTTTGCGCTGAAAGATGTCATTTAAAAAAGTGTATTATGTGATTCAAATTACTTTCTAAAAGATCAGGTGGCTTGGCAATAGAAGGAATGCTTACTTTAGCATAAGTACAACACATACTTTTAAATTCCTTAGCCCACTTTTGACTTTGCAAAAATTGCAAATTTTATTAATTTTTCTTATATCTGTTATTTATTGGTTCGAACACGGAAACTGTGGTACAAAATTAAAAGCCACTCTATAGCCCAAACATTTTTTTCTGCGAAACATCTTCAATTCGACCACAAAATCATCTAATAATACTTTTACATCATCTGGCAATTCTTGGGCCAATAACTCAACAGACTTTTCTATTTCTACTTTTTCAAGCTTGTCACATTTTTCGGGAAAAATACTTTGAATTTTGAAAGCAATCCACGACGATCGAGAATTTTGTTTTAATTCCATGAATAAATGGTCCAAGAAAGGCACATTAAAAAAAGCACATGTTACTAAGTTTTTTGTTAAAAAAGTTTTCTTGGTCATAAAAATAAAATAACTAAAATTAATTAAAATAGTTTTTAGGTCGAAAGACATTAGTATTAAGAGTAAATTAGTTGTAAGTTATTGATAATTAGGATTTTAAACATTTTTGTCTAGCTTTAAGACAGTTATAAGTTAAGATTAAATAAAAATGAATAATAAAAAAAAAAAAAGGAACATTAGATAGACCGATGAAAATATTCCTCAGGATCACCTTCGTAATTATCTAGATTCCTCTCGTGACTGGCTTTTAGTAAATGTATTTATAAATAGGGAAGTGGAATTTGTATGTTTTAGTCGCAGGCCACGTTATTAGTGACCCAACACTAATTTCCCCATTGGTACACATTGGGGGGGGGGGGGCACTGTATCAAGATGCTGATGTTCTTTTTATTGAGTAATAATATATACTGGGTTTCATTTCCATATCGTGCTCGAAGTCTAAACTATTTTAAAGTTGGTGAAGCACCTATTTCATCATAATAAAATAGCAATGACTACTGTGATAAATAAAACGTTCAACTGGATCACACACGTAATTGCTCCTACTCGTATGTTCGATAACATTATATGCATAAGATTCTTAATAGAAACGGCTAAATGTATCTTTAGAGTCGTTTTTCACTTAATTATTTATATATAAAAATTCTAAAATTTTTTCTTAAAAATAAATTGGTATGAACATTTTAGTAATATAAATTTAAAACCAAAATTTCAGAAAAAATCGTCCACCCATTTTCGAAATATTGAATTTTCAAAAAAAAAATATTTTTTTTTGTCAAAATCTAAAAAAAATATTGTTCGAAAATTTTGAAATGCAGTATTCTTAAAATTCGAAGGATCTCTTTATACAAATTTAATCGAAATCCGTTGAGCCGTTTGTGAGAAAGTCGAAAATCAATAAAATGGTTAAGTGATAGGTACTGTTATTATCGAAATACAGTAGAATCTCGGCAACAGGAATGGTTCTATAAGATTAACAGTTTGGAAATATGAACGTTTTCTTCCAACAAGGAAGATCGGTTTGAAATTTAGGTACCTACTCGAAAAGATGAACACTCGATTTCCAATTTCATTTTCTCCTATTTCATTGCGTCCAGTTCGTCTTGTTATATTTAAGTTACGGTATAGGTAGCTATTAATATTTTCGGACGTGTTTTAAATTTTTAATGTGTGGATATATGTTCTTCTTTTCTAACTAAAATTGTATGCTTAAAAAGATGAACAATTCGAAAAGATTAACGGGGCATGTTTTATATCTGTTTATCTTTCTGAGATTTTACTGTATTTAAATTTTTTTTTAACCAAAATGTAGACCATACACAAAGTAGTACACATTAGTTAGAGCCGTTTTCGAGATAATGAAAATGGTAGAAAAATTTGTATGGCAAGTACCGTTGTTTTTGGGGCTAAAACAAGGATTCAAAAATTTATTTTGGACAATCACCTAAAACGCCAAAGCACCAAGTTTGAACAAAATCCGTTCAGCCGGGACTAACTTTTTTGGTGTTCTCTATCATCGTAATGTCAACTTTGATTAAAATCCCCAGTCTGATTTTTTTTCAAATGCACAAGCTACCCTAGAGTACCTATGTATATCGTATGTAAAAATGACACTGATAGTTTGCTTTCTGACAAATGGTTTGACAGATATTACTGTCTTAAGTTGGTTGTGGCTCAACATAATCTGAACTACTCAACCCCTGGACTGGGGCAAATTGGGAAACTACCGAAGTGCCTCTTCAAAATTAACAAAAAGAGTCTTTTGTGTTAAGAAGGTAGTTATAGCGATTAGATAAATGCATCATGAAAAGTTTAAACAGGTTGAAAGTGAATATTTCTTCCTAATGGTCGTTTATTACAAACAGGAAAATTATTATATCAGTTGGCAAGCCTCACTGGCAGTCTGCCACAAAGTTTTCCTGATTGAAATCCACACGAAAAAGTTTTGTCCAAAATTTTGTCAGTGGAACGATAGAAATTGGAACTCAAATTATTAAAACGTTTTGTTCCATTTTGTTAAATCAGCTGGAATGAAAATTTAATTTTCATCAAGAAAATAAATAGCGATAAACATACATTTTTAACAAAAAAACAATTGTTCTATTGCAAATATTTCTTGCAAAAAAAAATTCTCCCAGTCATTTGTCATCGATTGCGGTAGCATTGCGAACACATCATTTTCCTGATCGTTATAAATGGCCCTGGGAAGGGTATTTTATTAAAAATAATAAATATAATTTCTTCACTTTTGTACGCTGATATATTCTCACATTTGTTTTGTTAAAAAAAAGAGAACATTGAAAAAAAATCTAAATTTTAAAATACATAACAGATGGTCACCATAATATCTTGTATTTACGTAATATCATATAGAACTTTTTTAAGTGCAACAACTGATGCCATTGGTCGCTTCAGAAAGGTGGTCGCGGCTTAGGTCCAAATACACGATATGACGAAAGCAAAAACAAAATAATGACACACACACACATAATTTGGTGAGCCTGCAAGCTAACTGCATCTGCATCCAGCATTGCCTGATTTATACCCTCTCAAAGTAAAACTACATGACAGGATATAAAATGAATGACTAAAGGATGAGTTTCATATTAGCAGCACTCGCGTCCTTTAATCCCACGACTGAATGAATAAGTGCAATGAATAGAGTGTGCACAGTTTTTCAAAGTGACGTGGGTAAATTTTAATTGGATTTAGTCTCGTTAGAGGAAAAACTTTCGTCCTATTTTCAGTTAAAATTGTTTTAATTTTTTTTTTACTTTTCAATTTTTTTTTTTTACTTTTATTTTTTTTTTTACTTTATTTTAATTTAATTTGTCAGCTTGAATTTGTGTAAGGTGCTTTTTACATATAAACTCATGACGCGATGTTAGTGTTAATCAGTATATACTTCCGCTTTCAAGCAAAACATATAAAAAAATTAAAAGACATACGAACAAAGTAAATATACAATGGAAGTATGCTCAACTCTAATGAAAAAGCAGTGCAAAAAAACTTGGTTTTACGAAAAAAATAACTTAAAATAAAATTGCATATTGCAAACTTCCTTCAGTAGAAATTTATTCAGTAGCGGCATTAAATTTAAAATCTGTGTTAAAAATGGAAAACTTGGAAAGATTTTAAGTTTAATGGCGGTTGACTCACAATCGAAACCCCAAGTCAGCAAGTTTGCAGTAGAAGGGAAGGGTAAGTACCAGCAGTATCAAAAATGTCCCCCAGAACCACTTCTTCGAACATTATTGTCGAAAGTTCTTCAATCTTTTCAACAAAAAAAAAATAGCTTCCCAAATGACTGTTCTAATTTTAGCCAGAGCATGACATTTGCAGAGGAAAGTAATTAATGTTTCCATTTCCTGCTAGTCTCCAAAGCTGCGAAAGTTATAGTTTTGTAAAGAATGTCTAGCCTTACTGCTTGATTTCCTATTACTTGGCTATTTCATACCTGAACCTGGTGTAACATATCAATTGCTTGATGTTTATCATAGGTAGGGCCAAACTGGCTTCGTTAAGTAAAATTTAGAGAACATTGGGGCATGTCGACTATTTCCCTAAGTCAATTATGATGGGTTGATTCTTCCTGGCTATTTCGTAAGGCCGTTCATACTCCTCAATACCATTATGACCTGGAAGAACTCACAAGAGTGACACCGTGATTAATCTTCCGATAGCAAGCTAATTCCTTCATTGCTGGACTAATACTTGAAACAATAATTCTAAAACCTTCCTGTCTGTCTTTGATAAAACAGATATTCCAGATCTGGCTTTGGGCTTGTTTGAGTTATTTGCATGTTTCCCTGATTGTCAGTAGTTCAGCTTAAAAAAAAACATTTTATACATTTCTAAGTGACAATATTCAGATTACACAACACTTGAAGGAAAGTCTGTTCAGAATTCATTCCTGAGTTAGCTCTCATATCTCGTATTCTACTGATTTTTTTCCCACTAAATGGAAAAGATGATGTGTCCAGCTTATCCTTTCTATTAACGTCCCTATTTTTCCAAGGTTATCTAAGCCCTGATCCCGGGAGTGCTATTTTCGTAAAATCGCACCACAGTGTAGTACTAATTCTTACATTGTTTTAGCAATTTATATTTCGAAATAGTTTGGTAGAATTTGGTATCAGCCATCAAAGGGCATGGTAGTGCCATGTCCATGCAAGTTCTGGCACTACACCCTTGTTACAGTATCAAACTCAGGCGATTTTCAACCGCCATCTAACTTTAATATACATATAAGTTCAAAAACTGCAAACTTGCACCATTTGCTAAGCTCACCAGGCTTAGGAAATAACTCAAATTATTTTAATTCTTTAGAGTTAGATTTTCCCGCGAAATAAGACTGAAAAAATCGCTAAAACCGTAACTGATTGACTGACTGACTCAATCACGGACATATCATCAAAATTGTTAAGCATTTCCCGACATCGTAGAATCTTATAATTTCGCAAGGCATTGTGGTCTATAAAAAGGAAATAAAATGCACGACTGGATCGTACGAACTTGCTCTTGTAGCTAACAATGAATTGTCGAATGGATCATTCAAGGAATAGTTACACAGCTAACTACCTACAAATGCATATTTAAATCTAGATTATGGATTTTAATTATGTAAGTTAGGAAGGTAATAATATGTAGCTACACGCTTAGATTGAACCTAGGTATGTAAATAAGTACATATAATAATGAAAATGAAGAATAGGTGGGTAGGTATGCATATAACTTTATAATTTATTTCAAGATTTATGTGATTTTTAAAGATACACATGGATACGTATGATGTATGATAATACACATAATTAAATGTTTTTATATTGCTTAGTTGTTATAGTTTGAGGGAAAACCAAAGATGCCATTTGAATTCCTTGATAAATAAGAGTATACAAAAAAAAATTTTTTTAATCGTTGGAGCGGTTTTTAAAAAAAATTAATTCTTAAAACATTATTAGAAAAAAAATTTAAAAGCCATTTTGAAGATATTATTAATATACATATCAAATTCAAATTCGAATTTTAGAAAAATTCTGTGACTAGTTTTTGAAGAATCGATTTTTCAAAAAAAGCTTGGTTATGCAGGTTTATTAACAATTTAAGGGAGCATTTGCATAAAAGAAATAATTTTAATCGATACACCCAATAGTGAGAAAGTCGAAAATATGTAAAGTGGTTCCATGGGAAGTACCTGTAATAAGAAGGCAAAATAAAATACTTTTATATCTAAAAGTGAACTGTAAGAACATACACATTGTTTACTTGCGGTTATAGGTACTATAAGGTAAGTTAAATAAGTTATGTATACGTAAAAAAAAAAAGTTTTGAGATAACGGTACTTTCAACAGGACCGTTTTTTTTTTTACTTTCGACTATTTCATAAATAGCTTAACCGATTCTTTCGAAATTTCACAAATATATAGGTTTAGGTTTCAAAATTAATACTGCGTACCAATATTTTTAATTAATATTTTTTTGTATTTTTAAAAGCATTTTTTAAGACAAAAAAATTAAAAAAATTTATGTTTTTAAAACTGCTCATTAATTTTTTTTTAATTACAATTTTGCTGAATTCCTATGAATTGGGTTTTTTTGTTTTTTTTTGAATTTTTTTTCAAAAAGTTTAAAAAAAACTTTTTTTTCTCAAAACCCGCTCCACAGATTTAAAATTTTTTTTTCTCATAAATTCAAATTTATCCAAAAAACAAAATGGCGTACTTTATTTTGAGCTCAAATTAGATTGAGTATTTATTTCAAAATTTTGAATTATTTTTTCTTTGATTAAGCTGTTTATTCTTTTGTGTTCAAGTTTATATTATTAAATATTTCAGATTGTCATACCATTTTTTTTTAAGAAAAAAATTAAAGAAATTTTGTATATATACAAAATTAAGTAAAAAACGACTTAAAAATATATTTAGATTTTTAATACAAATCTTTTGCATACAATGTGATCGAACCTAAGAGCAAGTTCGTGCGATCCAGTCGTGCATTTTATTTTTATAAAAATCGTAGGAGCTGTTTTTGAGAAAAATAAGATTTCTGGTTTTGGCAAAAAAAAAATGTATTTGTCGTCTTAAAAAAATGAAAAAAAGAACGTGTATAGGAATATTACCGGAAAACCAATATGTTAAACGTTTTAAGCAAATCCAATCAACCGTGTAGGCTTCAGACTCGAGGACAGACAGACGGAATTGAGGGACCTACATTTTTACTATTTTCTATGATCATAATGTCATGTTGGATTAATAGAAAAATTTTTTTTTTAGGAATGCATTAAATGCCTTATAGTACATATAATCACAAGTAAAAATGTTGTTGCACCCTGAGGGCTCCGTTTTGTCTACCATACTCTTTATCATGTCCATCAATGAACCTAAAATATAGAATCCAATCAACACAAAATTATTCTTCGGATGCTTACCACAAATTATTATCATCGACTCAGGTTACAATTTTCGTTTATCACCTTAGAATTCACACTTGGTCTTACAAAATAAAAAAAACACATGAGGACCTGCAATGATGAACGAAAATCGTGCCCCTCTCGACCACACTTAACTGGAAGTTTGTGGTGATATTAAATCTAATTTACCTGCTGATCTACCAGAGATTCGGCCTGCTGTGTCGAATGCCATCAGGTTGTGTATATGCTGATCCGTTCCAATCTAACCTTAAGGGCAATGTATCCATAAGTTATGATATGTATATTAAATTCATTTTGAAACAGTATTTGATCCTTTGGAAAAGAATTCAAAATAGCGAGAAGAAGAAGTGAAGAGAATTTTTGTATATATAATTTTGCACGCGCTCAAGGGATTAATGATACTCTTTATATGTTATTCTTAACACAGCGCGGGCTTCCGGTGGAAGAAGAGAAAGAAGGATAGGAAAGATGTGTGGCGCGATGTTCTGAGACAAGAGCTGGTTGATGTCTCAGATCTATCTCCAGAGATGGCGGCTGAACTAATGCGGAGAAAATAACCGTATCTTATTTATTTATGTCTCTTATAGTTCGCATTATTTTTTACATGCTGTTAGTGTTATGCCTAAACAGCATATAATGAGTAAACCAGCAACTCATTTTAGGACAATTCTTAGAATTGGTTTTTAATGGAATATAAGAAGACATAGACAACGGCAGGAATCGAACCTGCGACCACGAGATTGACAGGCGAACACAAAACTATCGCGCCACGGCCACCCCCAAATAAGATTTTATTATGATACCAAATAGTCTAAAATTAAATTAACTTGATTTTTTGGAAAAAATTGTTGTCGTTTAGAGCTCATTTTCAATTTATTTAATTTTTGAATATAAAAATATTCAAAAATTATTTTTAACTTTGATCTTCAATATAATGACGTCATCAAATTTAATTTAAATATCGAGTATAACAATACATAATTGCAAGTAAACAAAACAAGAACATTTTACATTATTCTTATTGAATATTAAATGTAATCCTTTGAAGAGCATTAACTTCAAACACTCAGCAACTACCCGATATATCCTCATCTACATTATTCCCTTTTTAATATCAATGTTTTACTGTACGTGTAAATTTACAAATTTTATCAACGAGAGAGTACGAGTAATATCCATAGCGACAATATTGCTGGATCCATTGCACCATTTCCATTACATGCAAAACCTTTGAAATAAAAAAGCAAGGATCTGTGAATAAAAAAAAAACAATACGAAAAAAGAAAAAAATTATGAAATCACAGCACAGTGATGATGTCGCATCATACAGTACTGCACACAGGACATTTTTCACAAAATCCCTAAAATTAATTTCAGCTTTGTCACCGTGTCTCTATACAATCCTAATACATATAATATGTAATCTTATAATGAAGGGAATCTCTTGTAAATGTGTGCGCTGCGAACAAATACTTTTATATCCTGTCGTGGGGATCATTGCAGAAGCATTTTCTGCCGCATCTTAATGAATGCAAAGTTATTTGCTTTTTTTTGTAATATTTACACTCTGGGAGGATATATAGTTAGTACTAACGGGTGATTTTTTTGCTACTTGGTTTTTGACGTTTATATTTTTGACAGATCACACATGAAAAATTCCACGAACATTCGACATTTCGATTCAGTATTGTTTGCCATTTCATCATGAATAGACTTACGCCTGAACAACGTTTGCAAATTATTGAAATTTATTATCAAAATTCGAGCTCTGTGAAAAATGTGCTTCGCAAGCTACGTCTGTTTTTTTTCCGCTCATTTTTGGCTACATGGATACGTGAATAAGCAGAATTGCCGTATTTGGAGTGAAGAGCAGCCAGAGGCAATTCAGCAGCTACCAATGCATCCCGAAAAATGCACTGTTTGGTGCGGTTTATGGGCAGGCGGCATCATTGGGCCGTACTTCTTCAAGGACGATGAAGGCCGCAGGGTTACGGTCAATGGAGAAAGGTACCGTTCGATGATAACAGATTTTTTTTTGCCGAAAATGCAAGAATTGAACTCGGTCGACATGTGGTTCCAACAGGACGGTGCCACATGCCACACTGCACGCGAAACCATGCATCAATTGAGAGGCGAATTTGGTGAGCAGTTGATCTCACGTTTTGGCGCAGTCAATTGGCCACCAAGATCATGTGATTTGACCCCGTTAGACTATTTTTTGTAGGGCTATGTTAAGTCTATTGTCTATGGGGACAAGCCAAACACGATTGCTGCCTTGGAAGCCAACATTGAACGCGTCATTGGTGAGATTCCGGCCGAAATGTGTGAAAAAGTTTGCCAAAACTGGACCTTCAGAATGGACCACCTGAAGCGTAGCCGCGGGCAACATTTAAGTGAAATTATTTTTAAAAAGTAAATGGCAGAAATTGATTTATCGATCCAAATAAAAATTTCATTCACTTTTTACAAGTTTCTGTGTTTTTTTGAATTTTCAAAAACAAAGCTCTTAAAAAATCACCGTTTAGTAGTCAGTAGTTGATTATTTCCATTTTGAATGGAAACAGACCCGTCAGCTGCTGCAATCTACAGGGACGTATTTTATAGTTGATGTCGTGATGTGATAGTTGATGTAGTGAATGATAAAATAAAGTAATTATAAATTAGTGAATAAAATTTTAATTTTCCAAAAAAAATCAAAAATTGAAAAGTCAATTAAAAAAATAGTTTTTTTTTTAAATCGACAAACACGTTTTATTGAAAATTTGAATATGCAATATTATTCATACTTTTAGGGAACATCTGCATAAAACATAAAACATAAAATGCACGACTGGTGCGCACGTACTTGTTTTTATGATCGATTACATTATATGCACAAGATTCTTAGTAGAAACAGCAACACAAATATATTTTTTAAAATCGTTTTTAATTTAAAATTTTTATATTATATACTCGTAATTATAAGTATATGAAGTTAGAAATTTAAAAATATATTTAAACAAAAACGTCCAGCCTTTTTCGAATTACTGAATTTAAAAAAAATTGTTTTTAAATCAAAAATCCAAAAACAAAAACATTTTTCCAAAATGTTAAAATGCAGTATTATTAGGATATTTAATATAACATTTTTACTTGCGATATAGGTACAAAAGGCAAGTTTTGCATTTGGAAAAAAATCGAACTTGAGATTTTAATCAAAGTTGACATTACGATGATAGAGAACACCAAAAAAGAGCCTAAGCGTCTGAACCGGTTTTGTTCAAACTTGGTCCTTAGGTGTTTTAGGTGATTGTCCAAAATTGACTTTTGAATCGTTGTTTTAGCCCCAAAAATAACGGCACTTGCCATACAAATTTGTCTACCATGGTAATTATCTCGAAAACGGCTCTAGCGATTTTGATAAAAATTAGTGCGAGTATTAGCTTGAGTATGGTCTACATTTTGGCCGAAAAAAATTTTAGAATATTTTGTTATTAATGGTACCTGCCATATAACCATTTTATTGATTTCGGACTCAACCGATTAAAATTTTTATACAGGATCTACTTCGAATTCTAAAGAATACTGCTTTTCAAAATTTTCTAAAATATTTTTTTTGGATTTTTGAAGAAAACTATTTTTTTTTAAAATTCAATATTTCGAAAACGAAATTTTGTTGTTAAATTTATATTATTAAATATCTAAAATTTTCATACCATTTTTTTAGGAAAATTTAAGAATTTATTTTACCTACATAAAAAATTAAGTGAAAACGACTTTAAAAATACATTTAGCCGTTTCCATTAAAAATGTTTTGCATACAATATGTTTGATTATAGGAGCCAGTACGTGCTATACCGTCGTGCATTTTATTTTTATCGAAATCAGTGGAGACGTTTATGATAAAGTCGAAAACAAAAAAAAATTGATATATGCCAGATTAACAACAAAATATGTAAAAAAAAAAACGGAAGCATTCGTTAGGACTGCCTAGCGAAGTGAAAAAATTAAACTTTGAAATACTGGAAATTTTTAAAATTACTTGTAATATCAAAAACTTAAATGTACTTCATCTCTATATCGCTTGAAGCTAATCTGATTTTGTAATTTTCTATTTTTTCAAGCTCCCCCATTGATTCTTGTGCTTGTAACGAATAATTAAATATCTGAAAATGCAATATGCAAATATAAGAAAATAATATATAAAAAAATATTAAATAATATCTAATTTTCGCACGGAAATATTAAGATAGTTAGCTATTAGAGATATTTTAAAAAACTTGCTTTTATTAATTTTTTGTTTCCAATATGAGAAAAAATATTATATTTATTTGTAACTACTTTTGTGTTGCTCAGTAGTTCTTGACTCCACAATTTTAAATAATTTAATCAAAATACAACAATGCCCAATACCGTATACCTACGCACATTAAACTACTGTCATTCTACTGCACAATCACAATCACCTTCCAGAGATGGACTTTATTTACATGAGATTATTGTGATTTATTATGTCTGCTATTACATGTTGAAACTAAATGCATGCGACTTTTCGAACAACGTACGTGTAAGAGAGAAAAAAAATTCGAAAAGATCAGACGAAAAAAAACTGCCGTGTGTCGCGTGGGTAAGTTTTCGTTGCAACAATTTGACGTCTCATCTTTCGATTGTTTTTCTCTCTTGCACTTATACGTTGTTCGAAAAGTCGCATCCTACTAGCTTTAACGTGTAATACCAGACTATGCAGTTATCAAAAAAGTATTACATCTCTGGCATTGTACTCTCTTGCACACCATTTTTGTTTTCTTTAATTCTCTGTCTCTCTCTGCGCAACCGAAGCGACGCGACGTTGAACAAGTAATTTGGTTCAAGCCATAGCTACTTGTTTATTTTCTATGTGTTATCATAATGTTGCTGTTTATTTTCTCATTGTTTTAAATAGATATCCTGGTCAGTAGGCTGTGGCAGAAGCATCGATCTCTTCTCAATTAAACCATATTGATATCGATGTTTTGAATCACTTAACATCGATAAGATTACACCATATTGGTATCGATGTTTTGAAAGATAGATCTGTGTTTTCTCTTTCAACATCGATATTTCATTGGCATGGATGAATCTGGCACATCTTTAGCATGTCGGTTTTATCAGCTTATGAATCTATACTTTTTAACAGTACCGGAGAATGCACAACGTGCCTATAGAAGTTTTCACTTAAAAAACAAAATTTTAGACATAAATGTAAATCATACATAAAGTACACAAACTTTTT
Organism: Philhelius pedissequus; assembly: GCA_910595825.1. NCBI lineage: Eukaryota > Metazoa > Arthropoda > Insecta > Diptera > Syrphidae > Philhelius > Philhelius pedissequus. The sequence continues at coordinate 76,258,132 of OU343162.1, forward strand.
ATTTTAACAAAATAACAAAATAGTAAGAGACGTTTTCGAGATAAATAAGATGGTAAAAGGAATTATATAACAAGTTCAATTATTTTTGGGGCTAATATAAAAGTTTTCTCAAATAATTCTCAAATAAATTTATCGCCTAAAACGCTTAAGTAGCAGGCTTGAAAAAAATCGTTTTAGCCATTTAGGTTGTAGGTCGATTAACAGTCATACAGACAGTCAGGCGGAATTGCGGGACATACTGTTCTCAATCAAGTATTATTAAAATTTCGAACTCGATTTTTTCCAAATCAAAACTTGTCCTATAGTGTACCTACTCGTATATTGGAATTAAAAATTGTTTATTGGATTGAGGAGAAAACCTAATAATAAGGTTAGTGGATAAGCGTATTTAAAAAAGTTGAGATAAATAGCAACAAAGCCAGCACAAAATCTTGGATTACTTTTGGTGCAGTGAAGAAGATAGTTGAACAGCAGTGTTGTCAACATAAGTTAATCCGAGTAAGTTACCCCCATAGTTACGCGTAACTAATTGCAATTAGTAACATCTCATTTTCCGGTAACTACTGTAACTTATGTAACTAATAAAGCTAAAAAAAACTGTTGACTGACTGAACATTGAAAAAAATCGGCAGTCTTCAAAAACAAAATTATACTTACAATATTTTTTTTTTTCATATACAGTTTTAAGAACTCCGTCTTTGGATTTAAAAAGATCCCATTCGTTAAGTCTTTTAGAATTTAACATTTTTAAAAGAATGTTATTAATTTGAAAATATTAATTTTGTTCTCTAATTTGACATTAGTGTACCAAGGATTTAAATAGAAGGATGCTAGTGCATAAACACTAAGCGAATTATAAAGACGATTTGTAGCAATTTTAGAACTGTGTTGGAACTTTTGAATCTAACCACCAAAACTTTCCAGCGTCAGCTAATGAAGTTGTTAATTGTTGACAATTACTTATTAGCTGGATCGAATAACTGAATTTTTTTTTGGGCAACTTTTTGGTATGAATCCGAGATCCTCATTCGAATTGGTAACAGGCGTTACGGATTGAAGCTTTGTTCCATTTTTTGACTACGACATTTTAACTCTTAAATCAGAACTTTTTAACTTTTAAGTCATAACTTATTAAACGTGACTTTTTGCTTCGAATTTTATTTTGATGTGAAGATTTTTCTGGAGAAATGTCAAAATAATTAGTTAGTTACATTAGTTACGTAACTAATTCAATTAGTTACATTAGTTACGCGTAACTAATTAAAATTTGTAAAACTCGCGTAACTTACCAACACTGTCGAGCAGCTATTTAATTAAAATGCGGCCCTGAGGTCTTCAACATCCAACCAGTGGTACAAAGCACCATCTCATGCCTAATTGTTCCGGAATTCTGAATTTTGCCGCATAATCCTTTACCAGAAGACAAAAGGGAATTCAAAAAACTATGAGAACGGGTGAGAAAGTATGACACCATGTTGAATAATAATGTGCCCTGTGTTCGTTTCACATCGGAACTTGCATAACTTTTTTCGGAATCTCCATGATTACCTTTTGTTACTTATGATATAGTTTCTTCCAGTCTATATATTACTTGTCCGTTTTCTAATTCATCTCCATATATGTACGTTTGCAGTTCTATTCGTCTCAATAGGGAGTAAAGAAAGTGTTGCTATTCAAATATACATACACACGTATACGAATAGATACGTAATACACCTTTAGTTAGAGTTATTGGTAACTTGCCAGAACTAGCGTACTGGCTAATTGTCATATAAATGTTAGGGAATTCACAAAAAAGAAAAACTTTCAATATTGTCATTGCTATATTCAAATGTGTATGTTAGTTGCCGACGACAAAATGGACAGATGTAAGTACCTATATAGGTAGTTAGTTCTCTCTCAACCTCACATTTTGTAGAATGTCCTCAGATTTACTTTCTGTATTTAAAGAGAGATTTTGGTTAAGTGAAAATATTTATAAAGGGGAATTTGTCTCTTTCATAGATTATAAGGACTAACAAAATCTCCGGTGTGGATTTGGTTTTCCAAAAAAGGATTTATCTCTATGTGGTTAAAGCGAAGGTAACAAATAGGAATATTTTAAAAATTTATAGAGAATACCAATGGAAGAACTACTCGTTTAGTTTGGTTTTGCATTTTTATTTGTTTTGGTTGTGCTTACTTTTAAATGAGCAAACGGTTATATGGGGTATTAAGGGTTCACTTTAGTGGGCTGTCCGCTTTTTTTTGCGTATTAAACGATTTAATGTTGTCTTCAGAGAAGTTGGTCAAGCTTTAGGTTATGGATGGTTACATGTTGATGAAAGGTGAAAGCTTGTGTTTTCAGGTAAGTATACTTACTTATGATGTTGAGGTTAGCCAGAGTTATAATGAAGAAAACACGAAACTTCAATTGATATGTCTCTATCACCTAAATACAAAAAAAACCTTATTAAAACAGCTTTTTAATTTATAAAAATAATATTTATTTCAAAATTTCTGGTGCAACGGTATTCAGATCAAACGCTGGTTGGGAGGTCCTTTGTCGTAGCTCAGGATTTTACTGATTATATGTAACTTAAGGATTCGGCTATACATTCGGGTATACTGGTTTCTGATTGCCTAGCATAAAACTTTGTCTAGAATAGATCGACAGGTATAAGCCCCTGGTGGCACAAGAAAAAGCGGGCAAAACTCTTGTCGATCCACCTAGTAGGCAGGTTTAATGCTCCTGGTGGCACAAAACAAAATTCAAACGCTCTGTTGGATCGGCATGTTCAAGGCCCCTGGTGGCAATAAACGGCAGGCAAACGCTCAGGTAGATCGGCAATAACAAAATACCCTGGTGGCAAATATGATCTATTTATCTTCAAGCTAGACCCCTTACCCCTGGTGGGTTGCAGTCGTAGCAAGAAATTGCTGGGCGGTCCCGCCTACCTAAACCTTCGCAAAGAAACCCCTTCCCGCTGGTGGCGAGAAGTTTCAAGGATATAAGCTCAAATTGACCGGATCGACTTACTTAGTCGATGGTCAAAGCTAAGCTATTGATTACATCAAATTTACCATTAATTAACGACTTAAAGTGTGGTTGATAGGGCACTTTCGTTTTCGTTCGTCATCACAAGTCCTCATGCAATACTGAGTATGAACTGAAATGATGATGAACCAAAATAATACTTACTATTTCTGGCGAAGTCACATGCTTCGTTGAGTGTGAACTGTATTGCAACGAAACGCAATTTATACAAAGCTTACGCTAGTGAGCAGTATCGGCGGAGGTGAATCTTTCTTTTCAAAACATATTTAGAAAAGAAGGGGTACTTTTTGGCGTCTTAAACTTCTGCTGTCAGATGCAACTTCATCTCAGCTGCCGTCAATATAATATCGTAGCTTTGGGTATAGTATTCAAAACGTCACAGTATTTTCATTTTAAAATTTCAATATCAAATATTTTTTTAGAATTTTAAGGACTTTTCTATAAATTTTGATCAAAATCATTGGAGCCGTTATTAAAACAGGTTCCGTTAAAACATTTTATATCCATTTTGTGTTATTAAAAGCGGTGCAGCCTTTTTCGGGATAATTAAAGTTTGCTGTATTAGTTGTATGATAGGTACCATTATTTTTCAATCTTAATGGAAAATGTATTTAGCAAAGACACAAGTACATAGTTGAAAAAAAAACTCGCTTCAGCGCTTTGGGATTGGGATGCAGATCGATTTACGTACATTCGAAATTGGTAGACAAACTTTTTTCGATGTATCATCATTTTAATTAGCTATGCAATTTTTATACTATTTTTGAATGATAAGTTTCAAAAAAACTCTTTTTTGGTTTCTGCCGCTATGCTTAGGGTATATTCAGACACCAGACAGAATTCAATGTCAACATTATGGGAGAAGACTACCTAAGCCACTTTGTGGGTTCCAAGAATATTAATTTCCTTTTAGAGCCTTTTATAGCATTTTAGAGTCGCTCAGGTGACTCCTTTCCCTTTATTTTTACTTGCTTGGTTTTATTATGTCAAGTTATGGTCTCGTAAAAAAAATCGAACACCAGATTTTGATCAAACTTGACATTAAGATGATAGCGAAGACGAAAAAAGTGGGTCCCGTAATTCCGTATATCTGCTTGTCTCTCTGTCTGTCCTCGAGTCTACAGCCTAAACGGTTGGTTTGATTTGCTTCAAACTTGGTACATATTGTTTTTTTTTCGGTAATATGCCCGCACGTTTTTGAATTTTTTTTTTAAGATGAAAAATATTATATAAATTTTTTTTGGCCAAATAGGAAAATATTATTTTTCTTAAAAATGCCTCCAACGATTTTAATAAAACATCAGTTCATTAATGAAGGAAAAACGTACTTTTTCGTGTATTTTTTTTGCAAAAATGGTAATATTTTGTATCTCTAATAGAACTACTTGTTTGGATTTTGATTTTTCTGAAAAACGGTTATTTTGATTTTGTTGAAATTTCTTATGCAGAAGCTCCTAGAAGTTTAAACACTAATGTAAGCCAAAATGTTTCCAAAAAAAGATTTTTTTTTAATATTTAAAAAAAAAATTATTTGAAAATTCAAAATTTCGAAAACGACTCAAAGGATATCTTTGAAACTTCAAAGTTTGTATAGTTTTTTTTTGACATTATCTTGAATAGTTAAAAACTATTTTCCTAAAATAAGAACCAATGGTACCTTACATACAAGTGTAAAAAAAAAACGTTACAAAATATGTGTGTTTTAAATTAGTGCAGTTCACTCTAAAGTAAAACTGTATTTTATTTTGCGTGCTTCCTCTAGAACTAATTTTTATATTTTAGACTTCTAGACTATTGGATTAACCGACTAAAATTATTTTTGTATGTAATTGCTCCCTAGAAGGTTTCATAAAACTTCATACTATAAGTTTTCAAAAACATTGGATTTTTCAATAACAAGTCATTGATTTTTTTTAAATTAATTTATATAAACCTATGTATATTAATAATTACTGCAAAATGGCGTTTCATTTTTTTTTCTGAAAACGTTTTTAAAATTTTATAAATAAAAAAAATATTGTTTTACAAAACCGCTCCAACGATTTTTGAATTTTTTTTCCTTGTATGCATTTGTGCCCAACAATTCAAATGGCATCTTTTGTCCCCCTCAACTATGCAATCTAAAAGATTTAGGTAGAAATAAATAAATGCACATAATCATCATCCATTTATTTCTACCTAGAAATATTTAATTTATACGCATTTTTGCTACGCCACTGAATACTCACAATTATATAGTACATACATTATACGATATATATTACACTAGCTGACCCGGCGAACAGTTCCGCCTTAGATTCATAAATAAGCAGATTTTGGATGTTAGTAAGTTCAATTTTTTATTAGGAAATACACATAACAAAAATAAGTATTTTAATGATTCTTGATTGTTCATGTAGTTTGGTGCATAGGTTGCACTCTTCAGTTAAGTACCTTGTGATACAGGACATTAGTAGTTGTATTATCAGGCGCTGGGACAAATAAGGCAGATGGTCTTCCGACTCATGAACATGCCACATATAATTGACCAAAATTACAGAAATTATGAGGAAATGTAGTCAATTTGTCTACAGGTACTCGATCATTACAGATATTCAGCAAGTGCTCAGAGAAATCCTTAGCAAATGTATCATTAAGCAATGCAACTCTCATATTTGTTGACAGGTGAAGTTTCTTCACAGAGCGCCATAGATTCGATGATTTGAAGCAAGCTTTTATTTCATCGGCAGCCGTTGGTCTTGGAGGTGCTTGGCGGAATTTGCCAGAGAGTAAAATCATTGCTCCTTCAAAACATCTCGAGTCATGCGTAGATCTTTCAATGTTCGGTTAAGTGCTTCTAATGAACTTTTTGATTTTCGATGCTGATAAAACTTTGGCCATTGCTGAGTTTTTTTGCAATATAACATGTTGGTTCTTCAATAGTTTGAATTTGTAATGACAATAGTAATGCTGAATGAGCTTTACGGCATCCTTCTAACAATGTGGCGGCTATTCCAGAAGAAGCAACTCCAACCGTAATGTTCGATCCCGCACTAACAGTGAATAAGACTACTGACATGAGTAATGTCTCAAAAGTTCCACCAGGGGCATCCAGGAAATATAAACTACCATTTCCATCATCAATAGCCTTCATTAGTGTATCATAAACTTCCATTTTTTTGGGGTCAACAGGCTTTGAACTACTAAACCTTATTCCTGGTGATCATATTCACGTTCCCGTTCCAATTCTCGATTAAAGGTGTCATTCATTTCACTATTTGGCGCTGGAATTCCTAGCCTGACTAATAGGCTACTGCACATGATGTAACACAAGTCTACGATCAAGAGTAAATCCCGATTATGTATCTCCTCATTCATCTCAAGATCGTGATTTCTGGAACTGACACGAATTTGATGTAAAATATCTTCTGACATTTTATCCTTGTATTTGTGCCACAGATTAGATGAGTTCGATGGATAGCATGTCGAAATAAATAATGGGCGTATCTGACTTAGAGATGCAGAGATAATGGCTTCAACGATTGTAGTATCCCAATGGGTATCGTTTTCTAGTAAATTGAGTTATTCCACTAACAGTCCGTAGTGTCTCAAATGACGTTGGCCCACCCACATTTAACAGCATCAATCGCAAATAGAGGCATTCCCTGATTATTACTGATTATTGATTTCTGAAAAAATTTATAATTATCAAATTTTTAACCATACTTGACCATAGACAAAATTATGTTAAGTTGTCATTTGCGTTTTGTTATTCAGTGTCAGATGCGTTTTTGTTATACCACGTTTTATAGTGGCTTGCATTCTCTTTGACGTTTTATGTCACGTCACAGTGGAACGGGATAAAAGTATCCTATGTCTGTCTCCTGGGGGACAATTTCCGGTCGGTGAAGTTTTGAAGTGAAAAAAAAAAATTCATTTCAGTTTTCACAGAGGTTTATCATTTTCCAACCTCACGCACACGCCTAATGCGATTCTAGAACTCATTGTGATAAAGTTTGTACTAAAAAAGTACTAAATGATAAATTCTGTCATTTTTGATTAGATTTTTTGTTGGGAAAGGTAAATATTTCATTTCAGTTTCTAAATTTGCTTAAGAATAATGTCCGGAATAATAATTCGTATAATAAAAATTAATAAAAGACGTCGTACTGAACAATTGTGGGTCTTATATCATATTCAATATTATCTCTGTTTTGAGTAAGATTTTTTATTTTTTCATGTGAGGATATTGAGGCTTTCCCTTCGAGGTGGGCAGAATCTATTCGAAGTCACAACTAGGAGCACTTTATTGAACTTTATAGATTCCCAAAACATTTATGCATGGATTTAATACGTGAATTGAGAGCATTCTTGAAAAATACTCAACTTATAAGTGCGCTTCAAAACCATTTAAATATGGTAAAGTGCTCTGAATTTCTTGCAATGGGTAGTTTCCAACGATCTGTAGCGGAAATGAGCACCGTCGCGTCGGATCTTGTGAATCTGTTGATTTAACAATTTCGTAATTTACTCGAATTAACACAAATATAACTTACTACCAAAATAAATTTGTGTATATACATAATTGTTGCTTACTTGTCATGTGCCAAATCCTGTTTTTCTTCTTAATATTCGATTAGAAACATTTTCTTCACAAAAAAATTATCATATGAAAAATGTTTGGCATTTAACTTCCCTTTTTCACGAATCGAGAATCGAATTAGACGTGAAAGCGTGATAAAATTTATCACTTCACATCTTCACAGATCGGTAATTGACCCCCTGGTTCTAAGCTACCTCCTCACAAATTGTCAGTCAAATCGGTTCAGCCGTTCTTGAGTTATTAAAAGTGTAACTAACACGACTTTCTTTTATATATATAGATGTAGGTCCTCATAATTTTATATATGTGTATGTGTCTTTAAAAATTACATGAATACTATGTACAGTGGACGTCCAGTATAATGAATGATATAATGTTCGAGGTAATTCTCTATGTCGAGCGCGTTCGTTATATCGAGCGACCACTTAAAGAGAAACAAGACTTGATACAGTTGTAAACCCTTTGGGCCACACACATACGAGAAAACTTTCGTCTTAACATAAGAACAGATGCAAACAAAAAAATAATATCATCACCGTCATTTTATGTGAAATTATTAATCCGTTCGTTATATATAGGATTGCAAATAGTGAAAATCGTTCGCTATTTAGAGATGTTAATGTAAATTTGAAAAACGTTCGTTATATCGCAATTCGTTATATCGGGTTTTGCTTATACTGGACGTCCACTGTATATATGAATGTATGCAAATAGCTACCTACCCACCTACATCCTTCACTCTCATTATTATATGTATATATTTACATACCTATAGTTCTCGTAGTTACATATTACCCTCCCAACTTATTTAAGGATATTATAATCCATAATTTTGGTTTGACCATACATTTGTTGGTAGTAACTATTCCTTGAATCATTCATTCGACAGTTCAATATACTGAGAATCAAGGTTATTTCACCATTTTGCATATGATAACTAGACTAAATATCTGACTAAATAGCGTCATAATGTTTAGCTACATTAAAGTTGTTAGCTACAAGAACAAGTTCGTACAATCCAGTCGTGTATTTGGTTTTTATTGTTATTGTTGAGACCTCCTTTCATTAATTTTTGGGCCATAGATACAAATGGAGATACAAATTCTTACCCAATGTCGGAAATTTTTCCCAAAACTTTTAAAATATAGCATTTTTCCTTTGTTCGCATTAAATATAAATTGAAGTTTATTTTTCTCTGACCCGCTTTGTGTATCTTTAAACGAATTGGCACATTCAAGCCAAAAGAAAAATATTTGCAATAAAATAATCAATTCTAAAATTTGTTTGATATTTTGATGAATCTGCATATCGGTCAAACTATGCAGTTTATTTGTATTTACCTGGTTTCAATTTAAGCAATTATTTTCGTAGAGCAATAATATTGGCTTTAGCTATGGATGCATGTATCAGAGGATGCTATTTGAATGGTCATCACCGACCGGTAGAAGCAGTTAAGTGGACCGCAAACACAATGTGATAGTCGATGCTCTGCTCCGACGACGACAATGTCGGTAACTGCGACGATGGATGGCATAGGATATACTTGAAGGCAATTTCCTCTCTCTGAACACCCAACGGATTGTTATCATAGCAACATATACATATAACAATCAACCCTGAGCTGCTATGGAGCCTATCGTATACATAAACTTTGCATTATTGTTAATTGTATGTGAACGAAGTGGACTTACCATCACCATCCACACGGCACGCACTTCGCCGTATAAATAGGCAAGGTCTGTAGATCAACTATGAACGGAAATTGTTTCCCCGATGAATTTAAGGACTTCGGTTGGATATAGCCAATGGGTAGATACTTTGACTTTCGCATTTATCAGGGTTTCAATAAATTAAAGAAATAATAGTTTATTGGTTTATTCGGTGAATTATGGATCTTTGGTGGTAAGGGATTTATGTCATATTTTAATTGTATACACCGCAGTTAAGGAAATTTGATTAATCACTAAGAGAAGTCAGCCGCCAAAGTGATGTATTAATAGAAAATCGACAAGGGGTCAAAGAGAAAAATAATCAGGACAACTGTGGTAAGCCTTGGCCGACTTTTTCTTTGAAACCTATTTTAAAGCGAAGTGTCATTATCTGCATTTCGATATTTTTCGGAAATTAAAAAAAATATACTCCGAGACTGGTTTGATATTTAGTGCGCTCCTGAGCCGTTAAAAATGATCTTTCCTGAGATACGGTACCTATTGCTCTACCCTTCTCGATGAAGGGGTTAATTATGATTTCAGTCATTCAGACCCAGCGCACTGGCATTTGTAATATCTTTGTCGTTGGTTTGCCTTGTCGCCTCAAGACTAGGGGATAAGTTTCAATGACCATTTTTGAAAGAGCTCTGTTGTCCATTCATATTTAGTCTTTGTGTACTATATCTGTGTAGCGTGTTCCAGGTGGAAATTATGGCAATAAGAGAAGTCCTCTCCTGGGTAAAAGAAAACGTGATATCAACTTCTGGTATCCGCATTTTCTCGGATAGTCAGGCGGCTATTAAATCTCTGGAATCGTTCTCTACAAATTACATAACTACTCTCAACTGCCGTCCATCTCTTACGGAGATGGCGCAACAGCTCAATATTCACCTATGTTGGGTGCCAGGGCACAGGGTCATTCTAAGGAATTGTAAGGCTGATGATCTTGCCAAAAGTGGAACGACACTAATTTTATTACCTGAAAAGCCAAATATAGCTACATGTAAATTAATGCTGAAACAAGATGCTGTAGAAAGCAAAAACCGAAGATGGAGAAATAGAACAACCTGTATGACGACAAAACAGTTCTGGTTAAAACTTGATCTGAAATGCTCCAAGTGTTTGATATCCTTAAGCAGATTGCACATTAGCTCCGTAATTGGTGTTATAACCGGACACTGCCTCATAGGCAAGCACGCAAGCGGCTTGACTGTTTTTTAAGGAGACTAATGCTTCCAAATAGAGGATCAAACCTTGAACGATGTACACATCTTTCAATAATTAGTCCTAATGTGCGTGATAATCAAACGCAAGAGCAACCTGCAGAAGAAATGAATGGAGGCGTGTCCATATTACACAGGTGTCCGCTACATAATCACCAACTCAAATTCGATAAAAAGTTATTAGAAGAAGATGAGTTGTAAATGTAAACTTGAATCGTGCTGCCTTGCAAATCTTATTCCGCAATCGTATTTACTTTCTCGATGCTCCCGGTGAGACACTCGTCATTTAGTTGAGTCTGACAACAATTTGGTCAAGATCGATCTCGAATTTTGTTGTCTGTTGGATCCTATGGCATTTCTGCCACACTGTTAGAAACCGGTCGAACAGCACATTCCGCTTTGAAGCTGGCAATGAATCTTCTCACGGTTGACAATCCAATAACGTGCACAATGACCAAGAACTCGGACTCGACGACAGCGAAATTGATGCGAGAATGCAAAATCATCAATTGGTATGACTGCACGATGGCGCATAAGAGAGCTTTGGAGGCAATCGACCGAATAATGAAGGACTTATGAAGTGATTCAAGGTGATTTGGTGGGGCAATGACTTTGCTCTCCGGAAATTTTCGTCAAACGTTTCGCGTCATCTCGAAATCTACTGCTCCCGATGAACTTATTACATGTATAAAATCGTCGTCTTTATGGAGACATGTCATGAATTTGAAAATGACCACGAACATGAGAGTCGCATTGCAGAACTCCCCATCGGCTGCTTTATTCTCGACACAACTGCTGGTGCTTGGATATGGCCAAATTTCTGCCAAAGACTTTGTGACTTAATCGAAACTCCTTCCCAACCCAACTTCCCCTTCTTCTATGAGACTCGTCGTCACTATACGTCATGAAATTATACTTCTGATGTCGCTGTGGTCATACGCCTTGGCAAACCACATATTCGATTCTGTTAGCCTAATCGCACAGCAAGATACCAGAAACTTGATATAGCTATGGACCAACTAGTATAAGGTGCAGAAAAACACTAAGGACATCTGTTGGGCAAGAACTCAAAAAGCCTGTGGTAAAAAGGCTTGCTGATATTCTTTCAACTTTCTTGAAAGTATTAATTTATTAAATGCGGGCCTCCATACAATCGAACCGTAAAAATTGGCCGTACTATGTGTTGTAAGCCTTCCTGACCGTTCTTCAGTTTAGCTTTGGATCAGGACTGAGACTCATTTTGCATTCTAGAAGAGGGAAAGTGTTTGACCATTGCGTCGAGGCAGTGTCAAAGGATGTATATATAAATAGCGTCAGTTCAATTTGCTTTGTTTAACTTTTAGTCCACAAAACTCGTAGGAAATTATTGAAACCACCTTGGTAGCGAGATTGTATTCCTTATATTTAATGGTCTTATCAAGTGTACGCACTATTTCATCGAGGACTGTCTCTATTGACCTGCCTTTTAAGTATACATGCGGAGAGTTTGAAGGAGGACCCCCATTAAGGATGTCTCTGATATGGTTCACTAGGATGCACACCAGTACAAAAGTGGAAAAGCCGAAAATCCTTCTTGGGATCTTGTCTTCGCTTACCTATTTTAGGAATAAAAACTATTCTAACATGTCCAAGATTCAGGTTCATTGCTAAGAAGGAGACATCCCTTGTAAATCGTATCCAGCCACGGAACTGCCTCATCTTTCAGTTTTTGCTGCATACCATTCGTAATATTATTACACCATCCAAGCGAGGAGATTTAAATGGTGAGAACGAATTAATCGCCTAGGCAATTTTTTCTCTCGCTTTAACAGTGTTGTTATTCTCTGCATGAACTGGTAAAAAGTCTTGAGTGTTAGGCGTTTCGTGACTGTTGTGTTTTCACAGGAAAATGTGTCGTCATCAGTAATTCCATAAATACTCAGCTGAAGAGATAGTTAAAGATCCGTTAGGTGTTTCTAAAAAATAAGGAACCTGGCTGAGTCTTACTGAATCTTTAATGTTTTCGATTGATTGACAGAATTTATCTCCACCCTGGTCATTTAGCTGATGCGTCTCCTCGCTTGTAGACAATAACACGGTTGGTTAATCTTATGTCTGTGGCAGTTATAAAACATCTTCCTTGTCTTTTTCCTGAAGTCAGATACTTCTTCGCTCCACCAATGGGGTACATTTTTGTGGCTTTATTTTATTTGACACGAGACCCTAAAAGCAGCTTTGAACGAACGAATCCTCAAATGTTCTTACCTTAACACAAATAATATTTACTTATTTTTTTGCGTTTTCTTCAATATTGTTTTTACTTTTGTTTCAAGTAAGCCTGTAACCAAGTTTGAACACTGATTTGGTATCATGCATAGCTTAGTAGCTCATAGCCCATCTAACTTGACTGAACTCCGTCCAATCAAATCTATTGGAATTTCTATATGATTGAGAGGTTTCAGACCAGAAATTCATATTGAAAAGAATCCACCTGTGATCCGAAAACGAATTCACAAGGGATCTTCTCCAATTCTCCACTGCAAGAGCGTTATTATTGATGGTAGCCGACCATGTTCAGACTAATCGGTAGGAATGGTGGTTATTCAAAATTAACCGGTTTTCGTTTTTTCAGGTTATTTCCCTTCCGGTTTAACCTGACGGTTTTAACCGGACAAAAAAACGCTTTTTTTAAATAATTGGTTTTCGGTTTTACATATAAAAATTGTTAGTTTTTTTACTTGCTTTTGAAAACGATCATGTCTAATAAAATATATCTACATACGACCATGTCCGTATGCTTTTTTCTGAAAAGAAAATACTTTTTTTCGAAAAAAACTACACTTTTTGAAATACTTCCATACAAACGAAAATTGCAGATGCGACAACATCCACACATACTTCAGTTAATAATTTTATTTTAAATAATAAATTGTGTTCAATTTCACAAACGTTAACCGGTCAACAACAACCGTATTGCAGTGAGGTGAGGTGAATTCAGCTGACAGATAGGAAAGTAAGCATACTCGTACACCAGCTGCATGTCTTATTTAAGGAAAGCCAAGATGATAGGATGGAAACATTTTCAAAAGCTACCTACTTTAAAATAGTGTAGAGAACAAACAACACACTTTTTCGAAAGAGTGTGTAGTTCAAAATGATTTCAAACTCCTACCACTTCAGGTAATTTCTCTATAAAAGAGAAGTTGGCAGTAGTAAATAATGTTGCAGGTTGCAACACAAATGTATGTCTTATGAAAAAAAGACAATTTTTTTTTGTAAGATATGTTATATTTCTGTGGTGATAAAAGCGTCAATGTAAATAACCGTTTTTTTTTCACCTGGTTACTGGATTTCAAAAAAATCACCGGTGAAAACCGGTTAACCGAAACAAAATATCCGGTTTCGGTATCGGTGTGCCAGCGTCATCAAAAATTGGACCTGTCGAAAGAGCGTACTCGTAACTCACCAACAACTTGTTTCAATTAATCCTATGGTCCCTGTCTTTTGGAAAACCTTCTATCTGGTCAAATGTGGCGAATGTGGACCATTTTGATGTGTTTGCTTTGTCAATTGTCCGTAATTATCTTATAAAAACAAAGCGAAATTTGGTTTTCAGTTAGGCGGAGTCAACTGTATTCACATTCATAAATATTTTAAAAATCACAAAAGGAAAGAACCCATCATAAAATGAATCACATTTTCTTTATCTATGTAAATTAATTCCAGGATCATCCCCTACATACAAGTTTACTCAAGCAGCTTAATTTGCACGAAAAAACGTCTTACCCAGTTAAGTAATCAAAGCTGAAAGAATCTTAATCAAGACAAATCGACACCATTTCACATCCGCTACTGCTACATAATATAAGGCGCACCAAGCAAATAAAGCAGAGGGGTTGTTGTGGTAGAAAATCTGCGCCATGTCTTAATTTTGTTAAAATGATATTCACACAAAAAATAGGCATGAAGCAAGTCAATCGTGCGTGCTTTGACAATTTGACGAGTAATATGCCTGATATTCTTTACATACATACATACATATGTAGATTTGACTGACATAACAAAAATAAATGAATAAAATAAAAGATGAAAAAATTGCTTCCAAGCCAGTGAAGAAACCCCAAGCTTATGTGGAAATGGTTGAGGGGTAGGAGGATGGTTGCTGTTGTTATACTATTTGTTTCGTCAATGAGCAGAGAAATGGCAGAAGTTTTTTTTTTTTTGAACGTTTCAAATATTTGCCAAAGCTAACCCTTTCATTTGGCACCGAAAACCTTTGCCATACCACAAGGCACTTACCCCACCCCCTACAATTTTAAATCACTTCAACTCTGTGCTATTATAAACATAGTTGACTCTTCCAGACCTTCATTCTTTTAAACTTTCAACGAAGTAGGTATAGTACATAAGTTGGCATATGATTCTGTTGATGGTTTGAATATCAATCTCCTAAACCGAGGTTAGAGTTCACGAGATTTTTTTTCTACATTTTTTGGCACCTGTCTGATGGCAGTTAAATCTCTCAAGCTGCAAGTCTTTCCATTTAACTGTACGTACATCCATACAGAGGAGTAGAGATTTAGCAGGAGAATGTTCGATGGAATAATATATGAAAGGGGCGCCATGTCACCGCGCCAGTGTTTGGATTGATATGAAGGATTTAAAGTGTTGTATTGTGTTGGTGATGTCAGATGAATGGGGTGGTGTAAGTGCTGTAAAAGATACGCCGTACCTATTGCTTTTGGTAGGTGGGTGGGTGTACTCGTATTTATATAATTGCGGTCGGATTAGGGGGCAAAGAAGAAGCAAATATTTTGAGGAAAGCGTATCCATTTGCATATTCACTTTGAAGAGTGTTGAAAATGACATTTGCAGATAAATGCCTTTTTGTGGTATTTTGAGTGTAGACTCACTCCTAAACGAACACACGAGATTATGCTTATGTTTTCTTTTAATCCTTTGTAAATGTCATCTTTAGCAACAGAGCTATGATGGAAGCGCTGTAAGAATATGTCGGGAAGTTCATGGTACCTGTGATATATCGCATGATGCGGAATAAGGGCGGGATGGTATGACCTAAAAATTATTATTAAATTAATAAATTAATCACACCATGATTGCATGTGAAATAATACATTTGAGGGATAAAGGTTTATATTCCTAAAAAAACTGTGTAACGATTTTGCTTTTCTTTGTCAATTAAATTCTCCAAGGAATTGCCTTTGGAAGGTAGAAGTTCTGAGGAAGCCTTAACGTCAAAAACACTATTTTTGAAAGGTATACGCCCGAATAACCAAATTATTACCATAATTCGCTAAGCATTTGATGTCAGTTATACTAAATATAGACATCTATATATATAAAAGAAAGTCTTGTTAGTTACACTTTTAATAACTCAAGAACGGCTGAACCGATTTGACTAACAATTTGTAAGGCGGTAGCTTAGAACCAGGGGGTCAATTCCGGATCTGTGAAGATGTGAAGTGATACATTTTATCACGCTTTCACGTCTAATTCGATTCTCGATTCGTGAAAAAGTGAAGTTAAATGCCAAACATTTTTCATTTGATAATTTTTTTATCACAGTCAATTGTTTTGTGAAGAAAATGTTTCAAATCGAATATTAAGAAGAAAAACAGGATTTGGCACATGACAAGTAAGCAACAATTATATATATACACAAATTTATTTTGGTAGTAAGTTATATTTGTGTTAATTCGAGTAAATTACGAAATTGTTAAATCAACAGATTCACAAGATCCGACGCGACGGTGCTCATTTTCGCGACAGATCGTTGGAAACTACCCATTGCAAAAAATTCAGAGCACTTTACCATATTTAAATGGTTTTGAAGCGCACTTATAAGTTGAGTATTTTTCAAGAATGCTCTCAATTCACGTATTAAATCCATGCATAAATGTTTTGGGAATCTATAAGGTTCAATAAAGTGCTCCTAGTTGTGACTTCGAATAGATTCTGTCCACCTCGAAGGGAAAGCCTCAATATCCTCACATGAAAAAATAAAAAATCTTACTCAAAACAGAGATAATATTGAATATGATATAAGACCCACAATTGTTCAGTACGACGTCTTTTATTAATTTTTATTATACGAATTATTATTCCGGACATTATTCTTAAGCAAATTTAGAAACTGAAATGAAATATTTACCTTTCCCAACAAAAAATCTAATCAGAAATGACAGAATTTATCATTTAGTACTTTTTTAGTACAAACTTTATCACAATGAGTTCTAGAATCGCATTAGTCATGTGCGTGAAGTTGGAAAATGATAAACCTCTGTGAAAACTGAAATGATATTTTTTTTTTTCACTTCAAAACTTCACCGACCGGGAATTGACCCCCAGGAGACGGACATAGGATACTTTTATCCCGTTCCACTGTGACGTGACATAAAACGTCAAAGAGAATGCAAGCCACTATAAAACGTGGTATAACAAAAACGCATCTGACACTGAATAACAAAACGCAAATGACAACTTAACATAATTTTGTCTATGGTCAAGTATGGTTAAAAATTTGATAATTATAAATTTTTTCAGAAATCAATAATCAGTAATAATCAGGGATTGCCTCTATTTGCGATTGATGCCGTTAAATGTGGGTTGGCCAACGTCATTTGAGATACTACGGACTGTTAGTGGAATAACTCAATTTACTAGAAAACGATACCCATTTGGATACGACAATCGTTTAAGCCATTATCTCTGCATCTCCAAGTCAGATACGCACATTATTTGCTATAATAATTTCGACATGCTTTCCATCGAACCGATCTTACCTGTGGCACAAATACAAGGATAAAATGTCAGAAGATCTTTTACATCAAATTCGTGTCAGTTCCAGAAATCACGATCTTGAGATGAATGAGGAGATACATAATTGGGCTTTACTCTTGATCGAGGACATATGTTACCTCATGTGCGGTAGTTTATTAGTCAGGTTAGGAATGCCAGCGCCAAATGGTGAAATGAATGAAGCTTTCAATCGAGAATTGGACGCACTTGAATATGATAGATTAAGTAGTTCAAACTAATGTACCCCTATTGAATCCCAAAAGGAAGTTATTATACATTAATGGAATTGATGGTGGAAATGGTGGTTTATATTTCCTGGTTGTCCCTGGTGGAACTGGTAAGCCATCCCTCATGTCAATAGTTTTATCCGCATTGTTCGTGCGAGATCCAATATTGCGGTCGCAGTTGCTTCTTCTGGAATAGCAGCCATATTATTAGAAGGAAGCGTACAGCAATAAAATTGCCGTTAAATGTTCAAGCTCTTGAAGAACCAACATGTAATATTGCAAAAAACTCATCAATGGCCAAAGTTTTATCAACATCGAAAATCATCATCTGGGACGAATGAACAATGGCGCATCTGCTGAAGATTTCTCTGAGCAATTGCTGACTATCAGTAATGGTCGAGTATCTGTCGACGAATCGAGCGAATTAATTTTATTTTCTCATAATTTCTGTAAATTTGTTTCATCGAAAGTATTCCAAAACATCATTATGTACAAACTGCAAAAATAATGAATGGTTGAGTTAGCGAGCAATTTTAGCGGCTAAGAATAAAGATGTAAAAGACCTAAGCTACATAATTCAGAATGAGATCATTGGAACATTGCATTCATTCAAATCTTTTGACTGTGTAAACGCCCACCCCTATTGCAACGATTCCGGCAAATTCTGGCACTCACCGGTTTGACGGCATTTTTTGTTCGAACTGAACACGGGCGCCCCGATCTTTGGCGATCATTAATTCCTCCAGTTTCTGCGAATCTTTTGATGGTACGATAAACAAACACACGACTTATTTGTAGCGGCAGCAAGGTTTTTAAAATTGACTTCGCATCTAGCCCACATTTGTGCAACGCAATAACTGCAATTCTATTTTCCTTATCTCCCAATTCCATGATGACACTTTAAAATTGCAGCTTCAATTGAATAATTTTTAAAAGTAGAAGAGCTACTTCATACATTGCTGTACAAAACATAACCGTACTTGCTCTCAAAAATAGATAATACAAGGTGTTTCAGTATTTATGGCTAGACTAGGTATATATTTTTTTTTTTTATGTTTTGCGATTTTTATTACCTTTAATATGATGGAGCACAGTGCGAGCGTTAGGAAAATAGGGAAGGATTTAAAAGGAGATACCGATGTACAATAGTTTTTAAGCTTACGAGTAGAATATCAAAATAGGAGGGAAAAATCGAGGATGGTAAAGCATTCCACATTCGTGTTGTACGGCTAAAGAAAGAATCTCTGTACTTGACAGTACGTCCGAAATTGGGCTCAAGGGTAAACTGATGAGCATTCCTAGAAGCGCGAGAATTATGGTTGAATAATTTAAGCGGAGGAATGCAATTGGCTTCTTCGTTAGAAGAGTTTATAAAACTACCGATAAAATAGAGAAATACATGAAACATTTGGACGATGTTTGAGAGATGTAAATGTTTCTACTATAGTTCTATCGCCAATCATTCTTAGAGCTGTATTTTGAATTCTATCCACAAGATTCAAGTGAGTTTTAGGAGCTCCTTCCCAAATGAGAAAGTTATACTCAAGTTTTGGTCGGATGAAGGCCTTATAGATTACAGCCAGGTCAGACGGTGAGAAGAATTTCTTGCATCTTCGAAGAAAACCTAAACACTCTGCACCTAGGACTGAAATCGGATCGGTTTCTTCGATGCAAGTGCCGCTCATGGATGGCGGCATGGGGGATGGGTTCTGCTTTAACGACAGAAGACAGCACTCAGTTTTTGAAGCATTAAATTCTACGCGGTTTTTTATTCCCCATTGGACAATGCTGCCAAGATCAGAATTTAATGAACTTATCATACGCTGCCGTTGCAGTTCCACATCCGAAGAACAAGGATGTGAATCTGAAAATGAATATGAAAAGCTGAGAGTACTATCGTCAGCAAAACAATTAAGTGGATTAGAAGTTCCAGATAAGAGATCATTAAGGAAAATGAGAAAAAGGGTCGGAGACTATACGGAGCCCTTGGGCACACCAGCATTTATTTAAAAAAGTAGTTTTCCAAATAATGCCTGTCTTACTGTCTATCTACAGCCTAAGCTGATTAAGCGATGTCCTTCAAACTCAGTACTTAAGCATATGTGATTCCCTAGATTCTTTTTTTTTTTTTTTTTTTTTTTTGTAATTTAACTATATGCTTGAAAGACCTAAGGTCTTTTAAATGCAACTTGAATTGCACGGTACTAGTTTGGCACAGTGGATTTGACAACCAGGTATTGACTGTCTGATTTTAACCCATGGGCGGCATCAATTTAAAATTGGAGGTATAGAAAAGAATGAGCCTAGCGTAGGGATCGAACCCGCACGTCCCATTTGGCAATCAAGCACTTTATGCTCCAAGGCATTGCCACCCTCACTTACTTGCGATTGGTACTATATAGGGCAAGTTTTGCATTTGTAAAAATATCCACCTTGAGATTTGAATCAATCTTGACATTATGATGATAGACAACACCAAAAAAGTGGACCCCGCAATGCCGTCTGTCTGTCTATCTTTCTGTACACCGAGCTACAGCCTAACCGGCTGAACCAATTTTTTCAAACTTGGTATTTAAGAGTTTTAGGTGATTGTCCGAAATAGGTTTTTGGATCATTTTTTAGCCCCAAAACTAACGGTACCTGTCATACAAATTTTTCTACTATCTTAATTATCTCGAAAACAGCTCAATCGATTTTGATAGAAAAAAGTGTGTGCTTTACTATAAGTAAAGTCTACATTTAGGTCGCACATTTTTTTTACAAATTTTGTTATTAAGGGCACCTGCCGTACAACATCTTTTTTTTTGATTTTGGAATTTCTCATAAGAGACTTAACGGATTTTTATGTGGGAGGTCTTTGAATTCTAAATATAAGTGCATACCAAAATGTTCGCTAAATATTTTTGGTGAATTATTTTTTTTTTGGAAAATTCAATATTTCGAAAATCAGTGGACGGATTTTTTTTTTGAAATTCAGTTCTTAAATTCATATACATAATTAAATACATAAAATTGTCATACAATTACAATATAAAGACATAATCGAACATAAGTGCAAGTCCGTGCGATCCATTCGTGGATTTTATTTGATATCATTTTTTAACAATATATAAACGGTACCTGCCATATAATGTTTGGTAGCATAAAGGTAAAGTCTTTATAATCTCGAAATCGCCTCCAACGATTTTATAAAAAAAAATAGTTCAATAATAAAGGGGAAAACTAATGTTTCATATTTTTCGCCTCTTAAATTGGTTATTTTGAAAAGCTGTAGCAAGACCATTGGTTTCTTTTCGAGTTTCTGAAAAACTATTCATTTTAATTTTTTTTAAGAAACTACTAAAAAGTTTAAGCAGTATAAGCCAAAATATTTCAAAAACCTAAGTATATGAAATTAAAAAATAAATATTGTTTCTTGAAAACTCAATAATGTATTTCGAAAGGGACTCAATCAATTTTTTCGAAACTTTGTATTTAGCTGTTTAAAACAACAGTACTTTCCATACAAATGTTAAAAAAAACGTAAAAAAAATCCTAAATTAGTGCAGTCCACCTTAAAAAAAAAAAAGAATATTTTATTTATTGGACCAGTTTTCATATTTTTATTGAACCGACTGAAATTATGTTTTATATGGAGATGGTCATTAAAGTTCTAAGTAATATTGCATATTCGAAATATATATTTAATATATATTTAAAAAAAATCGATTTAAAAAAAAAGGGTCCAGTGAAATCTTTTCAAAACAATGTATTCAAAATTGTATAGCTAGGTATGTAGTTACATATACGAACCTCAAATAGTGCAGAGATATTCAATATCGTTAGAGCCATTATCAAGATAATACGAATTTTTTTTCTACAAAAATTTGTATGGCAGGTAACGTTATTATCAGGGCTAAATTAATATGTTTCTACACTCGAAGAGCGCCGTGCACATTAAACAATGGCTTTTACTTAAATTGTCCCAAAATTTTCATTTTTTCGATTTTACTTTTTGATGTTGACCATTTGAATGGTTATACAAAATCATTGAGGGCTTACTACCCCAATAATGAATATTTTGAGAGTGCGCGGTTAAGTGGCTACATCCCTCCCGAGGTATTCCTCTTTTTAGAAAGTCGAGGGCTGATACAGGGTGGAATTGGGGTTCCCCTCATCTACCACGTCAGCCGGAACACTGTAGATAGGCGACTCCTGAATGGTCGAGACGTCATAGCTGAAGGTGGAGAAGAGCGCCTTCGGTTCAGTAGGACTGTGTCCGACCGGGATCGAAGGAATAGGGCGAAGCAAGAGAACCAGTTCTGGTGGCTCTCTGAACAGCATTATGATACATAAAGTCGATTAGGATGGTATGTCTTGGCCGCCTTACGTAGATTTAGGTAAATTAGGTATAAGGAACAGTTGGGGTGGCACAACAAAGAAAATGTTTAAATATGTATGTTTGCGGGGCATTTGTGCATGCAGCTGCGTGCCTGTGTATGTATGTATATACGAATATGTTTGTACGTATGTACATGGCTGTGTGGGTTGCATGTCTCTGTGTGTCTGCATGCGTATACAAAATATACAAAAAAAAAAATATAAAAATAACCTAAAAAAGCTGCTGTGGCTGTTCTAGTTTTTAAGTAGATGTAAGTAGTTTTAAATATTTCTAGTTAGTATAAGTTAGTTGTATCTAGATTTAATTATTTTAAGCTTAGCTTTAGGTAGTCCATAAGTAAAAATTAAAAAAAAGCACATGTTACTAAGTTTTTTGTTAAAAATTTTTCTTTCTTCATAGAAATAAAATGATTAGAATTAATTAAAATAGATTTTAGGTCGAAAGACATTAGTATTAAGGGATATAGTTTAGTTTAGAGCGCCCGTAAAGGACCAGTAAATTAGTTGTAAGTTATTGATAATTAGGCTAGTTGTAAACATTTTTATCTAGCTGTAAGATAGTTATAAGTTAAGATTAAATAAAAATGAATAATAAAAAAAAAATCTTTGAGTGTTTTCGTGTCAGATTCTACCAGTTTAGTTGGCAAAAGCAATTCAGTACATACTTTAAATATTTTGCTTTGTGTTTTAATATTTTTTGCGCAACAAGCTTTTGAGTACCAGTTTTCCAAAAAAAAAAATGTACATCAGACATTTGGAACCTAACTTTAACAAATCCTGGACTAACTTAGTTTGGTATTAAAATCGCTCTCGCTGATTAGTGGAAACGAATGCTAAGATCTAGTGTTCCAATGACAATTTTCTTTATCTATCGTCGCTCTTTTAAACCAGCATATCCTTCCTGTCAAACAAATAGCTATGCGAACAGTTTTCTTTTTTCTAGCACACTTAAAGTGATGGATTTGGATTTATTACATTTATGAAATAGTATTGAAATTCTGTATCAAATGCGAAATCAGGATTCATGTCATTCAGTGGCCATTCCAAATTTTTGGCATTATTAATTAATATTACTTATTAAAATATTTTGGTAATATTAAGTCGCTGTAAGTAAACAAATCATAGAATTAAAGCTCACGTAAATGAATAACAACTTTAATTATTTAAATATTAATAGTATGAAAATTAATATCGGTTCTTAATATTAAACAAAAATATGATTTCTGTTAACGTTTTTAACAATTTGTTAAAAACGGTAAAGTCATATTTGTTTGTTCTCTGTAAGAACTAAATATAGTAATAATTTTAGATGTTGCTTTAAAATTACTAAATCTAAAAGTTAATATTCGATTATCATTTCCCTTATTTGAATACCACCGCCGCCGCCCGTGCCGATATTAAGGTGATTAACTTAATTAAAATTGACACATAACTAATTCCCTTTTAATTGCTTGGTAGTTTGCTATTATTAAATTGGAGACGAAAGTTATGTTTATAATCCAAAAAAGGAGATATTTATATGTGTGTGTAGGATGTCGGTATATATTTGTAATTTTGAAGAGTGATGTACACAATTAACAATACATTACATGAATTTGATTTGATTTGTCAATTTCAAGACTTGTCAGATCAATAAATTATGATGTAAAATAAAATGACAGCTTTATTGTTTTCCTTGTGGGACAATTAACCGGTTGATGTACATATTTTAAATTGATTTAACGACTGATCGATAATAATGTTCATCAGAATCATTTCAAGTCCAATACGGCAAAGATTTTAAATTATTCACATTTCATGCATGATAAGTTAACTAAGTCGTTTAGTTGAACAATATATTTTATAATAATTTTAACCCAAAGGTAGTAAACATGTTTAGTTATTTGTAGAAGAAAACATAGGAAATATCACTAAATGACACTCCATTTTCGGCTCAAGTGAGAAAGTCATTTTCTTAGCTCAGTTCCCTGTCGTATTCTATGCCTGTTTCTCTACTTAGGTTAGGTTATAGTGGTTGTTAGCTGTTAAAAATAACTAACACACTTAGTTCAAAAAGAAAGGACCATTGTGATACCACAGGAGTTGGTTTTTTTACCCAAAAAAGAACTTAAAACCATTTTTTTTTGAGCTTCTTATGAAGCGTAGGAGAAAATTAATTTCTAAGTGTGCTAGTTTATTAATGTCAATTCAGAAGAAGTCTTCGTCTGTTAGACAGTGCAGGGTATGTACAGATGAAATGAAGAACAGTTTCCCTCTCCTTCTCATCTTAACAGCTTCTGCAGTAGTCGCTTGCGAGCACGCCGAGTCTTGCAGCATGCCTACCTATGAGGCAGTGTCCTGTGATGACACCTATAGTGGAGCTAATGTGCCGTCTTTCATAGGGATCTTAAAGCTTAGAGCGTTTAAGATCCAGCTTTGGCCAAATGTTTTATCTCGCTAGACATGTGTTACCACTAGTCCATCTTAGATTTGTCCTCTCCATAGCATTTAACCTTAGCATAAATTTACATGTAGCGATTGGAATACCTAGGTTACTTGTTTTGCGTGTTCATCGGCCCTGCAGTTCCCCGGAATATCTCTTTGCTATGGCACCCAGCATAGGTGAATGTTGCACTGTTCCGCTTTTTCTCTACTTGAGAGCGTAAATGATTTCATGGAAAAAATCTTATTCCGCACTCGTACAGTGGTTAGGGGCAGTCAATACCTTGATATACACAAACCCGTAGGCCCGGTCGAGTATTGCCGAACTGTATATCAGCACAGATCTCGTGCGCTTTTAAAAATTTATTCAAATTAAGAGCAGGCCGTGCAGGTGCACTGTATCGGAGCAAAAGCAGTTTCTTTTGGGTTGGTTGGTATGGTATGGTATGCATTTTGCTCAGGAAACTGAGAGCAAAGTACCTGCGAGTTCAGATCCATAAAATTAAAAGTTGAAAAATCTCTTTATTTAAAGCTAAATGCTGAAATCGATTTAAAACTTTTTTAGTTAAAAAACAAAAAAAAAGGTTCAAGCACCCTGTTGCATCCAGTTTACGAGCAAAAAGATGGATCTGTTACAAGCAAACTGCCTGTGTCTACTGAGAGCTCTGTAGTTGCATATAGTTTGCTCTTCAATTCTGTAAATTTCGGTGACCAGCAAATAGTTCAGAACAGACTATGGAGATATGTGCTGATATACAGCTTGGCAATACGCGGTTGGACGGTTGGACGGTTTAAAGCCTGATATTCATAAAATAAATGCTGGTGTGCCCCAGGGCTCCGTTCTGTCTCCAGCTTTCTTTCCTGTATTCATAAATTATCTTTTATCTGCAATTTCTAATCAACTCAACTGCTTAGTAGATGACTTTGTCTTCACACCAATGTTCCTCGGATGTGGAAAGTGGTAAGTGGAACTAGATAAACATATCATATTGTGATCTTATCAGTATGGTTAATAAAAACCAGTTCTTTGTCATCACAGACCATTTTTTGAGGAACAGTCACATATTCGGTATTGTCAAGAATGGTACTCAATATTTAGGTTTTCCTCGAAGATTTAAGAAACTCTTGATAAAACTAATGATAGCTGATAAAACTATATAATAGAAGCGTTTATAACTTTCAAACGCCTTTTAAAAAGTCTTTTATTAATTTTACAAGCAATGTGTGTTAGCGAAATAAGCAGATTCATTCTTCGCCTCAGCCCCATCCATATGGTCGAATACAGAGATTCTTCCTAAAGAAAGAAATGTTTCACCGGGATTTATGTTTTCCTCAGTTATTAATTGCGACATTTTATAATTTTCTGTGAACTTTAAAAGGCAGTTTTAAAGCAATTTTCAATAAATTTAGGGTAGAATACAACCCGTTATTATTAAAACTAAAAAATTTCAGTAAGACATCACTTTAAAATATTTTTGACGTGTACCTATGTTAGTGACATAAATCCATAGCTTTAAGTTATATTGTTCAAAATAATAATTTCCAACCAAATAATAAATATATACATCTGCACAAATATAAATATCACAATTATCCTGAGGTTTCTTAAACAATGATTAATACCCGTATTCGTCGTTAGACGGTTCCGTTTATAAAATCTAATCCTTGTGGTCGCTTTGATAGTACGAGTAGGTATTGTTCAGAACAATTTTCCTGACATATGTTTCTTTTTGCCGCAAAACACCATCCCCATCACAGAGTGAATATCTTCTTAAGTTAATTTAATGATTCCGAAGCCAAATTTGTGGTTTCAGTTAATGAAACAAGAAGTTGTAATTAGGCGGAGGTACGAATATTATGTATGAAAAGAGATAGAAGGAGAAAGTGGACTAGCCTTGAAGTGCATCGAATTAATAAACATGGTAATTGCTATGCGACCAGATGACCTCGCCCATTAATTCAGGTCAACTTTAAGCAAAGTCTTTCTGCCAATTAATAAGTCACGTTGCTCTCAAAAAAGAAATGCGTTTGTGGTTTTTCAATTGCAATTAAATGACACGATGACAACTTTGTGCGTGGGTCATACTCTCACAGAAATGAATTTAAATTTGCATAAGCCAATACGAATGCATTAACCATTAAAGCACACCGAATAGTGTATCGATGCTGAATTGCGCCAACTGGGAGAGTTTTTCCATCCTACCATATCACAGAGATGGGAGACCTGACAATCGATTATTTGGTCATTCATTGTACACTGATAGAAAAACATTTTACACAAGGTGAAAATGAAAGGGACTTCTTTAAGCCTTAAGAAAATCGATAACTGCCATACCCGTATGTAAATATTAATTATATCAACTTTGTAACAATTTTGGTAAAAAAATTTTTTTCAAAATAGGAGGTCCATCGAATTCTTTAACACTGCATTCTAAAATTTTTGAAAAATTATTTTATTTAGTAATTTAAGAAATGAAATAATCTTTTTTACAAATTCAGTTTTTCGAAGTTTTAGAGAAATTTTGTATAAAACAAAATGCAGTCTTGGATCGCACGTACATGCCCTTATGTTCGATCGCGTTGTATACAAAAGATTCTTAGTAGAAAAGGTTAAATATATTTTTAAAGTCGTGTTTTACTTAATTTTTGTATATACAAAATATCTCACATTTTTTATAAACAAAAATTGGGACGACAATTTTAAATATTTCATAATTATAAACTTAAAACACAAAATTCCAAAGAAAAAAAGCTATTTTTCGATAATTTTGAAATGAAGTATTATTTCGAATTCGAAGGACCTCCTGTGTAAGAAATTTGATCGAAAACCGTTGAGTCGTTTATGAGAAAATCGAAAATTAAAAAAATGATTATATGGCTGGTTAATAACAAAATTTTTGGCAAAAATATAGACCATACCTTAAGTAGTGCACAAACATTCGTTTTTTTTATCAAAATCGTTAAAGCCGTTTTCGAGACAATTAAGCTTGTGAACAATTTGTATGGCAAGTACCATTATTTTTGGGGCTAAAACAACGATTCAAAAATCAATTTTAGACAATCATCTAAAACGCCTAAGTACCAAGTTTTAATTAGATCGGTGAAGCCGTTTAGGCTGTAGAAAGTTCTACAGGCAGACAGACAGGCAGAATTGCGTTTTTTTCTGTTCTCTATCATCGTAATGTGAAGTTTGATTAAAATCTAGTGTTCGATTTTTTTTCAAAATGCTAATCTTACTCTATAGTACATATATCGCAAGTACAATGTACAGTTGTTGTAATTTAATCACAATTTTCAACATAATCATACATATGTATACAAGGTCATAGAATATACAAACACGGTGCCCACAAACGCAATACATTATGAAATGAACTTGTAAAAATTCAAGAATTCGAAAATTTCCCCTAAAAAATTCGACTTATCGAAGCTGACAGCAAATATCTTCGAGTTTTCAAGACTTTTGTGCTTAAAAAGTTCGACTTATCAAACAAAAATTACACGTAAACTGCTTTGCCCAATTGCCAACCCATTTCATTCGAGTTATCAAAGATCTAATGTATTTCTAAAAATAAATAAATATTGTAATGGCAAATTGAAACATTTTAAATTTAAAAATATAATTTAAAAAAAACGGCCATCCGTTTTTTTTTTGAATTTTCAAAAAAAAATTATATAAATATTTTTTTAAATCCAAAATATTTTTTTCGAAAATCTGTAGTATCATTTCGAATTCGAAGGACCTACTTCAAAAAAATCCGTGTAGGGCCTTATGAGAAGATCGAATATAGTTAAAGTAGTATGGCAAGTACCGTTATATTTGATTATCGTAATGTCAAGTTTCATTAAAATCTAGAGCTCGATTATTTTTTCTAAATGCAAAACGCACCCTATAGTACTTATACATAATGTATATAACAAGTTAAATTTAGTAAGAACTGAATTTAAAAATATATTTAGCTGTTTAGTTTATTTTCCAATAGCACCACTTTTCATATTTTGAGTTTTCAAATTTTCAAAAAAAAAAATTCGATTTTTAAAAAATAAATTAATATTTATTTTATTTGAACAATTAATTTTTCCTAGGTTCCGTATCTATGGACTCGTATAAATGTACATAATTATTATCCCCCTAATTTCCATAATTACAATACATAATACTGATATAAGTATAAATGTGTAGTAACATACATAATGTTACTACTCCTTGAACTACTTGAATCATCCACTCGACAATTCATTATACTAAGAATCAAGGTTATCTTAATTACATCGGCTTTAAACTTACATAGGATAACTAAACCTTCTACCTATTAACCAATGTCACTGTTAAGCTGCATTAAAGTTATAAGCTACAAGATCAAGTTCTTACGATCAAGTCGGGCATTTTATTCAAAAACAAAACGAAAAACGAAATACCTGAAAAGTCGACATTAGCAGCAAGAAATTAATACTCAACTGATATCTATTAATGCAAAAAGTCGTTGAATCCAAAACTTGAATAAATGATATTTTATTATTCTCTGACTGGTATAAGAGGTCCAGGGCACCTAGGCAAATGAATTCTCATTTGATAACCTGTCCAATATATTTAGGAAATAATATTATAAATAATAATATAAAGTGTAAAATATTAACCAAAAAAAAAACATTTTTTTTTCAGTGTAATTATATTCTAGTTGGCAATAAGACTTGCTGTAAAATTCGATTTGGATTATCATCGGTTCACCAACTCACATTCGATTTCAAATTAGGAAATCCTATTATTGTAGTGGTTATTTCTTATTTGGAGATTGAAGTGGCAGATACTCCTATCTAAATGGTATGCAAGTACAAAATGGTTACGGGTACTTTTTGTGATGACCACAATATTAGTAAATCTATGATGAATAACATTTTGTTGCCAGTTTTACCATAAATTTATCTTGGAAAAATTTAAAATTGTAAATTTAACTAAAGATTTTATTTTGAATTTTAATTAAATATAATTTAGAGAAGCAAAATAATGGTTATAGTCTAAGAGCCAGCGACAAAAATGGTAACGTCATTTCATTAAGCAAATTATTAGTATTAAAACATGGCTTATGATTTATCCTTATTTTGAGCCGAACACTCCGGCAGATAAGATCTTTTTTAATATTTATTAGTAAAAAAAAAAAAAAAAAAAAAACAAGTGAAAAAATGCAACTGACAAAACTTTCGAACGGTATTGTGATAACAGTTCACACTTACCTCTGCTTGATGTAATCATCACTCTCTCTCATTATTGTCTATTCTTATTCGTTGACGCAAATGTCTTCTTTTTTTTTCTCCAAAATTCGTCTCTGGTTGTCAAGCACATTTTTCTTCCTCATATTTTCGAATTTTGTCAGTCCTTGCACTCGGGTGTTTTGATTTTGCAAAGCTTCACGCCAAAGACTTCAACATGTAATCGTAGACAATAGTTTTACATCATTTGGCTGTTCTCATCGTAACTGTTATTTCCGTTCCTCCTATAATTCTGTTACAAGGTGGTCTACAAGCAGTCGAAGAAGTTTATTTCAGACACGGACATTTTTATAGTAATGCTAGGAAATATGGAGCACTTGAGTCTTTCGTTAAATAATTGGTTGGATACGGCTGTTGGCAACAATCGAAGGTTCATTGATGTCATTTCACTACATGGTTATTTAGGTGATACTATTTAGAAAGCCCTACCAGCATTTCACGCCATGACTGGTTGTGATTACAATCCAGCATTTTTTAAAAAAGGAAAAAAACAGACCTTTCATATTACTACTAAAAAATACCGAGCATCAAGAAGCATTCTCAAAACTCCCAAATTAGGTGAAAGATGTGAAAACCGTCAACGAGGCAAGGCTTGAAGTGCTGACGAAAACATTTAAGTCAAATGACGTAAATGAGGCATTCAATAGAAAACAAAAAAAAATGTGATTGACAAATAAAGACGAATTCGAAGAAAAATACAGACATTCGCGTCAACGCATACGAGTCGACAATAATGAGAGAGAGTGATGATGACATAAAGCATTGCATTATGGGGGTGGCCGTGGCGCGATAGTTGTGTGTTCGCCTGTCTACCTGATGGTCACAGGTTCGATCCCTGCCGTAGTCTATGTCTTCTTATTTTTCCATTATAACGAATTCTAAAATAAAATGTCATACAATGAGATGCTGGTTTACTTATTACATGCTGTTTAGTCAAAGAACTAACAACATGTGATTGAGTAAAACTAGTATACCGATAAAATATGACAAAGAATAAAAAAATAAT
Source organism: Philhelius pedissequus (assembly GCA_910595825.1). Taxonomy (NCBI): domain Eukaryota; kingdom Metazoa; phylum Arthropoda; class Insecta; order Diptera; family Syrphidae; genus Philhelius; species Philhelius pedissequus. The sequence continues at coordinate 76,288,783 of OU343162.1, forward strand.
GCGAACTATAAGGGACATAGATAAAAACGACACGGAAATTTCTCCGCATTAGTTCAGCCGCCAACCATGGAGATAAAATCTGAGACAACAATCACCTACATTCTCAGAATATCGCGCCAGACATCTTCTTTCCTATCCTTCTTTCTCTTCCTCAACCTCACGCCCGCGCTGTGTTGAAACATTTAAAGGGTAGTATAATCCCTTGAGCGCATGTAGATTAAAAAAAAAAGCTGAGGTAAGTGTGAACTGTTATCATAATACCGTGAGAAAGTTTTGAAAATTGAATTTTTTCACTTTGTTTTTTTTTTTTTTTTTTTTTTTTCTTACTAATAAATATTAACAAAGATTATATCTGCCGGAGTGTTCGGCTCAAAATATATGTCTGCCATTTTATTTACAGGATTTATAATGAAATTTTAAAAATGTTAGCCCTTATTCCAACTTTAATTAAATGACGTAATTAATCCCTTATTTTCTTGACCGTCCCTTTGTCTGCCTCCACCCAAAGTGTCCGCCTTTTTTATATGTTACATAAAATATTATTTAGCGTCAGCAAACCAAATTTCAGCTTTAATGAAATCAGGTTTTTGTACTAAATTTTTGTAACCCTTTAACCCCCCCAACGAATAAGTGGCAGATAATTTATTTAATGCTTATTAGTATCTGGGCCATGTTTTAATACTAAAAATTTTCTTAATGAAATTACCTTACGATTTTTGTCGCTGGCTCTCCGTTTATTAGTTACAAAAAACATTATATTGTTTAGAGTTGAAACAGATATTTCACAATCGACCGAAATTCAAAACATTGGTTTATTTTAAACAATTTTTTGAATTTGCAACTAATCCAGCCAAAGTCAGTTCTTTAAAAAAAAAAACAAAAATCAAACACACCCTTTTCACATTGAGGACACTCCTATCAATTAATGACAGTTATGTACACGTCATGTCAAAAGTAATAAATAAAATTAATTCTTTGTTGTCCAGATTATGTTTTTATGTATTTTTTTTTTCATATATATAACTCGTTACTTATTATTGCCTTGCCGTTGGTGTCTCCTGACGCCTGCCATCAACATTACCAAGCATTACTCTTCATTTTATCTCTTTTAAGGGAAACAGAACAGTAAAATATAAACACCAAAATTACTGTATTTTATATATTTAACTTTCAAATTTCCCCAATAAAATCCACACTCTAAGGTCCAATTCAAATCTTCATAAAAAAAAGAAAACCAATCCAAATGTAAGCACTTGCACTCTTAGGTAGCATGCAATAATAATTCTCCACACAACATTCATTAAAAATATAATCCTTGGCCTTGTTCGATATCACACATTTGTGTGCGTGTACTCCTAATGCCGGTTCTATACTCAGTTTTCTTTGTCCATCCGGTTGCTGGCTTGTAACATAATATGCCTAGCCTATAGTGCCTCTTAAGAGTCCTTAAAACTTAAGTATAAATACCAAAGTTAAAGAAAACTTTTATTTTCTTTGTTCTATGATTTTCTATGTTTCCGTTATTTATTTTTCCGCTTTGTGTTGGCAATAGTGTTTGTGTTTTCTTTTTTTTTTATTATTTGTTTGTTTGGTAAATAAGAGATTTTGTACTCGTAGACTTGGCATATTTCGTTTTTTGAAATATTGTTTTTTTTTTCACAAATACATGGAAATGCTAGTTTTATTGTTTTGTGCTTTGTTAGAGTGTTTTCTTTTTATATGTATTTTTACATATATTTTTTGTTATTAATTTAAGTACTTAATCATTTTTTACTTGGGATTACAGGAACTATAAGTTCGGTGACCACATTTCTATGAGCAAAACAAGGGACAAAAATTTGAAAATTGTAAGACGTATTTGGTACAAAATCAACAAAATTCGCAAAAACAAAATAAAAAAAACAGCACAAATTCAAAAACTTTACACTTTTTTTAGAAAAATAAACATTAATAACACAGTACCGAAAAAATTTTGGTAATTGGTACTTTTTTGCCTAACAAATTTCTTTGATGATATTATCGTTTCCTATTAAATTTTTTTAAATTCCTGGCAGCTAAAATTATAGTTTAAATTTAGCATTAACATGTGTCTGAGAGTGAACCTAGCAGACAGAGGCATAACTCCACAATAAGTAAATGATTTTTAAAGTTTATACTTTGTTTGCAAAACGGCTAAAAAATTTCTTACCATTTCTCAGCCACAGTTATTTCGTTCTCTATCCATTTTGTTCTAATCTTATGAGAAACAAATTCTTCAAACAAGTTGGACCAATTAATACTCTCAGCTTTTGGTTGAGAAAATATAACAACGATTCTAGTTCTGGCCCGGTAGGAAATATGAATGCTTCGAAGAATTATCCAACTAAAAACTTCATATTCTTTAAAAGATGCATCCCAATGATTTAAGAATTCATAACACGTTTAGCGCAAATTGATGAATATTTGCATTACTTTACCTTTGTTCAATTACTTTTTCGAATTATTCATTGATCAATTTGTTTACAAACAAAAGAAACAATTATTGTTCTCCTAATCTAGATTTTAATTTTAATTTAAGGCATTTAATTGCCAGCGCAACCTTAGAGTTTAGACAAGCAGATTTTTTGAGACTCTGCTAATAACATGCTCACATGATCCAAGCAAAAAAATAAACTCTGGAAGATTCCTTTGAATAAATTTATCAGGTCTTATCAATCTCTTAAATCAGTCTTCTTAATACCATTGCACTTAATAACCTGTTAATTTGCTCTTTGAAAGTGTTCTTCGTTTCAACTACTCGTATTAAAAAAAATTCTTTCTAACATCTTAAAAACCTCTTTGACAAATATATTTATTATGTTTTTTTTATAGGTCCTCTTTAAAACCTCTTTACATGAAGAAAGTTCAGAGTGTATTGAGAGTATTTCATTTGTCTCTTTCAAACATTATATTGAAGCTATTTTATTAATGGTTTTATTAAAACATCTTTGCTTAACATCCAATCTTCTAAACGGTGATTTTTTAAGAGCTTGGTTTTTGAATATTCAAAAAAACACAGAAAATTGTAAAAAGTGAATGAAATTTTTATTTGGATCAATAAATCAATTTCTGCCATTTACTTTTTAAAAATAATTTCACTTAAATGTTGCCCGCGGCTACGCTTCAGGGGGTCCATTCTGAAGGTCCAATTTTGGCAAACTTTTTCACACATTTCGGCCGGAATCTCACCAATGACGCGTTCAATGTTGGCTTCCAAGGCAGCAATCGTATTTGGCTTGTCCCCATAGACAATAGACTTAACATAGCCCCACAAAAAATAGTCTAACGGGGTCAAATCACATGATCTTGGTGGCCAATTGACTGCGCCAAAACGTGAAATCAACTGCTCACCAAATTCGCCTCTCAATTGATGCATGGTTTCGCGTGCAGTGTGGCATGTGGCACCGTCCTGTTGGAACCACATGTCGAACGAGTTCAATTCTTGCATTTTCGGCAAAAAAAAAATCTGTTATCATCGAACGGTACCTTTCTCCATTGACCGTAACCCTGCGGCCTTCATCGTCCTTGAAGAAGTACGGCCCAATGATGCCGCCTGCCCATAAACCGCACCAAACAGTGCATTTTTCGGGATGCATTGGTAGCTGCTGAATTGCCTCTGGCTGCTCTTCACTCCAAATACGGCAATTCTGCTTATTCACGTATCCATTTATCCAAAAATGAGCCTCGTCGCTTAAACGGACGTAGCTTGCGAAACACATTTTTCACAGAGCACGAATTTTGATAATAAATTTCAATAATTTGCAAACGTTGTTCAGGCGTAAGTCTATTCATGATGAAATGGCAAGCAATACTGAATCGAAATGTCAAATGTTCGTGGAATTTGTCATGTGTGATCTGTCAAAAATATAAACGTCAAAAACCAAGTAGCAAAAAAATCAAGTAGTGTATATTTTACCTTTAAGGAAGGTTATTAAAAAAAACTTATTGTTTCGTATTTGCCTTGTATTAGTAAATTTGACTTTAAATCGATGAATAAATGTGAAGTCAAACAACAATTATATGTGGTGTAATGAAACTACACACAGATGCAAAAATATCAGTTTCACAAGCGGTACTGCCAACCTATACAGCTGCCGAAATTTCACATCTTTGTCTTGCTCTTGTGTGGTTATGAAATGAGTCTCAGTCGTGCATTTTATTTGAAATATCCAAGTTCATGGTAAACTTAGCTACATAGGATTTAAGCTTACCTTAATAATAACTAGTCTGCATCTGCATACCTACATTATTTGTTATACTTACATTAAATTTGTTTTCAAGATCATCCATTGAATCTTCATATATTCCCTTATAATATTAGCCTTGGACTAGAATAAGATTCATACCTTTGGATACACAGGGATACAAAATAAAACTACTATTGCAATCTTGTGTAATAAAATAGAGAAATCCATTTTGACAGCAGTGTTCTTTTGATACCGATTGTTGTGTCGCTTTGTTCATGACTTCAAAATCAATGATATCTCCCAAGTTATGTATATACAGTGAAAGCTCCAAAAAGCGGACACTCATGGTCGCCCAATTTGTGTCCGGTTATGAGAACTGTCCGGTTAAGGGAAAGCAAATTACTGTAAAAATTAATGCGATAATGAAAGGAAATTAAATGTGAAACGTTGGCACTCCACCAGAAAATGGAACAAACACTTTCAAAATTACACCAACATAGTTACCTACCCTGGAAGTCCAAGTGTAAGTTTTCAACAGAACATCGCTCTGTACGGTTATTAGAGCTTCGCGTCCGGTTATCAGAGATTTCCTATGGATTTTCTTACATATTAAAATAGAAGATGAAATATAATGAGAACGGTGCTCTCGTTTTTTTTTTGGTTTTTTGATTTGTTGATTAAAAATAATCACAAAATAATCAATAAAATTATTTGTCCGCGTATGGGAGGTTTTCTATATAAAATTATCATGAAAAAGTTTCCTCTTCTGTTTATAGGAGTGTCCGTTTACAGGAAAGTAGTTTGCATGAGAAATTCAAAAAAGAAGTTTGTTCCCGAAAATATGTCCGTTTAAGAGAATTGTCCGCTTATTGGAGCTATCCAAATGTAGAGCTTTCACTGTAGTCGATTAAAATAAATTTAAACTTTGGTAGTCTCTCTCTAATTGGAGAGTCTTATATATGAGTATTGAGATAATACTCCAAGCTCCAAGAAACCCCTTTGGAATCTAGTTCATAGGATAATATTATTTGGAAAGTTTCACTCCTCTTTACGTATTTACACTTGCGAGAAACTTTGCCGAGCGTAAATTCACATTTAGCCAATTAGAATGAGAATATGTCTGAGCGATTTATCAAGCGGATTATTCATTACTAACAAGGACTTATCCAAAATTCGACATTATCAAGTGTAGTTGTGTCCTCTTTGATTACCTCGGCAAAAATGACGACGCTAACTGGAAGCCATTCAAGTAATGATGCCATCATGTGGTGTAAAATTTAGGAGAATAGGTATGTGTAAGTATGTACCTAGATTTATAGATATAGAAAGAGAAGCGAAGCATGAACCCTACTAACATAATAATGCCTGTGATTTGGGTAATTTGGAAAATGATTGCATTTCACGAAACTATATTGCCAGTGCGCTGCGGTGTTATGTTGGAATTTGTTCAACTAAATTAACCATATATTTTATGCTCGTTTGTGTTCGAAGGACTCTTGTCAAAATCAAGATTCCTTTATACCGTCAAGATGGAGTATAAATTTATGGAAATTTGTTCGAATACCCTGAGGAAACAATAATGCGTGTTAAATAGGAAATAATTTTCATCTCATACGAGTAGATGTGTGCGTTATGAAAACAACCATTAATTAGGGAAAGAGGGTTTTGCCCAAAAACCATCATTAAAATTTATTGAAGACTTCCTTAAATCACTGCACTAATATTCCAACGCATAAATTCAATAGATTGAATGTTAAAATAAAAAATAGCGATTACGATTAAGCGATTATAAATAAAATGCGCAACTGAGTCCCACGTACTTGCTCTTATGTTCGATCAAATTGTATGCACCAATTCTTAGAAGAAATAAATTTTTTTTATACAAAATTTATTTAATTTTTGTCTAAAAAAAAAAACTCAATTTTTTTGTAATATCATCCATCCGTTTTCGAAAAATTTAATTAAAAAAAACTATTTTTTTTTAAATAAAAAAAAAACTATTTTTTTTTTGAAAATTTGGGTATGCAATAAAAATTTTGGTCGAAATGCGCCTAGCCTTTTCTGAGAAATTATATTGAAGACAGCGCAAACAATATGCTAATATTATTTTTGTTTTTGTAGATTGTTTTTTGATTTAAAGCCAAATTGAATGTTTTTATGACCTGGGGCCTATAGCACAACGTGAAAAGTCTTAATTCACTTGTCAAGTTATACTTGTACGATAAGGACAATGGTATTCTGTAACTGAACGCAAAACTGTTGCACTTGTCAGAATAAAACATTTCCTTTGACTTGTCTACATTGTGTGACAAGTGGCCAAAAATAAAACATGGCAAAAATTATGGAAGAAAAAAAAATTCTGTTTTAATAAAAATAAGAGAAGAAAAAATGGACTTATTGGAACTTCTATAGCTATTTAAGCAAAAGAAAAAAAAAACGAAAATTCGATAGAGCTATTTGCTTTGGCAAAAAGCTTAAATATTATTCCACAAAGCAAAGACCAATAATTTTTCGACAAAATACATACTAACTGTGCCGTTAATTTTGACATTCGAAATTTTTCAAGAAACAACTTCAAAATTTACTATTGGTTTAAACACTTTTAAACTGTACAAAGGTGTAAGCCACATTCAACACACTTTTGTAAAAAAGTAAACAAAAATGTTTGTCTTTTTCAAACGTACCGCTGAATCCTAACTCATATTTTAAATTTTACAAAAGTATTCCACTTTTGCGCAAAAGTAAAAGTCTAACTTTTGAGATGGGATTTAGCAGTAAATAAATTAAATGCACGACTAGATCGCACGAACTTGCTCTTGTAACTAACAACTTTAACGTAGCTAACCATTGAGGTTAAGTTAGTTAGGTGTACTTATTCTATGCAGGCTTAAAGCCTTTGTAGTTAAGACTTACTTGATTCTTAGTATAATGAATTCTGGAATGGATGATTCAAGGAATAGTTACATAGCTACCTACCTACAAATATATATTTAAATTTAAATTATGGATTTTAATTATGTAAGTAAGGAGAGTAAAATGTATGTATATATATTGATAACTAATTTTTTATGTATAAAATTTTGAAAACATTTTTAGAAAAAAAATTTGAAACATAATTTTGAAGATATTATTAACATACATATAAAATTCAAATTAAAAAAAAAAATTCTGTGACTACTTTTTGAAAAATCGATTTAAAAAAAAAAATTATATATTTTTTTAAAATCGAAAAACTTTTTTTTTTTGAAAATTTGAGTACGCAATCTTATTAACAATTTTAGGGAGCATTTGCAATTTTAATCGGTTTATTGATATTGGGAAAGTCGAAAATATTAAAAGTGGTTCTATAGGAAGTACGGTTAATAAGTACGCAAAAAAAATATTTTTATACTTAAAAGTGAACTTGTGTAAGAACACAAACATTTTTATTAAAATTCTTGGAGCCTTTTTTGAGAAATACATTTTTTTCTTAACATTTGTATGGGAAGTACCGTTGTTTTTTATATTAGAAAAATTGTTTTTTTTAATATTTAAGATAATGTCAAAAAAACCAAGAAATACGAAAAAATCTATTGAGACGTTTTCAAAATTTTGAGTTTTCAAAAAAAAATTAATTTTCGAAAAAAAAATGTTTGAAAAATTTTAGTATACAATAGTGTTTAAATTTTCTTGGAGCTTCTGCGCAAAAATTTCAAAAAAAAAAATTAACCGTTTCCGAGAAAATCGAAAACCAAACAAAATGGTTCTACTATAGGTACCAAGAATAACAATTTTTTCAAAACAAAAATTAGCAAACGGAACCCTTTCTCTTCGTTAATGAACTTTTTTTTCTTATAGAAATCGTTGGAGCCGTTTTCGAGAAAAATAAGATTTTTGTTTTTGGCCAAGAAAAAAATGTAATGGAGCTACTGTTATTTGTCGTCTTAAAAAAATGAAAAAAACCGTGTGGGCATATTACCGAAAAAACAATATGTACCAAGTTTGAAGCAAATCTATCTAAGTGTTTAGGCTGTGGAATCGAGGGCAGACAGACAGACTGACAGAATGATAAAATGACAGAATGACAGACGGAATTGGGGGACTTGGCTTATAGTACCTATAATCGCGAGTAAAAATACATTTTAAATGGAATTTTGTTGAAAGCAAATGTATAAATTGATTAGGTAATTAAATATATATTCTTCCACAATTTAAATTCTTTATTTTCAAACTGTTTCTACTCAGAAGCAACTAACTTGTAAATTAATGACAACTTTTAAATTACCTGTCATATACTAGCAATACTTAAATAAAGTTTCTGTTACACTTGTCACTTTATGTTACAAAAGGACGAAAATACAACAATTTCCTACTTGTCACATTTTAAAATGATAATTGTGACAAAGCTTCTGGCCTTGTTGTTTTGTGTTACAATTTTTTTTAAGACCCGTCATAAATACTTGCCATACAAGTACTTATCGCGTTGTGTTATAGGTATGTAGTACAGTTTGGAACATCAGTTAGATGTTTTACTACCTTTCTAAGACGCAATATTTTTTTGTCGATGTTTACCGACTTTAATAAAATTTACAGCGATTACTCACTGCATATTATATTTTTCTAGTGGAATTTGTTTCTCAGAAAGTTCAAAAGCAAGAAAAAAATGGTTGTATGGCAGGTACCGTTAATAACAAAATATTAAAAAAAAATGAAAATTTGAATACGCAATATTATTTATACTCCTTACGGATCGCACGTACTTGCTCCTATGTTCGATCACATTATATGCAAAAGATTCTTAATAAAACTGCTAAATATATTTTTAAAGTTTTTCACTTAATTTTTTATATATAAAAATTCTTAAACTTTTTCTTAAAAAAATAATATAAATACAAAAACAAAATTTCAGAAAAAATTGTCCACCCGTTTTTGAAATATTTTTTTTTTTCAAAAATCCAAAAAAACATTTGAAATGCAATACTATTTAGAATTCGAAGGAGCTCCTGTATAAAATTTTTTATCGAAATCCGTTGAGCCGTTTACGAGAATTTCGAAAATGTATAAGCTGGTTGTATGGCAGGTACCGTTAATAATTAAATATTTTAAAAACTTTCTTAGTCGAAATGTTGACCATATCGAAAGTAGTACACACACCAATTTTTATCAAAATCGTCGGAGCCGTTTTTGAGATAATTAAGATGGTAGGAAAATTTGTATGGCAAGTACCGTTATTTTTGGGCCTAAAACAACGATTCAAAAATCTATTTTGGACAATCACCTAAAATGCTCAATCACCAAGTTTGAACAATATCGGTTCAGCCGTTTAGGCTGTAGATCGTTCTACAGACAGACAGACAAACGGAATTGCCGGACCCACTTTTTTGGTGTTCTCTACCATCGTCAACTTTGATTCTCGAGTTCGATTTTTTTTCAAATGTAAAACTTGCCCTAAAGTACCTATATCACAAGTAAAAATTGTTCCTGAATGGGTTTTTGACGTTTTGGTTAAATTTGTTTTACATAAAATGCTATTAACTGTACCTGCCATGAATATTACTATGGGGTTTTTGCACTGCGACCTTGAGATCTATTGTGCGCCCGCCTAGAGCTGGGTGAGGATAGCTCATTTTACAGCTCTACCCCAAATTTAGTTCCCTCATGAATTTGAGTATTTTTAGAGATGGTAAGTCACTCTCATCCACCTGGTATCGTCCAAGGTGTTTTTTTCTTTTGATGAACAAGTGCATCACAATTGCCCAGAATATGGTTCGGCATTTCCTATTTTGTATCACAGAAATAGCATGTGGCACTACTTACTAAGCCAAGGATGCTAAGGTGTCTTTTTAATTTACAGTGTCCTCTAAGGAGGCCCGTTATTATTCTGAGGTGGCCTGCTTAAGGTTACACAGTCTGTAAAACGTTGTTGGTTATAATTCCCAAGTAGTAGTTTGGACTGTCTCAGTTTAATGAGGTTTTTCTAATTGTTGGATATTATGGCTTCCTCTTCCTCTTTGATTTTATTTCTAATCACATTTTCTCCTATTCCGCAATATGGATCAGGCCCAACTAAAGGGGTCGACGCACCTATTTTATTTGCTAAGGAGTCTGCCTCCTCATTATCCAATGAATTGTAACATTATTATTTTTGCCGAGTTGATTTAACCTGCCTACACTTTCCCATACCAGTTTAGAACTGATGGACTAGGAGCTCAAAGCTTTGAGTGCGGCTTGGCTATCTGACATGACAGCAATATTTTGCTTAATGTAATTTCATTTGAGGTTACGATCTGAACATTTTCCTATAGCTTGGAAAATACCAGTAGGCTGACCCATCGGTATGGAAAGTTTGGTTCTTGGCCCAAAGATTCCTCCACCAGTCCCTTCCGACGTTCTCGATCAATCAATGTACCACTTGATGTTGCTTGCTTTCAGGGTGTAGTCAACAGTTTCACCTACCCACTCTACTGAACTTCGTTTGAAATTTTTTTCTCGAAGTTATATTTATTAATCATACCATCTCTTGGAATGTCAATAAGTTCTGTTACTGAAGACTTCTGAATGTTGTCTCTTTCTCTGAGACCTATACATTTGCTAAAAAAAAAACCTACCTGCCATAAAAGAGTTTTTTTTGTTTTAGGTTAAGATTTTTTGCCAGACAATTTAAAATACATAATACTGCATACTATAATTTTCGAAAAACATTTTTTTGATTTTTGAACCGAAAATTAATTCTATTTTGACGGTTGCTTTATAAATTTCAACTTTTGGCTTTCGCTTTACTTTTATTCACAAGACCAAATTTACCAAAAAGAAATATACATCTACGGAACTTCCTGCCTGTCCAAGTATAAACTTTCTGACAGTTTTTCAGAGCCAGAAATAACTGTATAACTGCGGCTCCACTCCTAAATTGACGAATTCAATATGATATGAATCCAACTTATTTTTGGCCTACGGTTGAAACGGTCCTTTCTTGTGCGGCCTTTTCAACTTTGTTTAGGTTTAACCAAAACTTCCTTGAAGCACGTACATACAGAGGCACGAATTAAATGTTCAATTAAATAAAAATCACTTGTTTACCGCAAAGGATAAGATGAGTTTTTTTATATTCAAATGCTACCGCTTGGAAAGCTATTCATAGTATAAAACCTTCAAACGAAGCCAACAAAAAAAAAGGAAAATATCACTGTGCACACACAACAGCTTAACCGTCAGCTTTCGAAAGAATTTCGCACTTGGATGAGCCGGATATTCCATCATTTTTCAATTTAGATATAACCTTTACCTGTGAAAAATCAGCGTCCATTATGTTGCTCAATTTTTTTCATTTACCTTCTTTTTTTTTCTTCGCTTGAATTTATTTTTTACATCGACCGAAGAAGGATCACGAATCAGGATGTTATGTATCTTTGGATTTATTTTTTTTATTACTGCTCAAACATCATGCTTGGAATTGAACGTATGTATTGAGGTATGTATTTAAAAAGGTATGGACTATGGAGGTGTGAGGTAGCGGAAATATGAGGGCAAAAAGTTGAATTTAAATTTTCCACATCGTCAACACCAGCCACCAGCGATGGGTGATGGATTTTTGGTGATGAAGGGGATGTTAACTTGAAAATTTAATTTTGAAATAATATTCACACTTCAAATATGGCTGACACTTAGAGCACTTTGCGATGAAATTCGTATGAGGAAGTTTTAATGGGATGCGATGATTTTTCTATTTTCTCGTTGTTTTTTTGTGTCTCATATTTTTTTTTTCTGATCGGAAATTATGCGGTTGGATAGGGATTTTCTGCAATACAAATTCTAACATGGGTGTAATGCTTTCACCGCCATTTTTGATGTTATACAAAATTTTAATAGTTGTGCTGGTCTGTGCAATTGAGCACAAAGATATAAAACTTGCAAATTTGTGAAAATTTTGCTTATCTTTTCGTCACATGTCAGCAAAACTCAATTTTTTTTTTTGAAAATCAAATATGGCGCCCATGAAGGAAGAAATTACTTACAAGTTTATTTTAATTAAATATGTTACCTAAAGGTGTATTTCTACGCCTGAAAGTCGAAGTTTCTGATTCTGCATCTGGTCCTCGAAAGATTTTAATCCAAATTTATTTTGATGATTTTCCACAAAAATGCATTTGCTTTCCTTTTAATGGTGAAATTGCTACAACCGAAAAATCGCAAGAAGCCAGCCGCCCTTATAGTGTTCGAAAGGGATCAGGGAAAACCCTCTCAACTTCGACAATACGCTTCGCTGTTAAATAAAACTAGTCCCCACTCTCTATTACCATTCAAGGTATAATCCAGGTTGCAGTTGAAAGACCATATGTCTTACAGGCATAAATAATTTCAATATTTTATAATATAGAAACGGAATACAAAAGTTCATAAATGTTTTATTGCGTTTGGTTGAACACAAAAATCATTCGAATAAGGATTGAGTTGGGTTGAGTTGGGTATGGATATGCCATGCCTAATAGCAAAACTTCTTCTTTATTTGTGCGTATACCTAATTGTTTCTGACAGAACGAAAGAAGCCAATTGTAGTTTTCCCATTTAAAATAAATTGGAAGATTATGCTGGCCAAACAGAATTGAAGTATTAAACCGCATAGCTAACCTCCCTAAACATCAGTATACATTTGTGAAGTCAGGAGTACTCGTAAAATAAATTAACTTGATTTGATGACATTGGAATGACATTGTGAAGGCAGGATTAAGTTGTTGTTTCACTATATTTATTATTTTATGTCAAAGCCAGTTGGATTTAAATTATAATAATGAATTGCTTTCCAAGCGAAATTGTAGAAAAACAGATATAGACATTCGGTCTTTTAAGATTTAAAATGTATTGCTTTTATTATCTCTTAAATTAAAAAAAAAAAATTGCATGACTGGATGGTACATAGTCAATTTAGTGGTTGACAGTTGAAAATAATAAGGGATCTTAGTTAAATGTTTTCACTTTTTTTAATTTATAAAAAAAAATGTTAACAAATTTTGGAAAATATATTATTTTTTTTTTATTATTTAGATTAACTCAAAAGCAAGACAATTTATTTATAAAACCTTACAAGCATAGTTCGGAAAAAAAATATTTTCTTATGAAAAATAATTACAAGTACCAGTTCTCATGATTTAGCATTATTATCATGCTTTTTTGATTTGAAAAATTTTCTAATGTTTTCGAGTCGAAAATCATGCACATTTTTGAGTGTTTGAGTGACAATGTTTAAGTTATCCAAATCTTAATATTGGTTCTATATCATAACTCCAATGGTCAAAAGCAAAAGTGTTTTTAAGCTCACAAAAATGGATTATAAAACGACATTTTCATAGTTTTGACTTATGGACTAAGGTATGAATCTCCGCCAAGTAAGTGCCGGCTAAGTAATCGGAACGTTAGTCAAAAATTGTAAAACAGCCACAAAAAATAGCTATACATTACTGATAACCTTTATTTCTTGTCATTATTTAGGTTTTTTTTATAGCAAACATAAAAATATAAATTTTGTTCAAATCGCTTGGAGAGAAAAAGTAGTTTCCATTTTCTAAAACTAAACTGCTTTTTTCATCAAAACATTAGAACATCAAAATCGAAAAAAATAAAATCCTTAGGTTAACAAAATTGATATTGTTATTCTTAAAAAGAATAAAGTAAATCAAATCAAATCAAAGGATTCACTTTCGCAGAATATCAGTCGATACGAACAAACAGACAAACAAATGCATTTTTTGATCAAAGTCTCGTGTTCTATTTATAATACGAGCACCAAAAAATAAGTCGTCTGAACCCTTAATATCAGGTAGAATTACCAATTTATAGCAATGGAAAATATACAAAATTATTGTACATTTTTTGCGGGTTACCTCATGAAGTGTTCCTAACATTACCTGGGTGATTTGGATTTGGTTAATTTGAAGACTGTACATATCGTAAGAGAAATAAAATGCACGAGTGGATCGCACATACTGGCCCTCATACGTAGTCGTTCCAATCCTTAGCACAAGATTCTTATTAAAAAGTTAAATATATTTTAGAAATAATTTTTAATCTACACGCGCTCAAGGGATTATACTACCCTTTAAATGTTTCGACACAGCGCGGACGTTAGGTTAAGGAAGAGAAAGAATGATAGGGAAGATGTGTGGCGCGATGGTCTGAAACTGTAGGTGGTTGTTGTCTCAGATTTTATCTACAGGGATGGCGGCTAAACTAATGCGGAGAAATTTCCGTATCCTATTTATCTATGGCACTTATAATTCGCATTAATTTTTTTATTCTGTGCCATACTTTATCGGTATACTAGTTTTACTCAATCACATGTTGTCAGTTCTATGCATAAACAGGATGTTATGAGTAAGCCAGGAACTCATTGTATGACATTTATTTTTAGAATTGGTTTTTAATGGAAAAATAAGAGGACATAGACTACGGCAGGGATCGAACCTGAGACCATGAGGTTGGCAGGCGAACACACAACTATCGCGCCAAGGCCACCCCCATATTTTATATGGAAATTTTCTTTATTTTTTCTAAAAAAGTCAATTTTAAGTATTTAATATATTTAATTTTAAATTAAATATCCAAAATACTATTTATTGAAAATGTTGGTGTTAATTATTATTTAGAATTCGAAGTACTTCTTATAAGTATACAACATTTGTTCGAAATCGTAACTAATAAAAAAAATATTCAGGTTTTAAGGCCTTGCCAATAATATTTAGTCTTTTTTATAAAAAATAATATAAAAATAGAAATCGATGTATGTTGCTTCTATTTTTTTTTTGAATTTTGAGTTTGACATGTACATGTTATAACTTCCCTATAGTATTCCAATAAAATACCACTAATGCCCGTTTGCTGATAAGCAACTCAAGCATTTAAGTTCTCCTTAATCACTTATGTGACAGCTTATGCAGCGGAAAAAGTAGCCCATAAGCGTTTTAAGTTGAACATAAATATTTATGATTTGTATCAGCAAACGGGCCGAAGTCTATTTTTCGAACTTTCTTAGAAAATCAGACCTACCCTTAGCTGAGGTAAATATGAATGGCTTCGTCGATCCTTGATAATTTGTATCTGTAGACAAAAATGTTTGTATATTTAAGGAAACCTTTAAGATACGTCTAATCAGACCCAAAGTTCAATGTCACTTATTTTTTGCGGATTTTTATAAACCGCTTTGTGTACCTAATTAGATAAAGATTTTCTTATAGCAAATTTAAAGGGGTTCTTATAAAAACAATGGCTCAAAATTTTAAACAGCCTGGTGTGGAGGGCTTAGCATGATACTACTTAATAGTTTGCTAATACTAAACCACTTTACTAATATTTTCCTAATTTTAAACATTTTTTAACTAGCACCATACTAAATATATTTTCTTAATAAACTACAACTAAACACGCCTAAAATAGTGCAAAAAAATTAGGCGAAGTTTTTGACGTTTGTAAATGTCAAAGTGGTGTATGGATTTAGTACAATACTAAAAAAATAAAGTAGCCATTTTGTGATTTTAACTTTAGTAAAATGTTATGAAAATAGTACGATACTAAACTGGTTTAAAATAAGCAAAATCCTCTTTTTAGCCTAGTATCATACTAAAAATGATTTAACATATTACTACATCGACTAAAATTTTGCGCCAAATATTTTAACCATTGACTATACGACTTTTCATAAAACTTACTTAGATAGACTTGAAATGTAAAATAGTTTCACACAAAATTTAATCAATTACTGTGCCCTTTCCAAAGATTCTTAAAAATATAAGAAATGTATGGATATAGGCATGACAGTTTTTAGGTTTTTTTTTCTCGATCATAGGAACACAAACAATTAAAATTTCATTCAAATCATTTCTGTTATTTCTGAGTACCTAATCATGAAATAAATAAAATGCACGACTGGATAGCACGTGCTTGCTCTTATGTTCGATCACATCGTATGCAAGGATATCAATGCAACTAATTGTTTGGAAATAATGAAGAAGAGAAAAATTGGCTAAAAAACAATTCGCTGTTCTGCTGAAAATACAGAGTTTTTCAGTCGACCAGGCAACTCGTTTTTATCAGACTGCATGAACTCCTGTCTGAAACACACTAAATGTATGATACTAAGCCCTACTGCCAAGACAGTAGAAAAATACAATTAAGTCTGGCTCTAATGATTTCTTTCATTCTAATCTTTCTTTAAGGTGACGAGTTCGAGTGCAAATTATTCGAAATTCTTCATTATTTTTACTTGAAGATTTAATGTTTGACAAGATATTTAACTGCATTTATCGCATTATTATTAGTACCTATTTGACCGAAATTGAATCGCCTGTAATACTTGACAATTGCATATTGACACAATTGTAAATTGTGCACACACAAAAAATCCTTAAAAAAATTGACACACCTTTTGCAAAATTCCTATGACAATTTCTTATGTCAGAACAATCTTTTAATCATCCCAGAACTTGACATTCGCTCAAATTTTGTAGTAATTGTACTGTACTTATATTATATTTACTGAATGAAAAATATATTTATACATTGTCAAATTGTCAATTTACAAATCATCATGCCAATATTTATGAAAAGAGGGCCCACATTTAACGCAAAATGTGTTCGTAAAAAAACGCAGCTTTGAGTTAAGAAATATGTTTGTCCAACTATTTCAGACTGCGACAATACAGGTACCTACACTGAGGGAAAAAAGCAACGTAAAATTTAATAAATCGTATTTGATTTAACATTGGAAAATAGTATCATGAACGTAATTAATTTATCGTTGAAAATATATTAATTTAACTATGCATCGTTGTCTTAAGTATTGTCATTCTTGTTTTGAAGTGAACCGTTATCGATTCAAAAGTGAAACAACTTCCCTAAATTATTAACTACGTTCAACGTTATTTTAAAGTGGAAAATGCTTTTATGTGTCCAAGATTAAAATTCCATGCACAAGTTTCAAAGTTTAACATAGTTGATTCTACTTTGTTCAACATCATTTCGAAGCTGCAGCCACTTACAAATAACACTTATACATTAACACATATTGATGAAAGATTTTCAATATAACAACTTTAATTTGAATTCATTCTACTCATTTTTAAGTGGACACGATGTAAAACCGAAAGTTTTAAAATTTAAAGTGGAAGTGATGTAGAAACAAAGTGAAACGTATTCATTTTCACATTGATGTTGCATTTTCAAACTACGATCGACGATTCCATTTAGAATCATGCAAACAGCAAAAAAAAAACTACCTGCAACGTCGTGTCGGCGCCGGCGTCGTTGATCGTGAAGACTTGGCTTCATATTGTCAGTCGTATTTTGACTTTCGGAGACTATTAAGAAGATTTGAAATGGAATACATTTTCCCTACGTTGAAAGGTAAGTTTTCTTTTAGGGAAACCATAAGAAAGTTAATCCTTGTTTGATGGAAATTTGTTTCTTTGTTAGATTATTTCGAGCAAGCCTTAAGCAAAAACACCATTTTCTGGTGCCTTATCCAGAATCCCGATGTAATTAAGAAATGTGGACCGTTAACATTTTCTAGGGTTATGCGATTTGAAGCAAAAGACAAGTGTACCCCTACATTAGTATCAAGTAAATTATTAATAAGAAAAAATAAAAATACAATTTTTATATTTCAAAATGATCGTTTTTTTTATTAAAAAAAAATTGCAAGACTTTTATTAAATTCCGATTGACGTAAATCATGGCTTCCAAGTTTCCAAGTTGTTATTTAACGTTTCCAAGGATCCAAGTTGTTATTTAACGTTTTACTTTTAAGATTAAAACGTTTACATTTCAAAGTAATTTCTATTAGAATTAACTTAAAACAACATTAAAACATAGTGAAATTAAAATTGAAAGATAGTAATTTCAAAGTTGGTTCATAATATTTTTAAGCTCGAATACATTTAATTTAAAGATGCAGCATTCTAGAATCGAAATTGTTCCATTTTAAAGTTGGATGATATTGATTTTACTATGATTACACCTTAAATCAAAGGAAAACGTATTTAAATCGAGCATGAAAACTATTCGTTTTCATATAGGAAAACACGTTGAATCAATGATGTTCGACTTTGATTCTAAAATTTTCATCTTTAACCCCGAATCATTCCTAAATATACTTAAATCAAAGTGGGTTTCTTTGGTCTTATGTTGTTTTTCCTCTAGGTGTAAATGTCTACCATACAGACCAATAAAGTTTAGTCAATTTTATTATGACGACGAAATTCATCCAGCCTGCAATAAGTTCTACTACTCATCATGGGTTCCACTACCAAATCGGATGTTAGGTAGTGTTGGTGTGTTATGAAAATGCGTATGAAGAGGAATAGTGTGGTAATAAATTGATGAGAGAACTATATACAAAATTTATTAAGTTTGAGGAGAAAAGGAAAACAATTTATTTCGTAGGTTTTTTTCTTTTTTTCTATTCTACGGGCAGATAGAATGAAAATTGTTTGATCGCTGTAGGGAATATTTAAATATTCAGGTATACACTTGTGTGGAACGGTCACTACTCAATAAAATAAACTTTTTTACCAAATGAACAAACGTGATAATAATTTACCAGTTAAAATTTGAGATTTCTGTTAATCGTTGTGCATAAAAAAATTGTTCTTGTGACAAATTTTTTTTTATTTTATATTAATATTTTTTTTTGGATTTTGAAAAAAAAAATAATTTTTTGATAATTCAGATTTGATAAGTAATTTCGTAAAAATCGAGTTGACGAATTTTCAAATAAGAATTGTTTATTAATAGGTATTATATATTTTTTCAAGTCGTTTTTTACTTATTTTTTTTTTTTAAATGAGTATTCAAAAATATATATACATTTGAAAATATTATTTAAAAAAATCTTCAAAACATTTAATATTTATTTGCAAAATATTGTTTTTTTTTCAAAATCCAAAAAATAAAGTAAAATTTAACAACAAATTTTTTTTTTGAAAATTCTTGAAGGCGTTTTTGAGAAATACATTTTTTTCTTAACGGTTTTTTACATTTGTATGGGAGGTACCGTTGTTTTTTATTTTAGATTTTTTAACTATTCAAGATAATGTCAAAAAGCTACTAAATACCAAGTTTCGAAGAAATCTATTTAGTCGTTTTCGAAATTTTGAATTTTCAAAAAAAAATCATTTCCAAAATAATTTGTTTTGAAAAAATTTGGTATACAATAGTGTTTAAACTTTGTAGGAGCTTCTGCGTAAAAAATTAAAAAAAAATCTGATTAACTGTTTCCGAGAAAATCGAAAACCAAAAAAATGGTTCTACTAGAGGTACCAAAAAAACAATTTTTTTTCCAAAAAAAAATTATTAAAAGGTACCCTTTCCCTTCATTAATGAACTCATTTTTTTTTATAAGAATCGTTGGAGCCGTTTTTAAGAAAAATAAGATTTTTGTTTTTGACCAGAAAAAATGTATGGGAGCTACTGTTATTTGTCGTCTTAAAATAATGAAAAACAGTTTGAGCATATGACCGAAAAAAACAATATGTACCATGTTTGAAGACAATCTGTCAAAGCGTTTAGGCTGTAGACTCGAGGACAGACAGACAGAATGACAGACAGACGGAATTAGGGGACCCACTTTTTTGGTGTTCTCTATGATCGTAATGTCATGTTTGATTGTTAGGAAAAATAAACTTTTGAGAAAAATAATATTTACATTTTTGGTCAAGAAAAGCATGGCAGGTAGGTAGGTACTGTCATTTTTCGTCTTAAGAAACCTGGAAAAAAAACTGGTGACATATTTATGAAAAAAACGTTTAGGCTGTAAACTCGAGGACAGACAGACAGGGAGACAGAATTGCGGATCCATTTTTCGTCTTCGCTATTATCGTAATGTCAAGTTTGATCAAAATCTCGAGTTCGATTTTTTTATAATCCATAACTTGTAATAAAGTACATACCATAAACTAATAACATAAAGACCGGAAACTTCTGCTTTCATTTGACATTTGCCTACAAGCTGAAACACGCACACAAGTAAAATTTCTGTTCCTCTTCCAATAGACACATAGACAACACAGCCCTAGTAATTTGTTTTTGTTTTGTTTTCCGATTTCCCATCTATTCATGGATAGAGTTTCAAAGCTACAAATACAACAATGTAAACAAATGGGTTTTGGGGGGTGAAACGTACGAAAGTTTCCAATCTTATTTTGACTTATTTGTGGTACCTACATATGTAATATCGCTAGTCAAAAAAAATTAAAAAAAATACTACCTATGTATTTCTACTTTATTTCCTAATAAAACTGTCTGTGGAGAAAAAATTTAATTATTCTCAATAGATATTATATTTGAAAAAGAACAAAAAGTACCTATTTACATACATATTGTATGTAGATGGGTATCTGGGTACACATGTACCTACCTAAACAAAACATATTGAAATATCTCAACATTGCTTTGCTATTTTTGCATAGAAAAAGTGAAAAGTAGCAACGTCAACAACAATTCAAAATCCTAAAATCCACCAAATATCTAAAATTTGAAAGAAAATTTTAAAATAAATTCTATAGTAACCTATACATGCATGTATATCCATATACATTCTTACTTCAAATTCATGTATACGCCAATATTTTGAAGGTTGCCATGGCAAGAACAGCTTATTAGGTTTTCTCCCTTAGCCTCTATATTGTTGTCAGAACTAACGGGTGATTTTTTTGCTACTTAGTTTTTGACGTTTATATTTTTGACAGATCACACATGACAAATTCAACGAACATTTGACATTTCGATTCAGTATTGTTTGCAATTTCATCATGAATAGACTTACGCCTGAACAACGTTTGCAAATTATTGAAATTTATTATCAAAATTCGTGCTCTGTGAAAAATGTCGAAATTATGAAATTATCGCAAAATTGTCTTCAGCGACGAGGCTCATTTTTGGCTAAATGGATACGTGAATAAGCAGAATTGCCGTGTTTGGAGTGAAGAGCAGCCAGAGGCAATTCAGCAGCTACCAATGCATCCAGAAAAATGCACTGTTTGGTGCGGTTTATGGGCAGGCGGCATCATTGGGCCGTACTTCTTCAAGGACGATGAAGGCCGCAGGGTTACGGTCAATGGGGAAAGGTACCGTTCGATGATAACAGATTTTTTTTGTCGAAAATGCAAGAATTGAACTCGGTTGACATGTGGTTCCAACAGGACGGTGCCACATGCCACACTGCACGCGAAACCATGCATCAATTGAGAGGCGAATTTGGTGAGCAGTTGATCTCACGTTTTGGCGCAGTCAATTGGCCACCAAGATTATGTGATTTGACCCAGTTAGACTATTTTTTGTGGGGCTTTGTTAAGTCTATTGTCTATGGGGACAAGCCAAACACGATTGCTGCCTTGGAAGCCAACATTGAACGCGTCATTGGTGAGATTCCGGCCGAAATGTGTGAAAAAGTTTGCCAAAATTGGACCTTCAGAATGGACCACCTGAAGCCTAGCCGCGGGCAACATTTAAGTGAAATTATTTTTAAAAAGTAAATGGCAGAAATTGATTTATAGATCCAAATAAAAATTTCATTCACTTTTTACAAGTTTCTGTGTTTTTTTGAATTTTCAAAAACCAAGCTCTTAAAAAAATCACCGTTTAGTAAGGTTCGATCGTCTCCCGTGCTTTTTTTCGTATTTGCCTCTACATTTACTTCTTCCACATCAACAATTCAATATCAAGAAAAGAGAAACTAGCGCCCTCATCGACGGAACTACTAGCTAAAAAATTCTGTCTCATAGTAGTACTATAGGTTTCATATACAAAGATATTATAAAATTTATTAAACAATTAAGACCCACCTGATATGCATGTATATACTTGAAATGCTTTTGGTTAGAAGCCAAAAGGCAACTAACTAATTTAATAGTTAGCTTCCTAATGCCCCCATAGTCATCGCATAATAATATTTTGGCAACCAAACTCATGGGTTCAATGTCCCCTTCAAAGCCTATTACCAATTATCGTGGACTTGTCTCTATCTCTACCAATTGTCATTAGCATTACCGTTCAACAAAAAAAAAAATAAACAAACATTATCCCGAAAGTTAGTTCAACATATGGGCTAGATTATACCACGTCTAGCTACATATATCTATTATCTACATTCGAGGCATAGGTAGACAATAACTTTTTATCTATCTAATGTGAAATTTTCCACAAGCAAATATTTACCTAGAGGGTATTTATTTTTTGTTGGGGTCTTGCATTTTGGCCAGATTTCATCGAAATCCTAAGGCGTTATTATTTTGATTATTTTCACTGTTCAAAGTAAATACTTAAGATAACAGTTGTGTATATGGACACGTTGTTAAATTGGTTGTGGTACAATTTATTTATTCACCGTGATCACAGACCAACAGCAAAAAAATTAAATTGAAAAAAATAATCAAGAACAAATGAAACGAGAATCTCTTCCAAATTGTTTTTGTTTTTTTTTTTGTGGAATAGCTTATTTCGAATTCTGTGCAGTCCATATAGGTATTTTTGCTCATCCCTATACTCGTTTACATACTCATATCTACACCACTATAAATATATTTAACTGTAAAGCTTCGTTAGGTTTCTATAGTGTCTGTGATCAAACCGCAAACATGTTGGTTTTACACTCTGTCACTGGTTTATCGTCTTTCTGTGTCGCATCCTGGTTCACCCTGCATTTATTTACGCCACCCGCCGCGCCGTCATAAAGCGAAATAGCTATGATTATTGTGCGCAATTATTGTTATTGCTTTTATGCCCTGATTACACACAAAAAGGTCCCGAGCGCAATGATTTGAAATTTTATTTTAGGGTACTTGCATTGGAATCGCAATAATTTCTAACTATTCTTATCTTCTCTTACAAAAGAATTTCGAAATCAAAATCAGACTTGGTTTGAAGACAATATAAGATCTGTAGTAAGAGAACGCAACTTAGCGTACAGACGCTGGAAGACTTTTAGGGTTGATTAACTGTTTGATATATATAAATTCTTGAGGAATAAGGTAGTCTGTAAAATACGTGAATCCAAAAAACGTTTTTATGCTCCTAAATTAGACCCTTTTATTGCCAAAGAGAATCTATGAAAGAATCTCAAAAAAAAAAAATTGGTGTTGGCAAGCAAATTAACTGCTCCAAAAATCTATTGATAGTAATGAACTTAACAAAAGTTTCACCTCATTAAATTCCTCTATTCCTAAGAATCAAATAACCGAAATTGCAGATCCGTTAAATGAACGAACTAGGACTGGTTTTGGTGTCTCCTATGTTGATGAGACTGACGTTCTAGAAAGCCTATTGGCGATAAAGTCTAAAACTCTGTTGGTGATGATGCCTTGAATCCAATTTTTCTCAAAGCCATACTGCCTTATGTACTGAAATATATTACTCACATATTTAACTCTATTCTTATGACCAGTACTTTTTCTGTGGCTTGGAAACAAGCCAAGATTATACCTGTCCCTAAAAATTGTAAATGTGATGATTTCCGAATCATATCAATATTACTACCATTTCTTTCCAAAGCTCTGGAAAGACTAATGAATAATCAAATAAGAGTTTTTCTTAATGCAAATGGAATGATATGTAAAAATCAATCAGGTTTTAGACCTAAGCATAGATGTACGACTGCTCTAATTGAGGGTGTGGAAAATATTAGAGTGGCTGTCGACGATAATAGGATTACTATTCTTACTCTCTTAGATTTCTCTAAGGCTTTTGACACCGTCCATCATATCACAATTTGCCAAAAGCTTAAAAATCTGTTTTGTTTCAGATCACAATCAGCAAAACTTTTGCTTTCTTATTTAACAAATAGGTCGCAGGCAGTTTATGCTAACGCCTCTATATCTTCCTTTCTTCCTTTATATAGAGGTCTTCCTCAGGGCTCTATTTTGGGGCCTTTGTTGTTTTCTATGTATATAAATGATCTACCTTCTTTCTCGCTGAATTTTTCTTTGCACATGTACGCGGACTATGTGCAATTATATAATAGTTTTCCAATTGGCATGCTTGAGAATGGCGCTCATGAAGTCAATGAGAATTTGAATAAAATAGTAGTCTGGTCCCGTAAAAATAATCTTTGTTTGAATCCAAAGAAATCGAAGTACCTAGTCATTTCCAGGACCAATGTTGACACCTCATAATTCCCTGAAATTTATATGATTCTGTGAAAAATCTGGGAGTAACGTTTAATAAAACTTTAACTTGGAATGACCATATTAGACTAACGTTAGGTAAGGTCTATGGTGGTATTCGTATGTTATGGACTTCTTATCATTTACTTAGTTTACTTTAGATTGCGCTTACAATCCAGGATGGATAACGGCCTCAACCAGCAAACCTCCAGCTAACCCGGTCCCTAGCTAGCTACCACCAGTTACGCACACCAAGTTGGTTGAGGTCGTTCATCACTTGATAGCGCCACCTAAGATAAGGCCTTCCTCTGTCGCGTTGTCCACCGGGGTTGGATACGAAGACTCGTCGGGCTGGTGCGTCGATGTGCATGCGCTCCACGTGACCTAGCCATCTCAGTCGCTGTATTTTTAGCCTTTTGACCAGGTTGATATCGCTGAAGAGCCCGTAAATTTCGTCGTTAAATCTTCTTCTCCACTCACCGATGCACACTGGGCCAAACATAACTCGAAGAATCTTTCTCTCAAACCAACCCAGCTGGTTTTCATCCGATTTTGTCAGTGTCCATGCCTCTGCCCCATACAGCAGGACTGGGATGATTAAAGTTTTATATAGGGTTTCTTTGGTTCTTTGAGAGAGGGCTTTACTACTCATATGCTTTCTAAGCCCGAAGAAACAGCGATTTGCAAGTGTGATTCTTCGTTTGATCTCCGCACAGATATGGTTGTGCGATGTAATAGTGGATCCCAGGTAAACAAAGTCTCTGACTACTTCGAAGTTATAACCGCCAATTGTGACGTTTTGTCCCAGTCGATGGTGCTGGACTTCTCTTCTCGATGACAGCATATGCTTAGTTTTCGTCTCGTTAACCCATCTTCGCCGCTTCCGATTCAATAATTGCAAATGCTCCACTGACAGCTCGCTTTGTTCTGCCTATGATGTCAATGTCATCGGCATAAGCAAGGAGTTGGACGGACTTTTGAAAAATTGTGCCTCTGGTGTTGACATTTGAGTTGCGCACAACTGCTTCCAGCACGATGTTAAAGAGATTGCATGATAGCGCATCACCCTGTCTCAAACCTTTCTCGACATCAAAGTCGTCGGTGAAGTTCTTACCGACTCTGACGGAGCAGCGAGATTCTTTCATTGTCATTCTGCACAAGAGTGATGTGTCAAAGCTCTGTATAATTCGTTTCTATCAACGCTATCATAGGCGGTTTTAAAGTCGATGAAGAGATGGTGCGTATCGACTTGGAATTCTTGGGTTTTTTCCAGGATCTGCCGGAGTGTGAAAATCTGATCGTTAGTTGATTTTCCTCGCATAAGGCAACACTGATAAGATCCGATCAGGTAGTTGGGAAAAGGTTCTAGTCGGATACACAAAATAGCCGACATAACTTTGTATGCGATGTTGAGGAGACTTATACCTCTGTAGTTGGCGCAGTTCAGAGCATCTCCTTTTTTGTGGATAGGGCACAATATATGCCGAGCTTCCATTCATTGGACATACATTCATCCGACCAGATTCTAGAAATGAGTTGGTGTATGCTCCTGACCAAGTCATCTCCCGCTGCCTTAAACAGTTCAGCTGGCAGGCCACCTGAACCCGCGACCTTGTGCGACTTAAGTTTGGATATCGCCATTCTTACTTCTTCTAGATCAGGTGGACAGATATTTTGACCATCATCGTCCAAGTTGAATGGGTTGTTCTGCATAGCAACGGATGGTTGGCAGTCTTCGCCGCTTAGCAGCTTGGAAGAGTGTTCCTTCCAAATTCTCAGCACCGTCTGCGTATCTCCTAACACATTACCATTTTTATAACGGCAGGCTTCCATTCTGGGCTGGAATCCTTGGGTAGAACGTTTCACCATTTGATAGAACTTTCGAAAGATTGCTACTTTATTATCAATAAGATATTATTATTGTTTCAAAGAAATTTGCTTCATGGCTTAAGAAGTCATATTGAAGCTTGATAAGATATCTTCTTAAAAATATGTGGATATCCCATAAAACGATCAACATTTTTATAAGATTATCTCTGTGGTTTTAATAAGACTTGAATGAAAACGATGAAAACGATAGAGAAATCTTATTACTTTTCTTCTATTTTATGTGGTAAAATTTTCTCTGTGCAGTAAAGCCATCTCAAAAGTAACAAATTCTCTATACAGGTCATTAATTTGTTCAACGATTATATATAGCTGTACAAACTTTATTAAAAAAAACTATGGCCGGCGACTATTCAAATTTTACCATTTTTTCCCGTAGACGCGAATTACGGTTAAAAGGTTCTTAGTATCATGCCCCATGCTCCATTGATTTATTTCTACTTTCTAAGTTGATCGATAAAGGCTTTCTTATCAACAAATTCAATTGAAGAACACATACACAGTGCAAAATTTAAAAACGTCATTATATATTTCATGCGAGTTTCTTCAACTAACTGTATCGTTTGCCAAGTCATTCTTGTGAATGTAAGCTATTTCTTCAGCAAGCAGATGCGCCCATGTATGTTAGTTTAGTTTTATTTCCGATGATGCAGCAGTTTGCTTTGTTGCATTGAGCTATAGAATACAGATACACTTTGGAACTATGGACGACATTACTTTCATAACTTCCCGGCCAACCAATGGCGATTTCAAAAGGCAGAAAATGGTAGATATTTGTCCCTGAGAGGAAAAACCGTGTACTTTGGTTTTAGTGAAAGTTGCGGCTTTGGCATGGCAATAGTTGCTAATGGATTCTTACACATTGTTAGACGCACAAAATGCATTTTTTTCGCAGTAAGTTGGCAAACAAAGCAAAAATGTTTCTTTTTTTTTTGTTTACTTCCCAAAAACTTTTATAACTACATCCATTTCAGCACAGAAGGTCTCTTCGAATTATTGTACTTCTCTTAAAGCTCCTCTGAGTATAAAGGCTTCATTTGTCGGAAATATGCACCTAGAGGGAAATTTGGCTTATACCGTCAATCATCAGCAAAACAATATTTTCTTTATAAATCCAACCCAACTGGTGATTTGATTTGTAAGCTGGGCTGCATATTCACTTCAATAATGTGTTGTGTATACTATGTATCCTATCATTAGGAACAACACATTTCGAGCCAATGCCATTATGATGGATGGAAACCACTCCTAATGGATCCTGTTTGAATGTACGTATGACCGAAGTGGTGTCAAAATGAAATGTGCAGGAAGGCATTCTAATAAATTGTGCCATTCATACATATTCCTACAATGTAATCACATGTAACAAACCATTGTCCTGTTAAAGCAGCTTTTTAAAGCGTTGAATTTTGAACTCTTGGTTTAAAAAGATTAATGTATCGTAAAAGCCATTAATTCGCCATTAATGATAAAACAAGTCATTAAAGCGGAACCCACATACATTACAATTTTCAATAAGTGGATATTGCATTGAAGAATCTGAAAAGCTAAGGCACATCACCAAATTCATTCATTTTGGCGATGACAATTCGATACCGTTTTCTTTAGCGATAAAAACAAATTTTTCCACCATACTGATTTGGCGGACTTAGCCATAATATCGATTTTTTTGTTAATATTGCTCATCCCTTCAATCTTTATGTAGGCACAAACGACGAACATGATCGCCGAGCCTGCTTGCGCTCGCTGTGTTTTTTTCGTGTATGGGCTGTTTCGCTAGCAGCTCGCCATTTTTGAGAGCAAAGCGAAGAATCAGCACGAAATAAATGTTCGGCAAATGTGTTCGCCGTGTATGGACTAACGCAAACGACCAGTTTGGCGAGCATGTTCGCCGTGTGTGCCTACCTTTAGAAGTGACATTCGGAGTGTTTGCTTGCAACGGGTGGAAATTTGCAGGAAAAAATTACTTTTCAGTACGTAGATATCTATTAATTATAACAAAACATTGAAAATGCATGTTTATTATATAATAATCAAAGTGTTAAAAATGCCAAACCATCGTTAACCAAGAAAAATAGCATGGCAAACATGGATCTGGCTCATGAAAGTGGTGTTCTCATTAACCTGAATGTGGATGATATTGGAAGATAGGAACCTACAATGTACGACGTCATAAGACGGTTGTATGATCGGTATAGAATTAGATACTTAGAGAAAGCATATTTATATATGGAGATTTACATTAGAATTGATCACAATATAGGACATAACAATAATTACTTCGGAGACCCATGCAGCATCGAAGAAATTTCCATATGTTTTTTATACACACTTGAACCACACAAATCAGAATTCATTTTCATTTTTAACCACAAACACACCAGATACAGAAAATCAACAAGCGATCAACTTCTTTCTCCAACTTATGTATCTAATTATTTTTACTTGCGATTATAGGTACTATAAGGCAAGTTATGCATTCGTCGAAAAAAAAAGTTTTGAGAGCACAATCAAACATGACATTACGATGATAGCGAAGACGAAAAAAGATGGTCTAAAAATTCTGTCCGTCTGTCAGTTTTGTCTGTGTGTATAAGTACCCAAAAAAAATATTTTAATACTTAAAAGTACACAGTACTAATTTAAAAACACACAAATTTATTTATAAAAATTCTTGGAGCCGTTTTCGAGAAATAATTTTTTCTTAACGGTTTCTTAACATTTGTATGGGAGGTACCCATTGTTTTTTATTTAAGAAAAATAGTTTTTTTTTAAATATTCAAGATAATGTCAAAAAATCACCAAATACAAAGTTTTGAAAAAATTTATTAAGTCGTTTTCGAAATTTTGAGTTTTCAAAAATATCAAATTAACCGCTTCCCTTCGTTAATGAACTGATTTTTTTTTTGTAAAAATCGTTGGAGCCGTTTTTGAGAAAAATAAGATTTTTGTTTTTGGCCAAAAAAATGTATGGGAGCTACTGGTATTTGTCGTCTTAAAAAAAATGAAAAAAACGTGTGGGCATATTACCGATAAAGCAATATGTACCAATTTTGAAACAAATTTATTAAAGCGTTTAGGCTGTAAGCTCGAGGACAGACAGACAGAATGACAGACAGACGCAATTTGGAGACCCACTTTTTTGGTGTTCTTGGTGATCGTAATGTCATGTTTGATTGTTAGAATTTTTTTTTTTACGAATACATAACTTGCCTTGTAGTACCTATAATCGCAAGTAAAAAGTTGGTCCCTCAGATACGTCTGCCTGTCTGTAGGTCGACAGCCCAATATGCAGAAGCGATTTCTTCAACTTGGTGCCTTTTAGACGATTGCTTCTATTCTTAGCTCCAAAAAATATGGTATCTGTCATACAATTGTTCGTACCAAAAATGGTAAATCTTAATTTTCCCGTTCCTATGATTTTGATTCCAAAAAATCAATACACTATAACAGGTAGGGTGGACCGGGGTTAGAAGTAACAGGGGTAAGATGTAACAGCTAAAAATGAAAGGGTTCCCCTGAAAATTAGGAAACACGTGAACGAGAAAACTGTTCGTCTACTTCAAACCTAACGTTAGGCGTATACTTTAGCTGTGAATAGGACATCCTAAAGAAAAGTTATAAGGGTAGTGCCCAAAATTGATACGTTTTTAAATATTTATTTAAGTTTTTCTAAGTAGTTGAGCAACAAATGGTTTCGATTTGTGTTTAATTTCATAGTGGGGCTAGTTGTAACATTTTTGTGGGGTAAGTTGTAATAAATAAAAACAGACTTCATTCCTATTTTCAAACACATTTTTTTGGAACCAAGACGTTGGAAATGGTGTTCCATGTTTTTATTTCGTTTTGTTTAATTTGTTTCTTTATTTTTTATAACAAGAAAAATGTCCGTTGGACGTAAATCCTTTTCAACAAAAGGTTGTAGAGAAAAGAGGTCCCTCATGTGTTTCTCTGGCTTGCTACATATAATTAGTTAAATTCGTATGCATATATGTATATCTATTACTGGTTTTGGATTATTTAATTACATTCTTAATTCTCTGGTGTCTGGTCGAAAGGGGTTAAGTGAAAAAATCGGTTTTGGATTTTTATTGGACTTAAGATATATTTTTTCTATATTGCTTGGTCCTCCTTCCTATAGAAATATTTCGGTACAAAGGGTGTAAGTCAGGAAGATTTTTGATTTGTTTGGTATAAAGGGTGTAAGTGGAATTAAGTCCTTAGTATTTAATTATTTTAAACGCTTAAGCATTTAGTACCAAACAGAATTCAAAAATCTTGTTGCTCCTGAGAGCTTAAGTCATCTTATGCATCTAGTATCAAACAGAAAAAAAACACTCGGTTTCGATAGATAGTATACGTATTTCTAAGTTTAACAAGAGATAATAATAATAATAATAAATTTCGTAAATGTCCTGAAAAAAAATACAAGAATTCAAATCCAATATCAGCTGAAAAATAAAAAAAATTGTGCTCAATTTAACCTTAGTTCCGCTTACAAAATTTTGACAACTTCCGAAGAAGCACCAGATAATTATTCAGATTTGTTAGAAGATGACCAGATATAAAATTTCAATACTTATTATTTATTTGAATTAATTCATTGTTTTACCCCCAGTTTCACAGTGCAAGTTTAAACTCCACTTTTGGTTTAAACTTGAGATCAACAATTCGATTTCACAGTCTCGTTTAAACCTGGAACTGAGTTCAATTTGTAGTTTAAGTTAACCCAGATTATTCTGCCGTTTAAACTTTAATTCAGCGTTTGTAGTTATTTTGTTTTTTTAGAAAATATTATTAACAAACAAAAGTTTTCGGAATATTATTTTATTTATTATTCTCTTTTCGCTATCGCTGACCAATATCAGAATAATGACGGTATTTACTTTAAAACAAAATAAATTTTCCCACGTTTATCAATAGCACATTTGTTGTAGTTTCGCGTGTTTTTTGTGTGGGAGAGGAAAAGGGAAACCAGGGCAAGAAAAATGCTTTCAACTATTTTTCATAAAATCTAGTTAAACGAAGTTTAACTGATCTTAAGATCAGATTTCACTGTGAAACCGGACGAGTTAAGCCAAAAATTTAAACTCAGATTAAGGTTCAGGTGATCTTAATTTTGTACTCCCACTGTGAAACTGGGCGTTAAAATTTATTTTTTCAATTAAATTGAGTTATTTGTGTACAAAAAGAATTTTTTCTATAAACAGGTACACAAAAAACAGGTTACTCTAAGGAGATAAGTCATCAGAAAATCGGGTATGTACTCATATTTTTTTGTCAATAGCTTACTGTTATTACAGAAGACCGCTTTGAGGATTACTCTGCATCATTAATTTTTTGAAAAAGCAATATATGGATTTACAAATAAATCTCATTTTGCGTAAAACTACTATTTCTGACTTAACCCCATTTTTCAGACACCAGAAAATTTTTATGTGACTAAATTCAGTTTTTTTTCCAAGATTAGATAGATATAGATTTTGTTTTTTTTTTTCTAGGAATGTGTGAAATAATATAATAATTTTTATATTTAAATATCAATTTCATAAGTCTTGCTGGTGTATGTGCTATATTTTGTTGATGTTAATCTTGTTTATAAATTGATAGTTTATTTAAAGAAGATTACTGTTTTTGTTAAAATTTTCGCCGGTCTATGTTACAACTTGCTCCGCATATGGGTTAAGTCGTAACAACACGTGTTTCTGTCTAAAAGTTACATTTTTACAAATTTGTATCAGTATTTTTTGGCTTTTTTATTGAATTTCGTAGCTGAACTATTACTCTTTAAACAGAAAAAATGTTGGCTAACTCATATTGAAAATCTGTGAATTTTAGAATTTTAGTAAAAATTGTTTCTTTTAACCTATCTATGGGGCTGTCAAACTGACCGATATCTGAGGTGACCCGACCATACACGACAAGTTCTCTAAAAAAAACTGTGTACACACAATACCCACGATATTGAACCGGCACAATACACATTTTTATTAAAACAGTACTCGCGAAAATAAACTACCACACAAACCCCTTCTTTTTTGGCATAATTAACTTATATGTTTACTATATACATTAACAATAAAATATGATATAAATTTGCAAAATTTATCCTCTTTGTTGACTTTTTTACTACTAAATATCAATGTCAAGCGAAAGGAATGTCAGTCAACGAAATGTAAAAGGCGTAAATACTTTGGATGGACATATGGATCCGCTGTACAATTTTCAAGTTGGGATCAACACGGTACAATATCCAATTAATGGCCTTTTCGATTGGCTGTCCAGAACTGTTTTGACCCCTACAAAATGACAGTTGTTACTCTAAACAGAACAGAAAACGATTCTGGATTTTAATTCAGAATCGAAAACAGAATCACTAATAAAGGGTTATCCATTTTCCGGTCTCAAAAGTAAACGTAAATAAAACACATATAAAATATTTTTTATTCATGATATTTCCTTTTTATTATAAAGTTTGAACGTTGACATTATGTGTGAAACACTACATCATTTAAATGACCACCACGCGAATTGTTGCAAGCATTTCTTTTGAGGTAATTTTCGACCACTTTTTGACACATATTGGGCGGTATCTCAGGTATAACTTGACGAATGTTGGTTTTCAAGTGCTCAAGAGTTAAAGGTTTCTCTGCACAAACACGGTATTTCGCGTAGCCCCACAAAAAAAAGTCCAGCGGAGTCAGATCGCATGATCTTGGTGGCCAGTTGATATCGCCACCTTGAGAAATTACGCGGCCAGAAAATGTCTCTTGCAATAAAGCCATACTCGCTCGAGTTGTGTGGCATGTGGCACCGTCTTGTTAAAACCACATATTCTCTAAGTCGTATTCTTCAATAGCAAGCAAAAAAAGTCGGTTATCATATGACTCCGCTCCGAATTGACGTTGACAGTCGTTCCATCGTCGTTTTCGAAGAAGTAAGGTCCAATCACACCTCCGGACCAAAGAGCGCCCCAAACAGTGACTTCTTGTGGATATAATGGCCTCTCTTCAATTACTTGAGGATTCTCAGAACCTCAAATACGACAATTTTGTTTATTAACATACCCACCGAGTGAGAAATGAGTTTCGTCGCTGAAGAAAATTTTGTTGTTCAAGCACCCATTCGACGCATCTACGACGTTGTGAATAGTGAGCTGGCTTCAGTTGTTGTGTGAGTTGGACTTTATATGGATGTAGGTGTAGATCCAAATGCAAAATACGCCATAATGTGCGGTTATACTGTCCTTATTCCTGAGAACGTAGATCAATCGACACATTCGGGTCTGGGGCAACACTTTCACTTACAGCTGCGATATTTTTAGTGGTACGAGCGAAACGGTGATGAACAGGCCTTACAATATCTGTAGCCAATCCAGTCTCTTCAAATTTTTTCACAATTTTGTCAATTGCTTGAGTAGTTGGACGATTATGTAAACCATAATCTCCTCTTAAAGCACGACACGATATGTGACTTTGGCAGAATCACCATTTTTGTAGTAGGTCTTAACAATTTGTATGCGATGTGCGATAGTTAAGCGATCCATTTTCGCAAATGTCAGACTTTCAACTGAAAAAATATTAGCTTAACAACTTAGTTTGACAGATGTCGAATTCCAGCCCTATACTTTTGAAACCGCTAAATGGATAGCCCTTTAAATTGACATAATTTAAAGGTCAAAATCATCGGGTTGATTTGTTTTGTGTAATTTCGATGAGTTTGTTGAACTTAAACTACTTTTCTGGTAAGATAACATAAAAAGAAGCAAGTTGTATCTATATGTGTATATATATTGAAATCAAGTGTTTCAAAAATTCGATTTTTTTAAATTTAATTATCACAAACAGTGATACATACAATTCAGAATCAGTAAAATTGTTTCCAGGTGCTTTATTGGAGGAACGTGTTCTGGACGGCCAATCGAAAAGGTCATAAGTGGAAGCCGTCTGCCAGCTGCCACTGCAAGGCGATCATACCAATGCTAAAAATAATTAGGTAATTTCAAATCGTTAGCTTCAATATTATTTTTTTAAATCTCGCCGTGAAAATTTTCATCCCATTACATTGAAAATAGCTAGTTATATAATTACAAAATTCTTACAGTGAATCCTGTCACGCTCTTGTTTTACTTTCTTGGGCATTGTGAATCATTTACTTCTGGCAAATCGCACTGTAAAATTGTCGGCATTTATGACACTTAGATTATGTACTTGTAACTAGAATTATCGTTGAACTCCAATTAATTGCTGAATCACGGTTCAAATATTTAAACCACGTTTTGTAAACCTGGCACTCAGTAAACTCATGGATTAGATGTGGAATAAGCATTTTTGAAGAAAGACTTCGTTAGGGGTGAAAACATTTCTATGGAGCTGACAATCCGACTAACGATATGATATGACCGTACGATATTAAATTCGATATGACCATATCATATAAACCCATACGATATGTTATTGTTGGAAACATTATGTGTGTTTTATTGGGAATCTATCCATTGTACCGTAAATAATTCCCAAAAAAACGCATCGACCGTAGCATGGACCGTAGCTTTTTTATTTTTGTAAAAATGGTACCCCTGCACAGCAGTCACAAGTAATGAAAGAGTCTTTTGCAAAGTAAAATTAAGTAAATATCAAAATTATGAACAATAATTAGCTTTTATTTTTATAAAATAGAAAGTAGAAAAACGTACCAATATTTAATTTATGTTTCAAACCTATTTCTTGTTTTCATTTTATTTCCATTTGTAATTTTATGTTCGAACATTCATTTTGCACCAATAGAAGGGAAATGATAAGAGAATGGGTTTGTTCATAGACTATGGTCAAGTCTCTTTTTACACAGGACAACTTTTGTATTGCTTTAAAAATCGTCTATGCCTTTCACACGAGCAAACAAAATTGCCGGAGATTTGCTTGTTTCCTTTTAACGTTTCTTGGTTTTGAACGCACACTACAACGTAGTTTAAATTGTTCACTCCCCTTATATTTCCCCTTTATATTTCAAGCTTTTATTTATTTTCTGAGTATATCGATAGCTATAGTTTTATTTTTCAAGTCAATTTACAAATTTATTTTCTGAGTATGTTTTGCTTTCAATTCAATATACACTCATCAGACTGCACGTAACATACGCGGAGTAAGGAACAAATAGTTAACATTTGGTTTGCCATTTCCAAGCACATGTCCAGAAAAAAAAAACAATGGGATCACAAAAATGTACGCCCAGTCCATGTCCATATAGTTTTGCGAATACCGTCCATGGCCAACATCCATTAAACAGTGAAGAAAAAGCACATTTTGTGAAGTTCAGTTGCCACTTAGTGCGCTTAGGCTAGGCGCGCACATGCAATTTTTTCCGAAACGAAATAGTTTACTCAATAGTTGAACGATGATCTCGCACATAATCAACTTAAAATAAATCAACGAGATAAACCAACACACATACAATATTTTGCTTTAATGTGCGCGCAGTTGCATTATAGTTTGGTGTAATACAAACTGAAGAACTTTTAAGTTGCTCGAATCGCGGACTGCATGCGCGCACTCTCATATAAGTGCATGGTATTCACTTTAGCAACAGAACTGTTGCAAAACTGAAAGTTGCATATGTGCGCTCCTAGCCTTATAGCTCATAGAATTTCAAAAGAATTAATATTTTGCGGCGCAATGTCGAGCAGTTCCTATATAGTGCAGTTCCACTCAATGCGGTTTGTCTTCTCAAATTGCTTTTTTGTAGATCTAAATAAAAAGATGATTTTTTTTCACCAAACTCCGTTTATTTATAACTATCAATAAATATTAAACACAAAACGAATATTGGTCTTAAGTTAGTCAAAAATAAAAGAAAAACGGAATTCATTCGATAAATATTGGATTATTTTTCAAAATGGATATCAAGATTTGTTAAAATTGATTAATTGACATTAGGGGTATGCAAAATTGCAGATATAGGTGCAATTTTAGACGTACTTCAGAAAATAATTGAGCAAAGAATACAGTTTTTAATAGTAAAAGTCAGAAACTTTCCAGAAGAACAGCTTATAATTTATTAAAAAATGGAGTTATCTAAGATTTGAGAAATATAAACTGTCCAACTATTAAAAAAAAAGAATCAAAAAGATCGATTTGTCTTACGAATGAAATTAATAACTATAACACTCCATGAACACATCCATCGAGATTCAATCCAATTATCAATCGTACCAACAAAACTAACAAAATCAGAATCGAGACTCGACTGAACGTCAACCAGCCTTCCACCGTAGCTTCTACTTTAGCTTTTTATCGACCGTAGCGAATTGTATGTAAAATGCTACGACGGATAAACTTACGGCGGATAAATTACCCAATAAAACACGGCTATTATTTCAGATTTTTTTATTTTTTTCTCTTCGTTTTGTGGATATTTATAAATGAGTGAAGATATTACATGTATCTGAATTGTGAGTATTCGATGATTTTTTTTGAATTTAAGATAATTTAATTTTGTTTACAAGAAAAACTATTTTAAAAATATATTCAGAAGATTTTAGTAAAAATCTTGTCTTTTCTTTGAGCAAGTACATGCGATCTAGTCCTGAATTTGATTTATATTAATTTAATAACGTGAAATTAATTTAAGGTGAAACTTAAACTCTTTCAATATATAGTTGTAAGTCCCTAAGGTTTTTCAACACTCCCTGCTTTGAATGCTTTTGTTTGACCAAATTTGCCCATTTGTTGCGCATTTTCTTAAATAAATTTTGTATTAAATCTTAAAAAAATTATAGTCACTAGACATTATTTATTTATTTAAGCTTGTCCTCTTAAAGCCTTAGGCAGAAACCACTTACTAAGATATTGGTAAATATAGCTTTATTTATTGAGTTAAAGTCGAGCTATAAAAGCTGCCATATACTCGTCACTGAATTTTAAAGAACGGTCAACTTCAATTTATTGGCGTTAATATCGCCTATATGTTTCCTACATACCTTTTGCAGGACATTATTACATCTGGACTATCGCTCGTACGTAACGGTAAATGTTTGGTGATGATGTCATTTTCCTCTGCCACACCAGAGTGTCTGTCCTTCCTGTATCCTGGCTTACTCTTCCGCCTGTGGCATATTCTGTGTAAACTCTAGCACTCAGTCGTTGACTCATAGTCAAGTTACTACACATTGACCGAAAACCAATCCCAGGATGTATCCTGGTGGAATATAATTTTCGGTCACCGGATTGCAATTGCATTTTGGTGCGGCGATATGGTTAATGGACCGGATAAAAATTGATATGTTGCCTTATGCACATCAAGAGATGTTGCTGTTGGCTACCTCACAAAAATAACAGTGCATACGAAGTAGAAGGTGTGTATGCTACGTATACCATCCACGGTGAGCCACAGTTCTGAGTTCGTGTCAGAAATAAGGATAATATTCCAATGGATACAACAATTACTGAGTCATTTCATGCACTGATAGGTAGTCGGGTTTATATCGGTATATCTACTGGAAGACGAATGTGTAAATTTTATTTCTGTGTTTAATTGAATTAAAATTGTATTTCGATAGTAGTTCTTTCGCTTTACTTTTTTTTTTTGTAAAATAAAATTTATTTTTTCAAAAATTTTTCCGAAAAAAAATATTCCTTAATGAGCCAGAAATTTTAATTAAAATGTAGAAATTTTATTGAGCGTGCGAAGAATAATTTATATTACAGTTTATTTTTTGCTTTACTCATTCGAACGAACAATTTTTAGTTCAAAGTATAAGTCCGTTAGAGGGGTTTTGAAGCAAAAATGGTGGTAGAGTTCACGGAAAAATAGGGCCAATCTATCTTTTCTTCGTTTTGGAGAAACTAATATAATTAAACTAAATTTTCATATAAAACGGGTGTATTTGGTATTTTTTGAGCTCATCTTTGTTTGATTAGGAATTATATAAATTTTGGTCAGCTCAATCTAAGTCAAAGTGGACGATTGCAAGTCTGCTATTTATAAATTCATAAATTTAATGCGGGTATGGAACAGGGATCCGTTTTTCTCCGATTCTCTGTGTCATATTCATTAATGATCTATTTTCTGGGATCACCTAATCACTTCCGTTAACAATACTTCATATTTTAGGATATGTCGAACGTTCTTCATAATAAAAGATCTAAGCTTCAATTAGAACTTTGAACTGAAACTGAAATTATCTACATATGGTGCGTTCTGAATATCTGATCCGTTTATAAAGCATTCTTTTGTAGGTGCGTTCTAAGAGTTGTATTAAATAACACTGTGCAAAATGCACGACGTTCACGACGTGATTTTTTGGGAAATTTATCCGCAGACAAAGAGGTATGTTCGTAGAGTTCTGGCTTTCTGAAACTTCGTTTATATGCGGTTCAACAATTGAGTTGGACACATGAAATTAAAAACGGAGATAAAACTAATATTATCAAATATAGACCAATATCTAAGCTTTCTTGTATTCCTAAGTTGTTCGAACAAATTGTATGTGTTAGTTTGACATTTCTGTGTAAAAATATTACATGCAACCATCAACATGGTTTTATGCAGAAACGTTCTACTGTTACTAATTTAGCTGTCTCTTTGAATAAATGTTTAAACTCCCTAGAAAGTGGCCAAGAAGTTGATTGTGTACACACAGACTTCTCGAAAGCTTTTGATCAATGGTGTCATGAATTTATCAAGTTCAAACTCAATTCATACGGGTTCATTAAGTGAATATCCTCATACCTTGAAGATAGGCTATATCAAATCGAATTCAGAAATATTTACTCGAGACCCTTTACTTCCAAATCAGGCGTTCCGCAGGGTAGCCATCTGGCACCACTACTCTTTACATTTGTTATAAATGATGCACTTCTTTGTGTACGTAATAGCGAAATTCTTATCTTTGCAGACGATAAGAAGATTTATAAAAATATATCATCTTCAAAGGATCGAATTCTATTGCAAGCAGATATTAGTCACTTTGCCTTGTGGTGTGAAAAGAACAGTTTAAATCTTAACCTGACAAAATGTCAAACAATGACATTTTCAAAAAACGTTCTCTTTCTTCTCATGATTATGATATCTCACGGCACATTTTAACTCGTGTTATGAATGTAAGGGACCTTGGAGTTCCTTTTACGCCCAATATAGACTTTTCTGTTCATATGAATATAATCGTTAACAAAGCCAATTCTCTGTTAGGGTTTATCAAGCGTTGGTCCAAGGAATTTGTTGATCCCAATGTTACCCGTGCTTTATACAACTGTTTGTTTCGTCCCCATCTTGAGTATGCATCGCAGGTTTGGACGACTCCTTACGATATTCGTATTGGGAAACTAGAATCTGTTCAAAGGAACTTTACCCGTTTCGCATTGAAAGGGCTTCAGTGGAGTATTCCTTCAAATGCCCTCCCTTATGACCAACGTTTATCTATTCTTCAAATGCAAACACTTGCAAAGAGAAGAACTAACAATCATTTGGTATTCTTCCACCAAATAATAACTGGCGTCACAGACTAACCAGACTTACTATGTTCAGTTCCTTTTAATTATCGGGGAGGAGGTCATAATAGCCGTGGCCTCGATTTGATTAAAGTCCCAACACATAGGACAAACATTTTTGATTTCAATATCAGTAAAATTAAATTAAAAAATCTACTCAAAACCAGTGTTCCGCGCTCCTAAATTTTGTCTGTTTGATATTATGTTCTTGATTTTGGTGGGGGCAATACCCCCATTTATTTGGCTTAATACAAGCTTCATAACTTAACCTAACTTAAAACTATGAAACTAAGGGCTATGATTGGATTGAATTGGCGGACGATTTAACAGGAGGAGTTTTAGGCTGGGAGTGCTGATGTCGAAGTCGAAACAGTTTTCGTTTAAATCTACCCTTCGAAGCATACGGGTATTGACGAAATATTATTTGTTTAAATTTTCATTTTGTACTTGTGTAAGTGTTATTTGTAATAGAGCTTGCCTACTAACAACTAATACTGCACCAAATGATGAGCCGGGGGTATATCACAGTTTTCTGTGTTGTCAAACCATTGGTCGCAAGACGGAGCTTGCTATAAGCTCTCTTCGACCAATTCTGATAGTGTGAAAAAAGTTAGCTAAGAATGAGCTATATTTATAAAGTATAAACGGAAAGTCTTTTACGGCTAATTTTAATCTTATCTCCAAAATAAACTGTTTGGCTAACGACAGCTTTTTGTATTCGCTTCACAATTTACATCCAAGTCTTTCCAATTCTTAGACCATGTGATAGCGTGGAATAAAAGCTGCATAAAACTAAATACTTCAAGAAATCAATGCTGTTTCCTTTTAAAACGCTATCCACCTCCTCTACAATTACGAAAAGGATAATCTAAAATAAATTGAGTATACTGTGTTATTTATGGAGGATTATTATATTCATTGCTTTTAATTAAACTTTTAATCTTATTTACTTGAAATTATAGGTACTGTAAAGGCAAGTTAAGCATTCGTAAAAAAAAATTCTAACAATCAAACCTGATATTAAGATCATAGAGAACACCAAATTCTGTCTGTCTGTATGTTTGTAGAACGATCTACAGCCTAAATGGCTGAACCGATTTTCTTCAAACTTGGAGCTAAGGCCTTTTAGGTAATTGTCCAAAAAAGAGATTTGAATCGTTGTTTTAGTCTTAGAAATAAAGGTACTTCCCATACAAATTTTTATACCATCTTAATTATATCAAAAACGGCTCTAACGATTTTGATAAAAAGAAGTATGTGTACTACTTTGGGTATGGTCTACATTTTGGTCAAAAATTTTGATTACATATTTTATTATGAACGGTACATGCCATACAACCATTTCATTGAGTTTCGATTTTCTCATAAACGGCGCAACAGACTTCGATTAAAATTTTTACACAATAGCTTCTTCGAATTATAAATAATACTGCATGTCAAAATTTTCAAGAATAGTTTGTTTGGATTTTTGTAAAAACATGTTTTTTTTTTGAAAATTCAATATTTTGAAAACGGGTGAACGATTATTTCTAAGATTTTGTTTCTAAATTTATATTATTAAATACAGTTGAACTTCGATAACTCGAATATTTGATAACTCAAATGAAATTGGCTTGCAATAGCGCGAGGCCTAAAGTTTACAATTTTTGTTTGATAACTCGAATTGGTATAATTCGAATGACTCGGTAACTCGCACTTGCGAATTTTTTTGAGGGAACATTTCGATTTTTTTTATTTTTACAGGTTCATTTCATAACTTATTGCGTTTGTGGGCACTGTTTGAAAGTTCTGACTTTGTGTATATACGAATATGTGTGTGTTGAAAATTGTGATTCCGTTAAGTGTGAGTAAAGGCTGTTAAATTCCGGTGTTAGAACACACTTTATTAGGTTGGTAGACAAATGTTTAAAAAAAACAATAGTACTGAACTGAAAAATTAAAAAAAAAATACGAAATAAAAAGTTTAAGGAAACTGACGTAAATATTAACAGTGCAGTGTGCAGTTTTTATTAAAAGTAAAACAACATGACGCTAAGGCGAACTTAAGACTATTATCGTTTGAAGATAAATTTAAATTAATAAAAGATGGAGAGAGGGTCAAGAAAGAAGGATGTAGTATAGTATTCCGGCAATACACTCGTCAGTCAAGTATACCAGAATATTTCAAATAATTAGAACAACTGTATTTCACTCAATTATTTTGTTGGGTTATTGAAGTTCGACTGTATTAAAATGTTCCTACCAATTTCTTTTTTGAAAAAAATTATGAATTTTTCTATATAAAAGATTAAGTGAAAAACGAATTTAAAAATATATATAGCCGTTTCTATAAGGAATCTTTTGCATATACAGTGATCGAACATAAGAGCTAGTACGTTCCATCCAGTCGTGAAATTTATTTAATATTTTTTTAAGACGAAAAATAACGGTATACTTTTTTTTTGCCAAAAAGGTAAATATTATTTTTCTCAAAACGGCTCCAACCATTTTTATAAAAAAAAACAGTTTTTTTTGAAAACTCAAAATGTGGAAAATGACTTAATGGATGTTTTTTAGAAGCTTCGTATTTTTTAGAGTTTTGATATTATCTTGAAAAAAACTATATTCCTGAAATAAAAAACAATGGTAAGCTCCATAAGAATGTTAAAAAAAATCCTTATGTTTATAGGTTTTTGTCCGTAGTTCTACTTCAATAGCTTTCTATCATTCTTTCAATTTATTACATACCGAAAAATATTCTTTTTCTCAGTTGTAAGATATAAACTAAATATCACATCTCTGTGCAAGCTGTGTGTATTCACTAAAATTAATATAAATTGTAACGCTTTATTGTACGCAATAAAAATAATGTATCTATTAAAAAAATATGTATATTAATAATTTTATACATACAAAATATTTTTTTAAAAAATCGCTCCAACGATTTTTGACATATAGTTTTTTTTTATATATTCTTATTTATACGGGAATTCAAATAACAACTTTTTTTTCAACAAACTATTACAACAAAGCAATATAAAAACAT
Organism: Philhelius pedissequus; assembly: GCA_910595825.1. NCBI lineage: Eukaryota > Metazoa > Arthropoda > Insecta > Diptera > Syrphidae > Philhelius > Philhelius pedissequus. The sequence continues at coordinate 76,331,507 of OU343162.1, forward strand.
TTTATTATCTGTATTGTATCTATTTATTTCCAGCTTATTATATTGTTTTTAGGTATTTTTGTATACGTCACGTAGGGGCAAATGACCTCCATCCCACGCCTTGCTACCACCTGCCTGCGCCCGTGGTTGAGGATCATTTTATCAGCAACCAATTTTTGCAGGGAAGTTTAAATGAATTAATCAGGTATTTAGACTGATCTCGGACAATATTAATTTTAACTATAAGCTCATAATTTCGCATAATCGACTTATAAATTGAAATTTCATGCTAAGAGAATGTATATAGAAAAATGTATCATACACTGTCTTGGATGTGTTTTCTTACTAGAGAGTTTTACGAACAAAAATATTTGTGTGTCTCTTATATCCGTAAGCCACTGTAAGATATATAGGAAAGCCATTTAATTGATTCAATTTATCTCTTATATTTCAAATAAAGACCTAGGCTTATTATGTAGTTAAAGAAATAAAGACCAATTTAATAAAGGCTTTTATTCCTAATTTAAAAACCTCTTTAGACTGAAAAATAATCCATTTAAAATTCCCTCTATTTTTAAATTTTTATGTTGTTGAAATAATCATAAATAAATCATTATATTCTAGTTGGGTATACCTATCAAGATGTAACCAAATAGATATGAGATGTACCTTACCTATACAACACCATCATTTATATTGGTTGAATTATTAAGTTTTAATCCCGACTCGAATCCTCCATAAGATCAAAACAAATTTTATATTCAACGAAAATATTTTCCTTTATGTTTTGCCATTTCCTAGTGCCAATAGAATGAAGGCAAAAAGATTAAATGACGAAAGAACTTAGTTCGGAAATCTCTTTAAGGTACTTCAAAGTCTGCTGCTTAGTTAAAGTTGTGCAAGCTTGCTTGGCATCAACTTTGTCCAGAGTATTAGCATAAAATGTCGACAAAAAAAAAATCCGAAGAAAAAACTCTCATCACTGACCAAAGACAATAGACCAATATTCTCCTTCGTACATAGAAAATAACCTGTGCTATCTCTCTAATAGCTTTCCATGGAACACTGAAACGAAACGGAAGGACCGTGATCCTATAGGATTTAGTTTTTCATCCTTAACTTTTCTATGGAATTCGTTTTTTTTTTTAGGTTTTTATTCTGGTCTAAATATTAATCATGGAACAATGCTGGTAGGTAGCTTGTTTGAAAATTTGGAAATATTAGTAAGAGATTTAAAAGGGACACAAACTTTTTGACAGGGGCTTTAATGTGAATATTGTTAACTTGGTATTATTATTGTGTAAGGGAAATTATAAAACTTTCTCTAAGTTATAAATTCAATTAAGGCGATATCTACCAATATTTTGAATGTCTTCAGCTCCATCTTACTATTACTGATTTAAGGCCAGGAATTCATGTTGCCTAGGTAAGACGTAGAATTTTCCTTAATGGGATAAATCTTCTTGTACAAGGTATAGGATTACGAAGGGAATGAACAGAACATGGCACGTGACAAACTGCCAGATAACAACAGTTTCTATTTCAAAATAGATAAAATAGACAAAATAATGTTACAGCTATTCATTAAAAAGTTTGACAATCAATAATTGAAAACATAGATTAAACAACAAAGAAAAAAGAAAAATGTTACAGTGTTCAGAAGTGGAATTGTATATAGAAGTTTTGATTGACTAGAATATGAAATATTGTAAGTCCAAACGTGCTGTGAGCTTCATAAATACTTTTATCAAATATTTACTCGTGTTAGAAAATCTGATGTTTTTAAACGTGTGTCAAATTTTTCAACTAGTATTTAATAGGTAGATATTTGAAAAAATAGCCCAGTTCAAAAAAAATATGTACTTCGAAGAAAAACAGTAAAGTAATTTATATGAACAGGATTCCATAGCACAATTTCATAGTTTTACTGTCAACTACTAAGGAAAAAAATTGAATTCAAATTCTCTCAATTGTTGATGGTGCGAATTTATGGATCTGCCAAAAACTTCTATTGCGTACATTCTATACGCGTTAAAATATCACATATGTAGGTATATAGATATATTCAGTTAGGAGCACGAGAAGCATACGTTCTTCAATACATAAAGGGTTATCCATTTTGCGGTTTCAAAAGTAAACGTAAATAAAACACATATAACATATTTTTTTTCATGGTATTTTTTTTTTATTATAAAGTTTGAACGTTGACATTATGTGTGAAACACCACGTCATTTAAACGACCACCACGCGAAAATGATTCTTTTGAGGTAATTTTCGACGACTTTTTGACACATATTGGGCGGTATCTCAGCTATAACTTGACCAATGTTGGTTTTCAAGTGCTCAAGATTTAAAGGCTTATCTGCATAAACACGGTCTTTCGCGTACCCCTACAAAAAAAAGTCCAGCGGTGTCAAAACGCATGATTTTGGTGGCCAGTTGATATCGCCACGACGAAAAATTACGCGGCCAGGAAATGTCTCTTGCAATAAAGCCATATTCGCTGGAGTTATGTGGTATGGGGCACCGTCTTGTTGAAACCACATATTCTCCAAGTCGTATTCTTCAATAGCAGGCAAAAAAAAGTCGGTAATCATGTGACCATAACGCTCCGAATTGACGGTGACAGTCGTTCCATCGTCGTTTTCGAAGAAGTAAGGTCCAATCACACCTCCGAACCAAAGAGCGCCCCAAACAGTGACTTTTTGTGGATGTAATGGCCTCTCTTCAATTACTTGAGAATTCTCAAAACCCCAAATACGACAATTTTGTTTATTAACATACCCACCGAGTAAGAAATTTGCTTCGTCGCTGAAGAAAATTTTGTTCGAAAAATCGCCGTCAACCGCCTGTTGTTCAAGCACCCATTTGACGTATCTACGACGATGTGAATGGTCAGCTGGCTTCAGTTCTTGTGTGAACTGGACTTTATATGGATGTAGGTGTAGATCCAAATGCAAAATACGCCATAATGTGCCCGAAGACAGTCCTAATTCCTGAGAACGACGAGGAATCGACACATTCGGGTCTTCGGCAACACTTTCACTTACAGCAGCGATATTTTCAGTGGTACGAGCGAAACGATGATGCAGAGGCCTTACAATATCTGTAACCAATCCAGTCTCTTCAAATTTCTTCACAATTTTGCCAATTGCGTGCTCTTAAAGCACGATATGTGACTGTGGCAGAATCACCATTTTTGATGCATTGTGCGATAGTTAAGCGATCCATTTTCGTAAATGTCTGACTTTCAACTAAAAAAATTGGTTTAACAACTAATTTTGACAGATGTCGAATTCCAGTCAGGTGATCTTAGGTTGCCGGCCTATCAAGCCATGATTTATGATTGGCTGAACAGAATCGACGTGCGGTCGATCTCGCGCCACTTCAAGAAACGCTCTGTCAAAGTTAAAATGCATAGAAACTCGTTTGAGTGAATACAATGGAGCCGCGACCGCGAGTATCGACGCTAAGCATTGGTTAACTTTTAACTTTGTCCCTTTTTCCCCACGTGGTTTGTCAGTTAACAAACAGAAAAAAAAAACATCTTATTGGTTGTTGCATCCACACAATTGTTTATCTTCGTCGGGTCCCTCCGACGCACGCAAAAATACACATTCACTATAAATTTGCAAATTAAAAGTTTGCCAAAATAAGTCAAAAATTAATGGAAAACAACAATTTCTCACCGCAGTTTTGAAGCGGTGCTTCTCGCGGCGGCGGCTGATGTGAGCGAACGACCGAGTGTCCATTCTGTTCAGACAGTGAACATTCATGAAGGATGGCTCCGATCTAAATTTATTAAAAAATCTCTACGAAATTCAAATTTTACCTCAGAAAATTCGAATTTTTTCCTATTTTATTATTTGCTTCACAAACTGCTGAGATACCATAATCATACTATTTGTTTTCTACTATTTCTTACTATTTCTTTCAATCTTACATCTTTTTACTACCAAAAAACACGAAAGAAACCAAGACTAAATATGAGACCAAGGCAGAGACCGAGACGAGACTGTACATTTAAATTTTCACGAGCGGACCAAGATCGAGACGAGACTTGGTTAGACGATACCGAGACCGACCGACTTATAAAAGTCTCGCTTGTTTGGTCTCGTTTCGTTGCCAGCCATAATAGTGAGACCAAGCAGGAGCCAACAAAGCTGCCATCCCCAACTCACTATTTATATGCATCTTTTTTAATATTAAAAATAAAGTATAACCAGAAAAAGTGTCAGACTTTAAACTATGAGTTTAAATGAAAGAAATATGTTTTAATTTTTGAGGTGTTTAAGTTAAGCAGGTCTGTAATTTGTATGTATATATGCAATTGCATCTGTATCTATTTATATATATAATATATATTGACACATGTCTTTTTAACTGAAAATTTAATTTGACGATGCAGTCAGACACATGCTTTTAAGAAACAAGTTGTCCGTCCTTACAATATTTAGTATTGTGTGTTGTAAGAAATTATTATGAAAACCAACGCCATCTAAACGTCTCACACATAACTACATAATGGTGTAAGCTATTGCAGCCACCTTGGGAAATTTTTTTTTTCATCACCCTGGAAAGGAAGATTCTAAAAACTAAAGACGAGAACCTTCATCAATTGTTTGGAAACCTGTACGATCTCCCATATAGTTAAGTTTTAATCCTACTAATCCAACTAATCTTACAAATATTATAAATGTGAAAGTTTGGATGGGTGGATGGATGGATTGATGGATGGATGGATGTATGGATGTTTGTTGCTCAATAACTCCGGAACGGCTGAACGGATCTGGATGAAATTTGGGTAGATTATTGTCCACATGCTACTTTTTATCCCGGAAAAATGTATGGTTCCCGTGGGATAGGTGTGATTTAATTTTTCATAGAGCTCATTCTACAAATGGCCGTGGCGCTATAGTTGTGTGTTCGCCTGTCAACATCATGGTCACAGGTTCGATCCCTGCCCGTAGTCTATGTCCCCTTATTTTCCATTAAAAACCAATTCTAAAAATAAATGTCATACAATGAGTTGCTGGTTTACTCATAACATGCTGTTTAGGCATAGAACTAACAACATGTGATTGAGTAAAACTAGTATACCGATAAAATATGACAAAGAATAAAAAAATTACTGCGAATTATTAGGGACATAGATAAATAAGACACGGCAATTTCTCCGCATTAGTTCAGCCGCCATCCCTGGATATAATATCTGAGACAACAACCATCTACAGTCTCAGAACATCGCGCCACACATCTTTCCTATCATTCATTCTCTTCTTTAACCTCACCATCACGGTCGCGCTGTGTTGAAACATTTACAGGGTAGTATAATCCCTTGAGCGCGTGTAGAATATAAAAAAAAGCCAACATAGCTTTTATTCACAAGGTGCATAGAAGCACATGGATTTGCATGAAATTTGATTGGCAGATGGATGGGGTAACGGATTCTCACATAGGTCATTTTTATCCCGAAAAAAATTAACGGTTCCTATGGGAGAGGCTTAAATATGAAACAAATTATACATACACTTGGGTGTCTGTTCCACTTTCACGCCTCAACGACTGAAAGGTTTTTAATTGTATGTGTATAGATGTCATTAGATTCCCGTGGGATAGATGCACGGGCACCTGCTATTGAAAACGGTGTAAAAAAATGTATTGTAATTCATCAATTGCGAATGAATGGGCCGATTTGGTTCGAACTCTTTTTAAATTGTTCGCAAAATCCAGTAGAAGGTTGTTGCGAAAGAAAATTTTGGGTAAGCCTACCAGAAAAGTCGGGAAATTTTAAAAATAAAAAATTGATTTTTGTATTTAATTGTGTATGCAAATGTTCCGGAATGGCTTTTCGAATGAAAAAATAGAAAATTCTTAGTGGAAAACTCGAAAAATTCTAGAAAAACGCGAACATTTTTTTCTCGATAATATATAGATAAACTTAAAGCATGATTTGATGATTTTAGACAATGTAAAGGTGAAAAATTCGTTTTGAAGCTTGGAAAATTTCGGATAATCCTACTGATATTATAAATGTAAGAGTTTGGATGGATGGGTGAAATAGAAGGATGTTTTTTGCTCCATATCGCCAGAACGGCTGAACGGATCTGGATGAAATGTGGCACATGGACACACTCATACTCGATTATCACATAGGTCAGTTTTATCCCAAAAAATGGAACCGAACAGTTCCTATGCCTATATGGGAGAGGCTTATATATGAACAAAATATACACTTGGTTGTTTGGTCCGCATTCATGCCTCAAACATTGAATGGATTTTAATGAAATTTGGTAAACAGCTGGAAGATTAGCCATGATTTATTTTTCTCAACTTTATTTTTGTAGTTCTTACTTTTTAAATCCAATATTAAATCTTCGCTTTGTTCGCGAACATGACCATACACGACGAACATCGAAGCCAACGAACACGACAAAATCTTAATTTTTGGCCAACAGCAAGCGGCTCGCGAACCAGCCCACATACAAGAAGAGCACAGCGAGCGTGAGCATGCTAGGCGAGCATGTTCGTCGTTTGTGCCTACATTCAACGACTGAACGGTTTTGAATTAAATTTTGTAGGTGGATAGATGATTTCATTAGATAACCGTGCGTCCGTAGCAACGCACGGGTATCTGCTAGTATTATAAATGTGAAAGTTCGGATAGATGGATAGATGTTTGTTCTACTTTCACGCTAGAACAGCTGAGCAGATCTGAATGAAATTTGGCACAGAGATAGATTATAGTCTGTAATAGCATATAGGCTCCTTTTTTGTCCCGGTTAAATGTATGGTTCCCATGGGATAGATTTGTTTTAATTTTGAATAGATCTCATTATAACATATCTGCTCCTTCTACAAATGGCTAACATAGATTTTATTTACAAGAAGACAAAAAGCACACACACAAAACATGCAGCTGCCGTTCCAATATCCAATCCAGTGTTCCAGTAAACCAAAGCAATGAGGAAACGGAAGCTCTACACCAAATTAGTAGTACAGAGTACAGACTGAAGCAAGAGCTGTTTTGTTTTAGTTCAGGTACCTACATAGCTACTGTAAATAAATTGTTTTTAGATTATTTGTATGCTTTTGTAATTAAATGTCAATTATTATCAATTGATAAATCTAACTTATACAGGGTGGTACACGAATCGTGCTACAAAAATAAAACGTAATAACTTTTTTTCAGTGTGAGTAATCGGATTATTTTTTTTAGGTTATAGGCTAATATTTAGATTTATCAAAATGAATGCTTGGGATACTGAAATAAAAGATTTGGATAGTGCAGCGATACCATTCTTTGCAGTCCGTCATTTCCGTCCAAAGGGAATTTAGTCTGGAGTTTGGCGGTACTCCCCCGAGTAGATGGACCATTATGAGGCTGGTGAACATGTTTGCCGAATCTGGAAGCATCGAACGAAGACCGTATCATCGAGATCCTAATGTTCAGGTTCAGGATACACTCGTGGCTGTTGCATCGGCAATACAGGCAAATCCAAGTGTTTCGACTCGAAACTTATCGGGCCAAATTTGAGTTAGCAGGCGGTCATTACAAAGAATACTTCATGATGACTTAAACTTGTTTCCGTACAAAGTCCAAATAACGAGCAAGTTAAGCCCTCAGGATTTACCTGTTCGCCTGGAATTTTGCCGAAAAATGATTGCAATGGCTGAAGAAGACAACACATTAATAAATTGTTTGTTCATGTCTGATGATTCCCATTTTGACTTAAGCGGCAGTGTTAACAAGCAAAATTGCCGTATATGGAGTTTTTTTTTTTTTTTTTTTTTTTTTTTTTTATAATCTACACGCGCTCAAGGGATTATGAATACCCTTTAAATGTTACAACACAGCGCGGGCGTGAGGGTGAGGTTAAGGAAGAGAGAGAATGATAGGAAAGATGTGTGTGTAGATCTAATCCAGAAATGCTCCATGAGACGGAACTGCACCCACAACGATTCAATTGAATTGAATCAGTCCATTAAGACAATAATTGAGGCGATCCCAATTTCAACCCTTCAGACCGCAATGAACAATTTTCTGAGCTTAAATAAAATTTAATTTTTAATCCAATAAAAAAAAAATATTAAATACATCGATTAAAATAAAAGTTATTTAAATTTCTTATTGTAGCACGATTCGTGCGCTACCCTGTATTATAAATGTGAATGAATGCTAGGACCTTGGAAGTTTGTTCCGCAATTACGCGTCAATGACTGGACGGTTTTTAATTAAATGTTTTAAGTGGATATATTAGCTGTGTTTTATTGGGAATCTATCCATAGTACCGTAAGTAATTCCCAAAAAAACGCATCGACCGTAGCATGGACCGTAGCTTTTTTATTTTTGTAAAAATGGTACACCTGCACAGCAGTCACAAGTAATGAATGAGTCTTTTGCAAAGTAAAATTATTAAAAAATCAAAATTAGGAACAATAATTAGCTTTTATTCATATAAAATATCAAGTAGAAAAACGTACCAATATTTAATTTATGTTTCAAACCTATTTCTTGTGTTCACTTTTTCTGCATTTGCAATTTTAAATTCGAACATTAATTTTGCACCAATAGAAAGGAAATGATAAGTGAACGGGTTTGTTCATAGACTATGGCCAAGCCCCTTTTTACACAAGGCAATTTTTGTATTGCTTTAAAACCCGTCTATGCCTTTCACACGAGGAAACACAAGTTCCGGAGATTTGCTTGTTTCCTTTTAATGTTTCTTGGTTTTGAACGCACACTACAACGTAGTTTAAATTGTTCACTCCCCTTACATTTCCCCTTTATATTTCATGCTTTTATTTATTTTCTGAGTAGATCGATAGCTAGAGTTTTATTTTTCAAGTCAATTTACAAATTTATTTTCTGAGTATGTATAGCTTTCAATTCAATATTCACTCAACAGAGATCATACTGCACTTAACATACGCGGATTAAGGAACAAATTGTTAACATTTGGTTTGCAATTTCCATGCACATATCTAGAGAAAAAAAATAATGGGATCACAAAATTGTACGCCCAGTCCATGTCCATGTAGTGAAGCGAATACCGTTCATGGCCAACGCCCATTAAACAGTGAGGAAAAAGCACAATTTGTGAAGTTCAGTTGCCGCTTAGTGGGCTTAGGCCAGGCGCGCACATGCATTTTTTTCCGAAACGAAATAGTTTAATCACTAATTAAACGATGATCGCGCACATAAGCAACTTAAAAATCAATCAACGAGGTAAACCAACACACAGACAACATATTGATTTAATGTGCGCGCAGTTACATTATAGTTCGATGTGATTCAAACTGAAGAACTTATTTGGGGCGATTGTTCGATTTGTGCCAAAACACAAACTTTCAAGTTGCTCGAATCGCGGACTGAATAGTTTTTGCATGGTATTCACTTTAGCAACCAAACTGTTGCAAAACTGTAAGTTGCATATGTGCGCGCCTGGCATTATAGCTCATAGAATTTCATACGAATAAATATTTTGCGGCGCAGTGTCGAGCAGTTCCTCTCAATGCGATTTGTCTTCACAAATTTCTTTTTTGTAGATCTAAATAAAAAGATGATTTTTTTCACCAAACTCCGTTTATTTCTAACTATCAATAAAAATTGAACACAAAACGAATATTGGTCTTAGTTAGTCAAAAATAAAAGTAAAACCGAATTCATTCCATAGATATTGATTTTTTTTTTCAAAATGGAAATCGAAATTTGTGAAAATTGATTAATTGACATTAGGGGTATGCAAAATTGCAGATAAAGGTGGAATTTTAGACGTACTCCAGAAAATAATTGAGCAAAGAATATAATTTTTAATAGTAAAAGTCAAAAACTTTTCAGAAGAAAAGCTTATAATTTATTAAAACATGGAATTATCTAAGATCTTAGAAATATAAACGGGCCAACTATAAAAAAAAGAAAAAAAAAAAGAATCAAAAACATCGATTTGTCTTACGAATGAAATTAATAATTATAACACTCCATGAACACATCCATCGAGATTCAACCCAATTATCAATCGTACCAACAAAACTAACAAAATCAAATTCGAGACTCGAATAAACGTCATCTAGCCATCCACAGTAGCTTCTACTTTAGCTTTTTATCGACCGTAGCGAATTGTATGTTAAATGCTACGACGGATAAACTTACGGCGGATAAATTTCCCAATAAAACACAGCTATTATGTCTTTAGATATGATGGGATAGAAAGTACGTATCATCTAGCATCTTACTGTTATCTACTAGTTTGTCTATGTTTACGTTAAAATAAAAACGACTTATTCTGACTGGGAAATTTCGACGCAAGAAAATTAAAAGATAGCCCGCTTTGTTCGAATGTTGTCAAAATTTAAAGTAATTGGTAATAATACATAGATAAACATAGATAATTCCCAACTTAAGCTCTTTCTCTATGATCGGTGAGAATATAAGAGTAGTTTATATTTAAAGACTCTAATCTATGGGGTTTATTAGTTTCTTCAATAAATTCCTTCGCTCCAATGAAGAACGAAAGTTGTTTTCTGTAATAACATTTCCCCGATATCTTATAATATTTACCTTAACCCTTAGATCAAGTTCTGCAAAAAAATATGATTTTAAGCCACGGCCTCTGACTATCGGCCTTATGGCAAGTCTTGGAAAAAATTAATTATTAATTTTTTTTTCAGGAAGAAGTTCTATCAAGCTCTAATTTTCCTGATTTAAAGGATAACACTCCGGTAAAGAGTGAACTACCTTCTGCTGCTTTCTATTCATATCCGGTGCCTATGTTCATAATATAGGTATATTTAGTTATAGAAATAGACATAAGAATTATTTCGCCGTAAGAGATCTCATGAAGAAGGCAAAACTTAATCTTCTTTTTTTTGTATATAGATATCTACGAGTACAACTCATTTGATGCAGACTCACAGTCATAAAGAAAAACTAAGCTGAGCGCCAGTGTTTGTTCCTTGATGCCGCACAAGTTGTTCCGTAATTTAATTTCTTCTTCTTCAAGTTGAATGCCTTTGAAATGGTTAATAGAATTCCAGAACGTAGCTTAGCTGGTTCGGTGGCTGGTAGGGCGGTTTCTCAAACCCATGCCCATAGCCAAAACCCAGACTAGCTAGTTCTGCTTTCATAATATGCTATAAGAACCAAAGTACCTTATACCAGTACCAGATATACAAATAAGTTTAAATTATTTCAGAACTGCGGAAACTTTGTCATACACTTTTGCATTTCCTGGTTAGTTATTGTTGTTGTTGTCGCCTGGATAAGGGATGCAGACATGACGCAAAACAGTCGGCTGTGTAAAGTTCTTTGGTTTCGAGTCTATTAAGGAATGATAGGTACGGATACGGAGTGTATCTGTGTACAGTTGGTACACAGAGAGATTTCAAAAAAGGTGGCTGGTGCCGTTAGTTTGGTTGTTGGTCTGGTAACAGAGATATATTGGTTTGGTTTACTGTGTAAAACAAAATAAACTTTTTTCCCACAAACATAAAAACACACCGTATACATACTTCGACGATGACGACGACGACGACAACGATGTAAATTAAAATGTTTAACAATTTTGTTCGGTTACTGGCGATTAAAAGAATTATAACTTTTTTTATGATTTATAGCCCCTGACTCTACCCTCTGTCGTTACGCTAGATTATGTGATAGTAAGTATCTACCGTTTTTTTGCGCAGGACAAGCTTAATGTAAAAGTTAAATAAAAGTGATTTCAAAATTGTGTGGCATGTAAAATTCAAGTTTTTTTGTATGATTTTATTTTTATGTGTGCATCTAGATACATACTTTTATATACAGTGGTTCCGACTGTATAAAGAGGTGGTAACAATTCAATAAAATCTGAACTAATTTAACGATTGAGGCGAAAAATCTTGTCTGAATGACAGTTGGTATAAAAATAATCATAGTAAATTTTAACCCATTCACAAGCCCACTTTTTTTTGGGAAGAGTAATATAATCCATAAATTTGAAAAGAACTTGGGTATAATCCAGGAAAATTAGACATTCACTTCGAAAAAGTTCCGACAAAGCTGAATTTTGGTGGAGAGCTTCATTTTAATGTCCTAAGCATTTCCTACGTACTTTTTGTACCCTAAATTTGGTGCGGTGGCAAAATTTTTATGAGGGAAGGGAAAAAAATTCAGTTTTTGCTAAATTACTCGAAAACTGTAGGCTCTTTTGAAAAAAGTTCTAGGTACGCATTGTAGCTAATTCTAATCTACACAAAAAAGATTAAGACACTTTTTATCGTACAATTGATAGATTTGGAGAAAAATGGTCGAAAACATTGGGGTGTAGTACATTAATTCAAAAAATATAATAAATTTCTGTTGTGGAGTGGGGATTTTTTTTTGTTTTAATTAATGTTTGCAAAAACATATCCTATGAAAAAAAAAACAAATTTTAAGTGTGGAACCGGTAGGGTAAGGCCGCCATCTTAAAAAGCCAAATTTTTTTTATTTTGCTTAATAACTCCCATAATCTTTACTTTTTCTGAAAAAAAAAACTCTAAAAGCAGATTTAAGACAGTAAGATTATCTACAAAATGACATATCAATGATTCTATATGTACCAAAGTTTAATTGTTCGTTAAAATGGGAGCTATATTAAGTCTGTTTGCTCTAACAAATGAATTTAATATATATATCTATTTTTATAATTATTTTATTTAATAATTAAACTTTGGTACGCAATAAAATTTTGGGAGTTATTAAGCAAAATAAAAAAAAATAGGATTTTTAAGATGGCGGCATTACTCTTCCGGTTCCACACATAGAATTTGGTTTGTTTTCATAGAATATGTGTTTGCAAACATAAATAAAAACAAAAAAATCCCCACTCCAAAACAGAAATTTATTACATTTTCTTGAGTTAATGTACTACACCCCAATGTTTTCGACCATTTTTCTACAAATCTATCAATTGTACGATAAAGTGTCGTAATCTTTTCTTGTGTAGAATAACATTAGCTACAATGCGTACCTACAACTTTTTCCAAAAGAAACTATACCTTCCCTCCCTCATAAGAAATTTTCCTTCGCACCAAATTTAGGGTACTTTTTATGAAATTCAGTTTTGTCAGAATTGTTTCGAAGTTTCATCATTTTTTTGTTTAATTTTCCTGAACTTGTTTTGTTGGTGCTAAAGAAATTTAACAGATATTTAATTGTATGTAAACAATTCGCCTATTACCAAAAGCACTGTTTTATTGGTAAATGCAGAGGCAGCGCAGTAAAATTGTATTCAGTAAACAATAACAAAGGAAAAGTGCGAATAAATGAGTCATTATAAACAATGCCGATTAAAATGTAGGTAAAGCTTTGGAATATTTGGAATGGAACGACTCGCTCGGTTTGCAGACCAGAAGCTTGTACACCATGGTGGGCAGCCAGAGGGAGATGTTAAATAAGGGTGTGTATAAAAAATGCATAATTGTTTTATTCAGACTCTCATTACTTTTACTGCACTATTTCGAGGTTACCAATAAAATACGGTTAAAGTCATTGCCACACCCACTTTTTGTATATATTCTTACAATTAACTTAACCTAATAAAATATGAGGGATATATAATTGTTTTAGTACACAAATAAAATTAAAATTATCTAAAACCACACAAAATCATATTTTAGTCATCATCTGTGAAGCTTAAAGCAAAAAAACCCATTTTTAATTTTAGCTCTTCCAGGTTTTCGCAAGTATCATAAAATCTATGAGTTTTTCCGCAAACTTGTCATTGATTTTTATTTTTATTATTGTTACGTTCATTAAAAAAATATTAAACCGTTCTACTTATTACGCATTTCCTAGAGAAAATTGACCCCAAAGTCAAAATTTTGCACGGGCAGGAAAAATGGAATAGGCCAAAAACTCAATATCTTAAGATGGAGATGAGATATCAAATTTATTTAAGCGGAATTACAAAGGCTGGTATTTCATAAAAAAATAAAGGTCTAACCAAAGTTTCTATCTCTATGACTAATGGTTTTTAATTGTTTTCTGTTACTTTGCGATACTGTTTTTTTTTTTTAAATAAGGTATAGTAAGCTTATTTAATGTGTTAATATACTTTTCGTATTTCAAATCAACTCTATTGGACTTAAAATAGTTTAAAAGGACTGCAATGACTTCAAAATGACTTCAATGGATTTGTGACTTCAAAATGACTTCAATGACTTTAAAAAGACTTCAATGTCGTCACTGAAATCACAGAAGATTGCATTCATTTGAATGGAATCTTTGAATTAACTAAAATGAATTCCCAATCAATGACTTCAAAATGCATGATGACTTCATATTTTGAAGTTGAAGTCTTTAAGTGAATTCATATGATTGAAGTCAATATGAATTAGTTTTTCCTGTGACTTCAATGAATGCATTCCACAATGATTGCATTCTTTTACAACTATGGCAAGAACCGCTATTTTTGGGGCTAAAGAAAAACGATTCCAAAGTTTATTATACTCGTATATAATAATTTATATTAATTAAACCAAGTTTGAATAAAATTGTTTCAGCCGTTTAGGCAGTAGCTCGTTGTACATACAGACAGACAGACCGAACTGGTGTTCTCAATCATCGTAATGTCAAGTTTGATTAAAATCTAGAGTTCGTTTTTTTTTCAAATGTAAAATTTGCCCTATAGTACCTACATCGCAAGTAAAAAATTAAGTACAAAATACTTAAAACATATTGCGCTCTAAAGTGCTGTTTATCTCATAAGTCTGGTCTGACATTGCCTGATATTCAAAGGTTTGTTTTTTTTAATGATATCATTGCCAGAAGGTCTTATTTTATTATGATACGAAAAAAAAATATTAACATTTAGGTATTGAAATAAATATCAAAAATATTTTAAATAAATATAAATTGTTACAACCAAAACTTAATAACTATATAAAAAACGAAGTAAATCAGTGTAGGGACGAATGTTGTTGCCAATGCAATCGCTTTGATTTTTCTCATGCAAAACCTCCTTAGAAAGTTCTTGGTTATGCAATTTAAAGCGTTTTTGGCATTACAACCAGTGCAATGATGTGCGTATTTTAGCCTAAAATTAGACCACAGTAAAATTTGTTTCTACCAAATAGAACCAGGGATCATTCTGGTTTCGGAGTTAAGTCTGAGTTATAACTAAATTGGACGAAATCCCCTGAAAAATGTTTACCCGTCAACAGTAATGTTCAAATTCATGTAAACAATTATGTTTCACCTTTTCTACGTAAAAAGCACAAATAAGTAATGTAAATTAATGAGAAAAAAGAGAGAAAATGAGGGGCATTTTTATTCTATTATGTATATTTTTCGCTTGATAAAACTAATGTTGAATGTAGGTATAGATAGTGATACAACAAAATTTAATGGAAATACAATATATTGTTTTTATGACACCGGAATCGTTAATAAAAAAATTATATTTTCCCACGTTAATTACTTTTTTAACTTTTTTACGCTTTTTACAAAAGCACAATAAAAAATAAATGAGGTAAAAAAACGAATGTAAAAAAAGTAAAAAAAAATCAAGGTAAAAAATGTAAAGTAAAAAAGTCGAACAACAGTGCCCAATGACTTATGCATTACTTTAAACAAATAAATCATTTCATTATGACTTAGGGACCTAACCGAACTACCTCGGTATATTGCAGACGCAGACTGATTATTCTTGTGAATCCCATATGATCCATTAGCCATTCTATCCTTTTATTGAATCAGAGTTACTATTGCCGCAATGATGCAAGTAGTTACTAATTTTTGTTTATATGTATTATGTTAAGAGGGGTTATGCTCGATATCCCGGTTTTTATAATTCCGTTTTTTTAAAATCCCGTTTTTAAAATCCCGCTTTTTATAATCCTGTTTGTTGTTTTTAAATCCCTCTTTTACCGCTTTTTATAACCCCGTCTCTTATAATCCCGTTTTTTAAAATCCCGTTTCTTATTATCCCGCTTTTGCTAACAAAACTAGTTGTTTCGCGCGATTTTTTTTAAATAAAACAACTAGTTTCGGTTGCAAAAGCGGAATAAGAAAATTAAAGTAAAATAAGCAACAAGTGATTTTTTAAATGCATTTTTATTATAACCTTTAACAAAATATCACAATAAACTATGAGCTAATCTTATAATATTTTAAGAAAGGAGAAAAAAAAATAACCTGTAAACCATTAACAATTATCTTAATCATTTGTAGATATGTATATTATTTTAATTGTATACTATGAGCAATACGGAGAAAAAAACCTGTTTTACTTATTTTTTGTCTATTTCTCACTTTTTAGCTTTTAACAGCCAATTATAAAATTTTGGCGTGGGGTCGAGTTTGTGTGTATGTAAAGTTTTTTGTGTAACTTTTATCAAAATACAAAACGAGCTTGGCGGGATTAAACGAGATATGTCGGGATTTGAAAAAGCGGGATTATAATATATCGGGATTTTGATCCAGCGGGATTTAAGGAGAAAACATTTTTAAAAAAACAATATTTTAGTAGACGGGAGTTTTAAACGGAATTATAAAAAGCGGGATTCCGATACGCTCCCTACTAAGAGCTATATTCCCGATTTCCATAATTATTCATTGAATAGTGAAATGTTTTTCTATAATATTTTTGTTTTAATCAGCAGCCCTAAGCACTTTTCTCTATCGTTTATGTTGATTTATATTATAATGTAGATTAGCCATGGAAACCCTTGTGAGGGCTTTAAAGAGAGACTTATTTACCCAAGTAGCATTTTTCCTCTCATAACATTATCCAATAACTTAATAAGATTAATTTAAGGGCGCCAAAAATCTTGATGAATTCTTCGAGGTATTAGGTAAAATACGGAATTAATTTAATAATATATATATGTACATATATTTCTCTGACAATTTGGAGTTGCTTTTTGTAGGTCCGATTTCAATGCTTTTTGCAAAGATTTTAAGCAGTTCTCGTTTAGACAATAAACACGACTAGTAAAAGCAATTGTCTAGTTGTCAGCCTATATCTTACTTTGTCTTAATTTTAAACACACTAAACCACTCTTCTAATTAAAGTAGATTTTTGGGTTACGTACATCAAACTTTTATTTTGAATAGACGACACACCTTATTTTGACAGATAGAGAAATGGAATAGAACATAAAAGAACACAAAAAATGTATTCATGAATTTATAAAAGATCAGGTAAGGTTCTTAAAATTTCATATTATGCGTTAGAGCCACTGTATAAAAATCATTTCAGATGAAGAAACAAATTGTTCAACAAGAGGAATTGGCTGTATTACCAATCGGCTTGCACGTACATTTTTCAATTAAAAATCGAACCGTTTTTTTTATTTTTTAAATCGGTGTCTTGAATAAAATTCAAGGTCCGCAAGTTCTTCCAACGGATTTGCTCGAACTTTATTCAGTTTTAGCTTTCTAAGAGTTTCTAAAAGGCTCAAAATCTTAAAAAATATTTTAATCTTTTTCTCTAGAAAACATTTTTCTTTCATTTTTTGTTATGAAAAATCAAACGTCAACTGGAAAAAGTATAGTCTAAGAAAGATAAAGAAGCGTTTTGATCTGTTTAAGGTTAGTTTAAACCTTAAATATACTTTTATCGCTTAACATTATCATAAAGTCGACGCTCATCTTAAAACTAATTTTTTAGAATCGACTCCCATTTCAACTCATTTAGAGTAAGAATGGGGTAGGTTTAAAATTTTGCGCTATTGGTTTTACTCTGATAAAATGATTGAATGCATAAATATAAAATATCATAAAAATACCATTGAGACATAATCCTATTCAGATGTCCTTGTTTGAGGTATGCATCGATTCCTATTGCAAAATGTAAGCAAAGGCCTTAGCTTTTAAATCAATATTTAGATAATAATATCATTTTCCATTACCTGTGTCTGCGAAGACGGTTTCAGCAGAGTTTTGTTACACACTGTGCAAAAAGCTGATTATTTATTATTTGTTTTCACCAAGAGATATCTGAACTCTTTAAGGGCATTGTTTTAAGGTCGGTCAGACATCTTAATAGCACCCAAGCGTTTTAAACTTTTCTTTTAAAAGAAAATATGCTTGAAACTTATATTTTTATGGAAAATATTAAAATCGCTGTAGCAATGCCTTTTCGATATTATCTTATTTGTGAGATTTAAGATGTCAAAATTATTATTTATTTACATTGTCGACATATTATCTACATTGTCGACATATTGTCTACATTCTAAACGTTGTCGACCGATTGTCTACGTTGAAATGTAGACAGTTAAAGTCGACACGTAAAGGAACAACACTGTGAGAACCTCTCTGTACTCCCGAACATGGTTGTATTCTCCTTATGTGATGACAGATATAGAATAATGAAAAAAAACTTCTTATATGACTCTGATAAAGCTAGGCTAAATATCGTTGTGAGAAAGCGTTTCGTGCAATGTGAGTTGCTATAAGAGAATAAAGAAAATGAGAAGACAAAAGAGAATAAACCTTAACAAAATTATGTCTTTCTCATTAATTTTTTTTTTGAAAGAAGCAATAAACTCGTTTAAAGTTTTTGTGATGGCTAAAAACTGATGGGCTTGATATTAATTTGTGATATTATTTATTTTGTAAGTCTATTATTCATTATTTTATAATGGCGGTACACTATTTTATTTTATTTTTTTTTTCATATATCGGAGCTAAAAATTAATACGGTTGAAATAATACCTACTAATTCTTACATTTTACCTTGAAAAAAAAACAAAGCGCCTTCAAAATAATGCATATTTAAATTATTTAATTTATACCTTTTATCAAGGATAGGATTACCTTGGATACTTTTTAGAATCACTTAATTTTTGAAATTATAGTGGATGATATGCAATCCTAAATGCATAAAAATTAACTTGTGAGTCAAATTAAATCTGAAAAGCAATCCATGTGACACATTAAGGGCCTTAATGCTTCATTTACACAAATGATAAAATGTAATTGTTGGTAGATATTTTTATCTCACAAAACAGAATTACCCAAGTAACATTTTTCATCTCACAAAAGGTTTCAATAGAGAAACGTCGAAAAGTTATGTAATACCCTTTTCGATTGCTAAATATTTCGTATTGAGGTCAGAAAGAATTTTTTACAATTAATGCTATTGTTTTTCTATTTATGTTTGTGATATATGTAATGCACATTATATATTGTTTAAAAAAGTTTTTAAGATAAATAAGTTTTAGAATTAATTTCAACATACCCACATTTTGTATTTTGTGGTAACCCTCAACATACTGGGACAATATTTTCATCGTGATTAAATATGGCTGCCGTTAAGATGAGAGAATCATTTAATATACTTACAATAAGACCATTATAAGATTTTTGTTTTTTCTACTTTTGCTCACTCTCATTTACTAAGTTTATATTCATTATATTATGGGATTATTTAAAAAAAGCGAGCGCGGTAACAAGTTACTTATATAGTGAAGTATTAATCACGGACGTAATAAGGGAAGGGGGCATCAGCTACAAAAATAAAACATGAATTTGTTATTATCATACCACGACCCTTGAAGAATACCAATTTATTTGCCATTAAAAGTGTGGAATATTCAATTATTATTCAAAATATCGAGTCCAATAGAGGTACCAATCTTACATTTTTTTGTCAATTTGATTTACAAAATTATAAAAATGTTTCTTTTTTTTATGACACATTTTAGTCAACGGCGACGGCCGAACTTCTCCTAAATTCCACAGCCCTTTAAAAACAAATGTTGAATGTTTCGCTATTTGATATGTTTTAATTTTTGGTCGCGACACACTTGCATTTTCAAATATTTTGAAAGAAAAAACCTTTAGAACAATAAACACTTTTCGGAAAATTAAAACAGACCATTCACATCCATTTAATAATCTCGACTACGTTCCTGACTTGGCGGTTGACGAGTAACTTTGTGAGTCAACAACTGTAAAACTGCAAATCCTATTAGAATCCTGTAATAAAATGTTGTATACCTTAAATTTTATAAGGTTCGTTATAGAATTTTAAAATAGGTTATACTCCGATAAGTCAGTTGTTATGGATTTGGAGATATATAGGCGTTTAAATTTCATAACAAGATTTTTATAAGACTCTAAGTTCTTGGAATCTTGTTAAAGGAGTCAAATTTGTTTTAAGTATAAGATTTAAATTATTTGAACATTGTAGAGAGCTAATTTTTATTAAGAAAACGTTATGAGAATATTTTAAGTTTCGTTACAAGAAATTAAGTCTAATGCACATATTTTGCAGTTCGCTAGGCAAATTTTGTAATTATGGGATTCGTGATTTTAAATTTTGAATATTTTGGTTTTCGAGGTAACCCCCAGCGCAAGTATAAAACATTTACTTTAAATAACCTTAGTCCTCCCTCAATCCTCATGCTTTTGAAGACTTCATGGAGACCGCATTTATTGAAAATTGATTTTAAAGTCCCTCCTGTTTCTCTTTTAATGATATTGGCAAAATTGAAGTTATAAAAAATCTATATTAATAAAATCAACTCATTTTTTTAATTTTTCCTTAAATGCAAACATTTGTTCTGGGCTTCCGCTTTCACAAGAAAATACTATAAATGAAAATAAACAGAAACCAATGGATAGCCATTTAACAGAAAGACCTAAGGATCATATGTGTAGAACCATTACACACGTTAACGGCTCTCAAAATAAGCTTAACGATTCTGTATAATATCCTTGATGATAAAGCATCAACAAATTCACATATTCACTCCCTTGCTTGGCAACAATAAAAAAAAAACTATAAACTGTTTTCCTAGCCATCGCATAGAATCCAAAAGTTCTCTTATGTTGCAGTTTAACAGTTTTTATTTTTTTATTTTACTTTAGTAGATTTTTCTTAAGAAAATCCTTAAAGTTAAGCCCACTGTGTTACGCCTCCTGGGCTTCGTTTTATGCCATCAATTTCAGCTATGCTTTTTGTTACCAACTTCCGTTCGTCCTCAACAGAACTCATTTTAATTCCACACATATAGCGAAGCCCATATAAAGACAATGCTTTGTCTTGGGCTACATTTATTTGACCTAGCTTGAGGCCAAAACTTTGTCTTTGTAGGTACCTAACATTATCGCATTCAGCCTCCAACCCTTGGTTAGTTATTTATAGTTATAGTTATCTCGAGACCAGGATATTGATGGCAGGTTATGTACACTCGAATTGGAGACAATTTTTCTCGACCGTGTTGTTTTTTTTTTTTTTCAAAAACAATAATGTTGTATCCTTGTGTCAACTTATGTCGCACACACATCTATATTGCACTAGAGTAGGTATAGTATCGAAAATTTGCGGGAGTCGTGTAATTTTCCCATGAGAGCTTTAAACTTCTGGGACCATTAGGGAGAGTTAGTTGCTCAGAACTCCTCTACACTCCTTTATGTTGTATATAAGTATATTGCCACGCCGCCATCACATCGTCCTTGATCCATTTGGCGTTGTCATTGATTTCTTAGATCTTCTTTTGCGTTGTCCTTTGGCTCAAGTTCCATCTCTGGAGGATGTCTTCTGCGTCATTTAATAGATATCTCCTTTTCCAACTTCGACTTGGTAATAGAATTATATTGGTAAGTTGTTTTCGATTGGATATAAAGCGATAATTGTTGCCATGTCTCTAGTGACATGGGGTGGATATAGTAAGAAATCATTTAGTTATTTTCATTATGTTGGTGTAGGGCGGAGCAGAGATGGGTTAAGCAAGGATCAAAAAGACGTGCGTTCAATTACCTCAGGGAATTGACTTACAAAATACTTTGCAGTTAAGTTGACTGTTGCTAATGCCATGGGGGACATCATGTTGATGAAATATAAGATTAAAGCTTTATGAGATGAAAATTCATTCCATTAATACCTTTTAAATGTCTTGGAGCACATTTATTTCATTAAAGAAGTATTAAAATAAACAAGGGAACATTTTTGTTTTTTTTTTTTTATTTTTCATAAGAAGCAAATGGTACCTTTATACAAGTTCATGTCCATTTACTCAAGTCCATAGCTGTTAGTTATGGTCTCTATATCTATAGGGTAAATATTTGTTCCGTGTGAAATTTTTATCTTGAAAAATTCCAATAAAGCGGATGTACCTGTACATATACAGGGTGTCACTTAATTCGTCAAGAGAATTTTTGAGGGGTGATTCTGGGATATATTCTATATTCTCCAATTTCGATATCTCTTATCTTACTTAAGAAAAGCATTAGTTTGGTGTACCCTGACCTATATTCAATTGATAGAAACTTTGTTTAGTCCTTTTTTTAAGAATAAATACCAGCCCTTGTAATTGTGTTTAAATAAATTTGATATCTCATCTCAATCTGAAAATATTCAGTTTTTAGCATTTTCAATTTTTCCTGCCCGTGCAAATTTTTTGAATTTGGGTTAAATTTTCTCTAGAAAATGCGTAATAAACATAACGGTTTACCATTTTTCTTGGATGAATGTAATAATAATAAAAATTAAAATCCACAAAAGTTTGCGAAAAAATACATAGATTTTATAATACTTGGGAAAACCTGGAAGAGATAACATTTAAAAAAACGTTTTTTGTTTTTAGTTTAAAGGATGATGATTAAAAAATGATTTTGTGTGGTTTTAGATAATTTTAATTTTATTTGTGTATTTAAACAGTTATAACAGGTGGTCAAAGTATCCTCCTTGGTCATGCATGCTAGATCATGGTTTTGGATTGTGATGATGCTTCGAGGATACGCCGTTCTAATTCGTTTAAACAATTTATTTTGGATAAATAAATAAGTTCTTTTATTCTTCCCCATACAAAATAATCCAAAACTTTAAGGTCAGGAGATTTTGCAGGCCAGTGAACCAATCAATTTCTTCCTATCCCTCGATTAGTGTACTTTTATTACTTTTTTTTATAATTTTATCTCTTCCAGGTTTTCCCAAGTATCATAAAATCTATGGGTTTTTTCGCAAACTCATTAAGTTAAAATAGTAAACCGTTATATTCATTACGAATTTTTTAGAGAAAATTATTTTTTCTTAGAATATATTCCAGAATCACCCCTTAAAATACTCTTGACGAATTAAGGGACATCCTGTATATCGAGCTAGGCTAGGGACAAACAAGTGGTTATAATATTTCTGACTTATGACAAAAATTCACTTAATCATAGGATTTGACGTCTTTGAAGTAATTTCTTCAAACTTGGCACTTAACCATATAGGATGCTTTTTTAAAATATTTTTTAGCCCCAAAATCATCGTTAGCCGTGGGGGTGGCCGTGGCGCGATAGTTGCGTACTCGCCTGTTAACCTCGTAGTCGCAGGTTCGATTCCTGCCGTTGTCTATGTCTTCTTATATTCCATTAAAAACCAATTCTAAAAATTGTCATAAAAATGAGTTCTGGTTTACTCATTACATGCTGTTCAAGCATAACACTAACAACATGTGATTGAGTAAACTACTCATAAATATGACAAAGAAATAAAATAAAATAATGCGAATTATAAGAGACATAAATAAATAAATAAGACACGGTACTTTTCTTCGCATTAGTTCAGCCGCCATCCCGGGGGATAAAATCTGAGACAACAACCACCGTCTCAATACAACGCGCCACACATCTTTCCTATCCTTCTTTCTCTTCTTTCACCGGATGCCCACGCTGTGTTAAAAACATATGAAGGGTATTCATAATCCTTTGAGCGCCTGCAAAATTATAAAAAAAAAGCTGCCATACAATTATTTGTGCAAAGAATATAGTAAATCCAAACTATCTCGAAAACGGCTTTAACGATTTTGATAAAAAAAAAAAGTGCACAATTGTAGGTGTGGTTTACATACTGGTTTTGTTAGATCGCTTTTATAAAATGTTATTAACGGTCCCTATGCGCCTATGTCATATAGAAACATTTTAATTATATTCGACTTTTTCATAAACGGCTACACGGATTTTGATCAAAATTTGTTCTTCAAATTCTATATAATACTGCTTATCCAAATTTTTAAAAACATTTTTTAGTATTATTTAAAAGAAATCAATTTTTAAAAAATGAATGTCTGGATTTCGTTTGAAAGACCGAATGATATTTGATTCTCTTTTTAAAATAATATAGGGGCAATACCTGTCGGAGTAAAACTAGGTAACTTCAGCATTGAAACAATTCAAATGTTTAAAAGTACCTTTAAACCAAAAGTTCGAAAACCGTAGCACATACACGTGTTTACAGCAGTAATCAGTAACATTAGCTAACTTATTGCAAACTTAAGTAATATTTGCAAAGTTAGCTCCAGCCGCTGATGAATACTTCAGTCACAAAAATTCATTTTATCACAGTTAGTTATAATGCTGCATCGTTGAAATCCGGCTCGAAGGACCAATTTATATCTTATCAGCAATACAGCCGTCGACTATTTCACAATATAAGAAAACAAATCCAATCTTCTGTATTACGATTTAATTACCGCCGACCAATTCATTATCACTCGCAATTTTCTACTCAGTCATGCAGCAATCTAACAGCAATTAATCATTAAGGCTAGAATTTGAAATAGACTTGCCATTTCGACCTGGCCTCTCAGATCAAATTTAACAAAAGTATCTAATTCATCACAGCTAGTGTGACTCAATTATACACATTTTAGTTACAGTGGGCTCATGGAGATAAACCTTTTTATGTCAATAAATTCGAAAAATAGCACACATCGTCAAAATACCACAGCAGAACACAATATTTAGTCACAGAGAGTCAAAGTTCCAATTTGAATTAATTACAGAAATAATGTATTCGAATTGGTTTTGGGGAGAAAGAAATTCCACTTTAAATTTATTTTACATTTTATTTTCAACACGCACTGTTGTATAATTTTTCTTAATTTAACATATTTTAATACTTTTGTTCAAACATGTAATATAAATTAATTTATTTCTGTTTTTCTGTATTTCATATTTCTATATTTTTCAAAATATTACCGTCTTGTAAATCTTGTCACTAAATTATAAGATTTTATTATCTTAATGTGTAACCAATCTTTAATAAAAAATAAATAAAATAAATAAAAAAAATTTAAACTGCTAATTATTTTAGACTTAGAAGCTGATAATATTTATTTTTTATATAAACAGGGTTTAGGTGAAATTGGAGCTTAGCACATGGTACGTAAAATTTATCGCAACAATAAATAATAATAATTAAGTGTTTGCAGTGGACAATTATTCTTAATAGCTTAAATCAAGTGTACCCAATATTTTTATAAATTAAGAAACACTTAGATTGATTTTTCTGATAGTTAGCCATTTTGTCAATAATTTGTATAATATTAATTAATATATCAAAACAAAATAAACCACAAAGAGGTGTTCCTCGTGAAAAATATTTGTGGAAAGAGCCACCTCAATGAAGAGCATTATAAATGTTTATTTGAACAAAATATTTCTTAGCACTCGTAAGCCTACAAGACTCTTACAAGATAGTTCTGAAGATGTGTTCTTTCTATGCGGAAAAAGCCATTACCAGATTTAATCTTCTGAACATTTTCAGAGTGCTTACAAAATTGTTTACCAGTCTCTACGACAAGGTAAACCTTCTTCATCTCTGAAGTATGGACCAATATTTTACAACCTTTCTTGCTTTCTATGGTCTGGCAAATACTGATTATCCATACGCTTAAGAAATATTATTTTTCAGAACGAAAGCTATTTAATGCCCGCGGTCAAAAAATTACAACCAATTCTTACATCGTTTGGGAAAAATAAAGGTAATTGTACTTGATATTTCAAAAGCATTTGAAAAAGTTCAGTAGGAAGAAATTTTTCGTTCAGGGAACTTTTAACATTTCCAACACTATCTGTGTGGATCTTTTCTTTTCATCGATTGGCGAAAGGAAATTGTAGAACTCTTCCATTCAGTAAGTGCCGTTATCTTCAGTCATGCTTCAAAAAGTCCATTCTTCGAAAAAGTGTGTTCGTTTATCGTCTAAGGATATAGTTTTTAAAATGTGGTCAAGCTTAGTTTAAGTGTTCCGATGGGGAGAGTACGATAACTTTGGCGCCAAGATATAATAACGGTTTTTGGTAGAGGGGCTTAATACAAGCATTTTTTACTATGGGAGGGGGGTCTATCTCCCCTCGTTTAGGTGGGAGGGGCAATTTTATAAAAATTTACTTAAAATTTAAAAAAAATATTAAAAAAGAACGGCAACACTTACCGTTATAAATTATACCTTTTTCAAAAGTCAGAACTCTACAATTTATAATAAATTTTAAGTAAAGTTGTTTCAGTCAATAGTTTTTGAAATAATTGACTTCAAAGTCAAAATTTATGAAAAAAAAGTTACAAAAATCAATTTGAATATTATTTTTCTCATGATTATGGATATCGATAAAAAAATAATTGATGTAGTTAACTGCTCCAATTATTTTTTTATTAAACACAGAAAACTACTTCTTTTTATGTCTTCTAGTTTTTAAGATATGTAATTGAAAAATAGTAAAACTATACTTGTTCTTTAAACCCAAAAGATTCTTTAATTTTAAAGAAACTTTGCATATAATAAAATTTTCACCCTCCCCAAAGCCTATAGTGAGCCCCAGCAGGGGGGTTGCAGGGGGGCAGCATGCCCCCCCTTAGGCATCTAACTGTTTGCATCGTAAATTTCATATATACCTTTGTGATTTTATTACAGTTAATGCGGTTATTTACCAACCGAACTTTGCACTTTTTGAATTTTCCACGGTCATTAAAATATCACAACACAGAGGTGGAGTAGACGTTTTGGAGGGAATTAACCCGATTTCTTCTAAAAACGGGATACTTTTTTCGTTTGTTGACACCAAATCCCCAAACGAACAAAAAATCGAAAAATTATTTAATTTTGGGTGAAGAAGGTGATGCTTAGCCGCCATTCTTAAAAAGGAAACACTACTCTTTCAAACGTAAAATGAAGAATGGCTTTGGTAAACAATAACCTGCACCAAACCTGTATAAAAATAACGGTACAAACATCGAATGCTTGGTCTTGTTTTTTATGATCTAACTATATACATACTTTTTACTGTGGCTGCATTATGTGTGTACATAGTTATATGCATATCTATGTATGACACAAACATATGTGCATATTAAGAAACTATGAGAATTTGCTGCCGTTGTGTTGTCGTAAAGGTAATGCAAATTTTTTATAATGCAATAAATTTTCATGCTCAAATATATTAAATGTTTAAGTTTTGGCCAAGTACCTAACCGGATATTTAGAAAAAAGAGATTGAAATGGACATGACATATGTACATACGTTTATGTATATAATATCAATTATTTTTTTTAATCCAGAATCTTTACATGCAAAAGAAACTTTACATGCACCCATCTGATACAAAATTATTTTTGTTTGTTTTTCAATTTTCTCGAAAACTAGAAAACATAGAAACGAATAGTTTTCAGTGTTTGATTAAAAAATAATTGGAACAGTTAACTACATCAATTACTTCTTTATTGGTATTTATAATCATGAGAAAAATAATACTCAAAGTGATTTTTTTAACTTTTTTTTCATAAATTTTGAGTTTGAAGTCAATTATTTCAAAAACTATTGACTGAAACAACTTTACTTAAAATTTATTATAAATTATAGAGTTCTGACTTTTGAAAAAGGTATAATTTATAACGGTAAGTGTTGCCGTTCTTTTTTAATATTTTTTTAAAGATTTTAAGTAAATTTTTATAAAATTGCCCCTCCCGCCTAAACGAGGGGAGATAGACCCCCCCTCGCATAGTAAAAAATGCTTGTATTAAGCCTCTCTACCAAAAACCGTTATTATATCTTGGCGCCAAAGTTATCGTACTCTCCCCGTTCCGATACATCAACTTGAAAGACCATTCTTCTAACAGCAGCATGTTGTTAGGCGTGCATTTGCGGGATAAAATTGCCTAAGTTTTATTGGTCACTCGTGGTAGATTTCCCGCAAAGTTTACAAAAAATAATAAATTTAAATTAAATCCATATATTCGTATTGCTCTACATCTATATTGATATTCAGTTATGTCATCTCTAACAAGACGAAAACTTGCGGTCTAAAATTAAAACCCTGTAATACAAGTCAAAATAATATATAAATATATATATATGTGTGTATGTATGTATATATAAATGTATGCGGGCCTATATTATATTTAGTATTCAGTGACATACGCAAAAATTAGTAAAAAGGCAATAATAATAAGGTAGAAATAAATGGATAATACACACAATTAAATGTTTTTATATTCTTTAGTCGATATAGTTTGAGGGAAAACAAAGATGCAATTTGAATTCATGGATAAATAAAAATATCTAAAAAAAAATAAAAAATCTATGGAGCGGTTTATTAAAAAATATTTTTTTTAATATTTTGTATGTATAAAATTTTGAAAACATTTTTAGAAAAAAGCGGTTGAAACGCCATTTTGAAGATATTATTAACATACATATAAAATTTAAATTTCAAAAAAATGCAGTGACTATTTTTTTTAAACCTATTTCTCAAGAAAAATGTTGTGTATTTTAAAAAAATAAAAAAGTTTGTTTTTGAAAACTTGATTATGCAATTTTATTAACAATTAATGGGAGCATTTGTATAACAAAAAATAATTTTAATCGGCCCATCCAATAAAGAGAAAGTCGAAAATGTGTAAAGTTGTTCTATGGGAAGTACCGTTAATAAGTGCGCAAAATAAAATATTTGTATACTTAAAAGTGGACTGTACAAATTATGAACACACACATTTTTTCATAAAAATTCTTGGTGCCGAGAAATGTATATTTTTCTTAGCGGTTTTTTTAAATTTCTTATGGGAGGTACCGTTGGTTTTTATTTTAAGAATACAGTTTTTTAACTATTCATGATAATGTCGAAAAAACTCCCAAGTACGAAGTTTCAAAAAAATCTACTAAATGGTTTTCGAAATTTTGAGTTTTAAAAAAAACAAGTTTTTTTTTTAATTTCAAAAAACCTTTTTTTTTTTGAAAAATGTTTGCTTACAGTAGTGTTGAGACTTTATAAATTAAAAAAAATCAAACCAACCGTTTTTCAGAAAATCGAAAACAAAAAAATGGTACTACTAGTGGTACCAAAACTAACAATTTGTTTCCAAAAAAAATACCAAAATGTACCCATTCCCTTCATTAATGAACTGATTTTTTAAAAATAAAAATCATTGGAGCCGTTTTTGAAAATATTTAAGATATTTGTTTTTAGCTAAAAAAAAGGTAAGGGAGCTACTGTTATTTGTCATCATAAAAAAAATGAAAATCAAAACGTGTGGGCATTTTACCGAAAAACTAATATGTACCGAGTTTGATGAAAATCTATCCAACCGTTTAGGCCCTAGATTCGAGGACAGACAGACTGGCAGTCGGAATTGCAGGACCCACAATTTTGGTGTTCTCTATGATCGTAATGTCTTGGGGCAAAACACATCTCAAGGTCGGAGTGCATCAATACCCCAAATCATTCATTCATGATCGTAATGTCATATTTGATTGTTAGAACAAATATTTTGTTTTACGAATGCATAACTTGCATTATAGTACATTTAATCGCAAGTCAAAAATTGGAATACTCCATTTCTGCACTATTAGCTTTATGTTCAAATCCAGCATGATCATATCGTGCTCCATAAAAGCAAATGAAATCAGACGATTCTTAAATTTTCATTCGATTAAATAAAAAATCTCACTAACTGCCGTGGCCCGATAGTTGTGTGGTCGCCTGTTAACCTCATGCTTGCAGGTTCGATTCCTGCCGTTGTCTATGTCTTTTTATATTTCATTAAAAACCAATTCTAATAATTGTCATAAAATAAGTTGCTGCGTTGCTCATTACATGCTGTTTAGGGATAACACTAATAACATGTGAATGAGTAAACTAGCATACCCATAAAATATGACAACCAAATAATTAAAATAATGGGAATTATAAGGGACATAAATAAATAAGACACGGTAATTCTCTCCGCATTAGTTCAGCCGCCATCCCTGGATACAAATCTGAAACATCAACCAGCTCTAGTCTCAGAACATCACGCCACACATCTTTCCTATCCTTCTTTCTCTTCTTCCACCGGATGCCCGCGCTGTGTTAAGAAAAACATACAAAGGGTATTCATAATCCCTTAAACGCGTGCAAAGTTATACAAAAAAAAAAAAAACTATCTGCATCTCGAGTTATAAACCAACATGTAACAAACTGTATTCGAGAACTGAGTGATTAGTATTACTAATTCACTCGAATGCAGAATGCTACAGAAGCAGATACACATGAAAAGTCTTCAATAACAATTCGAACATATACGTACACGTCCGTTACACTGCAGACTAGACAAGACATAGCCACTCACACTCAGACATCACAATACCTCTTGGCCCTTGCTCTTGCATTCGAACTGCACTTACGTTCAAATAGTAGTAAAATAGTGAAGTAGAAATTGAGAATAACCATGTACGAGAGATGAGACGTCATTCGAATGATTTATATTCATCAGTTTTCAGATGAAGTACCGATAAGTCTCTAGATAATATAAGAATCGATATTAATCGATAATTTCATTCGAATGAATCTTCATAGTGCTTCTTGTCTTACAATGTTTTATCGATTATACTGTCTACAGTGTTACGATGAAATATAGCCCATTGCATATCCCCATTAAATTATTCCCCTGTAACACTCTTCTAGCCATGAATATACTTATTCGTTTACTTTGAGCTATTCACTGTTCAATAGAGGTTCCTTCTTTAATCGCACAACACTCGGGAAAAACGCTTAATCTTTAAGTTTTCATACTATCAAATTCCAGAAAGAAAGAAGTATTGTCTTAAGAGTACAATATGTTGGTAAGTGAATTAGCTTGCACCTAAAGCCAAGCTTTAAATGGTGTCCTTCGATTTATCCCGATATAAATATTTACATATGTATGTATATGTATTTCTTTAAATCTGAATTACGTCAACTACACATGTACTTCGGATGTATCTACATACATATATGACTGGTTTCAAAAAAGTAGGTACACACATTCTCTGTTTATATTTTGCTATGGAAGGACATGATGTATGTGTATGTGGTATTTTTGGTGATTTCGTATATTTGAATGCTGATGATGCAATAAAGCCATAGAACAATGTGCAATGTAGCTCCAGAGGATTCCATGGAACCAACTGAATTGAATGACGCATTTGTTTCCCGTTAAAGTTTTCTCGGACATTCAACGTCATCATCACATACCACTTGTGAATTTCCCACTTCCCAGTCCACCCATAACCCACGCGGCAGGTTGGGTTTGAGGAGGCGATTCCAGAGTACCGGCTTCAATCACATTTGTGTATCCGACGAGATTCTTGTTAACGATGAGAAATAACCAGTTTTTGGTTTTTGCATTGAGGCCGAATTGGTCGAAATTTCTGTATCGTTCTCTATCTCGCTCACTCTCGGTCGCTTTTTATGTGTTGGCAAAATGGTAAGAGGTGTGGAATTAATATTTGTGTCCAATATGATAGATGAACCACAGTATGTGACATTCGAAAATACAGCATCATCACAAAAATGACCATTGGAGTGCACACAACGAAATTATCCTGCCCCCTTAAGAAGAACTTCAAATGTTTGGCAGATGTGTGGGCCATAGAAGGACCTTTAGGCGAGTCTCTTAAGCTGAAATAGACGATCTGGGATTATAATTTGGTATATCATTTCCATCACGTTTTGAACTGATTGCACTTTAGTGTGTTAAAGGGTTTCATATATTTAGATGAGGTGAAATTGAAACGGTTGAGTATCGTTGATGGCTTAACATGCAAGGTATGGGCACGATTTTTGCATTTTTACAGTTTTGGGTGAATTTGTAGGTAGAATTGCATTATTGATTTTAATGCATTTTTCTTCAAGATGAAAAAAATTGATGAAGCCGAATGAAAGACAGATAAAAAGTGTTTTTTTTTCACGCACTCCACCCAGATGGTAAAGTAGAAAATCAGTCCTATGATAATGAAATCTGCCGCATATATGGGCGATTGGTGGAAAAATTGAAAATAGTCGTCCCACCATTGTATATACATTTTAAGGCATATTCATTCTTATCCCTTTTGGTTTTCACTTAAAAAGGTATAATTTTTTCTCTTGCTTTAACTTTAGAAAATGTTGAAGCATATGCATTCTACTCCCTCTTGGTTTTCAATTAGGCTATACACATTTTGCAAATGAACCCAAGATAGTATTTCTTATAGTATCTACCAGGTGGCTCCCCGGATGTTCCTCTTCATAATAGTACAATAGAAATGAATATACAATGGTCCCACCAATGTTCTCTGGGGAATATTGTATCAGTGGAAATCACTTCTCCAGTTCCAGTTTAATCGATCAACTTATTGAACTCCTTGTTATAACAGACGGCACCAAGTAGCCCTGGTGTTGGAAATCAAATTTATCAAATTTTTGTATTTTTGCATCCATGAATTCCATTCAATCGCAATGATTGTGTTGCTGCCTTGTTCTATTTCACTATCGTTCCGCATGTGTTTACACTTTCTTTTTGTTTATTTGCTTCTGAATTTCTGTACACTCAATTGTTTGCTCATCGATTAACGTAGGAACATCAAGTATTAATAGTTCTTAATACAAATTTCGGTGATTGTTTTTTTTTTGGTCATTTCTGTCTGACTATGTATTTAAATAAAAACACGTACATAAATTCTACTCCGGCGTCTCGCTGAAGTTTCTCAGTAAGTATTAATGGTTTAAGCCTTAATCAGTTTTAGGGGTGTATTGACCATTCAATTATGTATCGCATCAGTTTCCGTATTCGAACAACTAAATAACAGATATAGGAAAAATTGATAAAATTTTCAATTTTTGCAAAGCCAACAAAAAGTGGCTGAGCAATTTTTAGCATGTATTGCGCTAATGGTAAAGTAAACATTCCTTCTTTTAACTATCTATGTTAAATGACTCAATGAAAATAATCCACAATCTAGGAATTTCCTGGATAATTTGAGATCATATAATACACTTTTTCAAATTACATATTTCGATGGAAAAGAATCTTAGGAAAATTGTTTTTTTGTTCATGGTCAATTTATGTCGCCCTTTCAAGAGTGGGCTAAAAAAACAATTAGTATTCACTTGGTCCTGAAAATAATAAAACTTAATTTAATATAATGGGTTATCAATTTTGCGGTTTCAAAAGTAAAAGTAAATAAAACACATTTAAAATATTTTTTTTTCATGATATTTCTTTTTTATTATAAAGTTTGAACGTTGACATTAAGTGTGAAACACTACATCATTTTAATGACCACCAGGCGAATTGTTGCAAGCATCGATTCTTTTGAGGCAATTTTCGACCACTTTTTGACACATATTGGGCGGTATCTCAGCCATAACTTCACGAATGTTGGTTTTCAACTGCTCAAGAGTTAAAGGTTTATCTGCATAAACACGGTGTTTCGCGTAGCCCCACAAAAAAAAGTCCAGCGGTGTCAAATCGCATGATCTTGGTGGCCAGTTGATATCGCCACGACGAGAAATTACGCGGCCAGGAAATGTCTCTTGCAATAAAGCCATATTCGCTCGAGTTCTGTGGCATGTGGCACCGTCTTGTTGAAACCACATATTCTCCAAGTCGTATTCTTCAATAGCAGGTTATAATATGACCATAACGCTCCGAATTGACGGTGACAGTCGTTCCATTGTCGTTTTCGAAGAAGTAAGGTCCAATCACACCTCTGGACCAAATAGCGCCCCAAACAGTGACTTTTTGTGGATGCAATGGCCTCTCTTCAATTACTTGAGGATTCTCAGAACCGCAAATACGACAATGTTGTTTAATAACATACCCACCGAGTGAGAAATGTGCTTCGTTGCTGAAAAAAATTTTGTTCGAAAAATCGCCGTCCACCGCCTGTTGTTCAAGCACCCATTCGACGTATCTACGACGTTGTGAATGGTCAGCTGGCTTCAGTTGTTGTGTGAGCTGGACTTTATATGGATGTAGGTGTAGATCCAAATGCAAAATACGCCATAATGTGCCGTAAGACAGTCCGAATTCCAGAGAACGACGAGGAATCGACACATTCGGGTCTTCGGCAACACTTTCACTTACAGCAGCGATATTTTTAGTGGTACGAGCGAAACGATGATGCACAGGCCTTACAATATCTGTAACCAATCCAGTCTCTTCAAATTTCTTCACAATTTTGCCAATTGCTTGGACGATTATGTAAACCATAATCTCCTCTTAAAGCACGATATGTGGCTGCGGAAGAATCACCATTTTTGTAGTAGGTTTTAACAATTTGTATGCGTTGTGCGATAGTTAAGCGATCCATTTCCTTAAATGTCAGACTTTCAACTAAAAAAAAATTGGTTTAACAACTTAGATGTCGAATTCTAGCCCTATACTTTTGAAACCACAAAATGGATACCTTTACATATAATATAATATATATATTTTATACCTATCTTGACCCTTTGAAATAAAAAATTGTTAAAATTAACATTACACTGTGCATGTTCGAACGTCTATTTTTACTTGCGGTTTAGGTGCTATTGATTTTGCATTTAAAAAAAAATCGAAATCAAGATTTTAATCAAACTTGACATTACGATGATAGAGAACACCAACAAAGTGTTATATATATTATATATTATTAAATATTTAAAATTGCCCCACCAATTTAAAAAATTTAAGAAATTTTGTATACCTATACAAAATTAATTAAAAAAACGACTAAATATATATTTAAGCGTTTCTATTAAGAACGTGCAATCCAGTCGTACATGTTATTTCGGTTTCAGTGGGGGAACAAAAGCTTTCTTTAGTTGGCTACGGATAGCATATGTAAGTATGTAAATACATTTTTGCTTAGGTAATAATATAGTAGAAATTGCAGTCAGTCTCTTGAGCATTATAAGCTTTTACTCATATTAAAATATATTAATATATTAAAAGCTTGCGAAGCAACGTGATCGCGGTATGGCTAGTCTTTTATATTTTACACGCACTCAATAGGCTATGGAACTTTACCCTTAAAATGCTTAAATAGAGTGCAATCGATTAGGAAAATAGAATTGGATTCAAAAGGAGAAACCGATGTACATTAGTTTTGAATATTTGAATATCACAATATAAAGGGAAAATAGGTCCGGGTATAGCGTTCCACATTCGTGAAGTGCGGCTATATAAGAAATTTATATTCCTAACAATACGTCCGAAGTTCGGTTCAAGGGTGAACTGGTAAAAGTTCCTATAAATGCCGGTATGACGATTGAATTAATTTAGGTGAGAAATACATCTGATTATTTCAATAGATAACATTGTCTAACAAAATAGTGACAAAGCAATCAAATCATGTATGAAACAGTGCGGCCGGCACGGAGGTATTCAAGAGATGCAATTTTTTACTGTACTGATCTATTAACTATCATCTTTTAAGACATTTGTTGAATTCTATCCTAGAGACTTAAATGAGTTATGGGAGCACCTGTGCTCAAGACTTGGCCGAACATAGGCTTTATTGAATATGAATACAGCTAGATGATAAGGAGAACAAAATTTCCTTCCCCCCAGGCAGTGGAAGGCACTGAGTTTTTGAACCATTTAATTCACACGGTTTTTTAATTCCCACGTGACAATGCTGGCGAGATCAGAAATTAATGAGCGTATCATACGCTATCATTATAGTTCCACATCCGAAGGACATGGCCGCGTGTATTTAAAAACGAATACAAAATAGGGCTGGCAACGAAACCGAGATAAGTCTCATTATCTGTAGTTTGGTCTCGGTTTTCGCTAGAAGAAATATTTTTTTATTTAATTATTTTGTAGTGCTCATATTCAATTCTTAAAAAGGGTTTTCCAATAAGAGGTGTTATTTTGATATTCAAAGAAAAATATCATTTTTGGAGATAAATGATCGGATGTTTATTTCATTATAAAGAGGAAGGTATGCCGTTAATAATGGAACACAACATCAGCCAAATGGCCGCCAAGACCACGCTTACAGGACCATATCCTTTTCATGAAATTTTCCATAACCAAATCGCAAAGTGGCTGCCCTATGTCCTCGATAGCCTCACGAATTTCATCTTTGAGGTCTTGAATCGACGCTGGGCTGTTGGCGTAGACCTTATCTTTCACGTGGCCCCAAAGGAAGAAGTCGCAAGGTGTTAAATCACAAGATCTCGGTGGCCAATTGTGATCACCTCTTCGAGAGATAACACGGTCCGGAAACTTTTCCCGTAAAAGATCGATGGTTTCATTGCTTGTGTGGCACGTAGCGCCGTCTTGTTGAAAGTAAACGTTGTCCAGATCAATATCATCCAATCAGGCCATAAAAAATCATTAATCATCTCTCGATAGCGCAATCCATTGACCGTAACTGTTGCTCCAGCCTCATTTTCGAAAAAGTAAGGTCCAATGACCCCGCGGGACCATAAACCGCACCAAACAGTCACGCGTTGAGGATGGAGAGGCTTTTCAACAATAACTCTTGGGTTTTCCGAGCCCCAGATGCGACAGTTTTGCTTGTTGACGTAGCCTCCGAGGTGGAAATGGGCCTCATCAGTCAAGATGATTTTTCGATGAAATTCCGGTTCATTTTCATGCATTTCAAGGACCCAATCAGCAAAGACACGACGTTGTTGATGATCAGCCGGCTTGAGTTCTTGTGTTAACTGAACTTTATAAGCCTTAAGACCCAAGTCTTTATGCAAAATACGGTGTAATGACGTTTGTGGAATGCCTAATTCCAAAGAACGACGAGGAATGGACAAACCTGGGTTTTCTTCAACACTTTGGGCTACAACAGCAATATTCTCAGTTGTTCTTGAGCGACGTGCACGGGTTTTATTCTTCACATCACTAACTTATCCCAACAGCTCGAATTTGTCCACTAATTTCTGTATTGCGGTCCGACAAGGTGCTTCACGACGACCCAAAAATGTTTTAGTTTTACGAACCGTCTCTGCCAAATTATCACCATTTTTATAGTGAATTTTAATAATTTCAATGCGTTGTTTAAGCCTGTATCATTCCATTTTTATTAATAGCGTAGTTTCTACTTGTCAAATGTCAAAAAATGACAGCTTCAAAAGTGACAGCTACCGAAATAGCGGGCTATTCAAAATAACACCTCTTATTGGAAAACCCGTTAATATTCACCAGTTTTCTTTTGTAAGATATTCTGCGTTAAAATATCAAATCACATTATAGGTAAACAAAGTTATACTCAGATAATCGTACTACGAAAACTCAGAGTAGAATACGTATGATTTCTTTGAAAAATAAATCGCTCATTTTTAAGACTTTACCCCCCCCCCCCCCCCTCCGCGAAAAGTCGACTTTAATAATCTTAAGTGACATTTGGAAAAAAAATATTATCCAAACTTCAAAATAAAGTATGCTGCTTACCTGTCAATCCATAAACTGTCAAAATCCATTGAAGGATGGCTCCAATTTAAATGGATTTAAAAACCTGTACAAAATTCGAATTGTATCTTTTAAATACTGCTCTTCAAAGGTATCTGATATCATTTCTTTGCAGCCTATATTTTGTACGTTATCACACACACCAAAAAAACACGAACGAAACCAAGACTAAGGATAACACCAAGACCGAGACGAGACTGAAATTTTTCGATTTTGACGAGACCGAGACTAGACTAAGAATACCTCCCCTGGTCTCTTCTCGTGGACAGCAGCCAGCCCCAATACAAAAAGCTGAGTTTATTGTCGTCAGCAAAACAATGTATTCGATTAAACGTTTCGGATAAGAGATCATTGATGAATATACGAAAGAGAGTCGGAGACGGAATGGAGACCTGGGACACACCATCAACCATCTTTTATTATAGATAGATAGATAGAAAGATATTTTTTATTATTTCATTTCATCTTAAAAATTAATTAACATAATAAAGATATAAAATAAAAGCTATATAAATAATATAAATAGTTTAATGCCATTTCAAATGGATTTTTACATATTATACAAAATTATTATAATAAACCCTCAAGATGTTTACGGCAAATTTTTCGAACTACAGCCTTTTGTAGAGTAAGCAATGGTTAAACTTAGAATGGAAGATACCGAGCAAACATTACTAAGATAGTAAAAATTCCTTAAAGACCAGATAAAATATTTTCTAAGTGACTCCGTATGGCAGGAGAAGTTGACCCTCGAGTCAATAAGAAGCCCCAAATATTTGAACAATTCACTTTTTTTATCTTAAAACAATCATTGCAACAACTTACGCTGTCATTAAAGACAAATATGATTGGTTAGCCGAACGAGATGTACACTTATTTGTTTTAAATTTTTGACATTCAGGAGCATAGTAAAGAACCTCAGATTCAAAGGCATTAAACAGAGAAAAATTGAAAAACCTGTGTTCAGCAAACCATACTCTTAATAAATCAAGATCACAATTAATGTCAGCAAAAAGGTCCAAAGCACTTTCAGACCCAAACGAATAACCTATGTCGTCAGCAATTCCAGTAAGTGAGCTTTTAAATTTCATGCTAAATAATGAATTTATGTATATTAAAAACAAAACGGGACCTAATACCGACCCTTGGGGTACTCCTATATTAAAGAAAATCATACCACTCTTACAATTATCAATATTTACTCTTTGAGATCTATTAAGAAGATATGATCTAAACCAGTCTAACATAAAGCCCCGAGAACCAGCGTTTTCAAGCTTTCTTAACAAAATCTTGTGGTTGATCGGGTCAAAAGCTTTTGTTATATCTATAAATAAACCACAAGTAAATGTTTTAATTTTAATGCATTTAAGATGAAATATAGAATAACATACTGAGCAAGTAATATTTTCACTGATGTTTCTATCAGTTTTAAATGAACACTTTGAAAAATTCATTTTGAAAAAAGTTGTAATTACAAATGTGTTACAATCTAATGCGCACCCCACGACACTATAATGTAAGCTTACATAAATTTGATGCTTGAAAACATTGGTTGATAAATCCCAGTTTTAAATTGAAACAAACTTATAACTGTCAGTGTCATGTTATGTCAAGAGCCCAAAATATAAAATAGTAATGGAGCTACACCGATTTTAAGTATGATTTTCCCCTCGCATGTCCTTGAGAGTTTTTTTGAATTAATAACCCTAAAATAATCATTCTACGCAAAATTACAAAATATTATTATTAGCATTACAAATATGGTTTTTATTCTCATACAATAAATTATGCATACAAATAAATTAACTAAATTTTGCTACTTTTGAATTCAAACCAAATTTTTTTTAATAAAATTTATTCCCGTTTAATGAAAACGAATTCCTCATTCAATTAACCAATTTCACAAATGAATCAGTCCACTGGGCAGCACACACCATTTCTAGCTGTATCATGATTCGAATTTCAAATTCAAAATACATACCGCTATACCTAACCTAATTAAAAAGATTACTATGCATCGGATCTGGATT
This sequence comes from Philhelius pedissequus, assembly GCA_910595825.1. NCBI lineage: Eukaryota > Metazoa > Arthropoda > Insecta > Diptera > Syrphidae > Philhelius > Philhelius pedissequus. Next base: position 76,370,945 of record OU343162.1, read on the forward strand.
CATTTGAAATGCGTTGGGGTTCATAGATATTATTTTAACAAAGCTATACTATATTTTGATATTTATGTATAAAGCTATGCAAGCCTAACAGAATCCGTACAGCAAAGAATCGATATCAACGCTTTGGTGACATTTTAGAAAAGTAGCCAGTTCGATGGAATTTCGATTACGATTTCAGAAAAAAAAATTTATTTCATTTTCATAAATTTCATATGAAAATATGTATGTACCTTCTATCGGCCATAGAATCAAATTAGTATAAATTGACAATTTGATATGAATTCAATGGAGGATTCATGCAGAACACACAAAAAAATAAAACTAAGTTTGAAGGGAAATAGATTGTCAGTCGTACATGCTTTGGAAATTTAAATTGACAGACTTTTAAAGGTGAAAAGCGCATTTAAGTATTTCTAAAATTCCTTTTTGCGAAGTCTATTTATTCTTTATAAGTTGTATCGCAAGATGGTGTGAGGTATAAGCATTTTTTATTTACCAAGTTCTAAGAAATATATGAGACAGACAAGTTTCGATGGAATTTTCCCAACACTTAGTAATTTGTATGGAATTTATGTATGAATATCTCAGTTACGAAAACTGTAACGTTCAGTTTGACAGTTCTACTGATTTTGTGTCAAAAATGCTATTGAAGGACACTGTCCAGTGAGTTATTGACGGTGATCCTTGTGGTACATTCGAGATTGAAAAATTCTTCAAATTTGGTGTGTTGCAAAGATTCATAAATTGATTTTAGCTTGTGGTTTATTTGTTAGCAAAAGAAAATGTCACATGTAGGCTAAGGCTGGAATGAAACTGTCGAAGAGCGCCGAGCCAAGCAATCACGATAAAAAATTACTGTTTTCCTCTCTTCTATCCATATCTGTTTTCTAAAGGTTTTTCCATTACGATACTCGGAAAGAGAAGGGCAGCCGTGAACCACGGACCAGCTATCCGGTATCTCGGAGAAACAAATCGAGTTTATCAGGCGGTATCGAAAATATAAATGAGGGTTCCACAACTAAATTATAAGCATATATAAAATGGTGACGGTTGAGGAGGGGGAACACTCCTCACCCGGTACTTCTCCTTTTAACAAGACAGCTGCGGAATAATTCCCCAGAGTGAATCAACGGTGGCGTCTACAGTTTCAGTGAGGCTGAACTTCTTAGGGAGCACCTTATACAAGCAATACTACGGAACATTCGGAGATCACGCCCATAAGGAGCGTTAAATCCGGCTCCCCGGCCTTGATGGTATACTGCAAGAGTCTGGTCCTCCAGGTTGGGGATCGTGCCGTCGGTCGGGGTCACTTCCCATCCACGTAAATAAACTATAGTTGCGATGCAACATCAAGCATCGGATATGGACGGATTTATTGTTGACGAGCCCAGCAAACGAAATAACGACAAGGAACTTCGGATCTGCACGTGGAATGTTCCGCCTCCCTATAGACCACGGGCAGCCGAACATTTAGCGGAGGCTCTAGACTTGCAAAACTCCCAGGTTTACAAGGCCCGAAACAAAGCCTGCAAGAATGATCAGGTATACTCGCAGTCGGTGCTGAGGATATGAAACAATTATTTCTGCAAATTATATAGCGGCGATGACGAAACGAATACCGCCATGCAGATTGCACCATTCAAACTGGACGACATAGGTCAACAATTTCTTCCACCCGATCTCAACGAAGTAAAAATAGCTACTTATATCTAAACCCAAGTCCAACATATATGCTGGAGATGATGCTATTCAAAGCGGCTGGTGATGAATTAAATATAGGAGTATGCAACAACTCATCTGTAAAATATGGTCGGAGGAAAGCACGCCCAATGAATGTAACCTCAGCATTGTTTATCCGATCCTCAAGAAAACATGTGAATTCGATCCAATACCTCCCATTTCAATTGGTTGCCTCAAGTGGGTTAAAATGAGATAGTACATACCTACCTTCCCCTCCCTTCCCCATCCTACCCCTCCCTTCTCTTCCCTTCCCATCGTACTTATTTCTCAAATCCACTGCTGCAACAAGAAATTCTTTCCTATCTTTCAATTCCTTCTAACTATTTTCCGTGCAATTCAGGTTGTATTTAAAAGACCTAGTTATTTAGTAGATACGCAGATATTAATTTTACAAATAGGAATGTCAAACACTTTTTTAGATATATTTTGTAAATTTTTTTTTTGTAAGATAAAAGCAAAGTAATATTATATCTTTGACTTTTTTAAGGTTTTGCTAAATTTCTGCATTTTTCTGTTAGCAGTACAAAAAAGTTGGTTATTAATTTTTACTTGCGATTATAGGTACTATAAGGCAAGTTATGGATTCGTGCAAAAAGAAAATTCTAGCAATCAAACATGACATTACGATCATAGAGAACACCAAAAAAAATTGGGTCCCCCAATTCCGTCTGTCTGTATTTTGTCATTCTGCCAGTTTGTCTGTCTGTCCTCGAGTCTACAGCCTAAACGGTTGGATAAATTTGCTTCATACTTAGTAGATATTGTTTTTTCGGTAATATGCCCACACGTTTTTTTTTTGTCAATTTCTTTTTAGGACGACGACAAATAACAGTATCGCCCATACATTTTTTTTTGGTCCAATAAAAAAACCTTATTTTTCTCAAAAACGACTCCAACGATTTTTATAAAAAAAAATAAGTGCATTAATTAAGGGAAAACGAACATTTTGGTAATTTGTTTTTTGGAAAACAATTGTTATTTTTGGTACCTCTAGTAGTACCTTTTTTTTGTTTTTCGATTTTTCTTGAAACGGTAAATTACATTTTTTGATTTTTTTTGACCAGAAGCTGCTAAAAATTTAAGCACTATTATAAGCCAAAATTTTTCAATTTTTTTTTTTTTGGAAATTAAAAAAAAAAACTTTTTTTTTGAAAACTCAAAATTTCGAAAAAGACTTTATGGATTTTGTCGAAACTTCGTATTTGGTAGTTTTTTTGACAATATCTTGAAAAGTTACTATATCGCAAGTAAAATCATTGGTACCTACCATACAAATGTTAAAAAAAAAAACCGTTAAGAAAAAAATGTATTGCTCGAAAACGACTCCAAGAATTTTTATAAAATAATGTATGTGTTCTTAAATAAGTACAGTCCACTTTCGAGTATAAAAATATTTTTTTTTTCGTACTTATTAACGGTACTTTCCATAGAACCACTTTTCATATTTTCGACTTTCTCAACATTGGATGAACCGATTAAAATATGTTTTTTTATACAAATGCTCATTAAGGTTGTTAATAAATCTGCATACCAAAATGTTCAGAAAAAAGTTTTTCCGATTTTTAAAAATTAAATATTTTTTTTTTTGAAAAATCGATTTTTCAAAAACTAGTAAAGAATTTTTTTGAAATTTGAATCTTATATGTATATTAATAATATCAAGGTGTTTTTTTTTTATTATAATACAATTCTATTTACTACTGAAATTACTCAGCCAAGTAGAAGACTTAGTATTATATTTAATTGGGCTTGTTGAATTATTGATTCAAAATAGCTTTTAACTGCCTTTAGTCAACTTGTTGGATATAGTTCACATTGCTTTTTTTTGTCAAAAAATCCAAGTAAGTTGAACTGAACTTAACAAAATTTGCGTATTGGTAAGGCGCTCACTAACGAACTGATGAGTCCAAGTGAGATTACCGGGATGAAATGCAAATTTTGTGGACTAACGGCCGTTAAAAGCTATTTTGAAACTATTAATAATATCTTTAAAATTGCGTTTCAATTTTTTTTTCTAAAATGTTTTCAAAATTATGTATAAAAACAATTAATTTATTAAGAACCGCTCCAACGATTTTTGGATTTTTTTTTGATATATTTTTATTTATCCGTAAATTCAAATGACATCTTTATTATCCATTAATTTCTACCTTTATTGTTATTCCCTTCTTAGGAATTTTTGTGTACGTTACTGTATACTAGGGATCAAAGTATCGTGTTTTTGAAGAAACCATCAATACATGTATGTGTTATGGTGTTCAAGCATTTGGCTACACATATTTTGAGGATTTTGAACTCATTCAAAGGTTCTTTTTCAAGCGTTTGTTTCGCCTACCAAATTCGACTCCAACATATGCCATCCACGTTGAGTCAGGTATCACCCCTATTTATATCAAAAACTTAAAAGCTAATTCCGACTTTTTGATAAAAACCATGGAAAAATCTGGAGAAAGTCTTCACAAGTCCATTATGTCTCACCTTTTACGGACACAATCTGCACCTTTCAAAGAATGGAAAGCCCTTGCACAATCTCATGGCGTCTCCTTAAATCTTACTGAATCTAATTTAGATTGTTGGCAGCAGCTATTTGCGAATGTCATATCAAAAGTAGATGAACAAATCTATGTTCAAAACTTAAATCGTGCATCTGCATCGTCAACAAGAAGTTTATATAGAGATTTAAATCACCGGCTTCAATCTTCCAGCTATTTCAGAATAGATCTTCCTGTGAAAGTTATTAGCACTATTTTTAGAGCTAGAGTGGAAATTCTAAATCTAAATTATGTTCCTTATCGTTCTGACCTACCAATTCTGTGTAACTTCTGCAACAGGTATGAGCGAGATGATGTTTACCATTTTGTAGCCACTTGCCCTATTTTGCAAGAGATTCGAAGGCTTTACTTCCAGAAAAGTGTCCTTTCTAGAGCACAACTGATAGACATTTTGAATGGTTCCCTGGGCTGGACTAATCTTTACAAATTTTGTGACCATGCCCTGTCGCATAGAAATAGTTTTTGAAATATCTTTAATTATCATCTCAACCTTTTACTTTGATTCAAAGCTTTTTTATTCACTGGTTTCTTCTTTTGTAATTAAACATATATTTATTCATTTATTTATACCAAAACCAATTAAAAAAATAGGTAAGAACTGTTTTTATTTTTTTGTATCTTAAACTATAAATCTAAATTTTAAATAACAACACTATATTTTGTACTTATCTTTTAATTTAATTTTATTCTTTTTTTTTCATAAAACTTTCTTAAATTACAAATTATAATTCTATCAATTATGTATCTATGCATTTATCTTTTCTTATGAAATGTCATTATCTGGCAGACGGCACCTTGCCATGTCCATATATTCTTTTGTATATACATTTTGTAACGTTTATTTTGAAATAAAGAAACTAATAATAATAATACTGTATACTAAATAAAATGTAGGCCCTCATACATTTATATAAACATATGACGTGTCTTTAAAAATCACATTAATCTTATATAGGCATATTGCACGTTAATTACAAAGTTATATGCATATAGCTACCTACCCACCTACATCCTTCATTTGCATTATTATATGTACAAGTTTACATACTTAGGTTCCATCTACGAGTATATGTGTGTAGATACATTTTACTCTCCTAACTTACATAATTAAAATCCATAACTAAGATTTAAGTATAATTTGTAGGTAGGTACCTTTGTAAATATTTCTTGAAACATCCCTTCAACAATGAATTATTATACTAAGAATCAAGGTAATTTTACCTACATAGGCTTTAAATCTGCATATGATAACTACACCTAACTATCCACACCTCAATCGTTAGCTATATTAAAGTTGTTAGCTATATTAAAGTTGTTAGCTACAAGGGCAAGTTCGTACGATCCAGTCGTGCATTTTATTTTGTTATGATACCGAAAAAAGTTGTACGACAGATTTCTTTAAAATTTAAAAATTATTATATTAAGTGTTTTTTTTTTAAGTATTAATAATAAAAATGTTTAATGAATTGAAAATTACATTTTATTTAACTTTATTGATTTTATAACTAAGCATTACACTTCAAAATGCAATTTAACCACCAGCAACCAAAACCTTACCGAACCGACCGTCCTGGAGTGTACCTAAACTAAATAATGTGTACCTTATCCGCCGATCCGGAGTGAGCCATCTAACAAGAAATACCAGCAGCCGTCAGCCACCTACTTGATGTTAAGAATAAATTTATTTTAAAAAATTGTTCTTTGATTTCTTATAATTCAAATTTACTTTTAACCGAAACTATTACAAGTAAAATTAAAATTACAATAGATAGGACAAGCTTATTAAATCTGAAATTCTGTTTTTAATATTTACATTACATTACATATTATTCTACTCCGTAGATAAATCTAATAAGTAGAAATACAGAAGCACTGGCAATGAGACCATTATTGGCTTTATAACATTACATACATTAATACAATAGAGAGAGGCATGGAAAGAAAGAACAAGCAACAGAAGAAACACATATCAACAGCAAGTGGCTGTTTTCAAACGGTCCTCGACCAACGATGCTTGATTTCGCTGATCGATGGGAAGCCATGTTTTCACCAGAGCCAAGGCAATTGACTTTTTAATATTTAATTATGAAAAGTAAATCTGAATAAGTGCCTCATTTGGTGAAGTTTAGTAATTCCGTCCGGTGAAATTTTTGGCAGTATAAGAAGTAGTTTTCCTTGTTCCTATTTCTAGCACTTTGTGAGACACCGTCTCCAGGTTCCTCTGCCCTAACAAGCTTATTAGGGCAAACTCCCTGCTTTTGGAATCTAGATACCTGTTTCAAACAGTAAGATTTGGGCAACTCTCTTCTACTAGTTAAGTGGTTAGGCATGGGAAGGCCATATCAAAAGATCGTAGTATTAAGCCTAGTTATTAGACCGTATTACTAAGCAGTATTTTTAGTTGTTAAGACTTGAAATTAATAACTGGAGAGGGTTCTGCTTTCTTACCCGAATCTGCCTTAACTTTGACCTAACGAGCTTACCAAATTGAAATGCTTTATGACTTTTAGTCCAAAATGCGTTTCGCCCGGACACGATAGTTGGGCTCATCAGTTAGATGCTATCGTGTCGCTCTAAGACGCACTATTTTTTGGTCGATGACTACCAACTCTTAATAAAATTTTCAGCACATACATACTGAAAATTATATTTTTCTAGGGGAATTTGGTCAAATTCATGCACCCAGAAATATATGTATGTTACGCCCATGGTCTGGCTAGTGGTAAATGAATAGAAGAAAACGCAAATAATACCTACATATTATTTTTGTTTTTGGTTTAGTGGACTGTGTGGGTTTAAGTCAAATTGAAATGCTTTATGACTTTTAGTCCAAAATGCGTTTCGCCCGGACACGATAGTTGGGCTCATCAGTTAGATGCTATCGTGTCGCTCTAAGACGCACTATTTTTTGGTCGATGACTACCAACTCTTAATAAAATTTTCAGCACATACATACTGAAAATTATATTTTTCTAGGGGAATTTGGTCAAATTCATGCACCCAGAAATATATGTATGTTACGCCCGTGGTCTGGCTAGTGGTAAATGAATAGAAGAAAACGCAAATAATACCTACATATTATTTTTGTTTTTGGTTTAGTGGACTGTGTGGGTTTAAGTCAAATTGAAATGCTTTATGACTTTTAGTCCAAAATGCGTTTCGCCCGGACACGATAGTTGGGCTCATCAGTTAGATGCTATCGTGTCGCTCTAAGACGCACTATTTTTTGGTCGATGACTACCAACTCTTAATAAAATTTTCAGCACATACATACTGAAAATTATATTTTTCTAGGGGAATTTGGTCAAATTCATGCACCCAGAAATATATGTATGTTACGCCCATGGTCTGGCTAGTGGTAAATGAATAGAAGAAAACGCAAATAATACCTACATATTATTTTTGTTTTTGGTTTAGTGGACTGTGTGGGTTTAAGTCAAATTGAAATGCTTTATGACTTTTAGTCCAAAATGCGTTTCGCCCGGACACGATAGTTGGGCTCATCAGTTAGATGCTATCGTGTCGCTCTAAGACGCACTATTTTTTGGTCGATGACTACCAACTCTTAATAAAATTTTCAGCACATACATACTGAAAATTATATTTTTCTAGGGGAATTTGGTCAAATTCATGCACCCAGAAATATATGTATGTTACGCCCGTGGTCTGGCTAGTGGTAAATGAATAGAAGAAAACGCAAATAATACCTACATATTATTTTTGTTTTTGGTTTAGTGGACTGTGTGGGTTTAAGTCAAATTGAAATGCTTTATGACTTTTAGTCCAAAATGCGTTTCGCCCGGACACGATAGTTGGGCTCATCAGTTAGATGCTATCGTGTCGCTCTAAGACGCACTATTTTTTGGTCGATGACTACCAACTCTTAATAAAATTTTCAGCACATACATACTGAAAATTATATTTTTCTAGGGGAATTTGGTCAAATTCATGCACCCAGAAATATATGTATGTTACGCCCGTGGTCTGGCTAGTGGTAAATGAATAGAAGAAAACGCAAATAATACCTACATATTATTTTTGTTTTTGGTTTAGTGGACTGTGTGGGTTTAAGTCAAATTGAAATGCTTTATGACTTTTAGTCCAAAATGCGTTTCGCCCGGACACGATAGTTGGGCTCATCAGTTAGATGCTATCGTGTCGCTCTAAGACGCACTATTTTTTTGGTCGATGACTACCAACTCTTAATAAAATTTTCAGCACATACATACTGAAAATTATATTTTTCTAGGGGAAAATAATATAATTTTCAGTATGTATGTGCTGAAAATTTTATTAAGAGTTGGTAGTCATCGACCAAAAAATAGTGCGTCTTAGAGCGACACGATAGCATCTAACTGATGAGCCCAACTATCGTGTCCGGGCGAAACGCATTTTGGACTAAAAGTCATAAAGCATTTCAATTTGACTTAAACCCACACAGTCCACTAAACCAAAAACAAAAATAATATGTAGGTATTATTTGCGTTTTCTTCTATTCATTTACCACTAGCCAGACCATGGGCGTAACATACATATATTTCTGGGTGCATGAATTTGACCAAATTCCCCTAGAAAAATATAATTTTCAGTATGTATGTGCTGAAAATTTTATTAAGAGTTGGTAGTCATCGACCAAAAAATAGTGCGTCTTAGAGCGACACGATAGCATCTAACTGATGAGCCCAACTATCGTGTCCGGGCGAAACGCATTTTGGACTAAAAGTCATAAAGCATTTCAATTTGACTTAAACCCACACAGTCCACTAAACCAAAAACAAAAATAATATGTAGGTATTATTTGCGTTTTCTTCTATTCATTAACGAGCTTACCTTTAGATAGAATAATATCAAAACCTTCAAATCATTCGAAACATCGAAAAATTATTCTAAAATCTTCATATTAATCATGTATATGTTTAAGCTTTAAAAAATGCTTTTATTTACAAAGCCTTAATTCGAATTGATGTCAATTACAAATTAAATCTAAGCATTTCTGTAAACCCGGGGTACACCAATCTTATATAATATAGTCATCATCATCATTATTAAAGAAATTACGAATGACAGCATGTCGTCTTCGAAAGATTCTCTTGTCTTCATTTGGAAATATTTGTTTCAATCTCAGTGCTGGACTACCTAAAATTTATCGGTCATAGAGCGAACAATCTTGACAGGGCGCCAAATTTTGAAAACTATAAGAAAGCGCAAATGCTTCTAATGAGAATTCTTACACCTTACCTTGCTAAAAGAAAGAAAAATACTAATACAGGGTGGCACACGAATCGTGCTACAAAAATAAAACGTAATAACTTTTTTTCAGTGTGAGTAATCGGCTTATTTTTTTTTTATTTTATAGGCTACTATTTAGATTTATCAAAATGAATGCTTGGGATACTCAAAAAAGGATTTGGATAGTGCAGCGATACCATTCTTTGCAGTCCGTCATTTCCGTCCAAAGGGAATTTATGCTGGAGTTTGGTGGTACTTCCCCGAGAAGATGGACCATTATGAGGCTGGTGAACATGTTTGCCGAATCTGGAATCATCGAACGAAGACCGTGTCATCGAGGTATGTTAACAAGCTAAATTGCCGTATATGGAGTGAATTTAATCGAGAAATGCTTTATGAGACGAAACTGCACCCAGAACGATCACTGAGTGGTGCGCAGTTTCATCAAGGTGTATTGTCGGGCCATACTTCTTTAAAGAAAACGGTGTAATACAAACTGTCAATGGGGACCGTTTTTTAAAGATGTTGAAGGAGTTTTTTTTACCCAGAACTTCGCCGAAAATATATCCCTTTCAGCGGGATTTGGTTTCAACAAGATGGACAAAGTGCACACGTAGCCGCACAAGTTATGGCAGAGCTCCAACGAAAATTCCCAAACAAATTGATATCCAGAAACTGCACTTTCCGCTGGCCCCCAAAGTCACCTGACCTGACTGCAGGAAGTGTACAACACGAAACACAGGAATTTTTTCTGGATTGAAGCAGTCCATTAAGACAATAATTGAGGCGATCCCAATTTCAACCCTTCAGGCCGCAATGATCAATTTTCTGAGCTGAAATAAAATTTAATTTTTAATCCAATAAAAAAAATTATGAAATACATCGATTAAACTAAAAGTTATTTAAATTTCTCATTGTAGCACGATTCGTGCGCCACCCTGTATTTTTTTAAAGCTAATTGTATACAAATGTTTTTCACCTTAAAAGCCTAGAACTTCAACCGTCTTTGCGCAGGATGATAAAACTGTTCGTGACCTAAGTATGTCCACCTCCAGAGAGCCCTGACTTCTCTATATCTACTAATATATAAAAGGGTAATTTTGTTTCGATGTAAGTTTGTCTGTATATGACATATAAATTGACGACTTAGCACTTGTCACGCAATAAAAATGATTGTATCTTCTTCTGTTGTCCTTTGGGCAACTTAAAGGCTATTAAATTTATTATATAAGTTATGTTTTATATGCTTAATACACAAATATTTGCACTTACCTCTTAAATTTATCCTGATTTTGAAATATAATTTCTAAATTTATATTTCCTTTTGTTTACGTTTTGCTGTTTCCATTGATTTTATATCCAAATTAGTTTTTGTTTTGTTTACTTCCGCAGTTGTTATGGATTTTATTTCCAAACTAGCAGGAAGTCCCCGGTGTTGCCCGGGCACACGAGGCAAGTCTTTTAATGCAATATCTTCCAAATGAAATAAAAAACTAATTAACAAAATTTGTAAGGAAAAGGATTTCTCATTTATTTTGTGGTTTATTTAACCAGGATAAGCTTTCCTATTAAATTTAACAAAGAAGATTTATTATTTGTATTTTTGTTTACAAACGAACTATTCTTCATTTTTATACTCTTCGCTTTCGTTCATGCGATTATAGTTAGTACAATATAAGCAAATTATGCATTCTTTGAAAAAAAAATTAGAGATAATAGTTAAACAGGACATTACGATGATATTGAAGACGAAAAATGATGCCATTCAAGTGGGACTTGAAAAAAGTTATCCATAGTGTGGGAGTGTGTCGCATTAGTGCGGTTTTACTTTAAGCCTTTAAAGACCCGGACATTTTGAGTTTCACGCTAACAGGCCCCCAACATGAAAAATTCCGAAGATTTCGATGAAAGAAATTCGACATGTTCCTTTTCTGTAATTTATGCGGGGCTTATAGACATACATGAATTGACCGTCGGCAGGACTATTTTCATGAAACCAAAAAAGGTTGCTAAGGTTTCGCAATGAACTATTAATTTTTTCAAGTTTGCAAGGAAAATTTATTTTCGTGTGTAAACACACAATCGCGAAATCTTGTATTTTCACGGTTACAAGCATCGGTGAATTCATGCAATATTCCTTGCATTTCAGCGGAAGGTCTTATGTGTTAGGCACCATGTCACAAATTAATAGTTTGTTGAGAATATTGAAATTAGCTTATTAACCGAGCTTACGTCTGCAAGGCTTCCCCAGCGCAAGTGGCTACTCTTGTTAACGTAAAAACTACGAGTAACTTGCAAGTGTAAGCTCATGCTTTCACATAAGTTGATGTATGCATGAAAATAAAAAAAAATTTGGTGGGTCCAAACTTTTCATGTGCCAGCTATAAGAATTGACATCGTTTTCATTGGCACATGTTAAGTTTACAAAGAAAATCAAGTTTGATGTGTAAACTTTCAGAGTCCCGAAATGTTTATTTTCACAAAAACTATTTTTTTTTCGCTAAGCCCATTTCACCATACAAAAAGCTAAGTGTTGCAAAAAAATATTTAACCTCAAGCTACTTGCAAACAAAATTTAAAACCAAGAGAATTTTTTAAATTGTAGGTGTTCCGAGCTTAGCCTTAGCAAAGAAAATGATAAAGATGAATTTCACTTTATGAGAATAAAATTATTAATATCTGTGGAACGGTTTCTAGGAATAAAGCATATTGTTTATTCTTATCATTTGAAAAAAATAATGAGCTGTTTTGGAAATATTATATTATAAAAAAAGTTTTCAAATATGCTTTTAAAAATACAATCAAATATCTATTAGGTTATTAAGAATATTGGTATGCTTCACAAGTTGACGTACCTAAACCTATATAAAAATTTCGAAAGAACGAAAGAACGAAAGAAGCGCTTAAGCCGTATTCGAGACAGTAGAAAGCAAACAAATCGGTACCGTTCTTAGCTATTATTGGTAATTTGTTTTCCAACCATATAATAGTTCATATCGAAAAAATACTCTAATATTCTTAAATCAAAATCGTTAGAACCGTTTTCGTGAAAAATGAGCTTTAACATAGTGGCAGTTTCACAAAAAAAAAAACTATACCAAGTTTGAAGGAATTTGGCCCACGCATTTGTACTTTGTACTGTAAGTGGCTATACTAACATACAGACGAACAGAATTTTTAGACCATGTTTTTTCGTCTTAGCTATTATCGTAATGTCATGTTTGATTGTTATCGCAAAACTTCTTTTTCGACGAATGCATAACCTGCCTTAAAGTGTATTTACCTATCGCAAGTAAAAAGACAACCTCCGGAAATCGAAGTGTCAAAAGAAAACTAATCCTGTACCCATCTTCTGTAACTCAGGCGATAACTTTTCCTGACTTACAGCCTCTGAAAAAAAAACGAGTTTATGCTATTATGTTATGTTATTATTTCCAATGGAAGGCAATAAATTGAAGTGTCATTTTGACATCTTAGAACTAAAACAAACAATATTTTTTTTTGTTTCTCGACTATTATTATCGATTCGAAATTTACAGAACATGGGTATTGAACGACAAAATAAATGAAAAATGTTTTTTCTAACAATTTTTTTTCTTTATTTTTCATTTAATTTGGAAGATATTGGATGGAAAGACTTTTGCCTCGGGTGCCCGGGCAAAGCCGCGGACATTCTGCTAGTAAATAATAATTTCGTAAATTTAGCTATTATAAATAGTAATATGTTTAGTTACCTCTTTTCCTTAAAAGCATGTTTTTAAGAATAATACCCTCGCATATAGTTATAAATGACATTGTCAGAATTGACTGAAATGAGTTTTAAGCAAAATGACTTCCTTGTATTGCCTAGACTGGGTAAGTAATAAAAATCTTAACATACATAGGAATAAAATGTGCGGCCGAGAGGGGCAATCGAATTCAATCCGCTCCTGTTCAATCTCAGATAGAAGTTCGATTCCAATGAACCTATAATATGAGCCTACGCCCTTTCAGTCAGTAGTTGATCAATAATTCCCAGCATTAACCTATGCGCATTCACATTCAAGTCACTAATTAGCTATCGCTTCTGGAAAATTGGCCTGTTCTTTCTGCATGCCAAACATTTTCTGCTGTTTGTTCTCTCTGCCATAGCCATTGCCACCCATCTTATTATTAAATAAACGAGCATCTAATTGGCACCAAAAGCATCTTGATTGAAGCACCATCTCGCCCACTCCAAATGCTGGAGCGCTATACTCTTGCTCTGGTATATTGGAATTCGAATCGAAATCCTACCTTCACGAATATATGCACATACTCGTATATCGTTATACATATACCTACCATAACGCGGTGGTGCGTATTCATCGCTCGTTTGTAGGACACACATTAATTCCTTTCACGTTCACTTTTCAGGAATTCCCACCAAACGCCTTCAAACATAATAAGTGAATATAATATCGTATATCCCTTCTCTTCCTTAGCATACACAGGTTGTTTTCATACATATATATATATGTGTATATGTAGGTATCTTTTATTCACATCTTCTAACAAACTTAGTTGTGTAACTCTTTGTTTGAGAAAATAAAGAAAAAGAAAAAAATTGATTTGACACATAAAAGGAGCCTCATCTGCTTCGAGCCTGCCTCGGTAATTTTAAGCTTATAGATACACATTTTACACACATAAATACTCATTGGTACATGGACTAAATTAATTGTTGCTTGACTACTAGTAATTCATATGCCAGCACATGTCGAGACTTCGAATTAATTACCAACTCCACCAAACTGGTTAGGATTGTTGATCACGCAGCACCTTTTCGGGCTATTCATATGTAATTGAAGAGGGGGTAGGTAGTATGTATATTATACAGCAGGAACAAAAGGGGGAAACAATCTTAAATAAGCCAATCCTATTTATTAGCTTCTTCAAGGAGGCTCACCGAGAATCATGAACGCTTGATAAGTAGCGCCCTTCAGGATGGAACACCTGCTTTATGCGTCATTAGACAAATATGTTACACCTTTATTTCTTAAGTTCAGGGCTGTGTTAGGAGAGGGTGGGAGGGTTTATGTATCATGTGTATACATTGCTATTAAGCTCTTTTGTTTTACCCACCTATGATTTGTTTGTTTACTTTAAGCCCGTTGTGTTGCAAAATATTTTCTCTGAAGTATTAAGAAACTTATTATATCACCATACTCGAAAAACACCCCTTCCCCACCAGTTTATGGAATTATAATACTTTCTGCATACTGCTAACAAGTATCCGTGCAAAAACTCTTGACAACATTAGTCAATTAGTGGTTCCGAAATAGTCGACAAGGTCGATACCAGAGAAATGCCAGTTTTGTAACAGTTGGAATACATAAATAAGTCCGGAGTATATTGTCCTCACCGACTTCGACCCTCCGGGTTGGCATGATAGGTCATACCTGTTATAAATTTGCCTGCTCAGGGTAAGTCGCAATCAAAAAACAAATGCCAGTTGTCTTTAAAAAATCAAATGCACTACTGGATCGTACAAGCTTGCTCTTGTAGCTAACAACTTGAGTGTTACTCACTGACGCTGTTGGTATGTAGCTAGTCTATTATAGTTATCCTTTGCAGATTTAAAGACCATGTAGGTAATATTACCTTGATTCTTAGTATAATGAATTGTCGAATGCATGATTCAAGGCATAGTTAAATAGGTACCTACAAATGTAAATTTAAATGGATTTTAATTATGTTAATTAGGAGGGTAATAATGTAATTATGTAAAAGTACATACATGTATATAATGAAAGTGAATGGCGTATAGGTGGGAAAAAATCGTTTTTTTTGAATTTATTTAAACTGCCAAAATCATCACTTAATTCAGTTTTTCAGAAAAAAGAAGAACGCATTTAGATGCCACGGATAAATGAAAATTTTATAAAAAAATATCTCGAAAATTGTAGGACGGGTTTTCATGAAATCCTGTTTTTAATTTTTGGTTTTTTGAAAACAAAATTCTGTTGAAATTTTGGTACGCAATTTTTAAGAGACTATTATTGTTCATGTGAATATAAGATTTAAATATATTTTTTTTTGATTATTTTTAAAATTATTGATTTTTCAAAAAAAAATTTAATAAAATATTATAATTTAAAAAAAAGTTATTAAAATTTTGATATGCAAAAATAATTTAGCTACTTAGATCTTCTCAGATATAAAATTTGACAGAAATCCAATGTAACGTTACCGAGAAGACAAAAAATTAAAAAAAAACCGTATGAAAGGTACCGTTAATAGACTTTTCCTGTAAACTTGGTTCATATCAAATGATAGCTATTACCAACAAAAAAATTCTCAAAAATTTGTATTAAAATAGTTGGAGCCGTTTTAGGGAAAAATAAGATTTTCCTTCAAGGTCATATGACAGGTACCGTTATTTTTAGGCCTAAAAATAAAGTTTCAATTTCCCCTCTGAGGAATGCCAAAATAATCACACATACCAAATTTGAAGGCAATCGCTGAAGCCGTTTAGGCTGTAGCTCGTTATACATACAGACGGACAGACTGACAGACAGACAAACAGACATTTTTTGGCGATCACTGTTTTAGGCTTCTCTATGATCGTTATGTCATGCTTGATTGTAGGATTTTTTTTTATGAATGCATAACTTGCCTTATAGTTCCTATAATCGGAAGTAAAAAATTAAAAAAAAGGGTGTGCATACTTATGGATACGATAGAAGTAATCTACTATTTACTTACTACTTAGAACAGTTAATTTGAAACCCGGAACCGTTTTAATAATCCAAAGGTAGGTAAGTAGTTTTCAAATGACAGCGTTTTGTATGATTGAAATACGAAACATTTTACGACATTTTACAACTATTTACTTAATTTTCTTGATTGAAGCATTTGTGAGTTTTAAATTTGATATTCTATGTACTTGCTTTTAATTTTCGAAAAATTTGCATATTTACAACACCATTGATTATTTTCTTGACAAATTAAATTATTTTGTCACACCCTATTTTAAATCAATTTTTTTTTTATTTTTTAATATTATGTCAGTTACAATTTACTTTTTACATTTATAATTTAAATTTACATTTAAATTTCAATTACACTGAAATTGGCCAAAGAATAACGAAGTTGACATTTTTCGAATCCGGGCCCGTATTAGCCCCATAGCGATTACATCTTCCAATTTTCAAAAACTACATCATCGCACACTGGGTCGGTCTGTATGGGAGAGCGGAAAAAACTCCATAAAAACTAAATCACTGTGTCGATTTTGTTGAAAATTTTAGGAATGATAATCAATAGCAGGAGAAATTTTTTCTTACAATTTCCGCCCACTGACACGCCTCGTTTAAGTAAAAGCTAAAGCACAAACCGATTTTCATGAACTTTTTAGGAATGATAATCAGTGATAAGACAAATTTACACTATTAGTTTCTGCCCACAGCCCGCCTAGTTTTTTCTCGTTTTAATACAAAGCTTTTTATGTTTGTTCTTAGTTCAATAATATTTTAACTAGTTGAACGATTTTTATGAAATTTTCAGGCATGTGGAGGAGTTTAAGGAACAACCAGTTAAAATTTCGACATACTTCTAAAAAAAAAAACGTTTTAGCCTAGGCTATTGTTTTTAGAAGAAAATGGGTTAAAAATGTCCAAGAAAAATTGAACAACTTCATTTCATTTTATTTTTATAGATATAATGTGTATAATTTTGTTTGTTGTTGTTGTAGATGTTGAATATAACAACAAACAAATATACCCTTTTGAGCATTGCTTTCGAACCGTTATATTAACATTGAAAGTTTTTAATGTAACAACAACAATTTGTTAGTCTACCACAAATTCATACGTTCTTTGTACATAATAGACCACCTAATTATTCGTGTGATATTAAAAACTTTCAATGTTAATATAACGGTGAGAAAGAAGTGCCGCCTGCAATTTAATTTTTATAATTGAGGAGTGAGCTTTCAAAAGAGAATATAAATACTTTATACTTAAATCCGCTGGCCTGGAAAGTATCCCTCCCATCGTTCTGAAGAGGTGTTCTTCAACGCTGGCAAAACCACTGAGTAAGCTTTTCTATCTGTCCTACTCTACAGGTCTCTTTCCGAGTGGATGGAAAACAGCATTTGTCCAGCCTATCCCTAAAAAAGACGCATCTTCTTCACCATCTAATTACCGCCCAATTGCACTCACGTCCCTTCTCTTCAGGGTCATGGAAACGCTGATTAATTATCAACCCAAGAAATATGTTGAAGAACGAAAGCTCCTTAATGACCGTCAGTATGGCTTTCGTAGCAATATGTCCACTGGTGATCTGATGGTATATCTCACCGATCAGTGGCACAGATCTTTTCATCGTTTTGGAGAAAGTAAGATTATCGCGCTTGATATTTCCAAAGCATTTGATAGAGTTTGGCATCAAGCTCTCTTATCGAAAATGCGTGCATTTGGTATCGATGAATCTCTTATTCGTTGGATTAGAAATTACCTTTCGGACCGTTCAATACAAGTTATATTGGACGGTTTCAAGTCCGATATTCACAAAATAAATGCTGGTGTGCCACAGGGCTCCGTATTGCCTCTAATCTGGAACTTCTAATCCACTTAATTGTTTTGCTGACGATAGTACTCTCAGCTTTTCATATTCGTTTTTAGATGCACCTCCTTGCTTTTCGGATGTGCAACTGGAACGGCAGCGTATGATTAAATTCTTATCTTGACAGCATTGTCCAATGGAGAATAAAAAACAGCGTAGAATTGAATCTTTTGGATAGAATTCAAAATAGAGCTCTAAGAATGATTGGAGAACTATAGTGGAAACATTTACATCTCTAGAACATCGTCGAAATGTTATATGTCTCTCACTATTTTATCGCTATTTTTATAAACAATGTTCGAGCGAAATAGCCAGTTGCATTCCTCCCCTTAAACTTTTCAACCGTAATACTCGCGCTTCTAGGAATGCTCATCAGTTTACCCTTGAGCCAAACTTCGGTCGTACTGTTAAGTACAGAGAATCTTTCTTTAGCCGTACAACGCGAATGTGGAATACTTTACCCGGCTCTATTTTCCCCTCCCATTTTTATATTCAGAAATTCCTCTTGCATCCTTCCCTACTTTCCGAACGCTCGCACTGTGCTTGTTCATTTTAAGGGTATTCAAAACCCCTTTAGTGCGCGCATCCGTTTAAAAAAAAAAGTCATTTCTCAGAAAATTGAAAGCGAAATTGTAATTTTGCATATAATTTCAGGTTTTCGCTTGTTTTCAAAGTCCGAAAAAATGATTTTATGGCCATTTGAAAAGTCGCTCCTCAACTCTTATTTATACGAGTATTACTTTGTTCGGCATTTGTAGTCGTCAATAAAATGTATAGAAACATTAGGCAATAGTATAAGATTTAAGAAAATGGCAATTTTAGGAGCTCAGCGGAGATGTTTTTGTAGGCTTACAAGAGTTCAAATTATCTGGTTACTTTTTCCTTCTCGCTTTTTATTATTTTCTGAATGTCATATTTTAAAAATTTGGGCTATTTTATATTTTTTTCTTTTTCTTTTGTAAATGAACTACATATGTGGTGAGTTTTATAATTGTATCTCTACAAAAATAAAACACAGTAAGCCAAATTGTTCATTAGTAAAAACAGATGATTTTTACGTGAACTAATATTGCCGAACTTCCTAATTCCCTCAGAGCCAACCAGCAAAAATGAAATGAAGAAAACGATTTAGAACAGTTTTCTCTGGTTATGAATGATAACAATAGCCTATCAAACACCGCAAAAAATAAATAAACAAAATTGGATTGAATTTTTTCCCTGTTTGCCCCAATAAGCGTCGTTCCACCGTCTTTGACCGTGGTTCAGCAATTGTAGTTCACCAATTCAAAGTTGATCTGTATCTGTAATTTCGACTCACAGATTTCAACTCAACGACTTACCTCCGTAAAATCTCCAAAATCGAGATGACTTTTAAAAAAACAATCGCACATGTTCTGTATTCAACTTTTTGTGAATTTGAGTAACGAAAGTGAATTTAGATGTTCTGTATTCCACATAAAATAAAGTTTGTAAATAGCTCATTCCGAATGTGGAATTTTAGGGTTCTGAATATGAAAATTCGTGTTCTACATTCCGAATATGAACCGTTTTTATACAAATTGCCTGTAATAGGTGATTTTGACAATTGGAAAATGAATTCGAAGTGAATTGGAAGGAGTTGAATCCACTCTTAATCCAGAACACGTTATTTCATTTTAAGTAAAATTGAAATTCGTTTTGAATTCATTTTCACTCTGAATGCAGAACATGTGTGAATGACTCAGAATGCACAAGAGAACTAGATGAGGGCGTGACATGATTAACTGTAAACATTTTTTCATTATAAGACCATTCCCTAATTCAATGGGACGAAACTTTTCACATCGAGATTTAAGATTATAATATTGACGCTAACTGATTTTCAATTACCTACTTAATCTATTAATTTAACGTAACTGCGACATGAAATGATTTATTGTGTGTATCTTCGTCATAGCGTCGCCCCAGTATTGAAGTGCCGTATACGCCAAATTGCATTTTTTGAACTGGGTATGCAGTCTTATGTTTTCGGGGGCGCTCTTTCCAAATCTGTTATCCGATTTATTCTATCTCTTTTCGTTGGTTGCTGAGATATTCAGAATGGTTTTGACGTTTATCCATCAAAATCATCAAGTTCACGTATTGTTTTGACGTAAACATCAATTTTTGGCATTTACGTCAACATTTTCATACAATTTACGAAACAAATAGTTTGCGAATTGTTTTGGCGTACGTCTTATTGTCTTGCAACGTAAGTTACGAAAAATCAAATGGTCGTTCACTATTGACTTGACGTATGTGCAGTAGAAGTATAATGCTTAGAAATCGTATATACATACGCCATAAGCAAGAAAAATATTATATTTTTCATTTGCCGTATGTGAATACAAGTCTAGCTGTGTCGATAAAAATGTATAAATATCACAGCCGATCACAGTCTGCTAAGCTTTGTGAAGGAAGTGTTAAAACTGAATTCTCCATTTTTTTTGTAAACTTATTGTTCTCAGAATAATATTTTAATATTTTAATATGAAGCGATGATACTGTTAAAGATCATGACTTTGTTATAGAATCTAGCTTGCCACGGACTTTACTGAACATTTACAGAAGTATTTCGTCTGAATATGACACTTTTGGTAAAAAGTTTGTAAAATAATTTTAGTTCTTAATATATGTGTCCAATATTCTTCTAAACAGAAAGTAATGTGCCTTCAAAAAATTATGCAGCTATACATTTTAACTAAAACACACTATTATACGAAAACCTAGATTTGTTTCAAATTTCATTCAAGATTTGATTTGAGACATGAACTGAGCTCAATTATTTTAAAAACAAATTTTTGAACGCCGAAAAATGTATGTAATCATGAGTTACAAGTTATTCAGAAACGAAAGAAAAATATATCTAAAGAAAAAATTGAAGATATAAGAAATTCTTTTCTCTTTTATGTCTTCGGAAGATGATACAGATAAGTATGTAAGCATATTGGGGCATATTCTTAGTCGCTGATAAACCCAGATTTTACTAAACTACAGCTTAGGAAAATTTTGTTGCTTTTATATTATTATATATTTATTTACTTGTTTTATCACATAAATATCCCCAAATATTTTGGAATGATAAACTTAAAAAAATAGAATCAATGTCTTAGACACAGTTTTAAAATAACTATGAATACGTCCAATTATAATTAATTATTTTTTTCATTGAAAATGTTAAGTTTTTGTTAATTTTGAATTACAAAAGTGATATTTTTCCTCCTCCCTTTAAGAAAACAAAGTACAAAAATGTATGAAGTCACTAAGTTTAAGTTTATTTTTCATTTTTTCTGTGTATGATATTATGATACTGTATGATAGTTTTAGATTAAAAAATGGACTAGGAAACTTTAAGAATTTTGAAATAAGTTTTATTTTATTTAATTTTTCGTTTTACACTTTGTCTTTCATTAAGAAAGAAGCATTTAAAAAGTGAGAATACAGAATCTTAATTTAGTTTATTACTGTAAAGTCGTATACGTTTTTTTGACGTACGTGTATGAAGAAAAGAAACTTCTGATTTTTATGACGTATACGGCAAACTCATTTTGGACACAAATTTAAATATTTTGAAAACTAAAAGAGTTTCAGATGTCCAATAACATTCGTATATAAAAGAGAATTCTTCACTATAAAAATATAAAAATACTAAAAAATCAAAAAAAATGCCAACGGTTAGTTTCCAAACATTTAAACGCGATTTCCCAAAAATGTAAAAATGGCGTATACGGCACTTCAATACTAGGGTGACAATAGGTTGACACTAATTTAAGAAGAACAACGAGATCTGGTTTCACTAACGTCTCGTGTTATTTATTTATTTAATGCGTTAATGACTAACATTAAGTACTTATAATATTTTTCTTAAATCTAGTACATATTAAATTTTTATTAGAATAATGTATTAAAAAAACTTTGTTTGAATTTAATGCTTTTAAGGTTATCATTTACTGAGAAGATTATAAAGTAATACTTATTAAATACTGAAATCAATTGATTTAGAGGACTTTTTAATCCATAACTTACTCTACTGAATGATGGAGACAAAGGTAATTGTCTTCTTATGTTAGCTTGACTAAAACTGAAATGCAAACGACTCAAGAGTGATGACGATGTTATAGAACCGTTTACTAATTTAATAATGTAACAAAGCTGGAAGTATTCTCTATGTTTTAAAAGTAGAGGGAGATTCAAAAGCTTAAGTCTTTGAATGTAAAAGGTTAGTGAGACTCTGGGGGACCATGGGAGAAAACGGAGAGGAAATCGCATAAATCTTCTCTGAATACCTTCTATTCTATCAATATCAATTGAATAGTATGGTGACCTTAAAATACAGCCATATTCTAGTATACATGAAAATCTCGGGGGAATCGTATAACGAATCCTAGAATTCGATTTGCTTCATTGATAATATAATCACAGTGTTAAGTGAATGTGAGTTTTGAGTCAAGTTTAATCCCCAAGTCAGAAAAAAAGGATGGTCTAGTTAAAGAAAAAGAGTCAAATATGTAATTATACGAAACTATTTTCTTTTTGCGTGTAAAACTCATTGTTTTACACTTGTCAACATTTAAAAACAAGCGATTAATATTGCACCATTGTCTGAAGTTTTGAAGATTTTCTTGATGATGTAGACAGTCATTAATTGAAGATATTTCTTTAAAGGTTTTTATATCGTCGGCATAATTGAGAACAGAAGTGTTTTTAATAATCGAGGTCACATCGTTTATATATAAAGTGAACAATAACGGACCTAAGTGGCTTTCCTGTGGAACACCAGTATTTACATAAAATTGTTCGGAACACTCACTACGGAAAATAACAGCATAATTTTTATTTTCTAAATAAGAAGCAATCAACATCAAAAAACAATCATTGAAGCCCAAGGCTTAATGTTTTTAATAAAGTCTTATGACACAGTTTGTCAAAAGCTTTACTGAAATCAGTAAATACACAATCTACCTGTTTCCGCTTTTCAAATGAGTCAATACAAAATGAAGTGAAATTAAATAAGTTTTTAACGGTAGACTTTTTTAAACGAAACCATGTTGACTGTCACTAATAATAGATCTACAGTTAAACGACAAGACATTAAATATATGAGACTAAGACAATTTTGGAATGACAGATAGTTTAGCGATTAGGCGGTAGTTGCCAATATCATTTTGTGGTCCTTTTTTATAAACTTTTCCACAATATGGGAAGGACTGAAGATTTTAAAGATTTATTAAATAATAAACATAAAGGGTAAGATAGTTGGGATGCGCACTTTTTTAAAACACAAGGCGTTACACCATCTGAATAGTTTTCAAGCTCAGAAATATTCTGAAGAATTGACTCTTCTTGAATGCCAAAATTGATCGCATTAAGATGAGAGTAATTTAGTTGCAGACCAAAATTATTCACGGGTTCATTAGAACTACTAACCAAATAAGCATCTTTGAAATAGTTAGCAAACTTGTTTGATATTTCGCTGGCATCATGACTAGTTATGTTTTTGAATGACATATGTAGTTTTAGTTTTCTTATCGCATCCATTCTGTTTATGAATAAAGAATTCTTCCAAATGCATGACAATACTTTTTTAATATTTTTGTCAGGCCAGCGGGCTTGGAATTCTTCGTATATGGCAATACTGAACTAAAGGTTTGTCCACAAGATATTTTTGTTTTTTGTTGTGTTTTATTTTTATTTTAAGCGATTATATATTTAATGATATAAACTTAAAAATATAATTTCAATAAAAAAAATGATTTTTTTCTAATCAAGAAACAATTTTTCTACAATTTTGGCATGCAGTATTATTAATAATTCGAAGAACCTGCTAAATTAATTTTTGTATCGAAATCCGTCAAGCAATTTATGAGAAAGTCGAACATCAAAAAAAAATGTTGTATAGTAAGAACCGTTAATTACAAAATATGTAAAAAAATATTTTTTTATTATAAATTGTAAATATTTGTTGTATAAATATTTTGAACCCAAATGAAGACTATATTTTTTTTAAATCAAAATCGTTAGAGCCATTTTCGAGAAAATTTAGATTCTGTAAAAAATTATACGACAGGTACCTTCATTTTCGGGGCTAATAAAACGATTCAAAATCTATCTGAGACAATCACTTAAATAACAAGTTTGAAGAAAATTGGTTTAAAAGTCTCGGTTTACAGTAACTGAGTCTCTATGGCACTCTTAGATGAAGAGCAGTCTTTAAATAATTTTTCGGGGTTACGTTCCCCGTCACTAGCAAAAGATTAGTAGAAGAATCTAGTTAAGGCAAAG
Organism: Philhelius pedissequus; assembly: GCA_910595825.1. Classification (NCBI taxonomy): domain Eukaryota; kingdom Metazoa; phylum Arthropoda; class Insecta; order Diptera; family Syrphidae; genus Philhelius; species Philhelius pedissequus. Next base: position 76,395,352 of record OU343162.1, read on the forward strand.
CCTCGTCAACAATAGAACTAGCATTTAGAAGTGTATTCCAGACATAAGCAAGGTGGACAACATGTAACGGGAGATATAGGCATTCGTTGGTTAGTGAAAAACGTGGGTCGAAACAACTACCTGGTAGAATTTCAGCAATGTGTTTCTTATTTATAATTACAATTATACAATTGGATCCGGTGTGGAACTTTCTTTTAAATACACTAAATTGGTACAAACCACGATAAAGCAAAAACACTTTCGTAATGCAATAGTACCTACCTTTATGGAGATTTGCCATCACCAGTAAATGTGAACTAAAATAGTCAAACGAAAAACATGTGATACCCAGTTATTTATCAAATGGTTGTCTCAATAATTCTCTGTGCGGTTGTGTATTCGCATCATAAAGGGTTATCCATTTTGCGGTTTAAAAAATATAGGGATGGAATTCGACATCTGTCAAAATAAGTTGTTAAACCAATTTTTTTTTTCAGTTGAAAGTCCGACATTTACGAAAATGGATCGCTTAAATATAGCACAACGCATACAAAATTGTTAAGACCTACTACAAAAATGGTGATTCTGTCACAACCACATATCGTGCTTTAAGAGGAGATTATGGTTTACATAATCGTCCAACTACGCAAGCAATTGGCAAAATTGTAAAGAAATTTGAAGAGACTGGATTGGTTACAGATATTATTAGGCCTGTACATCATCGTTTCGCTCGTACGACTGAAAATATCGCTGCTTTAAGTGAAAGTGTTGCTGAAGACCCGAATGTGTCGATTCCTCGTCGTTCTCACGAATTAAGGCTGTTTTATTGCACATTAAGGCGAACTTTGCATTCGGATCTACACCTAAATCAATATAATGTCCAGCTCACACAACAACGACGGTGCCACATGCCACACAACTCGAGCGAATATGGCTTTATTGCAAGAGGCATTTCTGGCCGCGTAATTTGTCGTCGTGGTGATATCAACTGGCCATCAAGATCATGCGATTTGACACCACTAGATTTTTTTACATTACATTACATTACATTTTATACTACTCCGCAGATAAATTTAAGAAATAGAGAAAATGAAGCACTGTAACTAGACCATTTTGACTTAAACTTTTAAATACATTAATACAACAGAGAGAGAGAGAGACAGAGATACGAAGAACACACAACAGAAGAAACACATGTCAACAGCACGTGGTTGGTTTTCGATGGTACCCCATCGAATTACTAACCACGTGCAACGATGCTTGATTTCGCTGATCTATGGGAAGCGATGCTTTCATCGTAGCCAAGGCCGTTGACAAAATTTGTCGGGCTACGCGAAAGACCGTGTTTATGCAGATAAACCTTTAACTCTTGAGCACTTGAAATCCAACATTCGTCAAGTTATGGCTGAGATAACGCCCAATATGTGTCAAAAAGTGGTCGAAAATTACGACAAAAGAATCGATGCTTGCACCAATTCGCGTTGTGGTCATTTAAATGATGTAGTGTTTCACACATAATGTCATATATTTTATGTGTTTTATTTACGTTTACTTTTGAAACCGCAAAATCGATAACCTTACATGAATTGCGTGCGATAGCTCACTACACACCATACTTTAAGTTAGGGCTCGGATGAGTGGCGCGATGGAGAAGAGTAAATAAATATTGGATTTGTGAAAACGGTAGGGGTGCGGTAAAAGTCAAAATAAAAAAACGCAGGTAATTAAACAATTTAAGTATAATGGCTATGCGGCGGAAATCTGGTGTATCAGTCATTTGGTCGGTGGATAGGAGAAAAGTGTAACGCTTCCTTATAATATGTACAGTAGAATCTCGAAAGTATGAACTGTTCGAAAACATGAAAGTTCTTTTCCAATTATTTTTTTGTTTGGTATTTCATTTCTTTTATTTCGTCATGTTAAGTTTTCGTTACGGTATTAGGTTTTGCTAACCGTTCTTCTATGCGCCGATGCGTACCTTTTGAATAGGATGGATATCTGCTGTGAATCAGCAAAGAAATATGAAGCGAATCGAAGTGTAACAAAATTTCTATTTATGGGAAACACAGTTTTTTTATGATTCTATTTTTTTTTAATATTGGCGAATAATGTTAAACGATTTAGTAATATGTTAAATAATTTTTAGTATGATACTAGGTTAAAAAGAGGATTTTGATAATTTTAAACGAGTTTAGTATCGTATTATCTTCTCAACACTTTAATAAAGTTAAAATCACGAAATGGCTACTTTAATTTTTTAGTATCGTACTATATCCATAATGTCATCTGATAGTACATCATCCTTGCACGCGGGAGGCCCAGGTTCGAATCCTACTTGTATAAGTTTTTCTTTGTTTTTGAAATAATGAAGTTAAATGACTAAAATACAAACATCGAATACTTATTTAGAGCACAAGTTAGGTTTCCATTAACATAGAATTAATTTCAATCCCTACATATGCTTTGCTATCTGGCTAATAATCATTTTACTAGTTAACAAAAAGTTTAAAATTTATGAAAATTTAGTAGACTACTATGTATATAGTAAATTGTTAAAAAGTATAATGTTAAGGCCTTGAATGAATGAATATTACTATGGGGTTGTTGCACTGCGACCTTGAGGTTTATTCTGCCCCCGTCAAACCTGGGTGAGGATAGCTCATTTTACAGCTCCTGTTCCATATTTATTTCCCTCATGAATTTAAGTATTTGCAGTATTTTTAGAGATGGTAAGTCACTCTCTTCCACCTGGTATCGTCCAAGGTGTTTTTTCATTTGATGAACAAGTGCATCACAATTGCCCAGAATATGGTCCGGCGTTTCCTCTTTTATATCACAGAACCTAAATGTGGCCCTACTTACTAAGCCAAGGATGTTTAAATGTCTTTTTAATTTACAGTGTCCTGTAAGGAAACCCGTTATTATTCTGAGGTTGTTCCTGCTTAAGTTGATATAGTCTGTGAAACGTTGTTGGTTATAATTCCCAAGTAGTAGTTTGGACTGTCTCAATTTGGGGAGTTTTATCCAATTGTTGGATCCTATGGCCTCCTCTTCTTTTTTGAATTTATTTCTAATAACATTTTCTCTAATTCCGCGGTCTGGTTCAGGCCCCACTAAGGGAGTCGACGAACCTATTTTTGCTAAGGAGTCTGCCTCCGTATTGCCCTGGACACCTACGTGGCCAGCTACCAAATGAAGTGTGACATTATTATTTTTGCCGAGTTCATTTAACCTGCCTACACATTACCATACCAGTTTAGAACTCTTGGAATGAATGAACAGAATAAGGTCTGTTACTGAAGACTTCTGAATGTTGTCTCTTTCCCTGAGACCTATACATTTGCCAGTCCCAGTTCCCTCTTTGACAAATCTCACAATGGCTCCCTTTGCAGCACTTCCAATAACCTCATGTAGAGGAGACAGATGAAGTATAACCTCCATGGCTGATGTAGGGTGTGTTCTCATTGCTCCAGTTATGACTAAGCATGCGAGCCTTTGTACTTTCTCTAGGGATTTCGTAGTTCTTAATATTTCGGTTCGTTTGTGCCATGCGACCGCACCATAGGTAATGATGGGTCTTACCATCATGGTGTACATCCATCTAAGGATTCTCGGCTTGCAACACAAAGATTTGCCTGCAAGTCTCTTGCATATCATTAGGGCCTTTGTGGCTTTCCCGACGGATGATTCTTCATGTTTGTTCCAGAGGAGTTTACTCTCTAGTGTTATACCTAGGTATTTTACCTCCCTCTTAGTTTCTATTACTTTTTAAGGCCTTAATAATAGGTTGTTTAAAATTGTGCTCCATTAATTTTTATTATTTTATATAGAGCTATATGTTTTTCTTAATCTAATTTTCGATGCTTGAAAAAATGAACAATTCGTTAAGGAGTCTGTTTTATATCTGTTTATCTTTTTCAGATTCTACTGTATACATTTATGTATAAAGGAATTAAGTTTCCAGTGTAGACACATACAATGCAAATTATAGTCATTGCCGCCAACATTGCAATGCCAAATTTTACTAAACGTAAATGCATCGGATCTTAAACAAAGTTGACAAGTAAATAAATGGTCATACGTGCGTAGGTTCTCATCACTGGATACAAGTTGACATGAAGTTACCATCCGCATTCCATAGTGATCTTTTATCCCACTTTTGTCCATAGCAGCTTCATTTTCTATCTGTAAACTCTCCTGTTATAATATTTAGAAAATTGGGGAAATTTCTTCTCATGAGTTTTTGGAAAGTCGGGATTTTGGTATTCTATTTATTTCTAAGAAAGACACAGCTGTTGACTTATAACCCAACTTGTATCTTATATTAGAAAATCACATAATTTATTTTCATTTATCAATTTATGGCCCCCCAGGGGGCCATAACTCTCCTTTTTCAGCAATTATTTATCTCATCTACGTCCCTGAATCAAATTTGTTTCTGATGCATTCTGCATGTGCAAACTTTTAGGCCATACACACGAACAACTTCATATATCGTCCCAACAAAAAAAAAAAAGAAAAAACGAAATCCACAAAGCAAGATGAATGTAATTTTTAGTCCTTTCATCTAAGTTTTTTCTTTTTTTTTATAGGTACACCCGCATAACTCCTAGTGACATGCCATAACAGGATGTGGTTTTGTTGGCACTCACTGCTCACAGGCAGAGCAGGCACCTCTAACCGCGTTTGCCGCAAGGAGCAATAAATTGTTTTGTGTGTCGTCATTAATTTTTTCCCTCATTTAGTCCTTGAACGAGGATGGAATGGAATCCTTTTTAACACAGAGCAGCTTTGTTCCACTCTAATATGAGGTGGCAGTAGCATCACGGGAAATGGGTAAAGGAGATAGTTGAATTCTCTGCAGCAATGATGAAGATGAAGACGACAGCAGCAAGGTATAACGCTACGGATGCGGTTTGCATTTCCTTGTATTGTTTTTCTTTGTGTTAAAAAATAAGGAAGGTCTTGCAGCACACAGTGGGATGGGAGCCTTTCTACAGCAACTCGTAGAAACCACTACTACCGCCATCCTGTTCTGCATGACGCGAAGACAAGTTGCTCCTAATAATGCTTGGGTATTAAAATGACAAATTGCATTTAGACGGATAATTTCTTTGCTTCCGTCGTCATCGTCATAGTCATCCACATCAGCTTCCTCTTTGTCGTCCTTTTTGGGCTCCCAAACAATGTTGTTTTTTTTTGTTGTTGTTGTTGTATTCTTATTTTTATTTTAGCTGTGTCGTTTGCTGCTTCATGGATCCTGGGACAAACAATTTACCTTTCAGTGGTGTCGCAGTACTACTACCTACTCTTTTATGCGATGGTTTCGTAGCATCTGCCAGTGGCACTATACAAAAAAAACCCCCGAAAGGATAAGACACACCTGCTTTACATTTCTTTTGTAGCCTGAACATGCTGAAGGTGAAGAAGGTGAGTTGTTTACGGAAGCGGAAGCGTATGCTGTTGATTTTCCGCGCAATAGCGCTGATGGCTTATTGATGGTTGTTTTCCTATTTTTCTTCTCTTTTATTGTTGCATCACATACTGTAAGTTGTGCTATGATGGAGAGTCCTTGGGGTCTCGGGGGGCATTTGTTTAGTTCGAGTCGAGTTGTTGGGATTCTGATAGCTTTTGCTGCTCGGCCTTCGAAAGCAGACGATTGTGAACTAATGAAAATGGTGGTAACGTATGATATAACGATGATGATGATGCTGATTGTGTAAATGCGCAACTGTAGCTAGAGAACTTTTCTGCTTGGTGTGTACCTAGAAGTGGTAGTTTCTATGAGCGGGAGTTGAAGCAATTGTTTGGCTTTTTATAGCCACTTGTATTGAAGGAGTGACAATTTATTTAACGGCATTAGTGTCGAGTTCGGGGCTGGGAGTAGGGTTTAAATGAAATGGATGGATCGGATATTAATGGAAATTTTTATGGCACTATGAACCTTTTTATTTAGAATTTATGAGCTCTGGGAGAATTAAAGTGCATTGAACCTAAAAAATAAGAAAGATATAAAACCTTTGATTTATAGCATATATGTAAAATAAATTGAACAAAATTTCAATAAAGATAACGAAGGACACAAAGACGAAAAGGAAGTTGGCATACACTATAGTGAAATCTTGAAAAAGTTGTTAACTCAAAATGTCGTTAACTTTTAGGATTGGTTAACATTTCTTGTTTATTTTTTTTAAATATGTAATTTAATGATGTTTTTTTTTAAATTCGATTTTCATACTTTGGAATAAAGGCTTAAGTGGTTGCTAATAGTACAAAATGGGACCATTTTTCTTAAAAAGTTTTTATTCGAATTATTATACAGGGTGTCATTCTTAGTCGAAAAACTGATGAGATAATTTTCTCGTTTTCGCTCTGCTTTCCCGCAAATTTCAATCAAACCCAATTTTTATGGTTTTTTAAAGTTTTTTTTCTCACTTTAATATCATTTTATTCCAAAAAAACACGTTTATAAGTAGTAATTTTTTTTACGTACCACTTTATTTCCTTAAACCACATAAACTTTGTTGGAAAAAAATTATCGATGTTCATAATTAACAAAAAAAAAGACAAACTTAGTGCAATTAAAAAAAAATTAATATACATTTTGTATTTAAAAATTCAGATGTTTTTCTTGTTAATTATGAATATGGATAATTTTTTTCCAACAATGTTTATGTAGTTTTAGGGAAATAAACTGGGCTTTCATAATAAGTAAAAAAATTACTACTTATTAACGAGTTTTCTTGGGAATAAAATGATATCAAAGTGAGAAAAAAACATAAAAAACCACGTACAGGAAATAAAACATTTTATTTATTTGTGTTGCTTTATAAATCATATTAACAATTATAGGTAGGGGGCGCTTTTCCACTTTCAGAAAAAGTTTAAGTTAGCTTATTCGTGTGAAACTGTTAGATCAAAGATACTTTAATAAAAGATGTTTGAGTGGCTTTGTGTCAGTTGCTGTCAAATTGCCTAAAAATGAACTAACTAAAACTTGATCAGCGCCCCCTACCAAAGCTCTTTAATTGAATAACAACAATCATTTAGGAGGAAGTCAATGCATATCTATTATTTAGTAAAAGTAAGCAGTTATAAGACGTTCGAGAGATAATCTGACAAATTCCCTTGAAAGATTTTTAAGATTTCTTCTAAAAAAATTAAATTTTGTATAAAAAAATTGGAAATTTTCAGATTTAATTTCATCCGCGGAAAAGGTTGATATTTTAGAGCTTTTCAGCGAAATTTGGCAAGAAAGCATATTAGATATTTCAAAATATATCTTATCGTCAGAAAATGTCAAATTTTATTTATGGATTTCATAGATAATCAACTTGACCCTAAGATTCGTGTCATACCAGATTTTCACGATCTTACGTCATTTTGAATTCAAAGTCGAGTTCATCGTTGAGGTTGACCAACCAGTGAATATAAAAGTGAAAATAATGTTTTTTTTCAGTGTTTAATTGTTGCGACGTTAATATAGTTTTAACCAAAATACGATTATTTACCCCAATTATGAGATTATAAAAGGTGCTTTCTGTCAATAATTTATATATGTACCTCGTTTTAAATTAACTTTTCTACTCCAGCTCGATCTTTGAATCGCATATAAACCAAGTTCCAAAAATACTTAATAATTAAGTATTGGCAGAACATCTGATTTATTGAAAAAACGTCAAACACAAAAAATAATTTTAAAATCAACATTTTGGAACACACAGATCCGAAAAATTTAACTTTTTACTATTTCTTACTGCTTCATATCCATTTTATTTGGATCTTTTAATTCAAGTTTTAGTTTTCTTATATGCCTTTAATCTGAAGAAATAAAAACAAATCGATTATTGATTTCTTGCATTTACATAGTTATTTGACAAATAGTCACTTTTATCAACTTAAAAATCAACCTACTGGCGATCGTTCTTTTGGAAAATCCTGCTCTGCTGCCGATAGATTTCCCAAAAGAACAAGGCGTATATCTGAACCAGCCGCGGTTGTCATATGCCAGAAATGTAATTCAAATAAAAATTATATTTTAAATGAAAAAATGTATGGCAATTAATGTAATATTTATCTGTATTTATATCATTTTTTTGGTTATATGTCTCTACAAAAAAAACTCCCATTACATAGTCAACTGAAAAGTGTGACAAATTTAAATGTAGCTTGTGTTTTTTTTAAATTCTGAGAATTTAATTAGGCAGTACTGTTTTCTGTGACAGCCATTTTGGCAATTCTTGGTTGTTTTTTTTATTCCTTACACACTTTTTTCATGACTGTTAACATGTCAAATGTAAATCATTAATGTTCAAATTTTTCTAGCGATTACACGATCAGAACGGCTACAATATTTGTATGCAGTGACTTAGGTATGGTGATCTACTTTCACGCGAAATGTTTAAATTGTGCATGAAAATGTACGGTTAAAAAATTAAAAATATAAAACAAATAATTTCTTACCAATTTTAGTAAACAAAATCAGACTTATTTTATTTTACAATTTCTTGTGAGCTTTCCACCTATATTGATCAATTTTCAGAAACCACAGTTCGCAAACAAATAGATTTAATGCTCCACGATAAGTAAAAATGTCCAACACATAATGTTTCTTTTCCTCTTGGTCTAATATTGTTGTTGTGGGTATTTTGAAGCCAAGTTTCTCTCGATGAAATTAGTTTTTTATGCAATTTAATAGTTTATTTTTTTTGGGGAATTTCCACCAGTATGATTGTTTCTATGTTCACCTGAATTTTAAATTTAAGTGCACTCTCCTCAATCACCAACAAATACTCGTATGAATTTTAACTTTTCATTAGAAATTTATAGTTTCCAATTAAATTTCCAAGAGCGGTGTTGCAAAAGGAGGATTTCAATCATTACATCATTCATCTACAATAAATTCTACGAAAAGTTCATCTTCTATTTGCCATTTGAATATTTAATTGATTAAATGAAACCACATTTACGTAAAAAAGAGAGAAATCTAAACCCACACTATTTTAAGTTGGAGTTTTACAAGCATTTAACATCAATTAAACAAATGAACGTAGCTTTATAATGTACAGTAGATTACATCTAGATAATACTCGTACCGTAAGAACCATATGCGATTAGATAGAGCTATTCTTTCGTTTAATTGAAATAGGTTCCAGCTTTCATTAAAAAAAGCCCTCATTTCATTAAAAGTGCGGAGTTCAATTGGGATATTTAGATTTAAAATTTAATTTCTTATTCGACAGTAGATATACAGGGGCGAAATTAGCAAAAGATTGTCAAGGCGTTATATATATGCCGATTACCTAGCCAAACAAATGACTTAGATTTAAAATAATTTTCATGACTCTACTAATAATTCACCCTCAATAAGAATTACCAAATTTTGGTAAGACATTTTGGCTTCTATAAAACCTTACAGAAACCTTATAACCGGTGATTTTTTGCTACTTGGTTTTTGACGTTTATATTTTTGACAGATCACACATGACAAATTCCACGAACATTTGACATTTCGATTCAGTATTGTTTACCATTTCATCATGAATAGACTTACGCCTGAACAACGTTTGCAAATTATTGAAATTTATTATCAAAATTCGTGCTCTGTGAAAAATGTGTTTCGCAACTGCACGCGAAACCATGCATCAATTGAGAGGCGAATTTGGTGAGCAGTTGATCTCACGTTTTGGCGCAGTCAATTGGCCACCAAGATCGTGTGATTTGACCCCGTTAGACTATTTTTTGTGGGGCTATGTTAAGTCTATTGTCTATGGGGACAAGCCAAACACGATTGCTGCCTTGGAAGCCAACATTGAACGCGTCATTGGTGAGATTCCGGCCGAAATGTGTGAAAAAGTTTGCCAAAATTGGACCTTCAGAATGGACCACCTGAAGCGTAGCCGCGGGCAACATTTAGGTGAAATTATTTTTAAAAAGTAAATGGCAGAAATTGATTTATCGATCCAAATAAAAATTTCATTCACTTTTTACAAGTTTCTGTGTTTTTTTGAATTTTCAAAAACCAAGCTCTTAAAAAATCACCGTTAGAAGAGTTAAATTGTTAGTTAAGTGGTTTATGAATCTAAGAAAATATTGTATTTTTTTATTGAAAATTGAAAATGTAAGGCATTTTATATTAATGTTTGATAAATAACCAGCTTCAAATTGGTGATTTCTTCTTCTAAACGAGGACTTTGTTTGCTTAGCAAATTATATGTTAAATGTAACAATAAGTAATTTTCTATTCTTATTCCAATAATGAATTACATACTGCTATTTGTTATCGATAGTTTGTATAGAAATGCATTTTTACTTGCGATTATAGGTACTAATTAATTATAAGGCAAGTTATGTATTCGTAAAATAAAATGCACGACAGGATCGTACGAACTTGCTCTTAGGGCTAACAACTTTAATGTAGCTACTCATTGAGGCTTAGTTAGTTAGGTGTAGTTATCATATGCAGGTTTAAGACCTATGTAGGTAAGATTCCCTTGATTCTTAGTATAATGAAATGTCGAATGGGTGATTCATATATGTACCTACCTACAAATGTATATTTAAATCTAAGTTATGGATTTTAGTTATGTAAGTTAGGAGGGTTAAATGTATCTACATACATATACATATAGATGGGACCTAAGTATGTAAACATGTACATAAAATAATAAAAATGAAGGATGTAGGTGGGTAGGTAGCTAAAAGCATACAACTTCATAATTTGGGTGCAATATGCATTCCATAAGATTCATGTGATTTTTAAAGACACAATTGTATATATAAATGTATGAGGGTCTATATTGTATTTAATTAAAATTCGTAAAAAGGAAATAATAATAAGGTAGAAATAAATGGATAATACAAATAATTAAATGTTCTTATATTGCTTAGTCATTATAGCTTGAGGGAAAACAAAGATGCAATTTGAATTCATAGATAAATAAGAATATATCAAAAAAAAATTTCAAATCATTGGAGCGGTTTTTTAATAAATTAATTTTTTATGTATAAAATTTTGAAAAAAATTTTTAGAAAAAAAATTGAAACGCCATTTTGAAAATATTATTCATATACATTTAAATTTCAAATTAAAAAAAAAAACTGTGAACATCGATTTTTCCAAAAAAATGTTTATTTATTTTTTAAAAATCGAAAAACTTTCTTTTTGGAAAATTTGGGTATGCAGTTTTCTTAAAAATTTTAGGGAGTATTTGCATAAAAAAAAAATTTTATCGGTTCATCCAATATTTAAAAAGTTGAAAATATGAAAAGTGGTTCTATGGGAAGTACCGTTAATAAGTACGCAAAAAAATATTTTTATACTTGAAAGTGAACTGTACTAATTTAAGAAAACACAAATGTTTTTATAAAAATTCTTGGAGCCGTTTTCGAGAAATAAATTTTTTTCTTAACGGATTTTTAACATTTGTATTTGAGCTACCGTTGTTATTTATTTTATAAAAATAGTTTTTTTTAATTATTCAAGATAATGTCAGAAAACCACTAAATACGAAGTTTCGAAAAAATCTATAGTCGTTTTCGAAATTTTGAATTTTCAAATAAAAAATGAATTTCCAAAGATTTTTTTTTGGAAAAATTTTGGTATTTAATAGTGTTTAAACTTTCTAGGAGCTTCTACGTAAGAAATTTCAAAAAAATCAAATTAACCGTTTCCGAGAATATCGAAAACCAAAAAAAATCGTTCTACCAGGGTACCAAAATTAACAAATTTTTTCCAAAACAAAAATTATAAAAAAGGTACCCTTTCCTTCATTAATGAACCGATTTTTACTTGCGATTATAGAAGGCAAGTTATGTATTCGTAAAAAAAAATGTTGTCTAACAATGAAGCATGGCATTATAGAGAACATGGAGAACACCAAAAAAGTGGGTCCCGTCGGTCTGTCTGTCTGTAGAACGATCTACAGAGTAAACGGCAGAACCGATTTTGTTCAAACTTGGTGCTTTGGCGTTTGAGGTGATTGTCCAAAATATATTTTTGAATCGTTGTTTTAGCCCCAAAAATAACGGTACTTGCCATACAAAATTTTCTACAATCTTAATTTTCTCAAAAAACGACTCTAACGATTTTGATAAAAATTGGTGTGGGTACTAACTTCAGAATGGTCTAGATTTTGGCCGAAAAAAATTTAAAATATTGTGTTATTAACGGTACCTGCCATACAACCATTTTATTGACTTTTGACTTTTTCATAAACTTTACACGGATCTCCTTCAAATTCTAAATAATACTGCATTTCAAAATTTTCAAAAAATAGTTCTTTTTTAATTTTTGAAAAAAAAAATATTTTTTGTTAATTCAATATTTTGAAAACGGGTGGGCGATTTTTTATGAAATTTTGTTTTTAAATTTATACTATTAAATATTTAAAATGTCCATACCAATTTTTTTTAGAAAAAATTCAAGAATTTTTTTATATAAAAAATTAAGTGAAAAACGAATTTAAAAATACTTTTAGCCGTTTCCATTGAGAATCTTTAGCATATAATGTGATCGACCATAGGAGCAAGTACGTGCGATCCAGTCGTGCATTTTATTTTTTATAAAAATCGTTGGAGCCGTTTTTTGAGAAAAATAAGATTTTTGTTTTTGGCCAATAAAAATGTATGGGAGATACTGTTATTTGTCGTCTTAAAAAATCGTACGAACTTGCTCTTCTAGCTACAACTTTTGTGTAGCTACCCACTGACGCTGTTATAGGTAGTCTAGTTACCCTATGCAGGTTTAAAGCCGATATATGAATGAATTGTGGAATGGTTACATAGACACCTACCTACAAATGTATATGTAAATGGATATGAGTTATGTAAATTAGAAGGGTAATATATACCTACCTACATTCAGTGAACATAGATATGTAAATATGTACATACATATTTATATAATGAAAGTGAATGGATAAATCGTTTTTTCAACTTATAAAAACTGTCAAAACCATCACTTTAATCAGTTTCTCGAAAAAACGAAGAACGCCATTAGATGCCAGGGAAAAATTAAAATTTTAAGAAAAAGTATCTCAAAATTGTATGACGGATTTTGATGAAATCATGTTTTTTATTTTTAGTTTTTTGAAAACAATTGTTTTTTTCAAATTTTTGTATGCAGTTTTTTAGAGTTTATTAATATACATGTGATTATAAAATTTAAAATTATTTTGTTTAATTAGTTTTAAAAATATTGATTTTTGAAAAAAAAAGTTTAAAAAATTAATTTTAATTCAAAATTTTGATATGCAGAATTAGGTTGGCTACCTAGGTCTTCTCAGATATAAAATTTAAAGGAAATCAAATGTACCGTTACCGAGATATGTAAAAATTAAAAAAAACAGTTATATGAAACGTAAAGTTATTAGACTTTTTCCAGTAAAATTGGTTCATTATAAATGATAGCTATTGCCAACAAAAAAATTCTCAATATTTTTTATCAAAATCGTTGGAGCCGTTTTCGAGAAAAATAAGATTTCATTCAAGGTCATATGGCAGGTATCGTTATTTTTATGCCTAAAAATAAAATTTCAATTTCCCCTCTGAGAAATGCCAAAAGAATCACACATACCAAATTTGAAGGTAATCTCTTGAGCCGTTTAGGCTGTAGCTCGTAATACATACAGACGGACAGACTGACAGAGAGACAGAGACACATTTTTGCCGATCACTTTTTTGGACTTCTCTATGATCGTCAAGTCATGTTTGATTGTTAGAATTTTTTTTACGAATGCATAACTTGCCTCATTTTTAGTACCTATAATCGCAAGTAAAACAATTTTTTTTTACTTGCGATGTAAGTGGTACTACAAACCATATAATTTTTTCCACCATCTTAATTATCTCGAAAACGGCTTTAACGATTTTGATTTTAAAAAAATACATGTGCACTACTAAGGATATAGTCTACATTTTGGTTAATTTTTTTTTTTTTAATATTTTGTTATTAACGGTACATGTCATACAACCATCTTCTTGATTTTGGACTTCTCATAAACGGCTCAACGAATTTCATTCAAACATTTTTAAGTATGAGGTCCTTTGATTTCTAAATAATACTGAGTACCAACATTTTCGAGAAATATTTTTTTTGGTTTGTTGAAAATATAATATTTCGAAAATGAGCGGACGATGTTTTTGAAATTCAGTTTTTAAATGCTCAAAGGGATTATATGACACTTTAAATGGTTACGGCAGAGAAAGAAAAAAAAGGAAAGATGTTTGCATGTGTTAAATGCATAAAATTGTCATATTAACAAAAATGTATGGATTCGTAAAAAAGTAGAACTCGATATTTCGATCAAACTTAACATAACGATGATAGCGAAGACTGGAAAAGTGGGTCTCACAATTCTGTATTTCAGTCCGCGCGAAAACGATTTAATGGATTTTCTTCAAACTTGTTGCATATAATTTTTTTATGTTACACGTTTTTTTTTTATTTTTTAAGACCAAACTTAGCGGTACCTGTCATGCATTTTTTTTAGCCAAGGAGGAAAATTTTATTTTTCTCAAAAACGGCTCCAACGATTTTTACTGAAAAAAAATCAATTCACTAATGAAGGGAAAACGTACTTTTTGATCATTTTTCTTGGAAAAAGATGGCTATTTTTTGTACCTCTGCAGCAGAATGATTTTTGGTTTGCCATTTTATGGAAAACGATATATTTGATTTTTTTATGGAGTAATGCAGTATTGCAGACCAAAAAATAAAAAGAAATAATTTTTTAAATAAAATAAAAAACTTTTTTTTGAAGACTCAAAATTATAAAACGACTTATTGGATTTTCAAACGACTTATTAGCTTCAAGAATGTTTATACAAAAAATGTAAGTGTTCCTGATCAGCACAGCCAACCTTGAAATAAAAACATAATTTAATATGCGTACTTATTAACAGTACTTCCCATAGAACTACTTGGCACATTTTCGACTTTTTCACTTTTACATGAACCGAGTAAAATTATTTTTTGCATGCAAGCTGCCTAAAAGAATAAATAATACTTATTAAAATTTTCAAAAATATGTGTTTTTCGATTAAAAAATTGATATTGCAAAAACCTTTGCCTTATAGACAAAATCTCCAATATACTTTCTTTTTGCCAAAATCTCAAAGGATCCACAATATATCTCTTTAGGCTAGGCGATTCAGTTAATAAATTAGTTATGATTTGACACAATTTAAATCAGTAAGTAAAATATTTTTTTTTGAAGTGGATATCATACACCCTTTCTTTATCGTCTATTGCCTGATTAATGTCAAACAAATTTTGTTTTCTTTCTAGAATTGACAGTTATTATATTTTGCTTGATTTTATGATTAACTGTTTTTTTTATTTTGAAATCAGGTTTCTTGTTTGTTTAATAAAAGTAAAACCGATTATGTTTTTATTTTATCAAAAAAGAAGGATGAAGATAATTATTATATAATTATTACATACAAGGAAAATGATGTTGAACTTGACTTCAAATAAGCAGTGCAAGTAGTGAATCGCGAAAAATCGCGCGAATTTATTTCTTGCTTCACCACTTTCACAGCTTATTTGTGGATTTTCTCTTGGGGATTTTTTTGGGAGATTTTCTATTGGCGATATTGTCTTTCCTCCATTTTTACTTGGAGATTTTGTCTTTGGGGATTTTTGTTTGGGTTTTATGTTTTTGGAGCAAATATCACCAACCCAAATTTTAACGTAAGGAAATAATTATTTTAATTTGGCGTTTCAAAGATTTATCCTAAAAATATTTTCGAAATATTATAAATACTTAAAAATTAATTTTTTTTAACCCGCAAATTTGAATTTTTTGTATGTATTCATATTTGTTCAAGAATTCAAATAACATCTTCTTTTTCTTCGAATTACAACAAAAAACGAAGAACGCCATTAGATGCCAGGGATCAATTAAAATTTTAGGAAAAAGTATCTCAAAATTGTAGGGTAGAAATATATTTCTACCGAAGTATATTTCATTTTTACGTATTTTTGCCTACATACACTATGGATTTCTACATATTATGTATATATATACTATGGAGGTGTCCATCTCTGTTTAAAAATCACATGAATATTGTTTAGCTTCCACTTATCATATAAGGTTATATGTACCTACCTACATATATCATATAACTGCATTATGGAGGTACATACAATTTATACAGGTAATACCTTAATAATTTTTTATAATCCTAATCCACAATCTACCTTGAAATTTATTAAGCCTACTAAGAACCAAGGTAAGCTTATACCTTAATCGGTTTTAAGCCTAACTAACAGCGTCAATATTCCAGGAAAAAAAGATATTGACTTCGAAAAAAATTCCGACAAAGACGCAGTTTAGTGGAGAGTTTCATTTTAACGTCCTAAGCATTTCCTAAAAAGTACCCTAAATTTGTATTGGAGCAAACAATTAGATCGTGAAAGGAGGTAAAATTCAGTTTTCTCCAAATTACTCGAAAACCATAGGTTTTTTTTTTTGTTGAAAAAAGTTGTAACTATACATTTTGGCTGATGTAATTCTACACAAAAAAGATTTATACACTTTTTAAAGTATAATTGATAAAAATAAAAAAACATAAGCGTTGCCAGCAGTATGGTTCGTGTACGTGTCGACTTTAATTGTCTACATTTCAAAGTAGACAATCGGTCGACTATGCCGACAGTTAAGACAATGTGTCGACAATGTAGACAATATGTCGACAATGTAAACATTAACTTGGATATCTTAAATCTCACAAATAAAATCTTTTCAAAAAGTCTTTGCTGGTACGAATTTAACATTTTCCGTAAGAAAATAAGTTTCAAGTTTCAAATTTGCTTTCAAAATAAAGGTGCAAAACGCGTGGTTGCTAATAAGATGTAGGTATTGTATTATTTTATTACTTATTAATCTTGCTAAAGAAATATATTTTTGCTTTTTCATTAAATAAATTAATAATGTTTTATAAAAGTAAATAGTGTGTAATTATTTAAATTAAATTAAATAGATTTTTTTTTTTATAATCTTACACGCGCTCAAGGGATTATGATTACCCTTTATATGTTTTTAACACAGCGCGGGCGTTATGAGAAAGAAGAGAAAGAGGGAAAGGAAAGATGTGTGGCGCGAAGTGGTTGATGTCTTAGATTTATCTCCAGTGATGGCGGCTAAGCTAATGCGGAGAAGATTACCGTCCCTGATTTGTTTATGTCTTTTATAATTCGCATTATTTTATTATTTATTTCTTTGTTCCTGAACAACATGTAATGAGCAAATCAGCAACTTATTTTATAACAATCTTTAGAACTGGTTTTTAATGGAAAATAAGATGACATAGACAACGGCAGGAATTGAACCCGCGACCACGAGGTTGACAGGCGAGCACACAACTATCGCGCCACGGCCACCCGCAAGATATATATAATGCTACGTTTTATAAAATCAAATTTAATTTTATGTCTTGTCGAACTTAAAACAAAGCTTTCGAAGAACTAAGCTATCTCTCTTGGTGAAAACCATTAATAAACACTCAGCTTTTTACACAGTGTGCAACAAAACTCTGCAAACTACTGCTGAAAACCGTCTTCGGAGGCACATATGTAGGTAATGAAAAATGTTATTATCTAAATATTGATTTCAAGACTACCTCAAACAAGGACATCTGAATCGGATGATGTCTCAATAGTATTTTTATGATATTTAATATTTAAAGGCCGTGT
The DNA here is from genome assembly GCA_910595825.1 of Philhelius pedissequus. NCBI lineage: Eukaryota > Metazoa > Arthropoda > Insecta > Diptera > Syrphidae > Philhelius > Philhelius pedissequus. The sequence goes on from OU343162.1 coordinate 76,413,029, forward strand.
CATTAAACTATTTATCAGAGGAAAACCAATAGGGTAAAATTTTAAACCCTACTCTAAATGAGTTTTAAAATGGGAGTCGACTCTAAAAATGAGTTTTAAAATGATATAACGGGTTCGCCATCTAACGTTTTTTTTTCTACTAGTGCTTATTTCGTGAATGGTAACACGTAGCTCATGTCTGATTTGACAGATAATTAGTTTTATCCTTCCACTGAACGAATATGGTTGTGCATACGCTTGAACAACGCTCGCTAAGTGGGCCTGCGATCGACTTAGAGAAGATGGCGATTTTGCCAAAAAAATCATCTTTTCAGATGAAGCTCATTTTGATCTTGGCGGGTATGTAAACAAGTAAAATTGTCACATTTGGGGCACAGCAAACCCGCACGCATACATTGAAAAGCCGATACGCCCAAAACGAGTCACTGTTTGGTGCGGATTTTGGTCCAAAGGCATAATTGGGCCATTTTTCCTCGAAAATGAGCAATGAGTGGCTGTTACAGTCAATAATCGTTATCGGGCCATGTTGAACGAATTTTTGTTCACAAAAATTGAAGAGGAGGATATTGACAATATTTGGTTTCAACAGGACGGCGCTACGTGCCACACAGCCGAAGCTACACTCGATGTTTTACGCCCTGTTTTTGAAAAAAAAAGTTATTTGGCGGACCCTGTACTTTAACGTTAAAAATTAAGCAGAGCAAAACACTTCATTATCTTTCTTAAACTAAATGTTCCATTATGTCAAAATAAGGTGTGTTCGTTCAACATAAGTTTGATTAACGTAGCCCTAAAGACCTACTTTAATTAGAAGAGTTGTTTAGTGTGTTTAAAATTGAGACAAAGTTACACAAGGGCTGGCAACTAGACGATTGCTTTAACTAGAGTTGCGGGCTTATTCTCCAAGCGAGGATTGGTTAAATTTTTGCGCCAATATTCTTGCAAAAAATATTGAAATCGGACCAAAAAAAAATAAACAACTCCAAAAATTATGTGAGAAATTTGTCAGTTTGTGGCGGACATTACCTACACTACCTACGAGTGTAAGCACACCGTTAATTAAAAGCTGAATGCTAACCACACACCCAACATGAACAGACACAATCAACCAAGTAAAAGAGTACCAACCTATATATCACAAATATATGTTGGTACTCCTCGAATTGTAAGAAGGTCTGGTCGATTGTGTCTGGCTATGTGGCGGGCATTTTCAATTCGGCTGCGGAACAAATTAGGCACTTCACATTTAGCTCGTCATTAATTACATATTTATTAATTTCTGTCTACCTCCTTCTGAGGCGCCATTAATTTCAACAATCGTTCGGGTATCAATTTGTAATAAAAACTATTGTTTGTTCAATATATTCACACAAATTCTTTTTATTGGAAGTTTCTCGAATGAATTTGGGGTTGGCTGCTAGCCGAGTCAATAGATCCTCCGCTGCCGCCGGCATTCATGTGTCGCCCATTGCAGTAGCACCTGGCCGTACCTGGGTGTGGCTCACAACGCTGTAGAAGCCATCAATCCCCGGTGTAGTTGGTGACCGTAAACATAGTCAACCAAAAGTTAACGATTTAAATACTTACCTAAATTTGCAAGGCTTACTGAATTTTTTTAATTTTATTACTAAATTCCTCGAATTTTAAAAGTTTTTTTGAAACGTGACCAGTAGCAAACCAATGAAGTGATTCCGTGGACCTATCAAATTTTAGTAAGTAGGTTTACCATAACAGATTTCTCCCATAATTTAAAGTTTTTAGATATCTCTAATTTAAATATTTGAAACTTTTATAAACATAGGACTAGGTATACGTTTAGATTTAGATCAAATAATTTTTTTCACAACTATCTTCTTCTTACACACATGTTTTTGTATTATAGAAGAACTTCGTTCTTTTTTTGAACATTTATGTTTTGGTTTTCTATACATTTTAGTAGGAAAAATTATCAATTATGATGGTTTTACGAATTGTCTGCAATATCTTCATTGTCGACAAATTTATGTCGACAATTGGGCATTGTCTGCATCGATTGGTCTACATGTAGACAATCATGTAGTCTACATTTTTAGTCTACAAGGCACAACACTGGTTGCCAGCACAAGCCAATATACGAGGGGCGTTGAATATATTCTCGGTATCGGGGTGAAGCTGTGGTTATAACGGGTGATTTTTTTGCTTCTTGGTTTTTGACAGATCACACATGACAAATTCCACGAACATTTGGCATTTCGATTCAGTATTGTTTGCCATTTCATCATAAATAGACTTACGCCTGAACAACGTTTGCAAATTATTGAAATTTATTATCAAAATTCGTGCTCTGTGAAAAATGTGTTTCGCAACTGCACGCGAAACCATGCATCAATTGAGAGGCGAATTTGGTGAGCAGTTGATCTCACGTTTTGGCGCAGTCAATTGGCCACCAAGATCATGTGATTTTACCCAGTTAGACTATTTTTTGTGGGGCTATGTTAAGTCTATTGTCTATGTAGAAGAAAACGCAAATAATACCTACATACGAGTATTATTTTTGTTTTTGGTTTAGTGGACTGTGTGGGTTTAAGTCAAATTGAAATATTTTATGACCTTTAGTCAAAAATGCGTTTCGCCCGGACACGATAGTTGGGCTCATCAGTTAGATGCTATCATGTCGCTCTAAGACGCACTATTTTTTGGTCGATGACTACCAACTCTAATAAAATTTTCAGCAAATACATACTGAAAATTATATTTTTCTAGGGGAATTTGGTCAAATTCATGCACCCAGAAATATATGTATGTTACGCCCGTGGTCTGGCTAGTGGTAAATAAATAGAAGAAAACGCAAATAATACCTACATACGAGTATTATTTTTGTTTTTGGTTTAGTGGACTGTGTGGGTTTAAGTCAAATTGAAATATTTTATGACCTTTAGTCCAAAATGCGTTTCGCCCGGACACGATAGTTGGGCTCATCAGTTAGATGCTATCATGTCGCTCTAAGACGCACTATTTTTTGGTCGATGACTACCAACTCTAATAAAATTTTCAGCAAATACATACATTATCTATTGTCTATGGGGACAAGCCAAACACGATTGCTGCCTTGGAAGCCAACATTGAACGCGTCATTGGTGAGATTCCGGCCGAAATGTGTGAAAAAGTTTGCCAAAATTGGACCTTCAGAATGGACCACCTGAAGCGTAGCCGCGGGCAACATTTAAGTGAAATTATTTTTAAAAAGTAAATGGCAGAAATTGATTTATCGATCCAAATAAAAATTTCATTCACTTTTTACAAGTTTCTGTGTTTTTTTGAATTTTCAAAAACCAAGCTCTTAAAAAATCACCGTTTATATATAAATTGACTTATTTATCAAGTAATACTTTTTTTTTTTTTTTTTTTTTTTTAAATTCATTTTTATTTCATATTAACTTATAACTATCTTAAAGCTAGACAAAAATGTTTAAAACTAGCCTAATTATCAATAACTTACAACTAATTTACTGGCCCTTTACGGGCGCTCTAAATTAAACAATAACTCTTACAACTAATGTCTTTCGACCTAAAAACTATTTTAATTAAATCTAAATTTTTTTTTTTTATTTATTTTATATTTCAAGAAACTTTTATACAGAAAACTTGGTATCTGATCATTTTTTTTTTTTTTTTTTTTTTTTTTTTTTTTTTTTTTTTTACCTATAAACTAAACTTAAATATATATTAAAAATAATTAAAACTAAATAAAACTAACTTATACTAACTAAAAATAACTTAAACTACTTAAATATACCTAATAATACTTATAACTACTTAAAAACTAGAACAGCCACAGCAGCATTTTTTTCGTTTTTTAATTTTTTTTTTGTTTATTTTTTATATGCATGCAGACACACACTAGCATGCAACCCACCCACACATGTACATACGCACATACATATACGTACGCACACACATGTACAGACACGCAGATACATGCACGCATGCCCCCGCATACATACATATTTTTAATTTTTTTTTTGGTGCCACCCTGACTGTTACCTATACCTAATGCCCTAAATCTATGTAAGTCGGCCAAGATATGTCATCTTCATCGACTTTAAATATCACGATGCTGTTCAGAGAGCCACCAGAACTGGTTCTCCTGTGTCGCCCTATCCCTCCGGTCCCGATCGGACACAGTCCTACTGAACCGAAGGCGCTCTTCTCCACCTTGAGCGATGACGTCTCGACTATACAGGAGTCGCCTATCCACAGTTTTCCGGCTGACGTGGTAGATGAGCGGAACCGCCCCTCCATCCTGTATCAGCCCTCGACTGTCTAAATAGAGGAATGCCTCAGGAGGGATGTAACCACTTAACCGCGCACTCTCAAAATATTCGTTATTGGGGTAATAAGCCCCAAAAATTAAGCTGTTAGTTGAGGACATCGCTCTTGCAACGTGACCCCGAATCAGCTTGAACAAAAAATTATCTATTCTGTTTATGTTGGCTCCGTTGTATAGAACCTGGTTGGAATAATATCTTGTGTACTCCGACTCTGGTGTTCTGTGTAATCCAAGGCAACGTCTAAGACATTGCCTCTCAAACACCCGAATCTTTTCCATTTGAGATGGGGCAACGTTGAACCACACCGGGCATCCGTAGGCAATCATCGGCCTGATGAGGGCCATGTAGCAAATCACCTTCACCCTGCTGTCAAGACGGCTGCTATAAAACAGTCGTTTTGTCAAGGCTAAGGCTCCCCTAGCCCTGGCCAAAGCAGCACCTATATGTCTGTCGAAATACAGGTACTGATCCAACCAGATGCCAAGGTACTTTACTACACTTTTACTCGCCAGTGGATGTCCATGTGGCCCTACGATCACCAGCTTGCGCCAGTTCTTTCTCGTATCCCTTGAGGCGATAGACAGCGGAGTCCTAAACAAAATAGTTTCTGATTTCTGGAAGTTGATTTTCAACTTCCAGTCATCACAATATCGCTGAATCTTGTCGAAGTCACTCTGCAAGAGACTTTTGATGACCTCAACTGTATGAGCTGTTCTGTACGCAATTAGATCGTCGGCGTACGCAATTGCCTGAGTTAGACTACCTATCAGATCGCTGGTGTAAATGTTGAATAGAATCGGCGAGTTAACCGCTCCCTGCTGAAGACCATTATTAATATTAAAAATTGCAGTAGAAGTTACATTGCCACTCTTGACAACAAACTTTCTACCATTTAGCATGTCATAAAGCATATACAATAGAGGTTTACTTATACCTAGTCTGGTTAGCTTTAGATAGAGACCTTCTAACCATACGGTGTCGAAGGCCTTCTCCAAATCAACCAGACAGGCACCCGTACACTGTTTTTTAGTTTTGTTCCATTGGATATCAGAAACAAGTTTAGACGCGGCATGAATTGTGTCATGTCCCGCCTTAAAACCGAACTGATTATCCGGGATGATATTTTTGTCCTCCGCCCATTTGAACAGGGCTCTATTAATAACCTTTTCAAACACTTTGCTGATACTCGGAAGAAGACTTATCGACCGGAGATTCGCCGGATTGGAGTTGTCCTTTCCCTTTTTTGGGAGAGGGTGCACCACAGCTGTCTTCCACCGCACTGGATAATATGCATTATTCAGCGCGTTGTTAAACAGTGTGGTATAAATGTCAACTGCTTCTTGAGGCAAATGTCGTAGTACAACGTTGGATATACCATCGAGTCCTGCAGACTTCTTTTTCTTTAATGAATCGAAGATGAGCTGGAGCTCATTCTTCGAAATTAACAGGGGGCTGGGCCCATTTCGGTCGGCGATTATGGCGTTTGCCAAATCTTCATCATTAAACCTGGTAAAACCAAGGTTCTCAGATCGCCATTCGGTTATATCGTTCCGGAGCCATAAGTGATGAAGCAGAGCTCTGTTCTCCAGGTCATGATTCGGGCGAATGCTAGCATTCACCTTGTACACTTGCTGGAAAGCAGCCCCCACAGCCTCCACTCTCTCCTGCGGATCTTCGATTATATAGAGGTCATCGTCCAATACGGCATCCTCTGGGTCTATGCCTGCTGTCAGAAGTACGTCTCTGTTCTCTGTCGTCCTCTGGAGCTTAAGACACGGAAGATCGTTTTGATCCTTTCTTCTAAAAATCTTATTAATTTTTGGGAACATACTTGGGTCGCTGGAGTTAACGGCACGAATTTTATTGTCCCAGAACGAATTAATAGCCAATCTATAATTTTCTTTGATCAATTGGTTGATGTTTTTGATGGACGACTTCAGTGTCCTAATCTCCAGGTCTCGTGTATCAGTAAACCGCCTGTACAAGCGTTTTAGTCTTGTCAGTAGTCCACTTTTTTGTCTGTGAAGTGCGTCAATTGTCGCGTTACGGTACATGTCAGTTGCGTTACTTTCTTTGTATTTCGGTATTGTTCTGTTCATTGTTCGTAGAATCGTTTCGTCAATTTGTTCTAAGTATCTGTCGATTTCAGTATTTGTTAGGTTCCTGTCATTTGGTGGGGATATACCATTTGAACGTAATTCACTCAATAAGGCATTGGAGAAACGTGGCCAGCGCACCTTACTGTAATTGTAAGTATGCACAGGCACATACTCCTCCAACTCCATAAGCTGGTTCGGAAGTTGTATTACGGCTGCGAGTCCGCAGTGGTCACTGTCGTACTCGATCGTTCGTAAACAATTTCTTGGCCTTTGACCCACAGCGTCAGTAATTGTTAGTCTTGCGTCTTTAAGCAATAGATCCAGATAGGCACCGCTTCTTGGGAACGATGGCCTGTCTGTGGCTAGAAGATCGATGCGATACTCAAGGTTGTATCGACCCATCCAATTAAATAGATGGTTACCTCGAGGATTTTGTATTTGATTTCCCCAATCTGTGTGCTTGGCGTTTAAATCACCCGCCAATATATAGTAATTCTCTTCCGAGCTCAATCTTAAGCATTCAAAAAGCTTTTCAAGCTCTGTTATAAACTGCGTGGGCTGAGGTGTTTCCGGTGCATAGGCAGCGATCACATACATTCGCTTCCCCTGTTGGAGATGAATGCATATGATGCATGCCTCTAACGTCCGAAATTTTCGCACATCACTATTATATATTACCTTATGACTAATGCCTTTACGTATAAAGATTGCGACGCCTCCTCCTTGCGTGGAGTTGGGTCGGTCTCTTCTTACGATATTGTAATTGTTGTTAGTCAATTTATGTTTCTGGTTAAGCTTAGTTTCGCTAGCCATAAACACATCTGGACTTATGTCTTTAAGCAATTGGAATAAATTCGCTCTACGTTCGGTCCTAATCAATGAATTTACATTCACAGCTAGGATCTTAAAGGGCCTCTCCGGCAGCGCGCCCTTAACCTCTAAGTTGCGTTAAGCTCGGCAAAACAGAGTAGAGATAATCCACCCTAGTCGCCTGCTCCCTGATCTGGTTTTGGAGGCCGTTCAACTGGCCCTGGATGGCCAGTAGAACGCCCATAATATCCGCCTGTGCCGCCGGCGCCTTAGGCACGGGGGCCTGTTGGGCGACCTTTGGTGTAGGCTGTACCGTGCTTCCCCTTCCTGACGCCATTTGGGCGTAAGAAATTTGGGGGTTGACGGACGTTGTTGTAGGAGGGCGCACTGTTGGACGCTTTTCTACCACTGTTTGCTTTGCTGCTTTATTGTTTTTTATAAGCTGAAACGTCGGGCATCCCCGATAATTAGCGGGGTGTCCGGCGCCTCGGCAGAGTACACATTTAAGCTGGGTCCTATCTTCGACCCGTTCTTTTCCTAACTTGCATTCATCTGCATTGTGGTTCTCTCCACACTTAACGCAGCGTGACTGCATTTCGCAGTTTGCTGCGGCGTGGCCGAACCTTTGGCAGCGCATGCATTGAAGCATGTCGCCGCGCCTTTTTAATTTGTCCCAAGTTACAACCTGGCAGTTGAGGACGGATATACTCCTCAAACTATCCAGTTTGCTGCTGGGTGAAAGTTGAACGAGGAAGAAGGGAAGACTCCGCTTCTCCCGCCTAGCTCTAACTGTAGCGAACGGCTTGACCCCGATAAAGTCGAGATCGTCATTCGCTTTTTGGCGGAGTTCATTTAAGAGCACCTGTGGTTCCGTGTAGGAATCTATGCCCTTCAAAAGGACCGTTTGAAATTTTTCGGTTTTAGGAGTGAAACTAAAGAATTCGGTAGTAGTTTCTTTCAGCAACTCTTTAATTTTTTTGTGCTGTTCCAGTGTGAAGCACTGGATAGCATGCCTATCGTTATTTAATCTTTTAATAGTAAAATTTTGACCTATGGTCAACTTACATAGATTTATGGTATCCTGTAACTCCATTTTATAAGTATTAATGGGTGGCACCTTTTCTTTTTTCATGATCGGCGGCTGTGGCTGCTGCTGCTGAGACTGATTTTTCTGCGGCTGTTGATTCTGCTGCTTTGAATCTGCTGCTGCTGTTTTTCTTGCGGTTGTTTCTGGACTTGTGTCTGCTGCTGTTGCTGTTGTTGTTGTTGTTTTTGCCGTTGTTGTTTTGGCTGCTGCTGTGGCTGTTGTTTTTGTATTTGTTCTTTTTTCTGTTGTTGTTCTTTTTCTTCGAGTTCTTTTAGTTGCCTCGCTCGGCGCGCTTCTTGGCTGGCCTTAACTTTACTTTTTATCTTTTCTATTTCTGCCTCCAAAGCATCAATTTGGGCGAACATTCTTTGTTCGTCCTCCTCAGATGACGCCTCTGATGTGGAGAGGTTCACGAAGGCAGTACTATCGCCCGTCGTGAAGTGCCCTTCTCCTTCTTCAGACATATATGCTATACCCTCTTCGGGTGAAGTGTCTAACTCGGTTTGTCTTGCTGCCTCTGACGTCTCGTCTATATCGGACGTATGCACCCCAGCTGGCAGCTTTGCTGAGGTGGCCGTGGATCTCCTTTTTACCAAATTTGGTGCGCACTTGATCCTCTTTCTGCGCTTTTGATTAGCATCGGATGATGTTGCCGTTGTTGTTATTGCTGTTGATGTTGTTGCTGCAGAATCACTGCTTGTAGTTGGAACATCTTTCGATGTTCCCTCAGCTGATGCCATCGCTGACCTCATTGGCCCTAGGACACCTTTCGATGCCCCGGTGCTTAAACTCCTCCTCCTTTGCTCGTTTTCCCAACCAATAAAGTTAACTACTTCACGGTTGTGAAAAAAAGCTGATAAAGTTCTGATGCCCTCTTGGGAATCGAACTGGCGACCCTCGGATTCTCGGTCGGCCACTCTATCCCTGTGCTACTGCACCACTTGTGAAATTTTGATTTAATTTAGAACTTAAGCTCACACACGAATTTTAATTGGAAAACTGGGAAGCCGAAAACGTCTTAACACTTCCACAGTACGAGATCGACTGATCAAGTAATACTATTTTTTAGTGTATTCATGTAAAACTTCATATAAATGTGATTATTAATTCGCGCTTTATCTCTAGTTAAACAGAATCATAATGGCAACTGAAACAATGATGGTGAAAATTGAGCATCACGCTCTAATTAAATTTCTCACTAAGGAAAAGTCAAAAAACTATTCATGAAGAGATGTTGGCTGTTTACCAGGATTCCGCACCTTCATTATCAACTGTGCAAAAGTGGTCAACGACCCCCGCTCCGGCGCCCAGGCTACTGTTTGTACGGGAGAAAGCATCAGAGAAGTCGAAAAACTTGTTTTTGAGGATGCCCGAATAAAGGTGAAAATGATGACACTATTCTTCATGACCATTTTAAACTTTCAAAGGTCAGTGCAAGGTGGGTGCCACGAATGCTCACAGGGACTAAAAAATAGTGAGAATCGCATGCTGTAGAGAGCTTTTGGAGATGTGTAGTGAGAACGCGGGCGGTGTTATGGATCGAGTTGTTACTGAGGATGAAACATGGGTTCACCACTATGACCCTGAAAGCAAACCAGAGTCCATGCAGTGGCATAAAAAAGGAACAGACCCCCCGAAGAAGTTCAAAGTCACTCCGTCTGCTGGGAAGCTCATGGCCACAGTTTTTTGGGACTCAAAGGGAATCTTGCTCATTGAGTACAAAACGCCACATCCTACGCTTCCACTTTGCATAATTTGCGGGAGAAAATTAAAAAAAAAAGACGGGGTAAGCTCGCAGCCGGTGTGTTGCTTCTTTATGACAACGCTCCTGTTCACACGGCGTGAGTTTCCAAGGCTGCTGCGCGAGATTGTGATTTCGAAGAAATCCAACACCCACCCTATAGTCCAGACCTTGCCCCTGGTGATTAATTCCTGTTTCCAAATTTGAAAAAATGTCTTCGTGGAAAAAGATTTTCGGATGATGAAGAACTCAAGTCGGCAATAAATGGGTATTTTGCAGAGAAAGAGGAAATTTATTTTTTTGAGGGTTTAAAAAAGCTTATCTCAAGATGTACCAAATGCATTGATGTTAGGGGAGATTATATTGAAAAATAAAAACAATTTAAATTAAATTCGCATTTTCCTTCATATCGATACCGAGAATATATTGAACGCCCCTCGTAAATCGCCAATTCCCCATGTCCTTTTTTTTCGTCCAATTCAACTTACGTGCTCACATAAAAGAACACGCCTATTTATAACATTTTTAAATTGTGTCGTGGCTTATGTATGTATGTTTTATGTACCACCCTCTATATCTGTCAATAGCATCTTTTAGTTTTTTAAGTTTCAGATGTTTTTTTTTTCTAAATCCAGCACTGTAAACGTAATATTATGTATTTCTACAGATGTGGCTTTTGTGGTCAAAGTCAATATATTCACTAGTCCGTGGTCAGAGCTATTGGAATAGAAAATTTATTTTATTGATATGTGAACATCGAGAGAATAATTATACTTGAAGAAAGTTACTGCACCAATTGCGACAATCATGTAGTAGATGTAAAATTAAAATATTTATGTGTCGTTTGGAAGTTGGAAGATATTTATTGCGCTCAAGATCTGTTTCAATACTAAAATAGTGTTTCCCATAAACGAAGAGCATGCTGTTTATTTTATTTGTTGTTTTTGAAGTGATAACATTTTATGGGAGGGTAAACCGATTCGTTACGTAACGCGTTACATTCGATAAGTATTCTCACACATATAAACTAAACGAATTTTATTTTTTTAAGGAGTGGACCTAGAAATCTGAAATTTTCAGAAATGATAGAGTATATTGACTGGAATGTTTGGTAAATTGGATTTCTAGAACGTCAATCTGTAAGAAAACTGTAATATTGAGAAGATTACACATATCTGTCAATTGTTTTTGACTGATTCCATAAATAGATTTGGTCCCCAAATCTATCTCAAAATTGTTGTTGGAAGCCAAGACGGTATCTGATGTATATTGCATAAGCATATAATATGTATGTATATGCATGTATGAAAATGTTCAGATCTTTACAAATGGAGTTGGCATCTACAATATAATGGATAGTTTTTCTAGTATATATAATATATACACACATGTGTACATAATAATGTTTAGGAAAGAGAATAAGAATTTTGGTGGCATCTAGTCTTCTCTAATCTATGCACGTTGTATCCATTTGTACCGTTAAGATCAACTTGAGGGCAAGTTTTGCATTTGGAAAAAAAATCGAACTCAAGATTTTAATCAAACTTGAAATTAATGATCAAGAACAAAGTGGGTCCCACAATTTCGCCTGTCTTTCTGTAGATCGTCTACAATCCAAACCACTGAAGAGAATGTTTTCAAACTTGGTACAAGGTAGTTAAGCTTTTCAGGTGATTGTTTCAAATAGATTTTTAATTCGTTGTTTTAACCCCCAAAAAACGGTACTTGCCATACAATTGTTCCCACGATCTTAATTATCTCAAAATACGGCTTTAACCATTTTGATAAAAAAAAAATCTGTGTACTATTATAGACATATTCTACATTTTGGTATACATGCCGCCATACAGCCATTTTTTTTATTTTTAACCTTCTCATAAACGGCTCCACGGATTTTGATCAAAATGTGTATGTAGGAGGTCTTTAAAACTATAAATAATAATGCATTCCAAAATATTCAAAAAAAATAGTTTTTTTTGGAAAAAAAATATTTTTTGAAGTTATAACTTCTATGAGAGGGTAAACCGCTTCGTTACGTAACGCGTTTCGGCGTTCGGCCAGTCTGTCTGGCTTCCCTTTTTCTCACGCAAACGGAGAACTTTCGAAATTATTCAAATTAACGAAGAACTTTTGAAGTTTTTATTAAGTTAAACAATTTCAATATCTTAGTAGTTCAACTTAGAATAGTTTAAGTTATCACTTATGTCGGACGTCTCGAGACACAAATGTTTTTTTTTTATTATTTTATAACCATTCTGTGCTAAGTACACATACTACGTTTCAAGTAGCAAATTTTTAAGTCTAAGGAATAATTGCATTTACTTAAGAAAGTGAGTTGGGAAAACATAATTATTTTAATGAAATTCTTTCCAATATGAAGATTCTTAATTGACTATGACGGCCACTTGCGTGAACGTGTAGTGGAAAAATCTAAATCGAATGTTGTCAGACTTAAATACTCACCAAGTTTGAATTTATACAGCCCAAATTGAACACATTCAATTTAGTTATAACCTTCTTTTAAGATTAAAATCTCGTTATAGTTCTCCGTATAAAATAAAAGAAAATATACTAAAATTTAATTCAATATCTTAATCTTATTTAAGTTCAAAAAATGTACAAAATAAATGTTTGCAAGTTGTAATATTACACTGAACCAAATGCCGTAGGTGGTATTAATGAAAATATTTTGTTAATCTTTGAAGAAGCAATAATTCAAGTTGACTATTTTTTGCAAAATTTTTCTAATTTTTGAAGATTTATTTTTTATTTCTTGTTGACGAAAAAAAAATATTTTGGTAAAAGAAAATAATCACTTAAAAAAAGTCCCTTCGTGTTTACGAAATTCAATTCAACTGCATTGTCCAAATGCATAATTTCTTAAAATTGAAAAAAAAACTTTAATAATACTAAAATTATCCTGGTTATTTGAATTTAAACCTTTTTATTAAAAAAAAAATTCATTAATCTTACGAAATCTCATCTGTAAATTGATTATAACCATTTTGACAAAATTTTCTTCAAATTGAAGGTTTTTTTAACCATACGACATACGAGTTTGTCATATTCTTCAAATTGAATAAATTTCAATAAATACAGGAAAGCATTTTCCTCATATTAACAATTTTTTCTTCAAATTGAAGAATTATTGTTTTCTTCGGTTGAAAAATAATTATTTTGTCATTATTCTTAAAGTTTTCAAAGTGTAAACCCTAATTTAAAGTTTGAAAGTGAATTTTAATGAAAAAAGCCCACATTAAATTATAGACAAAATAAGGTATTATATTAAGTATTAATTAAATTAGAATTTATTTTTTATTATTTATTAGTATTAATAAAATTAAGTATGTATTATTAAAAATTTAAGTATTAAGTTATTATAGTAAGTCGGTAAACATCGATCAAAAAATAATGCGTCTTAGAAAGGTACTACAGCATCAAACTGATGAGCCCAGCTGTAGTACCTGGGCGAAACGCACTTTGGGCTAAAGGTCACAAATTCACTCAATTGGCTTTAAATCCACACAGTCCAATAAAACAAAAACAAAAATAATATAAACATATTGTTTGCGTTTTCTTCAATTAGTTATTATAGTAAGATTATACTAAATCCTCAGGAAGTCTTCTCTACCCTACCTACAAACGAATGTTTGTGTATAATAAAAATAAATAAAAATCAATCAAATTGGTATAGTTTTTTAATGAAAGAAAAAGATTTATTTTCAGGTTATTTTTGATGTTAAATGGATTAAAAAACACTGCGATGCCTTTTTAAAATGAAGAAGGAGATATGGAAGAGTCAATAGTTTTTTTTTGGATTCGAAGAAAATTTATCGTGAAAGTGAAAGAAACTCACCGACAAAAATTCATTTCTTTAAAGAATACTAAATCTATTTTCTTAATAAACTACAACTAAACACGCCTTAAACAGTGCAGACAAGTAAGCGAACATAACTTTTTGACGTTTGTAAATGTCAAAGTGACATATGGATTTAGTAAGATGCTAAAAAAATAAAGTAGCCATTTTGTGTTTTTAACTTTATTAAAATGTTAAGAAAATAGTACGATAGTAAACTGGTTTAAAATTAGCTAAATCTTTTTTTAGCCTAGTATCATACTAAAAATGATTTAACATAAAGGGTTATCCATTTTGCAGTTTCAAAAGTATAGGGCTGGAATTCGACATCTGTCAAACGAAGTTGTTAAGCAATTTTTTTTTTTCAGTTGAAAGTCTGACATTTACGAAAATGTCGATCACTTAACTATCGCACAACGCAAAAAAATTGTTAAAACCTCCTACAAAAATGGTGATTCTGCAACAGGCACATATCGTGCTTTAAGAGGAGGTTATGGTTTACATAATCGTCCAACTACGCAAGCTATTGGCAAAATTGTGAAGAAATTTGAAGAGACTGGATTGGCTACCAATATTGTATGGCCTGTGCATCATCGTTTCGCACGTACCACTGAAAATATCGCTGCTGTAAGTTAAAGTGTTGCCGAAGACCCGAATGTGTCGATTCCTCTTCGTTCTCAGGAATTAGGACTGTCTTACGGCACATTATGGCGTACTTTGCATTTGGATCTACACCTACATCCATATAAAGTCCAGCTCACACAACAACTGAAGCCAGCTTACCAATCTCAACGTCGTAGATACGTCGAATGGGTGCTTGAACAACAGGCGGTGGACGGCGATTTTTCAGACAAAATTTTCTTCAGCGACGAAGCACATTTCTCACTCGGTGGGTATGTTAATAAACAAAATTGTCGTATTTGGGATTTTGAGAATCCTAGTAATTGTAGAGAGGCCAATACATCCACAAAAAGTCACTGTTTGGGGCGCTCTTTGGTCCGGAGGTGTGATTGGACCTCACTTCTTCGAAAACGACGATGGAACGACTGTCACCGTCAATTCGGAGCGTTATGGTCATATGATAACCGACTTTTTTTTGCCTTCTTTCGAAGAACACGACTTGGAGAATATGTGGTTTCAACAAGTCGGTGCCACATGCCACACAAATCGAGCAAATATGGCTTTAATGCAAGAGGCATTCCCTGGCCGCGTAATTTCTCTTCGTGGCGATATCAACTGGGCACCAAGATCATGCGATTTGACACCGCTGGACTTTTTTTGTGGGGCTACGCGAAAGACCGTGTTTATGGTCGAAAATTACCTCAAGAGAATCGATGCTTGCAACAATTCGCGTGGTGGTCATTTAAATGATGTAGTCTTTCACACATAATGTCAACGTTCAAACTTTATAATAAAAAAAGAAATATCATGAAGGAAAATATTTTATATGTGTTTGATTTACGTTTACTTTTGAAACCGCAAAATGGATAACCCTATTACTAAATCGACTAAAATTTTGCGCCAATGTTATCAATTTAAAATGTAGGTGTGTAAGTATGAAGAATTTATTTCAATTTGAAGAAAATTTAATGTGAAAATGAAGACAAATTTATTGGATTGAAGACCAAATAAAGTCAAATTGAAAAATGTCTTTTCAAACTGAAATCTTAAAATTTAATGAAAAACGATTCTTCAAATTAAATAAACGTAATTTAAAGAATCGTTTTCCATTAAATTTTAAGATTGTATGATTCAATTCCACAAAATATTGTGGATTTAACAACTTAACTAAAATTCTCGAAAATTAATTATTTAACCGTCGAATTAACACATAGTTTTTGTTGACCGTATATTGATCACCCTTTCCTTAATTCTATCTACATTTTTATCAATATCATTACCAAATTTGGTTCAGTATACTACGTCGCTATGTGTCCGTGCACTTAGATCTACGCCAAGTGAATAGTTGAATCACACCGCAATGTTATCTAGTCAACTTCACAGGAATATCATACGTTGGCATTTTCTTCTATTTCAGGTACTCTCGCATCGTTGCTTTTATAAGAAATGTATATAATACTTAACAAAATTATAGTCCTGTCGATGACTTGTATGTGCAGTGTTGCCGTTGCAGTGGGAAAGCATCACACTGTTGATTGCTGAATTATCTTGGTCCCGTTTATTTTTAATATTTATTTATTTGCTTTTTATCACTGTACTAAGAAACAAGTTCCTTAAAATAGCCTCTCTTTTAATTTATTTAATTTAATATTTAGCTACATACGCATTTTGTATTCTTAGCCTAATAACTAGCGGACCAGTCGAGCTTTGTCTCACCCCAATTTAAAGCCTTCAAATGAACTGCAGAGATATAATAAAATACAGATAAATCAAATTTCAATGTGATTTATTTGAATGGAATCAAAATAAGTAGAGATTGATATGATAAACAATGTTTTTCGATTTGTTTTTCGGCGCAAGAACAAACAACAAAGACCGCTTACATACACGCGAACAGGCAACGTACAGCTGGCCGTGCGAAAAACAGAGAAATTCGAGATTTACATATTCCACAGACTTACAACGATTGACCTTGAGGTTTTTTTACTGTCATCGCAAAAGTTAATCGAACGTGGAACTGAATCCGCTTGAATTGGTATGGAAGATCAGTTGAAATAATCGCAATTCGTGGGATAAGAACTTAGGTTAGGTTATGTAATTGGGCTGACAATTGATGGCTTTATCATCACACTTAGATCAATGTGTTACCCGGGAGTATTATCACTCTTATCCGATAAAAATAGCCTGTGCTCTCTGAATTAATCAATCCATTTCTCTTCCTCTCCTTTGAATTTGTCTTTGATGATCAAGGCTGGAATCACCGCAACATGATTATGTTCGATCCCACCTTCAGCTGTAAAAATGCGTTGGAGTTCCTGGTACATTAAGGGAGTTCAAAAATTTCATCGGATAGTTGATCGCTTCATCCTCGTTGGTCACGCTGTCAACGGATTTGTACGAATGCAGTTCTCCAGCGATTTGACTTTGAATAATAAAGTTCAAGCTATATAAACGGTGATTTTTTAAGAGCTTGGTTTTTGAAAATTCAAAAAAACACAGAAACTTGTAAAAAGTGAATGAAATTTTTATTTGGATCGATAAATCAATTTCCGCCATTTACTTTTTAAAATTTCACTTAAATGTTGCCCGCGGCTACGCTTCAGGTGGTCCATTCTGAAGGTCCAATTTTGACAAACTTTTTCACACATTTCGGCCGGAATCTCACCAATGACGCGTTCAATGTTGGCTTCCAAGGCAGCAATCGTGCTTGGCTTGTCCCCATAGACAATAGACTTAACATAGCCCCACAAAAAATAGTCTAACGGGGTCAAATCACATGATCTTGGTGGCCAATTGACTGCGCCAAAATGTGAGATCAACTGCTCACCAAATTCGCCTCTCAATTGATGCATGGTTTCGCGTGCAGTGTGGCATGTGGCACCGTCCTGTTGGAACCACATGTCGACCGAGTTCAATTCTTGCATTTTTGGCAAAAAAATCTGTTATCATCGAACGGTACCTTTCTCCATTGACCGTAACCCTGCGGCCTTCATCGTCCTTGAAGAAGTACGGCCCAATGATGCCGCCTGCCCATAAACCGCACCAAACAGTGCATTTTTCGGGATGCATTGGTAGCTGCTGAACTGCCTCTGGCTGCTCTTCACTCCAAATACGGCAAATCTGCTTATTCACGTATCCATTTAGCCAAAAATGAGCCTCGTCGCTGAAACGGACGTAGCTTGCGAAACACATTTTTCACAGAGCACGAATTTTGATAATAAATTTCAATAATTTGCAAACGTTGTACAGGCGTAAGTCTATTCATGATGAAATGGCAAACAATACTGAATCGAAATGTCAGATGTTCGTGGAATTTGTCATGTGTGATCTGTCAAAAATATAAACGTCAAAAACCAAGTAGCAAAAAAATCACCCGTTATATATTCCAAAGAACTCGGATGGGTCTTAATAAAATAAAAGATTTTAGCGGACTACTGGAGTGAAAATACTGAAGCGGAGTTCCGCTATAGCCGAAAATATTGGGACCCGTTGAGAAAAGAGATTAAGTTTTTTAATATTTGTATCAGAAAGTTCTCTTAGATCAGAAAAGAAAGCTCTTCCATGCACTTGCATAGAAAGTGAAGCACTGTTTCCTTTTGCACCTGGTTTCTATAGCTATGTCTGTGTATGTGTTATAGGTAATACCCAGCTTTGCTGCATGCTCACCCAAGAGCCAGTGCCAAGTGCAAGTAGCGGCTATCTTTGCTATGTCGCATTGGTCTACAAATGTGTGGAATTTATTGTAGATAGGCCATATCATTCTAGATATCGTACAGTCTAGTCGATTAGATTATTCCATCTTTCGTTGGATTCCGTGAGGAAAACTGAAATAATTTTGCCCTTCACAGCAGCGTGTGGGGTAGAAGCATTCTCTGCCAGCGGGCTATGAAGGGCCGATTGGTGTCGGGCCAGCTCGTCTGACCGTTCATTACCCTCGATGTCGCTGTGCCATGAAACCCAGATTAAAGTGATTCTATGGTTAATATCCAGGTTATAAAGCTGGGCATTGGGCGTTGTTGGACCAGATTTGATGATATTTTTGTCGAATTTACGGCTTTGATACCCATTTGGCTATCTGTAATTACTGCCGAATTTAAATTTTGAGTTGGATTTAATTTACGAATTTTGCATGCTCCTATTATTGCTAGTACTTCAGCTTGAAAGACGCTAGCAGAGTCAGGAAAATGGAAATATCTTGAGACTTTTAGCGACTCTGAGAAAATTCATGCTCCTACACGACATTTTTGATTCGTCGGTAAAAAAAATTACACTTCATCATCTTACAAGACTTTTTCCGATCCATTCTTCCTCTGACCCCAAATGTTCATTATAATGTTCTCCGAATTCCGATTCGATGCAATGTAGATCTTTTACACAAAATTGGTTTTTCCGTAAAAGAATTTTTGAGAGTCGATGTACGAGTAGTAGCCTACTTTCACTGAAGTCAAATAAGGTTTTCTTGACATACCGCAGGTGAAGATCAAAACAATAAAAATGACCTTCTTCGACACCAGTTTCCAGTGACAGCGCATAGTTTTGTGTGCTCGGTGTTGGTTTTAATATACGTTTTATGAAATATCGTTGCAACTTATCAACGTGCGCACCTATGTTTGGATAGACCTATACACAGCTAGAAAAAGTTTCCATTTTGAACTAAGACTAATATTTTTTCTTGCCAAAAAGTTTTGCCAAGTGGCGTTTATGCTGTTTTTTGCGGAGTTGTTTCTGACTTCCACGTGCTTGCTGAATGACATCTTTGGAGTAAGAACAACACCCAAGTATATACAGGGTGCGCCAGAGAAACTTACTTATTTGAAAGGTCAATAAAAACAAAAGTACTTCAACTATTGTTTTAATTTTTTTTTTATTTGAGAATACAATATCCCAATTTTTTTTTCATGCTGTCTTGAAAATGACATCGGATAAATGGCGACCCCCATTGCGCATACACTGATAAAGTCGATTTTTGAAATTCGTCTCCACTCTTTGCAGCATATCAATCGGTATGTTGGCAATGGCGTCGCGGGCCACAAAATCGCGTTCAGTTAATTCTTGCACAACATCCAATTTATAGGGATGAAATTGAAGATCTTCATAGAGAATTCGTCGAACAGTGGTGTCAGAAATTCCCATAGCAGCTGCGTGTTTGCGAGCCGAACGCCGGGGAGAACGCACAACTGACTGCCTCACTCTTTCGATATTTTCCGGAGTTCTGATGGTCCGTTGAAGTCCATTTCTGGGTTTAGCGACACTTCCACACTCCCGAAATGAGTTAACCCACGACAGAATTGAATTACGGCCAGGAACGATTCTGTGAGTAGGAATTTCAAAGCGAGTGCGGAAGGCACGTTGCGTAGCAACAAGTGAGCGTTAGAAAAGAAGCTCTCGACTGCGAAGGCCCGCTGCTCTCTAGACCAGAGCATGATGGCAACTGACTGGAGGGAGAAACAAACTCGGGAACTTCCCCCTCCAGATGCGCCCCCTCTCGCCCCTCTAACCACCAAATCACAGCGCGGGAATTTTTTCAAATAAGTAAGTTTCTCTGGCGCACCCTGTATAATTAGAAGTAATTCGTATTTCTTCTCTTTTGAATAACTACTTTTCTTGGTGGGATAATCTACCTCCAATAAATAATTTTCCAAATAATTTTTCTCACACGATTTCTGTAGTTCAAAGTACCTATTGCTTCGGTACGGCTCTTTTCAATTGGCACTCAAGTCACAAAAAATGACAAACCTTGTTTAAGGCTTCAGCATGGGGCTCAACATACTTACCTTTAAGATCGGATATCAGTGATTTGATTACAAGATAATCTTGGGTTAAATCAAAGATCCACAGAAAGTTGCAGAATCATCCAGTTATTGTTATGTTGTACATATTTACATAACCATATATTGTTCTTAAAGAAAACCTTTCCACCTAAAGTTTATTCAAATATATACCGCAATCCCTTGTTTTAACTAGAAATCCACTCAAATAATTTCAATTTCCATATTTCCTATAGGAAAGGTTCATCCTTTACTAGATATAACCTACAAATACCCCAAATCATTCCAACAAAATTCTTCGGAAATGTACGTTTCCGCCAAAACTAATTTATTTATTTTTTTTTGTAGGGTTACCTATGCAAATCTGTGTGGGAAAAACTTTTTCCTTCGTCACTGACTCTATTCTATTTTCTGTTTTTCCTTTTCTTTGCTAAGTGCTTATAAAACTATGCAAAAAAAAAGAAATCACAACTACTTCATCTACCTAGGATAACCGCTTTGAAAAATAGTACACTACCCACCCTCAATTTATATCTTTAAAAGTTTTAAGCTCAGCAAAACTTCTACAAACAAAACTTTTCATTTTCAAATAAACGAAACACGATCTACCTAATTGAGATACAATTTCTCACTTCTAATTAAATTCCTTCGTACTGTCCTTCCTTTTCTCGTCATCGCCACCGCCATCGCTATTGGCAAAGAATCAGAAGCGAAATTTGAATCTTAATTCATGAGATTCTAGGGGGTGTGAAGTGAATTCGTCGTTATACAATATAAATGAATTCAATTTTTAAACACCAAAAATCCCTTCCGCACTCTCAGACTTGGTCAATTATTATTGTCTTATGAAATAGTCCCGCAAAATACACAGATGATTCAAGATTCCCTTAACAATAGAATCTTCGGTTGTATGGAATTGAAATGCCGCCGTGCGTCGCGCCGCGCCGATCCGAATCTTCGTACCTCCACCCTTTTCTCCAAAACTCATTTTGTAAGCCCGGACCACATTGCAGATTAAAACCGAATATAATCTCTGCCTCCTTAGAGCAGACTTCCTGTTCTCGTCGCGTCGTGGGGGTTTTCCATTAACACTTCATATTCCGTAATAAATTCCAAAGTAACAACTCATTTCCATCTTAGTCGTGGGGGCCGTTTCTGACAACGTTGATGAGCCCGATAGGTCGGGTTGCCATTGCCATGTCGGACGACAATGATATGGATATAGGAGCTGTATCCTTTACAAAACACAGAAGCCCAGAAGAGAAGTTAATAAAATTTTCGGAAATGAGGTGTCTCGACAGCTCCTCCTGAACGTCCACTCCATAGTCCATACCCAGTTCCCAATACGACTATATTACTGTGGTAAATAAAGCAGCCTTCAGGCGCTACCAATTGCGTATAATTGAAGGTTCAATGCATACTGTTTTTGGTGCCTGCAGCTAGACATGCCCATTGTGTGGAGCAAAAAATACATCGACAGCGCCATCTGACAGAATTGAAAAGTGCCTTCTATTGCGCATGATGGAATATTTCCAAACTCACCGCACAACTAGTGGTGAATAGATAGACAAGCTATTGTGCGGTATTTGCAGATAATTCATGACACGGGTTTTTTGAATTTTTGCAGGGTTCTGGATCCAATACGAAACAGCAAATATCGGTCACTCGCTCATAGGAAAAATACAAACACTAACCCCATATACCAATAGACGCGGTTATTTTGGTCCTTCGACCCGAACGTACAATGTGGCGAAGGACTTACTATATATGCACGATTACAAATGGTTTCTTTGCGCCACACCGTTCGTTCTAGTAACTCAGATTATTGAATGCTGTTCCAGATACCCAGTTCTGAATGCATGATTGATTTTTATTACAGCAATATATACTGGGTCGCGCCACCACCGGAATACAATAGAGTCAAATGAACCCAGTATCCAAAGCCAACATGGCGAGGGTTGTTGTCGTTTTCTATCCTCATCCTCATCTTCGTCCTCGTCATCATTGAAGACGAGACTTTGTAAATGGGGTGCAGAATACTTCACTGCTTCACACAGGAGTCTATGAAGTATTCTGAAAAGTTGACATCTTCATCGCAAAGAGTAGATGAAGAAAGGAGAGCTAACAGCGCGACCTGGGGAGGGGACTATTTTTCTTCAAATGTTCCATAATGACGGACGGTCGATATAGTATCGTCATGGCAAACTTTGCTCGATGAAGCGAACTAAAGTTGTTATGTCGGGTTATGCTTTTGCTATCATGTTGTGTATTTGAGGATACCTAATAACTACTATGAAAGCAATTTAAAGTGAAAGGATCTTTCTGTGGCAACCAACACCACCACCACAAGAGTAACGACGACAGTGAAAAGTTGAAAAAAAACATTTCATAAGAGATTTCTAGGAAAATCGTGTGTAGTTTTGGCGCCACGGTAATATTCCAAAAAGGAAAAAAAAAACTAATGAAAATTATATCCTCTCCATACAGGACACGACAATGAACATGAACATGTGCATGATGTTTATAATGATGACTTTGTATGAGACATTGTATACTGAGTTCCGACGTGAACTTAAATTTAATAATGTAAAATGTTAAGTATAACTGGTATTGATGCATTTTAGTTGATATAAAATTCCTGGGGTTGTTAGCCAAGTTGGAAAAATTTGTAATCAAAATTATTTTACAACTTTCAACAGTTTGTTTTATTTCAGTCTTAATGAGTGCATTTATGGCCTTGTGATCATAGAACTGTTAGTGTACCCTCACCTTGCATCATGTCAACATTATAAATAAAAATAAGATATGTAAGATTATAATCAGTTTACCAATTTAAGTTTTAATACATCTCTTTTAACATTAAAACCTTAGGAAAAATCACATTCGGCTCCCGGAAATGACGCCAGAATTTTTTTTCGGAAAAAATGCCAAAATATTTTTCTGCCTTTAAATTGGAACAAGTGATGATTTTTTTTTTGGAAAATAAGCCAGAAATATTGGAAATTATGCTACACAGGTATGGAAAAGGGGTCTGAAAGCAAAATGGAAATTATGCCAGAAACTTTGTATATTCTGGCCTAAATTCCAAATAAAGTTCTGGAAGAAAGGCCATAAAACGTTTTAAAGTATTTTTAAACAAGACAGGGGGGTGGGTTGCGCGTTCGGTCGGGGCGGGCCGGCGCCACATGACATATTGTGAAATCTTTATTCAAAACATAAAATAGATTTCAAATATAAACGATAAATTTTATAAAGCTAGAAAAAAAAATCGGTCTTGTGTGTTCTTTGCAAATTTTGGTATATACAAATTTTTTTTTTGAACTTTTTAAAAAGAAATCTTCAAATCAAAAAAAAATGTGCAATTACCCAAGAAGTTCCTAAGAACTTAACCTTAATACTTGCTGTTGAGTTTACACTGGATTCCTTTTTTTGCCGCACAATACGAATGTGGAATGATTTCCCCTATTTTTGGCTCCCATTTTGATATAATGACAAACATTCAAAACTAATGTACATTGGTATCTCTTTCTAATCCTATCCCATTTTCCTAGTTGCTCACATTGTGTTTAAACATTTTATGGGTAGTTAAAACCCTGAGTGCGCGCATAATTGAAAGAAAAAAAAATTCACGACTAGATCGCACGAACTTGCTCTTATGTTCGACCACATTATATGCAAAAAATTTGTATTAAGAATCTAAATTAAAGTTGTTTTTATTTAATTTTTGTATATAGGTGCATTTCTTTAATTTTTCTTAGAAAAAAAAATGTATGACAATTTTAAACCTTTAATAATACAAACTTAAAACTCAAATTAAACTTAGGCACCAGTTAGAGTTTTCATTAAATCATTGAACAATATGACTATCAATTCTGAGGTACTTAAACAATTAAAACTGATGTCTTTTTGCTACCATAATGAAGATAATAAGATATTTAATATTTATTTGTGAACCAAAAATATTTTATTTGCTCTACCACTTTCTTGTAAATAACCTTTTGATTTTTCAATGATGGAAAGGGAACTTACAAGAAAGTGGTTAAGCAAATAAAATATTTTTTTTTGACCAAAAAATATAACATCTCCTATTACCTTCATTTTTGGTACTAAAACGACATCAATTTTATTTGTTTAAGTGCCTCAGAACTTATAGTAAACGTTTTCAATGATCAGTTTCAATGAAAGCTAAAACTGGGGCCTTAAAAACGTTTTTTTTTTAAACAATCATACATAAGTTTTCGAAATATTGAATTTTCAAAAAATATAATAAGTATTTTTTTTCCTAATTCCAAAAAAAAAAATATTTCTCGAAAATTTTAGTATGCAGGATTGTTTATATAATTCGAAGGACCTTCTATATAAATATTTTGATCGAAATCCGTCGAGCTACTTATGAGAAAGTCGAAAATAAAAAAAAGGTTGTGTGGTAGGTACCGTTTTTATTAATACATAGGCATATGTAAAACAAATTTTTTTGACCAAAATGTAGACTATACTCAAAGTGGTGCACATTCTTTTTTTTAGCAAAATCGTTAGAGTTTTTTTTTTGTTTGTTTGTTTTTGCCGTTTTTGAGATATTTATGATGGTATAACAATTTATTACCGATATTTTTGGAGCTAAAGAAACGATTCCAAAATTTAATTGAGACAATCACCTAAAACGCTTAAGTACCAAGTATGAAGAAAATCACTTCTGCCGTGTAGGCTGTATATCGTTTTACAGACAGGCAGACAGAGAGACAGATGGAATTGCGGGATCCACTATTTTTGTAATATCAATTTTGATTAAAATGTCGAGTTCGATTTTTTTCCAAATGCAAAACTTGTACTATGGTACTTATGTATGTATATCGCACTGTTGACTAAGTCGTTCAGCCTGGCTGGAACTGTAGACTCAATAATTAATCCCATCTTGAGTGAATTCAACAGCATTCCGTCCAGATTAAAGGACAAGCAAGTAACTAGTAAGTAGACAAGTAAGTAAGTACAAAACAGTGTTACCACAGGTTTAACTTTTAATGAGTCACAGAGACTGAAAAAATGAGTCATTTTGAAAATAAATGAGTCCTAATAAAAAATCTCTTTTAAATTCATAATAATACATTTTTTTTAATAACTAAAATAAATACTTTAAAAACATACGAAAAATATCAAATTCATAATAGTCTAGGAAAATTAGATAAAAAATGATGTTACTTCGAAAAAATTCCGACGAAGGTGGGGGAGCTTCATTTTTACGTCTAAGCATTTTCTAAAAGTACCCTATATTTTGAGCGATATAAAATAAATTCAAGAAGTGGTCGGTGGAAAGGGGTAAAATTATATTTTTTCCAAATTACTCGAAAACCATAGTTTTTTTTTTTTTGTTTTGAAAAAAGTTTTTGGTACACATTGTAGATCATGTCATTCTTGACAAATAAGAGCTATATTAAGAGCTATATTAAGTCATGTCTGGTTGCTTTAACGAATGAATTTAATCTATATATCCCCTTTGAGGAACAATTTAACTTTGGTACGCTATAACTTAAGAACGAATTGACATACAGAAGTAGTTAATCTGTCATTTTGTAGATAACTCTACAAGTTGTTCTTAAAATATTTTGAGAAAAATAAAGGTCTTGGGAGTTATTGAATAAAACAAAATAGATTACTATTTTTAAGATGGCAGCATTTCCCTTCCGGTTCCAAACTCAAAACTTGTTTTTTTTTAATACAACATGTTTTTCCAAAAATAACTAAGAACAACCAATTTCTCCACAAAAATTTATTACATTTTTTTGAATAAGTGTACTACACCAAAATGTTTTCCACCATTTTTCTCCAAATCTATTAATTGTACGATAAAATGTGTCGTAATTTTTTTGTGTAGAATGACATGATCTACAATGGGCACCATCAACTTATTTTCAAAAAACTATGGTTTTCGAGTAATTTGGAAAAAAACTGAATTTTATCCCCTTGTCCCCTCAAACATTTTTTGCTCCCCTCCAAATTTAGGGTACTTTTTAGAAAAAGTAGGTCGTAAAAATGAAGCTCTCCACCAAAGATCAACTTTGTCAGAATTTTTTCATATATCACAAAAAACAATGTATTTTCGATAATCAAGAATATTATGATTACAAATCTAAAAAAGTCTTAAGAATACATTTTTTAAAAAGTAAACTAAAAGGACAAATAAACAAAAGCATAGTTCTGGAGTCCAAACTTTTTCGTTTGAGACACATAACTCCTTTGCAAACATACTATAATTGCTTCAACAGTTTCTAATTTAAATTTATTAAACTTTTTTGTTTTGATTAGCTGAGATATGTGGCTGCGGCTGCAGAACTTTAAGGAAACGCCATCAATTTCATAATAAAGTTAGAAATGTTCAAAAATATAGGCTCTGCATACACATATCTTAATTTTAAAATATCAGTCCAGACTACTCAATCTTTTTAAAATATTTTCTGCAAAATGAAATAAAGTGTTTTAAACTATTGACTCGTTCTTAAAAAAATGAGTTAAATCTAAAAAAGATGAGTGCTTGAGCCAACCTTAAAATTAAATGCACGACTTGGTCGTCCGAACTTGCTCTTGTAGCTCACAACTTTAATGTGGCTAACCATTGAGGTTTAGTTAGTTAGGTGTAGTTATCCTATGCAGGTGTAAAGCCTATGTAGGTAAGATTACCTTGATTCTTAGTATAATGAATTATCGAATGGATGATTCAAGGAATAGTTACATAGGTACCTACCTACAAATGTATATTTAAATCTAAGTTATGGATTTAATTATGTAATCTGGGGGGGGGGGGGGGGGGTGTAAAATGTATCTATATATGTATACATATTGATGGAACCTAAGTATGTAAACATGTACAATAGTAATGAAAATGAGAGATGTAGGTAGGTAGGCAGCTATGAGCATATAACTTTATAATTTAGGTGCATTATGCATACATAAGATTTATGTGATTTTTAGACATATATATGTATTTATAAATGTATGAGGGCCTACATTGTATTTAGTAATCAGTGATGTAGGTAGAAAATCGTAAAAGGTAATAATAATAAGGTAGAAATAAAATGGATAATACACATAATTAAATGTTCTTATATTGCTTAGTCGTTATGGTTTGAGAAAAAACGAAGATGCCAATGGAATTCATGGATAAATAAGAATATATAAAAAAAAATTCAAAAATCGTTGGAGCTGTTTTTTAATAAATTAATTTTTTATATAGAATATTTTGAAAACATTTTTAGAAAAAAAACTTGAAACGCCATTTTGAAGATATTATTAATATACATATAAAACTAAAATTTCATAAACATTCTGTGACTGCTTTTTGAAAAATCGATTTTTCAATAAAAATTTTTTATTTAATTTTTAAAAATCAAAAAAAGATTTTTCAATAATAATTTTGTATTTATTTTTTAAAAATCGAAAAACTTTTTTTCTTTTTTCTGAAAATTTTCGTATGCAGTTTTATTAACAATTTTAGGCACCATTTGTATAAAAAAAATTATTTTATCGGTTCATCCAATGTTGAGAAAGTCGAAAATATGAAAAGTGGTTCCATGGGAAGTACCGTTAATAAGTACGCAAAAAAATATTTTTATACTTAAAAGTGGACTGTACAAATTTAGGAACACACACATTTTAAAAAAAAAATCTTGGAGCCGTTTTCGAGAAATAAATTTTTTTTTAACATTTGTATGGGAGGAATATAGTTTTTTTTAACTGTTCAAGATAATGTCAAGAAACTAATAAATACGAAGTTTCGCAAAAATCCATTGAGTCGTTTTCGAAATTTTGAGTTTTCAACAAAAATAAAGTTTTTTTTTGAATTTCCAAAAAAAAATATTTTTGAAAAATTTTGGCCTACAATAGTGTTTAAACTTTTCATGAGCTTCTGCGCAAACAAATTCGAAAAAAACCAAATTAACCGTTTTCCAGAAAATCGAAAAGCAAAAAAATGCTACTACTCGAGGTACCAAAAGTAACAATTTGTTTCCAAAACAAAAATTATTAAAATGTTGCTTTTTGCTTTATTAATGAACTGATTTTTTCTTGTAAAAATCGTTGGAGCCGTTTTCGAGAAAAATAAGTTTTTTTTTTTGGCCAGAAAAAAATTTATGGGAGCTACTGTTATTTATCGTCTTAAAAAAAAATGAAAAAACCTGTGGACATATTACCGAACAAACAATATATACCAAGTTTGAAGCAAGTCCATCAGACAGACAGACAGACAGACAGTCGGAATTGGGGGACCCACTTTTTTGGTGTTCTCTATGATCGTAATGTCATGTTTGATTGTTAGATTTTTCTTGCACGAATTACGAATCCATAACTTGCCTATAGTACCTATAATCCCAAGTAAAAATGAGTCCCTTTTGACTTAAATGAGTCCCAGTGGTAACAGTGGTACATAGTAGAAATACTTATTCCAATATCTCTCTCTCTCTCTCTCTCTCATTATCTGCCCCAACTAAATTTAATGAATTGTAGAATCTGTTGTTATATACCTTATTTATGTACATATTGTAAACACTTGATATTCACAGTGGTGAGGTAAGGTAATTACGCTCAGGATAGAATAGACAGAAACACGAAGGTCCATTTATTAAAGGTGACAATCTTATGATTTTAGAATAATTTTTAAAGCATAAACAAACCATTTTTAAACTACTAAAACCTTCACTTCAGAGAGTTCAAAAATTAACATTAATTTTTTGCTTCGCTCTTAAATTGATACCACAAACTAAAACTACTCATTTTACGTCATCATCTTACACGTATTTCAAACATAAATGATTAAATTAATTTTTGTTATTCAAGAAATTAAGAACTCCAGTCATTATCTCGTGTCATTTCTATATTTTTTTTGTTTAGTTTCCATAGAAGCTATACATAAAAGGAGGTAGATATTTAAAATAAAATCCAGAATTCCGTGAATAATGACATATTTATCAGGACTCACTAAACTGTAAAATGAAGATTCATGGTTGAATATTATCACAAAAAAAAAGAAACGATGAATTATAAACT
This sequence comes from Philhelius pedissequus, assembly GCA_910595825.1. Taxonomy (NCBI): domain Eukaryota; kingdom Metazoa; phylum Arthropoda; class Insecta; order Diptera; family Syrphidae; genus Philhelius; species Philhelius pedissequus. Next base: position 76,442,354 of record OU343162.1, read on the forward strand.
CTTCAGATAAAAATGGACGAAGTGATACAAAAAAAATTCTTTTGTATTTCGTCCGTGTCGTCGTCAGGAATCATCAGAGGAGAGTTAGAATTAGAAAATATTTTTTCCCCACTTGGACCGTTTTGTCTGCCACCACCACTAGCCGACCTACCTACTCTGTGCCAATCTCTGCATTCAGTGAACGCTGAAAGATGGATTCAATTTGCAACTTCAGGAAAAGCTAGTAGTTTTTCCTTTTTTTTCGTTTTGTTCCTTCTTTCTTTGTTTTTTTTTTTTTTTTTTTTGTTTTTGTCGACAGAAATAAACGGTGAGTGAAATTAAACAGAATGAAAAAAAAATATATTCTTCGTTTGGGAAAACCCAGTCAAGGAGGAAATAGAGCTTCAGCAGCACGTGTTTCTGTAGAATCAATTTTGAGAATTAATGGTCTGGCAGTTGAAAACTAAATAATGTGCCCTAGCCCTTATGATTTAACGTCTGGATTTCAGAATATTGGTATTGTAGTAGTTGTATATGCATGGTTCACAGGCATAACTTTGTAAAGATATGAATTTTTGTACCTTATGCTGTATTGTGGTCGTAGAATCCTTAAGACTCATAATATTTAATGATTAAAAGGTGCAACATTTGTTCACTAGAAAATTTCAAATTAAAATATGCGACATTTTCGTCTTGTTGTAATTTATTAATATTTCTCTGCAAGATTTTAACTTGCATCAATTTAATTTTACTACCTTACCCATGCCAACCAAGCACTGTCGCACGTATTTAATAGAACAATAAGCCTATCATAGATTATGAATAAAGACATGTTTGAGGTGCAGCCACTTTGGGATTTAGAGGCTCACACACGGGAATAAATGAATGTGGTGGAATGAGCAAGACCATATGTCCATGTATTTTTAAGTAAAGATTCTGAATGCTTACGGATTTCCTGTAAATCAAATGTCTCATCACAAAGTCATCGCCAATTTTTAAATTTAAGATAGAAACTCATTAAAATTCTTTATAGAGGAAGTCATCTCTGAAAAATATAATATTTGCGAATTGTTTTGGGAACCTAAACGAAAAATGGGGCCTTTGACTTAATGTTTTAGTGGCATACTTTTTATTCGCTTTTAACTTTAAAGTTCTCTAGAAAGTGACTTATATTTTGGCACGTGCGTCTCATCAACAAATCATGAATTTATGTACATAATGTAGAATTCCATTACTTCTTCACAACTTTATTCTTTCTAATTGCGATGTAAGTAGCATATAGGGCAAGTCTCGAATTTCTAACAAAAGTCGATTTCAAGACTTTTATATACCTATACGATGATCGAGAACACCAAAAAAGTGGGTGCAGAAAATTCGCGCCTATGTCTATTTGTAAGTCGATCTACAGCTTAAGCGCCTGAAGTGATTTTCTTAAAGCTTTGTACTTAAGAGTTTTAGCTGATTGTCTCGATCACTTTCTTTTTAAATAATTTTGTTTAGCCTCAAGAATTACGATACATACTGTCTGCTCCAACGATTTTGATTAAAGAAAATATGTTCACTACTAACTAGTGTTTTTTTAAGCGCTTGCAAACTTTTAGTATACCTAATAAAGACAGATATATTATTTTAATAATTTTTTTTATTATTTTATGGCATTTTTTTTTTAATTATTACATAAATTAGGGATAACCGGGGCTAGTTGTCCTCAGGGGCATGTAGACTAAATACCCATAACTTCGAACCTACAAAATTTTATGCATGTTTTTTGTTGCCCTTTCATTAACCATAGCTTTCTGCATAGCCTCACATTGTCTTTCGTCAGGAGTATATGTAGTTAAAGAGTTATTGGGAAAAAACAATTTTTTTTTCATTTATAAGTAATTTTTTTGTTTTCATTTGTTTTGCTTTTTTCGGTATGTTTTATGTGTCTGGCGGAGACTTTTTTGTTGCATACATACAATATGTGTATCTAACTTTGCGTCTTTGTTCTTTTATTTCTGTATTTTAAGTTCCCGTTACCGAAAAATTGACGTTCAGTGCCACAAGATCAGTCGGGGTTAGTTGACTCATTTTTGTTGGGGTAAGTTGACTCATGATTTTCTCATGTGATTAACAGCAGAAAGAACTTTTGTAAGAAAAATGTCCAGAGGCACTGCATAGAGCAATCTCTATTGGACCGTTCGTCAAAGCTCATCTATACTAATCGGGGAAATAGTATAGGCACCATCTGTTGCTCACGACAATAGTGGATTTACTTACGAAAACCGTGAATGAAAACATTTATCCTGATTCAGAAATTATGGGCTATTTTGCATCTGACAGGTATTACAAAATACCTAGCAATCAATGTATTTCTAAGCAGCAATTTTTTAGTTCTTGCAAAATTCCAGTTTCATACTCCAAACACTCAACATTATATCATTGTCAACTTACCGCGGTGCTGAGGCTAGTTGACTAACGGGTGGTTATTTGTCAAAATTTAAAAAAATAATACTTATCTATAATATATTTTAATGGGTGTATTTTATTTAGAAAAACAAAAGGATGCTTTATTTATGGGAGTTTAAATTTTATTGATATCTATCTTAGTTTTTTGTATATAAAAAGAATAGTAAATTTTGAGTCTACAAGCCCCGGTCTCCCCTACATTACATATTATACTACTCCGTAGATAAATCTATAAAGTAGAGACACTGAAACACTGGCAACGAGACCATTGGCTTTAAACATCACATACATTAATACAACAGAGAGAGAGACAGAGAAAGAAAGAACACACAACAGAAAAAACAGATGTGAACAGCAAGTGGTTGGTTTGAGACGGTTCCCATCGAAGTAAACGGTGATTTTTTAAGAGCTTGGTTTTGAAAATTCAAAAAAACACAGAAACTTGTAAAAAGTGAATGAAATTTTTATTTGGATCGATAAATTAATTTTTAAAAATAATTTCACTTAAATGTTGCCCGCGGCTACGCTTCAGGTGGTCCATTCTGAAGGTCTAATTTTGGTAAACTTTTTCACACATTTCGGCTTGTTGGCTTCCAAGGCAGCAATCGTGTTTGGCTTGTCCCCATAGACAATAGACTTAACATAGCCCCACAAAAAATAGTCTAACGGGGTCAAATCACATGATCTTGGTGGCCAATTGACTGCGCCAAAACGTGAGATCAACTGCTCACCAAATTCGCCTCTCAATTGATGCATGGTTTCGCGTGCAGTGTGGCATGTGGCACCGTCCTGTTGTAACCACATGTCGACCGAGTTCAATTCTTGCATTTTCGCCAAAAAAAAATCTGTTATCATCGAACGGTACCTTTCTCCATTGACCGTAACCCTGCGACCTTCATCGTCCTTGAAGAAGTACGGCCCAATGATGCCGCCTGCCCATAAACCGCACCAAACAGTGCATTTTTCGGGATGCATTGGTAGCTGCTGAATTGCCTCTGGCTGATCTTCACTCCAAATACGGCAATTCTGCTTATTCACGTATCCATTTAGCCAAAAATGAGCGGAAAAAAAACGGACGTAGCTTGCTAAACACATTTTTCACAGAGCACGAATTTTGATAATAAATTTCAATAATTTGCAAACGTTGTTCAGGCGTAAGTCTATTCATGATGAAATGGCAAACAACACTGAATCGAAATGTCAAATGTTCGTGAAATTTGTCATGTGTGATCTGTCAAAAATATAAACGTCAAAAACCAAGTAGCAAAAAAATCACCCGTTACTAACCACGCGCAACGATGCTTGATTTCGCTTTTCGCTAATCTATGGGAAGTGATGCTTTCATGGGAGCCAAGGCCGTTGACTATTTGATGATGTTATATGATTTCCCACGCGCCTGCGGATTACATAGTCCATTCGATGAGTTCAGTTTTTGACCAATGTTTCAATAAATCTGGCCGTATGTGATCAATGGTGAATATTGGCTTCCAATGCTTCAAGCGCTCCCGGAAATTACTCCAGAGGAAATTGCGTTAAATTTTTTTTTTTTGCAAAAAAACGCCAGAATTTTTGTCTGGCTCAAAATTGGAAGAAAAAGAAGAATAATCTTATTCTAATCATACACAAATTTAATTTTAAAAAACCGTGAAGAAAAAAATGTATTTCTCGAAAACAACTACAAAAAATCTTATTAAAAAAATGTGTGTATTCTTCAGTTATTACAGTCCACTTTCAAGTATAAAAGTATTTTTTTCTTGCGTACTTATTAACGGTACTTCCCATAGAACCATTGTTCATATTTTCGACTTTCTCAACATTGGATGAACCGATTAAAATTATTTTTTTACGCAAATGCTCCCTAAGGTGTTAATAAGACTGCATACTCAAATTTTCATAAAAAGCAGTTTTTCAATTTTTAAAAAAAAAATATATACTTAGGTAAACATTTTTTTTTTGAAAAATCGATTTTGCAAAAACCAGTCACTGAATTTTTTTGAAATTTGAATTTTATATGTATATTAATATAATTAATAGCTTTTTTTCTAAAAGTATTTTAAAATTTTATACATAAAAAAATATTTTGTAAAAAAACCGCTTCAAAGATTTTCGAAACTTTTTTTTGATATATTCTTATTTATCCACGAAATGAAATGACATCTTTGTTTTCCCTCAAACTATAACAACTAAGCAATATAAAAACATTTAATTATGGTGTATTATCCATATTTATTTTAATTTCATATTGGCGCCACAATTGACAAGTGCTAATGCTTGTTAATGAATTTTCGACGAATCTGAGGAGACTCAAAGTACTGCCACCAATCTTGATATATATCATAATATACCGCCGTCTGTTTTAAGTATTGGCACATTTCCTTAGCAACCATAGTTATTAGCTTGCACCAATTCCAATTCTTACTACTTATGAGGCCCAAGGCCCAAGAAACAAAGATCCCAATTCACAAAATCTCAAAAAAAAAACATTTTCGAGGTCATGTTACAAGTGAATTCTTTTCCATCTGTTTAATCTACCAGTTGACGCAAACCATGAGTCAGACCACCTGTATCTGACACCGCTCTATTATGAATTATCTATAAAACGTTCTTTTGTTTGAAAAGATACCCAGAAGTAAGACACTTTCTCCTATTAAGTACTTATATCAAAGAACGTTTAAATGAGTTTAGGTTACATATTATAGCACCAAGTCAGCTAGAGGTATTCTATCTATAGCGTCTTGAAACCCTTCTCCAAATTGGCGAGACCGATATCAAAAACTACCTTACAGGCATAAATGATGTCATGTCCCCCATTTAAAAGTGAATTGTGTGTCTGGAATAATAGTGCTGTCATCGACGATCACTCCATTGATAAACAATCAAAAATCTTTACTGATACTGGTTCCACAGAATTTTCGTGCTAGGACTCTCGCAATAGTAGACAATGAACTACAACCTAGATATAAGTTAATACCAAACATATTGATTTTCCTCACATCCGAATCCCTTCCAAATAAACAAACCAAAACCATATCCACATTCGCCCATAAACATGAATAAAGACGATCAAACACACAAATTGGAATTCAGCATATTGTTCCCCATCTCCAAGAAGACCAGATAAGAGATTTAAACACATCATGAGATCAGCATCATCGTTACTATCAACCACAAGCAGCCTACGTGACTCAAACTGCAAGTCAGCATACGTCCCCCACAATGCGATCTCGAAGAGGACAATTTCATCATCATCACAGCCACGCCATCAAACTGTTTGGTCATCAGTTTATTAGTATTTAAGACTATAGTATTAAGAAATTTGTACACTCTGTAATCGAATTTAAGAGAAGGCAAAAACTCTGCCCAAATAAAAATTTTAAAATAAGTTTTATTTAAATAAAATTAATAAAAACTAATTTAATTTATATATTATAATGTTTGAAAGCAACTGTATTCGTTAAATGTGATATGAAAAATCACATTGTTTTGAACGTTCTCTAGTTTTAAACAATTTTTCTGGTACTTTTAATACAAAATATAAAAGGAATAGCTATACTTTAATTTTCTACAAAAATGTAATATTGATAGGGTGTTTTTTTATGCCAGATTTACATATTTGTCTAACCAATTGACATATTAAAAACTGTCATTGTCATTTTTATTCAGTATCAAATTTACCGTGAGTGTCATACAATCTTCAAGAACAATATTAATTATCATATTTTCAAAAATATACTTCTGCTCATCAAAGTGTACATGCAGCACCGTATTACAATCGATGCGACCGACGCGACGTACGTAATTGTCCATAATGTTAATCAACAAGTTTTAGTGGCGCTTAGGAGGTCTTAGTACTAAAAACTATATTACATTCGGTCAAGAGAGTTATGAAGAGCTACCGATTGCCAGGGTTTCCAGATTTGTTTTCGCATATCTAAGATAACTGAAATTTTTTCCTGCGACAAGATAAAATCTGAATTTTCTTGTATGTTTTTTTTTTTTTGTTTTTTTTTTTTATATAATCTACACGCGCTGGAGGGATTAACTACCCCTTAAATGTTAAGGTTAAGGAAGAGAAAGAATGATAGGAAAGATGTGTGGCGCGATGTTCTGAGACTGTAGGTGGTTGTTGTCTCAGATTTTATCTTCAGGGATGGCGGCTGAACTAATGCGGAGAAATTTCCGTGTCTTATTTATGTATATCCCTTATAATTCGCATTAATTTTTTTATTCTTTGTCATATTTTATCGGTATACTAGTTTTACTCAATCACATGTTGTTAGTTCTATGCCTTAACAACATATAATTAGTAAACCAGCAACTCATTGTATGACTTTTTTTTTTGTTAGAATTGGTTTTTAATGGAAAAATAAGAGAATATAGACTATGACAGGGATCGAACCTGTGACCATGAGGTTGGCAGGCGAGTACCAATATCGAGCCACGGCGATAATTTAATTAATTTACCAGCATCATGTTGGGTCAAAGAAAATAGCACTTTTGCTTACTAAGCAGATATATGGGAAAGTATTAATAATTATATTTTGGTTATAAATAGTTTATTGAGGTCCCAATTAACATCCAAGATATCTAAGAATGATGTCTCGTATGGGTGTCGAAATTTTGTCAAATGAACCCAAGATTAAAAAGTATTGAATCCACTGTTTTATTGAAAACGAGTGCTTAGAAATCAAAGTAAATTTTAGACTTATGGTTATGTCTTTAAGCAAAATTGTCGCTTTTAGAACGAAAGGTAATCCATATTATATTGTCAAATTATATACCAAATATTGCCCAGTTTGGTATTATCAAGATAGTTATTGAACCATATTTCCCTACATGAAACAGAATTCGCTACAGGATTATAATAAATTACTTTCCTGGTTGATTTGCAGAAATGTGTGGAAGTGATGTATGTACCCAGTAGGAAATTCCGACATTAATGAAATTATGAACTTTTTTTCATCAGTTAACTAAATTCAAATGAATTAAATGCTTACAATTCACTATATTTTCAGTTACAAAATCATAAACGATTATCCCACTGATGAAGAGTAATGTATAGGTTCATGAGTTCGCAAATGATGTTTGGTTCTCTGCGTTGCGGCGGTTGTTTTGTTTTCTTCCCGAGAACAAAAAAAAATGCAAACAAAAAAGCCTTAAAAAAAAGAGGTTTTATCTGCCATGAGTACAGCGTGAACATTGCCTTTTTCCTACCTGCCCCGAGAAATGCGCTCAGTAGTCTGTCTTCGCTGGTCATGACATGAGTTCGTGGGTTTTTTTTAGAGAAAGTGGAAAAACACATAAACCAAAAATTCCAGTTTTCTTCGCTATCCTTATCATCATTTAACACAGCAAAAGAAGTTTATTTTGTGTTATCAAAATGTTTTTTTTGTTCAGAAATTGTATTGACCCAGCTGAAAGGTTTTAATTATTAACCTTAAGATATTTGGCGTCATTTATTTAAAACTAAGTTTAAAAATGCCAATATTTCTTTTAGCGCATTACTCATTACGTAAAGCTGGCGACTGAAAGTGCGAAACCTACGCAGCAGAATAAACAAAATGAATTGCTAAGACCGACATCAGATCAAATTTAAAAGAATCAATTATTGATAAGGCTTACTTTCGCATCAAGATTTTATCAAGGCTACATTTTAATTATTACTAGCTAAACGTATTTTTTTTTTCTTAATTGAATGTTTATATTATTGTTATAGTCGTTGAATTAAATTAATAAAATTATGTTTTGGGATATAACATACATATACAATGTTTCTGTTACGGTAAAAAAAAAACATATTTCCTCTTTCACAGAAAACTGACAGTTTCATGTTATGTAATGCATACAAAATGAGGAAAAAAAGAAGTAGGTATCATATGGTCTTTACCTAGTGATTTCATAATTGAACATTCGTGGCAGTTTTCATCATATAAAATTCATATGCGAATTAACGAGTTACATTAACAGATTGAATTAATGGGTGAGCATTCAATCCATTTTTCAACTGCGGAATAAGCAACTCTAAGTTATCTAGTGAGTGATTTCACAGCTTAACGTTCATGTCATTTTTCATCACATATAATTTGCTTATGTTCAAACTAGTTACCCCTACTTCATGATGTCACTGTTAAATATTCACCTCGAAAATCAGTTGGTGCACCCTTATGACAGCGCCATGTTAAATTCATAGGTTGTTTTCATACCAAATTCATGGGGTGTAGCTTCCACTCATTAATGAAAAAGTTGATGATCCATGCATGAATTTTTTGAAATTTCCTACTGGGTAACAAAACAAGCGAAAAAAACACTTGAGTAATGGAAAATTGTGTATGGATCTTCCAATATTCATACACATCCATATAAGTAAATATTAACACATTTACAGTCAAGAGTTTTTTTCAACTTTGTTGTTTGTAATTTTTTTTTATTTTCTGGAATTCGTTATTTGTTCGTTATATAGAATATGTACCTAATGGACTTGGAAAAAGTTTTCGTAATTTTTTTTTTTTTAACTTATAAACTAAACCTAAATATACATTAAAAATAATTACAACTAAATACAACTAACTTATACTAACTAAAAATAACTTAAACTACTTAAAATACCGAATAATACCCAAAACCACTTAAAACTACTCAAAAACGAGAACAGCCACAGCAGCATTTTTTTCGTTTTAAAAATTTTTTTTTTTGTTAATTTTTTATATGCATGCAGACACACAACCACATGCAACCCGCCCACACATGTACATACGCACATACATATACGTACGCACATACATGTACAGACACGCAGATACATGCACGCATGCCCCCGCATACATACATATTTTTTTTGGTGCCACCCCGACTGTTCCCTATACCTAATTGCCCTAAATCTATGTAAGTCGGCCAAGATATACCATCTTCATCGACTTTAAATATTATGATGCTGTTCAGAGAGCCACCAGAACTGGTTCTCCTGTTTCGCCCTATCCCTCCGGTCCCGATCGGACACAGTCCTACTGAATCGAAGGCGCTCTTCTCCACCTTGAGCGATGACGTCTCGACCATACCGTAGTGGCCTATCCACAGTTTTCCGGCTGACGTGGTAGATGAGCGGAACCGCCCCTCCATCCTGTTTCAGCCCTCGACTGTCTAAATAGAAGAATGCCTCGGGAGGGATGTAGCCACTTACCCGCGCACTCTCGAAATATTCGTTGTTGGGGTAATATGCCCCAAAAATTAAGTTGTTAGTTGAGGGCATCGCTATTGCAACGTGCCCCCGAATCAGCTTAAGCAAAAAATTATCTATTCTGATTATGTTGGCTCCGTTGTATAGAACCTGGTTGGAATAATATCGTTTGTACTCCGACTCTGATGTTCTGTGTAATCCAAGGCAACGTCGAAGACACTGCCTCTCAAACACCCGAATCTTTTCCATTTGAGATGGGGCAACGTTGAACCACACCGGGCATAGATAGGCAATCATCGGCCTGATGAGGGCCATGTAGCAAATCACCTTCAACCTGCTGTCAAGACGACTGCTTTAAAACAATCGTTTTGTCAGGGCAAAGGCCCCCTAGCCTTGGCCAGAGCATCACCTATATGTCTGTCGAAATACAAGTACTGATCCAACCAGATGCCATGGTACTTTACTACACTTTTACTCACCAGTGGATGTCCATGTGGTCCTACGATTACCAGCTTGCGCCAGTTCTTTCTCGTATCCCTTGAGGCGCTAGACAACGAAGTCCTAAACAGAATTGTTTCTGATTTCTGGAAATCGATTTTCAACTTCCAGTCATCACAATATCGCTGAATCTTGTCGAAGTCACGCTGCAAAAGAATTTTGATGACCTCAACTGTTGGAGCTGTTCTGTACGCAATTAGATCGTCGGCGTATGCAATTGCCTGAGTTAGACTACCTATCAGATCGCTGGTGTAAATGCTGAAGAGAATCGGCGAGTTAACCGCTCCCTGCTGAAGGCCATTGTTAATATTAAAAACTATGGTAGAAGTTACATTGCCACTCTTCACAACAAACTTTCTACCATTTAGCATGTCATAAAGCATGTACAATAGCGGCTTACTTATACCAAGTTTGACGAGCTTTAGATAGAGAACCTTACGGTGTCGAAGGCCTTCTCCAAATCAACCAGACAAGCACCCGTACACTGCTTTTTAGATTTGTTCCATTGGACATCAGAAACGAGCTTAGACGCGGCATGAATTGTGTCATGTCCCGTCTTAAAACCGAACTGAGTATCCGGTATGATTTTGTTGTCCTCCGCCCGCTTGAACAGAGCCCTATTAATAACCTTTTCGAATACTTTGCTGATACTCGGAAGAAGACTTATCGACCTGAGATTCGCCGGATTGGAATTGTCCTTTCCCTTTTTAGGGAGAGGATGCACCACTGCTGTCTTCCACCGCACTGGATAATATGCATTATTCAGCGCGTTGTTAAACAGTGTGGTATTTATGTCAACTGCTTCTTGAGGTAAATGTCGTAGTACAACGTTGGATATACCATCGACTCCTGATGATTTCTTTTTCTTTAGTGAATCAAAGATGAGCTGGAGCTCAATCTTCGAAATTAACAGGGAACTGGTCCCATTTCGATCGGCGATTATGGGGTTTGCCAAATGTTCATCATTAAACCCGGTAAAACCAAGGTTCTCAGATCACAACTGCGTTATATCGTTCCGGAGGTAAAAGTGGTGAACCAGAGCTCTGCTCTCCAGGTCATGGTTTGGGCGAATGCTAGCATTCACCTTGTACACTTGCTGCACCTTCTCCTGCGGATCTTCGATTATGAAGAGGTTATCGTCCAAGACGGCGTCATCTGGGTCTATGCCTGCTGTCAGAAGTACGTCTCTGTTTTGTGTCGTCCTGTGGAGCTTAAGGCACGGAAGGTCGTTTTCATCTTTTCTTCTGAATATCTTATTAATTTGTGCGAACATACTCGGGTCGGTAGCGTTCACGGCCCGAATTTTGTTGTCGCAAAACAAATTAATGGATAACCTATAAATTTCTTTGATCAATTGGTTGATGTTTTTGATGGACGACTTCAGTGTCCTTATCTCCAGAGCTCGTGTGTCAGTAAACCGTCTGTACAAGCGTTTTAGTCTTGTCAGTAAGCCACTTTTTTGTCTGTGTAGTGCATCAATTGTCGCGTTACGGTACATGTCAGTTGCGTTACGTTCTTTGTATTTCGGTATTGTCCTGTTCATTGTTCGTTGAATTGTTTCGTCCATTTGTTCTAAGTATCTGTCAATTTCAGTATTTGTCATTTGGTGGGGATATAACATTTGATCGTAATTCGCTCAATAAGACGTTCGAGAAGCGTGGCCAGCGCACCTTACTGTAATTGTAAGTATGCACCGGTACATACTCCTCCAACTCCATAAGAGCGTTCGGAAGTTGTATTACGGCGGCGAGTCCGCAGTGGTCACTGTCGTACTCGATCGTTCTTAAACAATTTTTAGGCCGATGGCCCACAGTATTAATAATTGTTAGTCTTGCGTCTTTCAACAATAGATCCAGATAGGCACCGCTTCTTGGAAACGATGGCCTGTCTGTAGCGAGAAGTTCAATGCGATACTCCAGGTTGTTACGACCCATCCAATTGTACAGATGGTTACCACGAGGATTTTGTATTTGATTTCCCCAATCTATATGTTTGGCATTCAAATCACCAGCCAATATGTAGTAGTTTTCTTCCGAGCTCAATCTTAAGCATTCAAAAAGCTTTTCAAGCTCTCTTATAAACTGTGGGGGCTGAGGTGTTTCCGGTGCATAGGCAGCGATCACATACATTCGCTTCCCCTGTTGGAGATGAATGCATATGATGCATGCCTCTAACGTCCGAAATTTACGCACATCACTATTATATATTACCTTATGACTAATGCCTTTACGTATAAAGATTGCGACGCCCCCTCCTTGAGTGGAGTTGGGTCGGTCTCTCCTTACGATATTGTAATTGTTGTTAGTCAATTTATGTTTCTGGTTAAGCTTAGTTTCGCTAGCCATAAACACATCTGGACTTATGTCTTTAAGCAATTGGAATAAATTCGCTCTACGTTCGGTCCTAATCAGTGAATTTACATTCACAGCTAGGATCTTAAAGGGTCTCTCCGGCAGCGCGCCCTTAACCTCTAAGTTGCGTTAAGCTCGGCAAAACAGAGTAGAGATAATCCACCCTAGTCGCCTGCTCCCTGATCTGGTTTTGGAGGCCGTTCAACTGGCCCTGGATGGCCAGTAGAACGCCCATAATATCCGCCTGTGCCGCCGGCGCCTTAGGCACGGGGGACTGTTGGGCGACCTTTGGTGTAGGCTGTACCGTGCTTCCCCTTCCTGACGCCATTTGGGCGTAAGAAATTTGGGGGTTGACGGGCGTTGTTGTAGGAGGGCGCACTGTTGGACGCTTTTCTATCACTGTTTGCTTTGCTGCTTTATTGTTCTTTATAAGCTGAAACGTCGGGCATCCCCGATAATTAGCGGGGTGTCCGCCGCCTCGGCAGAGTACACATTTAAGCTGGGTCATATCTTCGACCCGTTCCTTTCCTAACTTGCATTCATCTGGATTGTGGTTCTCTACACACTTAACGCAGCGTGACTGCATTTCGCAGTTTACTGCGGCGTGGGCGAACCTTTGGCAGCGCATGCATTGAAGCATGTCGCCGCGCCATTTTCATTTGTCCCAAGTTACAACCTGGCAGTTGAGGACGGATATACTCCTCAAACTATCCAGTTTGCTGCTGGGTGAAAGTTGAACGAGGAAGAAGGGAAGACTCCGCTTCTCCCGCCTAGCTCTAACTGTAGCGAACGGCTTGACCCCGATAAAGTCGAGATCGTCATTCGCTTTTTGGCGGAGTTCATTTAAGAGCACCTGTGGTTCCGTGCAGGAATCTATGCCCTTCAAAAGGACCGTTTGCAATTTTTCGGTTTTAGGGGTGAAACTAAAGAATTCAGTAGTAGTTTCTTTTAGCAACTCTTTAATTTTTGTGTGCTGTTCCAGTGTGAAGCACTGGATAGCATGCCTATCGTTATTTAATCTTTTAATAGTAAAATTTTGACCTATGGTCAACTTACATAGATTTATGGTATCCTGTAACTCCATTTTATAAGTATTTATGGGTGGCACCTTTTCTTTTTTCGTAATCGGCGGCTGTGGATGCTGCTGCTGAGACTGACTTTTCTGCTGCTTTTGAATCTGCTGATGCTGTTTTTCTTGCGGTTGTTTCTGGGCTTGTGTCTGCTGCTGTTGCTGTTGTTTTTGCCGTTGTTGTTTTGGCTGCTGCTGTGGCTGTTGTTTTTGTAATTGTTCTTTTTTCTGAAGTTGTTCTTTTTCGTCGAGTTCTTTTAGTTGTTTCGCTCGGCGCACTTCTTGCCTGGCCTTAACTTTGCTTTTTATCAATTGGATTTCTGCCTCCAAAGCTTCAATTTGGGCGGCCATTCTTTGTTCCTCGTCCTCCTCAGATGAGGCCGCTGATGTGGAGAGGTTCACGAAGGCAGTACTATCGCCCGTCGTGAAGTGCCCTTCTCCTTCCTCAGACATATATGCTATACCCTCTTCGGGTGAAGTGTCTAGCTGGGTTTGTCTTGCTGCCTCTGATGTCTCGTCTATATCGGACGTATGCACTCCAGCTGGCAGCTTTGCTGAGGTGGCCATGGATCTCCTCTTTACCAAATTTGGTGCGCACTTGATCCTCTTTCTGCGCTTTGGATTAGCATCGGATGATGTTGCCGTTGTTGTTATTGCTGTTGATGTTGTTGCTGCAGAATCACTGCTTGTAATTGGAACATCTTTCGATGTTCCCTCAGCTGATGCCATCGCTGGCCTCATTGGCCCTAGGACACCTTTCAATGCCCCGGTGCGTAAGCTCCTCCTCCTTTGATTGTTTTCCCAACCAATAAAGTTTTCCACTTCACGGTTGTGAAAAAAAGCAGCTAAAGTTTTGATACCCGGATGGGAATCGAACTGGCGACCCTCGGATTCTCGGTCGGCCACTCTAACACTGTGCTACTGCACCACTTATGGAATGTTGACTTAATGTAAAACTTAAGCTCACACACGAAATTTAATTTGGAAAAACTGAGAAGCCGAAAACGTGTTAACACCTCCACAGTACGAGATCGACTGACACGGCAGCCATATTGTGTCTACAGAATGGTGAATGGACGTCTCATAGTTTTATAATACAAAGGGTTTTTTTTAGATGTATAGTTTTCAATCTGGCAATACTTTTTCGGAGTTGGTCTTTTTGACAGCTGTCACTTGATTTATGCTCAGCTTGGTTTGCCATTTCATAATAAATAGACTTACTTCTGACCAACGTTTGCAAATCGTGCAAATTTATTACCAAAATAATGGTTCGGTTCGAGCGACTTATCTCAAAAAAATTTTGATCAGCGATATAGCTCACTTTGGGTTAAACACGTCTAAAAACACACCCATTACAATGAAATCTAATCGTAATGTATGAAAAATGTACAGACAACAGCAAACCTTAAACTAAACATACACAACTTTAGATGACAGTGAGTGATGAAAACAGTGATGCCAAAGTCATAGACCACGACTTGGAACAGTGTGCACCAAACCACAAGATTTGCAGTTTCAGATTTCTTCCCAAAAAATTATCGCACACCAAGCACTATGCTTAATTAAAAGTAAAACTTACAAACAAACAATGTTAGCAAAACCGTTTTCAAAAAATATATATTTCTAATACTTCATATCTCATGGTTACCTGACAGAACTTTTCGCAAACAGTTATCACCACAAAAACCAATTCCACCACTCCTCTGAGGAAAACTCCCTTAACCCTAACCAAATCATTAACCTGATTAAAATACATAGCTGATGCTGAATTTGCTTTCATTTCGTTTTTAATAAGTAAGCAAAAAAATTGTTTGCAAATTTTAAAGGGATATAAATCCTTGTTACCATAGCTGCGGCATCTTGCCTTAGCAGCATTTAACCCTTTTCTAATTTCTATTATTCATTTCATTTCTTAATAGCAATGGTTTTGAATTTTCAAATTAAAATACAATGACTGTTTTTATTTGCGATTTCACTTAATTAAATTCATTTAAAAACCTCAAACAATAAAAAGCCGAATATCGACCGACCGATATTCGATTTAAATTAATATTGTAAGTTATCCACAATTAAACATTCATTTTGGTTGATTTTGTTTGCCTACAATAGGAAAACAAAAAATATTAAGGCTCAATGCCCCGGTCGTACGTACAATGATGTGTGTTTCGTCTGGTCTAGGAGACTTTATAGCCACATTACAAAATTAAATTGATTTTTTTATAAAATTTAGATTCAAGAAAAGTTTTAAATCAAAAACTTTTACAAGACAAAAAAAATTCAAATGATGATCTAGCTCTTATAACGTTGCTACATAGGGCCAGTTGTACAATCGTGGGTACAGCCTTGGCTTATGATTTGAACTCGGTGTAGTACTTAACCTAGTTGTAGTGTTGTAGAATCGAAGTTTAGGAATTAACTCACCGCTGAACCTGGAAGAATTTAACTCTAGGATTTTGGTGGATTAACTGTGTTTCAGCTAGGGTTCAAGCATTGGCTATTATTTAACTCTTGGTGGGAAATGTTTTTTTTAACCTTATTCAAATAAACACAAAGCAACCTACCTTTGAATTATTCAAAATGGATTTATAAAATAAAAATGAGCTGACAACTTACTGACAGTGGCAATGGTCATATACTCTAATTTCGAGTAGATAAAATACTTTAAACCATAAAGTAATAACATAAGGACGCGCAACCCCTGCTTTTATTTGACATTTGCCGACAAGCTGAAACAAGCACACAAGCAACTTTTCCGTTCATATTCCAGTAGACACTTTGATAAAAACGCAAAAAAGAATCTTTCCTATTCATTTTCCTATAGACAACACAGACCTAGTAATTTGTTTTTGTTTTGTTTTTCGATTTCCCATCCATTCATAGATAGTTTTAAAGGTACAAATACAACAATGTAAACAAATGGGTTTTGGGGGGTGAAACGTACGAAGGTTTCCGATCTTAATATGGCTTATTCGTGCTTTAAGCTCGAGTTCAGTTAACTAAAGGGTTATCCATTTTGCGGTTTCAAAAGTATAGGGCTGGAATTTGGCATCTGTCAGACTAAGTTGTTAAACCAATTTTTTTTTCAGTTGAAAGTCTGACATTTACGCACAACGCATAAGAATTGTTGAAACATACTACAAAAATGGAGATTCTGCCACAGCCACATATCGTGCTTTAAGAGGAGATTAGGGTTTTCATAATCGTCCAACTACGCAAGCAATTAGCAAAATTGTGAAGAAATTTGAAGAGACTGGATTGGTTACAGATATTGTAAGCATGTGCATCATAGTTTCGCTCGTACCACCGAAAATATCGCTGCAGTAAGTGAAAGTGTTGCCGAAGACCCGAATGTGTCGATTCCTCATCCTTCTCAGGAAATAGGATTCTCTTACGGCACATTATGGCGTATTTAGCATTTGGATCTACACCTACATCCATATTAAGTCCAGGGGGTCAATTCCCGATCTGTGAAGATGTGAAGTGATAAATTTTATCACGCTTTCACGTCTAATTCGATTCTCGATTCGTGAAAAAGTGAAGTTAAATGCCAAACATTTTTCATATGATAATTTTTTTATCACAGTTAATTATTTTGTGAAGAAAATGTTTCTAATGGAATATTAAGAAGAAAAACAGGATTTGCTACGTGACAACTAAGCAACAATTATATTTATACACAAATTTATTTTGGTAGTAAGTTATATTTGTGTTAATTCGAGTAAATAAAGAAATTGTTAAATCATTTTGTCAAATTGTTAAACAGATTCACAACAGCCGACGCGACGCTGCTCATTCCCGCGACAGATCGTTGGAAACCCATTGCAAAAAACTGCAGAGCACTTTACCATATTTAAATGGCTTTGGAGCGCACTTATAAGTTGAGTGTTTTTCAAGAATGCTCTCAATTCACGTATTAAATCCATGCATAAATGTTTTGGGAATCTATAAAGTTCAATAAAGTGCTCCTAGTTGTAACTTCGAATAGATTCTGCCCATCTCGAAGGGAAAGCCTCAATATCCTCACATGAAAAAATAATAAATCTTACTCAAAACAGAGATACTATTGAATATAATATAAAACCCACAATTATTCAGTACGACGTCTTTTATTAATTTATTAAACAAATTATTATTCCGGACATTATTCTTAAGCAAATTTAGAAACTGAAATGAAATATTTGCCTTTCCCAACAAAAAATCTAATCAGAAATAACAGAATTTATCATTTAGTACTTTTTAGTACAAACTTTATCACAATGAGTTCTAGAATCGCATTAGGCATGTGCGTGAAGTTGGAAGATGATAAACCTCTGTGAAAACTGAAATGATATTTTTTTTATCACTTCATAATTTCACAGATCGGGAATTGACCCCCAGCTGACACAACAACTGAAGCCAGGGGGTCAATTCCCGATCTGTGAAATTATGAAGTGATAAAAAAAATATCATTTCAGTTTTCACAGAGGTTTATCATTTTCCAACTTCACGCACACGCCTAATGCGATTCTAGAACTCATTGTGATAAAGTTTGTACTAAAAAGTACTAATGATAAATTCTGTCATTTCTGATTAGATTTTTTGTTGGGAAAGGTAAATATTTCATTTCAGTTTCTAAATTTGCTTAAGAATAATGTCCGGAATAATAATTCGTTTAATAAATTAATAAAAGACGTCAAACTCAACAATTGTGGGTTTTATATTATATTCAATATCTCTGTTTTAAGTAAGATTTATTATTTTTTCATGTGAGGATATTGAGGCTTTTCCTTCGAGATGGGCAGAATATATTCGAAGTTACAACTAGGAGCACTTTATTGAACTTTATAGATTCCCAAAACATTTATGCTTGGATTTAATACGTGAATTGAGACCATTCTTGAAAAACAACTTATAAGTGCGCTTCAAAGCTATTTAAATATGCTAAAGTGCTCTGCATTTTTTTGGAATGGGTAGTTTCCAACGAACTGTCGCGGGAATGAGCACCGTCGCGTCGGCCGGTGTGAATCTGTTGATTTATCAATTTCGTTATTTACTCGAATTAACACAAATATAACTTACTACCAAAATAAATTTGTGTATTAATATAATTGTTGCTTACTTGTCATGTACCAAATCCTGTTTTTCTTCTTAATATTCGATTAGAAACATTTTCTTCACAAAATAATTAACTGTGATAAAAAAATTATCATATGAAAAATGTTTGGCATTTAACTTCACTTTTTCACGAATCGAGAATCGAATTAGACGTGAAAGCGTGATAAAATTTATCACTTCACATCTTCACAGATCGGGAATTGACCCCCAGCTGACCATTCACAACGTCGTAGATACGTCGAATAAGTGCTTGAACAAGAGGCGGTGGACGGCGATTTTTCGAACAAAATTTTCTTCAGCGACGAAACACACTGCTCACTCGGTGGGTATGTAAATAAGTAAAATTGTCATATTTGGGGTTTTGAGAATCCTCAAGTAATTGAAGAGAGGCCATTACATTACATCTACAAAAAGTCACTGTTTGGGGCGCTCTTTTGTCCGGAGGTGTGATTGGACCTTACTTCTTCGAAAACGACGATGGAACGACTGTCACCGTCAATTCGGAGCGTTATGGTCATATGATAACCGACTTTTTTTCGCCTGCTATTGAAGAATATGACTTGGAGAATAAGTGGTTTCAACAAGACGGTGCCACATGCCACACAACTCGAGTGAATATGGATTTATTGCAAGAGACATTTCCTGGCCGCGTAATTTCTCGTCGTGGCGATATCACCTGGCCACCAAGATCATGCGATTTGAAACCGCTGGACTTTTTTTTGTGGGGCTACGCGAAAGACGGTGTTAGTGCAGATAAACCTTTAACTCTTGAGCAATTGAAAACCAACATTCGTCAAGTTATGGCTGAGATACCGCACAATATGTGTCAAAAAGTGGTCGAAAATTACCTCAAATGAATCGATGCTTGCAACAATTCGCGTGGTGGTCATTTAAATGATGTAAAAAGTACCTCACACATAATGTGAACGTTCAATCTTTATAATAAAAAGAAATATCATGAAAAAAAATATTTTATATGTGTTTTGTTTACGTTTACTTTTGAAACCGCAAAATGGATAACTCTCTTCACTCGCAATTGTGCAACGCACTCGAAGTTGAACGTGCATTCGTATCTGATTTCATATTTATTTTTACGTACATCCGTCTCCTTAAGTAGCTATTTATTGTGAACACACCGGATTCACAAATATAAGTGGAAACTATTTGACTCAATGTAGGGTATCACAATACCAAATGTCAAAAATGAGTGAAGCAGATTAAACCAACAACAGCAGTCGCCATTATTTTAGGACTAATGCATTTCAATTGCTCAGCACTAACAACGTCGACAGAACCACTAGGCCATAGTGAGAAAATTACTGTTGGATTGATGAGAAATTTCCTAAAACGATATTCAGTATTTGTATATACATTTCTGATATTCCGATATTCAGAAATATATATACAATGGTGCTTATTCCTTTACTTAATGCATATATGGCGATAGGGGGCGCTCTTCCACTTTCAGTAAAAGATAAAGTTCCAAAGATACTTTAATAACAGATTATTGAGTGTGCTTGTGTAAGCTGCTGTTAAATCGCCGCGAATTAATTAACTGAAACTCGAGTAGCGACCCCTATAAAATCGTTAAAATTGGAATAGTTAAAAGAATTTCATATTACATACTTATATACATATACTCAAAAAAACAAGTAGGTACGTGCATATTATTTAGTAATATCTAAATAAGCACTCATCAGCAGCTTATGAGTACATGTTACCGAAACAACGTTAACTTAGTTAACTATTAATATGATAATATGACGGTTAGTTTCTTTTCGATCAATGTTTGGTAAGTTATTAGTTTCACCTGACCATATATACTTATTTTATATGTTTTCTTCCACTTTATGTTGACATTCATTGAAATTAAAACAACATTTTGGCGCAACTTGAGTAGAATATGCATTTAGTTTGATTGTTATCTTTGACACGCGGACTCATATTTTTCGTTGATCAAACTTTTTTTGTTAAATTCGACAATTTGGTAAAAACCTAAAATGGGTTGAGGAAAAGCATTACCTATTTAGGCAAAAAATGACAAATCAAAGCTTATAAGGACGCTACGCTGGTAATGAGTTTGAGTATGGAAAAAATATGAAAGGCCGCACACACAGTGTGCTTACTAATGCGAAAAGACAACATATATTAAGAAAAGCTTTAAGTTCTCACGACTATTTACCAAAAATAAAAAAGTGTGGTATCAACCTAAGTCTCACATCTATGCGTCGTGTTATTTCTCAAGCTAAGCATATAAAAAGTCTTAAAATGAAGAAGAAACCACCACTTAACCCGGTTCGAAAAGAGCAACGCCTCAATTTTTGTCGGGCACATGTGACCTGCACTTGGTAGTGGCATCGCGTGGTCTTATCCGACGAAAAAAAATGTATTTGGAAGGCCCCGATGGCTATAGCTACTATTTTCATGACGTCCGCAAGAAAATTCTTTATTTGGACCAGCTGCATAGCAGAGTTGAAGGTGTGGGGGGCAATTTGCTATTATGGCGCCTACAAACTTCAATTTTTGTCCACTACAATGAATGCATTGACTGACAGCGGTATACTAAAAGAGGTCTTTCGATACTTTCATACCCTTTTTGGACCTTTGCCGTGCACTTTATCAACATGATAACGTGCCAATACATACAGAGCGGGTAGTTAAAACATATATAGGGAGCCAAAATGTGGAACTATTAAGTTGGGCGACCTACTCAACGTATTTAAACAACCTTGAAAATGCTTGGGGATGGTTGACACGTCAATATATGGATCAGGACAACAATATTCGAGTATATCGGAACTAACCAAAGCATTGAAATGGCTTGGAGCACGATTCGCTAAATTATTTGGCCAGTTTGTATACATACCTTCAAAACCGGATGTGTAAAGTTCTGGAGCAGAAAGGTGACTCAACATACTATTAAAAATATTGTAAATATTCAAAAATACATTTAATACGTTAAATTCAAGTAACGTTTGAAATAAAAAGAATCAAGATTCTCTAAAATGACCCCGCATTATAAACTAAATTACCTCAAACGCAGCAGTGGTAACACTGATTCATTAAGTTTATTTTAAAAGCACACAACGAGTACAATGTTTGAGTGCATGCAGAGTTCATGGTGGGATATACGCTGGTTTTAACAAGATTGCAAAAATAATTTGTATATATGTGGTTATTTTCAGTGGGAATTTCAGCGACAGGCACCAGTGTCTCCTATAAGAACTGTACTGAAAATATAAATTGAACAGAGTACAGCATGCTTGGTTTAGGAGCAATGAATGACAGAAAACAGAACTTAGAGGTATCCTATTAAAATGGCGAGGAGTGTACGTATAAGCAAACAATAATTATAAATAAACGCCAAGAGTTCTCGGCTATGAGTGCTTCGCTTTAGCTTTCGTTCTGATTTCTCGCTTCTCGACCTTCGGCTTCGAGTTGTCATTGCTTGGACACAAAGGTGAAGCTGAATGGTATCAAATGGCTACAAATGAAGTTGTAGCTGTAGTACAAAACAAAGTTAAAGTTGCATGTCATAAAGAATACTGGTATGATATTCCGCATTTCGTTATCATATCTCTCTCGCACACATTGTCACTGAGTGACGTAGTTCACCCCACGTTTGTTTTTGTTTTTGAATTTGTTTTGTTTGCATTTTTGTCACCAAGTAACGTAGGGCAACGCTGAATATCATACCATGTATTCCATATTATTTTTATTATTAAAAAGTTATTGATATAAACAAAGTTCATAAGATAAATAAATACTAAATATGTACTAACATTCTTAGCAAGCAGGCACTCAACGAACATACCCCTCCACTTTCACAGCATCTTCTTTGATTGAAAAAATGGCAAACACATAAAATAATTTTAAAATAAACATTTACGACCACACAGATATGGAAAACTTAACTTTTTGTTATTTCTTACTTATTCATAACATGTTCCATTTAATTTCGATTTTTTTAAGCGAGTCTTAATTTCCTAATTTGCCTTTTATCTGAAGAAATAAAAACCAATCACCATTTTTGCCTTTACTTATTTGACAGATAATCATGAATTGCAACATTAAAATTAAAATATAAAAATCAGGTAGCTGCTGATAATTTTTTTTTTTTTAAATCGTGTTTGGCTGCGGATAGATTTGCCAAAAAACAAACACGGCTACAAGGTTTATATTTACCTTCCGCTCGGTGTAATGACAAAGATGTGAAAGAAGTAAACAAATATCTTAAAAATTGCACAATTGATTTATGAATTTAAAACCCACACAAGTGTCAATGAACCAGCGCCGAAGAGACCCAAAACGAATCAGTTCAATCACTCAAATCAGATTTTTCTTGCAACAAAATTTTGGAATGGTGTTAAGTTGAAAAGTTTGTCATTTAAACGAAACATCAAATACTGTGAAATACCTGAAACAGATGTGGAGCAAAATGTGTGTCTTTACGTTGTGTCATAGGTCCTGTCAGCAGCTTATATGAACTGCTCCTCACTTTATCAGATTATTTTTTATAGAAAAGTTTTCTGTTTTTTTTATTTGAAAAACCTTTAACCTACCCTCAAAAAGAACGTACGGTGCTTGTGTATCTATGTATATGTAACCTAAAATTTGTAGATCTAAATCAAATGAAAATTTAATTAATTTTCAATGTAAACTTAGCAAACGAGGTGTAATAAAGAAATATTATATGTAAAGTCCTTTACATCAGAGAGCAAACCAACCACACTCACTCATTACCAAACCAAATTTAACCCAGGCTCAGAAGAACCAGGTAACTGGAATCTACAAATTCAGCTTTATAGCTGACATCAATCCAGCAGCGCAAATTTAATTTGTGTACAGATAGATTTTCAAAATAGCCGCACCGCACCGCACACCCAATTAATTCGTCCATGACGACACGATGCGATTGCGATGGAACAAAGCCATGGCACACCCAGGCGGCCGTTTCGCGTTTACTGCTAAGGGATAGGAGATTCTCCCATTTGGCAAGTTGTATATAGGTGCCCTACTCGTAGGTAAGGTATGTAGATGAATAATGATATCCGTTCAATTGAATTTTCCTATCTATTTATCTTTCAATCAGAATCATCATCATCGTCGCTGTTGGGCATCTTTTGTCGATGCTGTGGTGGTGAACGAAACAAAGCATATTATCAATAACAAAAGGGACCTGTATTTGGCCAATTTTGTGTAATGTAATGTGCATGTGTCGAATTAAGGTGGTGGGTGGCGGGTGGGTGATGGAGAAGTTGAAGACTTGTAATACGGGGGAGAGAAAGTATAGAATTCCAAATGATGATTGTTCTTGGTGTGGCAAAAAATTTAATCAACTTTTATTGTCATTTGAAATCAAAAGATTTGTAGACCTTATTTTGTTTGGAGGTTAAGTTTAAATTGGGGAACACCATACAATGAAAAAGAAATGAGACCATGGTTTTCAGGTTATGGTCTTACAAGTACATTCAGTTTAAAAGGATAGTAGAGAGCTTGATAAAAATGACGCGGCCTGAATAAGTGAATTAGAGATAAATTATCAATGTAAATGTAAATAAAATGCACGACTGGATCGCACGAACTAGGTCTTATGTTCGATCACTTCGTATGCAAAAGATTTCTATTAAAAATCTAAATATATTTTTAAGGTCGTTTCTACTAAATGTTTATATATACAAAGTTTCTTTAATTTTTTTCAAAAAAAAATTGGTGTAACAATCTTAAATGTTTAAAAAAACCAAAAGGTTAAATCGACTTAATCGCAATGAAAAAATAATTCAAAATTCGGAAATTAATACTTAAACTACTTTAAGCTCAAAAAAAGTACGCCATTTTATTTTATTTATCACAAAAAAAATTTAAAAATCTGTGGAGCGGTTTTGAGAAAAAAAGGTTTTTTTTAAAACTTTTTGAAAAAATTAAAAAAAAAATCAAAAACGCCAATTCATAGATATTCAGTAAATACATATAACTATAATTTTTGAAAAAAAATTATTGAGCAGTTTTCAAAATATAAATTTTTTTGCTTTTAAAAATACAAAAAAATATCAATTAAAAATATTTGTACTCAGTATAAATTGGGCAACCTAAACCTATATACCTATGTGTGAAATTTCGAAATAATCGGATAAGCCATTTATGAGATAGTCGAAATAAAAAAAAAACGGTCCTATGGAAAGTACCGTTTTTAGACACTTAAGAAAATTTTTCAATCATATGATCGGTCGTACCTAAAAAAGCTGCATTGGTTTTTTCGTTAGAGCCGTTTCCGAGGTAATATGGCAGGCTCCGTTATTTTTTGAGCTAAGAAAATAAAATTTCAATTTCCCATCTGTACAATACCTAAATAACTATATATACCAAGTTTGAAGCAATTCGGCCCACCCGTTTGGGCTGTAGGTGTTTATACATACATACTGACAGACTGACAAACTGAAAGACTGACAGACTGAATTCTTAGACCATCTATTTTCGTCTTCGCTCTCATCGTTATGTCATGTTTGATTGTTATCTCAAAACTTTTTTTTTCGACAAATGCATAACTTGCCTTATAGTAACTATAATCGCAAGTAAAAAGTGGGAAATTATTTAATTTCCGAACTTTTGCTAACAGAGCGCAACTAATTGTTAAACCATTTTTTTTTTCATTTGAAAGTCTGACATTTACGAAAATGAATCGCTAAAATATCGCACAACGCATAAACATTGTTAAAACCTCCTACAAAAATGGTGATTCTGCAACAGGCACATATCGTGCTTTAAGAGGAGGTTATGGTTTACATAATCGTCCAACTACGCAAGCTATTGGCAAAATTGTGAAGAAATTTGAAGAGACTGGATTGGCTACAAATATTGTCAGGTCTGTGCATCATCGTTTCGCTCGTACCACTGAAAATATCGCTGCTGTAAGTGAAAGTGTTGCCGAAGACCCGAATGTGTCGATTCCTCGTCGTTCTCAGGAATTAGGACTGTCTTCGGGCACATTATGGCGTATTTTGCATTTGGATCTACACCTACATCCATATAAAGTCCAGTTCACACAAGAACTGAAGTCAGCTGACCATTCACTTCGTCGTAGATACGTCAAATGGGTGCTTGAACAACAGGCGGTTGACGGCGATTTTTCGAACAAAAATTTCTTCAGCGACGAAGCAAATTTCTTACTCGGTGGGTATGTTAATAAACAAAATTGTCGTATTTGGGGTTTTGAGAATTCTCAAGTAATTGAAGAAAGGTCATTGCATCCACAAAAAGTCACTGTTTGGGGCGCTATTTGGTCCGGAGGTTTGATTGCACCTTACTTCTTCGAAAACGACGATGGAACGACTATCACCATCAATTCGGAGCGTTATGGTCATATGATAACCGACTTTTGTTTGCCTGCTATTGAAGAAAACGACTTGGAGAATATGTGGTTTCAACAAGACGGTGCCACATGCCAAACAACTCGAGCAAATATGGCTTTATTGCAAGAGACATTTCCTGGCCGCGTAATTTCTCGTCGTGGCGATATCAACTGACCACCAAGATCATGCGATTTGACACCGCTGGACTTTTTTTTGTGGGGCTACTCGAAAGACCGTGTTTATGCAGAAAAATCTTTAACTCTTGAGCAATTGAAAACCAACATTCGTCAAGTTATGGTTGAGATACCGCACAATATGTGTCAAAAAGTGGTCGAAAATTACCTCAAAAGATTCGATGCTTGCAACAATTCGCGTGGTGGTCATTGAAATTATGTAGTGTTTCACACATAATGTCAACGTTCAAACTTTATAATAAAAAAAAATATCATGAAAAAAAAATATTTTATATGTGTTTTATTTACGTTTACTTTTGAAACCGCAAAATGGATAACCCATTATACATTTCTAGAGATGTATACTTATACAATACTCCAACCAATCCATATTGCCTCCGGTACGAAGTGACATAATTCAATGAACTTATAAGAAATACATTGAAGTGTATTGTATATTTTGGTATTCTACCATTATTTGAGATAATGTTAAGTGGTGGTAACTCAGACAATTTGTTACTTAATTAAAGAAATATAAACAGCGGGACAAATTAGAAAAAAAACATTCACTTTTTGGACTCACAATTTTGCATCAATTAACAGCGACACTTTTGCCATTTGTCCATTAGATATCTGCGCTTTAAGAACTATAGCAATACACATAACAGCCTTATTTATTATGCATCATAGTGAGTAGACAAGACTATGTTCTCTTTATAATTTCTGTAAACGCAAACATGTTATTCGTTAAGTTGCATAGCAGCACCATAGCTATACGCGTTGGAAGCTTGCATACAAGTGATTTTCTTAAAGCTTGATGCTTAAGCGTTTAAGGTGATTGGTTCGATTCTTTTTTAAATATTTTTTTTGTATCCCCAAAAATAACGGCAAGTGACGTAACATACAATTTATTGGAGCAAAAATAGTAAATCTTAATTATCTCAAAAACGGCTCTAACGATTTTGATAACAAAAAATTCAGTGGACTATTATATGCATTGACTAAATTTTGGTTTAAATAAAATGCACGACTGTATCGCACGTACTTGCTGCTTGCTTTTATGTTCGAACTAATCACAGGCACAAGATTCTTAGGAGAAACGCAAAATATATGTATAAGGTCGTTTTTTATCTAGTTTTGTATAGGGATACAAAATATCTTTTAAAAAAAAAAATGTTGCTATGAGGATTTTAACTATTTTACAATATGAATTTAAAAACAGAACTTAAAATAAAATCATCCACCGTTTCGAAATATTAAATTTAAAAAAATAAAAATTGTTTTATTTTTCGAAAATACAAAAAACAATTTTTCGAAAATTTTGGTTGAAGGACTTTGTGGACAAGAAATTTTATCAAAATCTTGAAGCCGTTTATGAGAACGCCAGAAATAAAAAATGGCTGTATGTCAGGCTCTAACAAAATATGTAAGAAGAAAATCCTTAGCGTCGCTTTCGAGATAATTAAAATGGCAAAAGAGACTGTGTGGCAAGAACCAATATTTTTGGCGCTAAAAAACCATTCAAAACGCGATTTGAGAAAATAACATAAAATGCTTAAGTACCTACCATGAATAAAATCACTTCAGTCTAGTTACAGACAGACAGACAGATACCCAGGCGGAATTGGGGGACCCACATTTTTGGTCTTCTCCATCATCGTTATGTCAAGTTTGATTAAAATCTCGAGTTCGATTTTTTTAAACAAAAATTGTTAAATAAAATGTTATTAACGGTATCTGCTATCCAACCTATTATTTGATTTTCTACTCTCTCATTAACGGCTCTAGAGACTCCGATCAAAATGTTTGCACACGAGGTCTAGAAAGTATTGCATACCGAATTACAGTAGACGCTCGATATAGTGAAGTAGTGATAACAAGGCATGTTTAGTATTTCGAAATTGTTCACTATTTCGAGAGAAAATTTGAATTAGTTTTTCAAAGCTAAATTTAATAAAAACTACATATACTGAGAAGTATAAAGTACGCATAACGTTTTTTTTATTCTTAAGTGTAAATAAGCAATTTTACAAACATTAAATAAAATACAAAGCCAGAATGAGGCTTGACAAAAAGCATATACATTATGTAGGTATATCTTAATAATAAATACAAAAACAAAAACAATACAAACGCATTTACATACGTAGGTATTGTTTTTGTTCCTAATTTTGTGGTCTGTTATTATGATTTTAATTGAGTTTTTTATTCTTAAAATTAAACAAGCCAGACCACGGGTATTATTTTCTAGGTGTCTGAATTTGACCGAATTCCCCTAGAAGAATATAATTCACTGTGCCTAAAAGCTCTACATTTTATTTGTGTCGGTAGCCATCGACTAATATATTGTGTCTTAGAAAGGTACTACAGCCTCTAACTGATGAGCCCAACTATAGTACCTGGGCGAAACGCATATTAATTTGGACTAAAGGTCACAAAAAAACTCAATTAAAAGGTATATCTTAATTTTCTTTGAAAAAAATTCATGAATAAAAGAAAAAATAAAATGTACGACTGGATCGTACGATTTTGCTCTTGTAGCTAACAACTTTTGTAACCACTGACGCTGTTAGTAGGTATAGGTAAGGTAGTCTAGTTATCCTATGCAGGTTTAAAGTCGATGTATGAATGAATTGTGGAATACATGATTCAAGGAATGGTTGCATAGACACCTACCTACAAATGTATATTTAAATGGAATTGAACTATGTAAATTAGGAGGGTAATATGTACCTACCTACATTTAGTGAACATAGGTATATAGATATGTACATACATATATGTATAAATGAAAGTGAATGGAGTATGGATGGCTAAAATTTTTTTTTTTTCAACTTATAAAAACTGCCAAAACGATCACTTTAATCAGTTCTTCAAAAAAAACGAAAAACGCCATTAGGTGTATCTCAAAAATTGTAAGACAGATTTTGATGAAATCCGGTTTTTTTATTTTTCGTTTCTTGAAAACAATTGTTTTTTTGAAATGTTGGTATGCAGTTTTTTAGAGTTTATTAATATAATGGGTTATCCATTTTGCGGTTTCAAAAGTAAACGTAAACAAAACACATATAAAATATTTTTTTTTCATGATATTTCTTTTTTATTATAAAGTTTGAACGTTGACATTATGTGTGAAACAATACATCATTTAAATGACCACCACTCGAATTGTTGCAAGCATCGATTCATTTGAGGTAATTTTCGACCACTTTTTGACACATATTGGGCGGTATCTCAGCTATAACTTGAGGAATGTTGGTTTTCAAGTGCTCAAGAGTTAAAGGCTTATCTGCATAAACACGGTCTTTCGCGTAGCCCCACAAAAAAATGTCCAGCGGAGTCAGATCGCATGATCTTGGTGGCCAGTTGATATCGCTACGACAAGAAATTACGCGGCCAGTAAATGTCTCTTGCAATAAAGCCTTATTCGCTCGAGTTGTGTAGCATGTGGCACCGTCTTGTTGAAACCACATATTATCCAAGTCGTTTTCTTCAATAGCAGGCAAACAAAAGTCGGTTATCATATGACCATAACGCTCCGAATTGATGGTGATAGTCGTTCCATCGTCGTTTTCGAAGAAGTAAGGTCCAATCACACCTCTGGACCAAAAGCGCCCCAAACAGTGACTTTTTGTGGATGTAATGGCATCTCTTCAATTATTTGAGAATTATCAAAACCCTAAATACGACAATTTTGTTTATTAACATACCCACCGAGTGAGAAATGTGCTTCGTCGCTGAAGAAAATTTTGTGCGAAAAATCGGCGTTTGTGAATGGTCACCTGGCTTCAGTTGTTGTGTGGACTGGACTTTATATGGATGTAGGTGTAGATCCAAATGCAAAATACGCCATAATGTGCCCGAAGACAGTCCTAATTCCTGAGAACGACGAGGAATCGACAAATTCGGGTCTTCGGCAACACTTTCATTTACAGCAGCGATATTTTCAGTGGTACGAGCGAAACGATGACGCATAGCCTTACAATAGACACAGAAGAATTCTGGCAATATGTTTGAAAAATTAAACTGCCCGACGATAGCTCGGCATATTCAATTCTGACGAAATTCGTTTTTGAAATCTTTTCATTGCCACTTTCTTCAACCAATACTGAATGAATTTTTTTAAAGGTTACGGTTCTCAAAACCAAAATAAGAAATTGCCTTGAGGTCGATTCAATCATGGGGCTAATTCATACAAATGACCTCCTCAAGAATCAGAACTGTTTTGATTATAAATTTACTAAGCCCTCGATTGACAAATATTTTAGCAAAGTTTACAACCAGTAAACTTATTAATATTATTTTTTTCATTTATATAATATAAATAATATTATACGAATAAATTATTTATTTTATTTTTGAAGCTTAATAAAAATGATATAGAACCCCATTAGTATTTTTTTGTTTTACTTAAAAATCATAAACTAATAACATAAAGACCCGAAACCTCTGTTTTCATTTGACATTTGCCTACAAGCTGAAACACGCACACAACTAACTTTTTCCAATGGACACATTGATAAAAACGCACAAAAGAAGCCCTAGTAATTTGTTTTTGTTTTGTTTTTCGATTTCGCTTCTATTCATGGATAGAGTTTCAAAGCTACAAATACAACAAAGTAAACAAATGGGTCTTGTTAAAAATTGTCTAATTTCTGTGAATCATAATCATAGAGAAATTATTATAAAGAGAAGAAGTGCCTGCTTTGTACAATGCCCCAAAGCTGAGCTGTCAAATCATTGATAATTTCGGACAAGTATGCGTAAAAAACGCACACATGTTAACAAATCGTCATTTGACCATATAAGAATAAGACAAAAAGTGAAAAGGTCTACGATCATAAGTTTGCAGTGATTTTTGTATGTTCAATGAAGCAATCTCATGATTTTTTTTTGTAATCTCATGAAAAAAATTGCGATATTTTTTTTATATAATCGGCAATACTGAATACTGATGGAAGCCCTATCTTCTTTGATATTTTCGTATTACACTACAATGAGTGAACTTTTTTGAATTATAGTACCTGAATATTGAAGAGATAGATATGTTTCAAAAGAGTTTATGGCATGACTCGGTGAATGCCAAATTCCAACAGTGTGACACTAGGATAGAAAAGAAACAGTTAGGTTAAAATTGCATTCGACTTGCGAAATAAGTTGTCTGATATGAAGCAGCGCTTAGAATATTTAAACTTTTAAGGGCCTACAGCTGTAATGAACCTTTTATAACTGTTATAAATTTGCATTTCTCTAATCTTGTACATTCTTATAGCTAGAAGTGTTATAAATTAGCAATTCCATATTTTATTAAAAATTACCACACAAAAACTTATTTTGTACATACACTTTTATTTTTGTCATAAAAAATAGTCTATCTTAATATTGCACGCAGCGCAACTATATTTACAATTTGTAGAAACGTTACATTTTCTATACAAAGCTTTCCCTTCATATTCAATACAACAACCATTAATTTTCGAATCTGAAATAGAATCCACAATTAGGAGTGTAGAGTCTTATTGGAACTTTTATTTGAGACATAAACCAATAATGAAATCTGACCCATTCACAATCGTTTAATTTATTTATCAAACAAAATAATTTCAGTTAACCTTTCAAAATGAGTAATGATTTAATTAAAAAAAAAACAGTTTTTAATTCATATATTACTTTTATTAATATAATTTTTATTGTTAGCTGTAATTGTTTTAAAAGGAATGACAAAATATTCTTAATGCCGATATCAGTATATCTAGTAAAATTGTAACTTTAGAATGTAAATTAAAATAACTTTTTTCAAGAATATGTTAATTAGATTGCTTTAAACATTAATTTTATTACCTGTTCTATTAATTTGTTAACGGCAGTCCTGGATTTTGAAACGGTTTGCATCAACACTGTTGAATAACAATAATAGGCCACTGGTATCTGATGGTAATATCTCACCGAACAGTGGCACATCGGTCGTTTTGAAGAAAGTAAGATTACTGCGCTTGATAGATATGTCTATGGTGACGTTTAATATATTTTCGGCCCGTTTAATACAAGTTGTACCTATTCGACGGTTTCAAATCTGTTATTCATAAAGCAAATTCTGGTGTGCCCCAAGGCTCCCTTATCTCTCCGAATCTCTTTCTCATATTCATCAATGTAATCTTGTCTGAAATTTATACTACAATATAAAGCTTAGGTCGTCACAGTACACTCAGCTTTTCATACTCTTTTTAGATTGACATGACATGACACAATTTTTCGGACAAGACCGCGTATAGAATTTAATTCTTCAAAATCTCAGTCGTGTCTTCTGTCGTCTTCCCTATTTTCCTAATGTTCGCACTATGCTTGATCATTCAAAACCACTTTATTGAGTGCAATATTATAAAAAAAGGTAAATTTATTTTTAAAAAAATCATGTGCTCTTCTGACAGAAATTTGAATTTGACAAGCTTTCCTCTGGCAAGTCAATAGTAAACAACATCGAAATAGTAACCATGTTTAGTTTTAATAAATTCACTATATCGAGCGTCTACTATACCAAAAACTATAAGCTACGCCAAATTAACTGATGTAGAATATTTTAAATACAGTTTTTTTAGTACCTACTTTACCAATTTTGGAAAAAAAATCAATTTTATTCATTTACGTCATAGATAAATTCATTTAAATCGACTAAACCAATATTGGTTAAATATTTAAAATAATAGATAATCTTAAAATAATCACTTCTATGGTTTTTTTTGAAATTCAGATTAGTTTGTTTTTTTAGATATGCCCAAGACCTGGCATACATAATCATCATTTGCAAAGTATTCATAAATAAAACATTATTATATGGTTCAGAACAATAGGTCGCTACCAACTTTTTTTTCTGTAAAAAAATCACAGGAAGTAAATTGAAAAATAATTCTCCTCTATGATTTCATAGCAAAAAAAAACTTTCTGAATATTGGATGCACTCTTTTGTGATGTAAAACAAACAAAAAATATAAATAAACCCCAATTATTTCAACCAATAATATAATACACTGAGCAGAAACAAAAAAAAAAACACATTTTCAATGGTTGGTAATATTGCTGTGGAACTTTATTCTTGAGTAACCCTGGTAGCTAGCTCTTCGTAACCGGAAATGTATACCCACCTACGTATCTGATGCCTAACACTCTGAAAAGCATCCGGAATTGAGAAAATAACTTTTCCAATCTAATCACTTCGGAAAGTTATACAATATCCGGATCGAAGTTCTGTGTAGCGTATATGCTGTGCAGCATTCCACATAATAATTTCTTAGCACATGGATATATAAACGTCGCAAATGTTTTTTTCCCAGTAACCAATGAAATTTTTTCCGATAAATTGAAGCTTTACCTACTCTTATGACTATGGTTTATATTTTTTTAGTTAAATATTGCAGCCTGATTTGTTTTCCATTTAAGGCAAAAAGGTAAAAGCCTCTGGCAAAAGAGTTTTTTTTTTTGAAAAAAAAATCTGCTTTAACTCGATATAGCCGCTGTGAATTCGAGCTGCATAATGTGTGTGTTTGCTTGATAAATAATGGAAAACGGAAAACTCTACACAAAAGCCAATGATTTATAAGTCCTAATACATTTTTTGCCGAAATCTTTTCCAGAAAACATTTAATTCTGTTTCGTTTTCTGCTTATTATATTTAATGTATTTTATTGACCTTTATTTCCGGTGTAATTTAACTACTTATAGGCTCATGAACTCATATAGCACAGCAAACAGAAAATTGTGTGTATGTTCCTGTAATTTGAGCCGAAATCAGTGATTTTTTTTTTCATATTGGTATGAATGGAAATGATATTTTGCCGTCATCTTGGTTTAAATAAAGGACTTTCCACATGTGAGCGATCAACGACAGACGAATGAACTAATATTCGATTTAAAACAATTTACCAACCTAAATTCTTCAAAAATATAATTTGTATTAATGTTTAAATACAATTTACATTTTAATTGCCAAAACAAAATACATTTGAGAAAGCAATATGTGTCGCCGCGAATTGCATGTGCTTCTTACGAACAGTCAATGTGGATTATAAAGGACATAGATAAATAAGATACGGAAATTTCTCCGCATTAGTTCAGCCGCCGTCTCTGGAGATAAAATCTGAGACAACAACCACCTACAGACTCAGAACATCGCGCCACACATCTTTCATATCATTCTTTCCTCTGAGCGCGTGCAGATTATAAAAAAAAATCAAATTATTTTCGCGTTCCACATTCCATCCACACTTCAACGAATAATTTGTTCACGCGCGACTAACCTCAAAATAAGATTATCAACTTATATTCGTGACGAATAAAAAAAATCATGTGAACGAAATGTCAAGGTATGCGAATATTCGTTAATTCGTTGGTCGTTGGACGCTTTCATGTGCATAGTACGAGTACTTAAGAGAGAATGGGATATATAAAAAATGATAAAGATTCCAAGTTTTTTTTTATCGCGTTTTCTTGGTGAAAAATAAAACCATATGAAACGATAGTATTAAGATAGTCTTTAGGCCGAAAGGCATTATAAATAAGATATGTAGTATAGCTTAGAGCGCCTGAAAAGGTCCCGTCAGTTAGTTCTAAGGTTTTGATAAGTAGGCTGTTTTATGAATTTTTGTCTAGCCTTAAGTTAGTTATAAGTTAATTGTAAATCACATTGTATTGACAAAAAAAAACAATGGGATTAAAGTTCAGAATTGAAACACTGAGCGTATCATCTCCATAAAACAAGCTTTAATAAGTTTTTAGTTTTTTTTTTTTTGCTAAACGAAAAATATTCAAAAACTTAAAGCAATCACGTGGCACATTTACGTGGTTTTGATTGACATTTCATTTGTTCTGACACACTGCTGTCAAATCTTTTGCAAATTATATATTTTGTTTTAAGTTTTTCTTATGTCATTTTCGACTGACTGTTCGCAGTCACTCTATTTATTCCGAATTTTCCATTTGCTATATAAAAAAGGAGTAAAAAAAATAGAGCAATTCCGAACAGCCATTCGAAAACGACATTAATTTACTTTTTTTTTTGTTTACATACAAAAAATAATTATTAGTTCTTTTGCGCAAGATATGAGCACATTTATTACAGTTGTTCCCATTTAAGGGTTATCCATTTTGAGTTTTCAAAATTATAGGGCTGGAATTCGACATCTGTCAAACTAAGTTGTTAAACCAATTTTTTTTTCAGTTGAAAGTCTGACAGTTACGAAAATGGATCGCTTAACTATCGCACAACGCATAGAAATTGTTAAAACCTACAAAAATGGTGATTCTGTCACATCCACATATCGTTCTTTAAGAGGAGATTATGGTTTACATAATCGTTCAACTACGCAAGCAATTGGCAAAATTGTGAAGAAATTTGAAGAGGATATTGTAAGGCCTGTGCATCATCGTTTCGCTCGTACCACTGAAAATATCGCTGCTGTAAGTGAAAGTGTTGCCGAAGACCCAAATGTGTCGATTCCTCGTCCTTCTCAGGAAATAGGATTCTCTTACGGCACATTATGGCGTATTTTGCATTTGGATCTACACCTACATCCATATAAAGTACAGCTCACACAACAACTAAGGCCTGCTGACCATTCACAACGTCGTAGATACGTCGAATGGGAGCTTGAACAACAGGCGGTGAACGGAGATTCTTGGAACAAAATTTTCTTCGGCGACGAAGCACATTTCCTACTTGGTGGGTATGTTAATAAACAAAATTGTCGTATTTGGGGTTCTGAGAATCCTCAAGTAATTGAAGAGAGGCCATTACATCCACAAAAAGTCACTGTTTGGGGCGCTATTTGGTTTGGAGGTTTGATTGGACCTTACTTCTTCGAGAACGACGATGGAACGACTGTCACCGTCAATTCGGAGCGTTATGGTCATATGATAACCGACTTTTTTTGCTTGCCATTGAATAATACGACTTATAGAATATGTGGTTTCAACAAGACGGTGCCACATGCCACACAACTCGAGCGAATATGGCTTTATTGCAAAAGATATTTCCTGGCCGCGTAATTTCTCGCCGTGGCGATATCAACTGGCCACCAAGATCATGCGATTTGACACAGCTGGACTTTTTTTTGTAGGGCTACGTGAAAGACCGTGCTTATGCAGATAAACCTTTAACTCTTGAGCACTTGAAAACCAACATTCGTCAAGTTATGGCTGAGATACCGCCTAATATGTGTCAAAAAGTGGTCGAAAATTACCTCAAAAGAATCGATGCTTGCAACACTTTGCGTGGTGAAAAAAAGAAATTGCCACATAATTCCTTAAAAAATGTACTTCTCTTGAGAACAAGTGTTTATTTTGATGTATAATTCAGATATGTCTATAATCATTAGGTATGTCTGTTTTAGGATATTTTTAAAATTTCAACTGGTTTTTACCAAAATTTGTTATATGTATAACGAAAAAGTTATATTTTTACCTCTGAATGTAAAAGAAAAATTGTGTTTAAGCAGAATAAATTGAAGGACATCAACGTCACAAACCCTATAATAACGGGTCCGCCATCTAACTTTTTTTTCAACTAGTGCTTATTTCGTGAATGGTAACACATAGTTTATGTCTGATTTGACATATAATTAGTTTTGTCCTTCCGCTGAACGAATATGGTTGTGTATACGCTTGAACAACGCTCGCTAAGTGGGCCTGCGATCGACTTAAAGAAGATGCCGATTTTGCCAAAAAAAAAAATCATCTTTTCAGATGAAGCTCATTTTGATCTTGGCAGGTATGTAAACAAGCAAAATTGTCGCATTTGGGGCACAGAAAACTCGCACGCATACATTGAACAGCCGATACACCCAAACCCAGTCACTGTTTGGTGCGGATTTTGGTCCAGAGGCATAATTCGAAAATGAGCAAGGAGCGGCCGTTACAGTCAATGGCGATCGTTATCGGGCCATGCTGAACGAATTTTTGTTCATAAAAATTGAAGAGGAGGACATTGGCAATATTTGTTTTCAACAGGACGGCGCTAGGTGCCACACACCCGAAGCTACACTCGATGTTTTGCGCCCATTTTCAAAAAAAAAGTTATTTGGCCAGGAGCATAACACATGCTTAATTAGAGTGTATTTTGTCAATATGGTGTTAAAAAGTTAGTTGTTTTACTCAATAATTAATTCTAAGTCCTTAATAACTAATTTCTTTCCAGCACTGTATATCTTAAAAAATGTAATATTCAGTTTTGAGCTTCTCTTCATTTAACATTTTTTTTTGGTGACCTTACACTAACTAGTCTGCAAAAATGCTCAAATATTTTGAGTGATTGGAACCTTTAAGTTTGAAACAATTTAAGGTAATCTGTATATACACAAAAGTTGCACACTTTGAAATATAAAGGAAAGTCATTTATTAAACAAAGTGGTCCAAGGTGTCTTCCTTGGGGTACCTCATAGATAACTGGCACATGAGATGTACACATGGGATACGAATACATTCCAATGTTGTGGTTTGCGAGAATATTCCATTAGTTCATTAGAAAATAATGAAATGTATTTTTTTGGTAACTTAATATAATTAAAAAATAAAAGAATATTGAATTCTTTAAAGAAATTCGGTTAAAATTACTGCTTTAAACATTTTTTTTCGCATTCATTGGAAGGCAAATAAGTGAAGTGACAGGAATCCAAATATAACGGATAATTCACATGTGAGCGACCAACGACGAATAAATCTTATTTAAACCAATTTATAAGGATACATACATTCTTTCTAAAGAATATAGTAGAAATATAATATGTATTAAATATTGGAATAATAAAACTTGCTTTTTAAAATGCTAAAATATGATTAATTTAAGGAAACAAATTTGTTGTTTCGATCAAGTATTTACGGACTGTAAAATTATATTCACGTTACACATTTCAACGAATAAATTGTTCACGAATTAAATATACAATCTGTTGGATATTCTTAAAACAAAATGTAATTTTGTTTTTTCAAAGTCTAATCAACTACATTATAATTACAAACAATATTTATTTCTACAAAATTATGTCGTTACGTTTAACAAAAGAAGACGTGATTTTGTTCAGATGCAGCAGTGGTATCTTTATTCTTTCCTTCAATATTTATTGGTAAATAGGTGTTATGAGTGATCTCATCGTTTCTTTATCTTATTTTTATGTATATAGGACAATTCGTTTTGTGTGTACAAGACAAAAATAATTTGTATTTATTTATAAAACTTCATTTGCCCCATTAATAAATAAAAAGCATTTCAAAGAAATGTCAAAATGGACGAATAGATATACGTTAATTTATTGGTCGCTCTAATGTGAATAGTACTTAATTGTCCAATTAAAATAGACATAAGAGAAAGCATAAGTTAATGTCAAAAATTCAACGGAATTACCGAACTAACATTTGACGTACACTATCGCCCCCCTTTCAACCAATACT
The DNA here is from genome assembly GCA_910595825.1 of Philhelius pedissequus. NCBI lineage: Eukaryota > Metazoa > Arthropoda > Insecta > Diptera > Syrphidae > Philhelius > Philhelius pedissequus. Next base: position 76,480,927 of record OU343162.1, read on the forward strand.
CGGGTTTTGTCTCGGTGGGCTTTGTGTTTTATTTTTTTTTATGTTACTTTGGAAAACTTGTGTTTTATCCCGAGTATGCTAAATGATATAAGCGGTGATTTTTTAAGAGCTTGGTTTTTGAAAATTCAAAAAAACACAGAAACTTGTAAAAAGTGAATGAAATTTTTATTTGGATAGATAAATCAATTTCTGCCATTTACTTTTTAAAAATAATTTCACTTAAATGTTGACCGCGGCTACGCTTCAGGTGGTCCATTCTGAAGGTCCAATTTTGGCAAACTTTTTCACACATTTCGGCCGGAATCTCACCAATAACGCGTTCAATGTTGGCTTCCAAGGCAGCAATCGTGTTTGGCTTGTCCCCATAGATAATAGACTTAACATAGCCCCACAAAAAATAGTCTAACGGGGTCAAATCACATGATCTTGGTGGCCAATTGACTACGCCAAAACGTGAGATCAACTGCTCACCAAATTCGCCTCTCAATTGATGCATGGTTTCGAGTGCAGTGTGGCATGTGGCACCGTCCTGTTGGAACAACATGTCGACCGAGTTCAATTCTTGCATTTTCAGCAAAAAAAAATCTGTTATCATCGAACGGTACCTTTGTCCATTGACCGTAACCCTGCGGCCTTCATCGTCCTTGAAGAAGTACGGCCCAATGATGCCGCCTGCCCATAAACCGCACCAAACAGTGCATTTTTCGGGATGCATTGGTAGCTGCTGAATTGCTTCTGGCTGCTCTTCACTCCAAATACGGCAATTCTGCTTATTCACGTATCCATTTAGCCAAAAATGAGCCTCGTCGCTGAAGACAATTTTGCGATAAAAAAACGGATTGTCATCCAACTTTTCTAAGGCCCATTCACCGAAAATTCTACGTTGTGGTACGTCGCCTGGCTTTAATTCTTGCACCAGCTGTATTTTGTATGGCTTTAAACCAAGATCTTCGCGTAAAATCTTCCAGGTGGTCGAATAACACAAACCCAATTGCTGCGATCGGCGCCGAATGGACATATCGCAATCTTCAGCAACACTGACGGATGCAGCAGCAATATTCTCTTCGGTACGCACTCTACGGATACGATTTGGTGGATTAATGTCCAATAAAGTGAAACTGGTGCGAAATTTGGTCACAATGAGCTGAATAGCCTGCTCGGTGGGTCGATTATGACGACCATAAAACGGACGTAGCTTGCGAAACACATTTTTCACAAAGCACGAATTTTGATAATAAATTTCAATAATTTGTAAACGTTGTTCAGGCGTAAGTCTATTCATGATGAAATGGCAAACAATACTGAATCGAAATGTCAAATGTTCGTGGAATTTGTCATGTGTGATCTGTCAAAAATATAAACGTCAAAAACCAAGTAGCAAAAAAATCACCCGTTATAATGACTTTGAATGCCCAACAACAACTTGAGTGTGCTACCACTAAGTTTTTTCTCAATTATTTTTGGCTGGAATTATAGCTATTTCACGACTTGCCAAGGTCGATCATCAGATTCCTTTACTCTAGTGGTGCTGCTCTACTTTTTCATTTTAATTGAAAAACTTATTGTGCCTTCATCGTGTATTGAACCATGACCAGCCACTTAGTAGCCAACGCACTTCGCATCACGACACCGATTAGATCCAACCTAATGCAGGTTTTTCTGTTTATCAATTGCATTGAACCGATTAGCGTTTTATTAGCCACACAAGTTGGTTGTTGTTTATTCGGGTTCTTTCTTATTTTCTCCTTACTCGTTTATAAGCCAACATTTTTGTTGTTCATATAAGAAGGGAGATTTTTTATGTGAAAGATTTTGACACTGGTCATTTTTTTTATTTGTTTATATTCAGTTTTGTATTATTACATACTTGCTTTTAAAGCACTTTTTCGTATCATTTAATGACTTTTAATGCCCAACAAAGGCATTAATAATACGAAAAAGTGCTTTAAAAGCAATTATGTAATCATAAAAAACTGAATATAAATAAATGATATATATTACCAGCCTTATTCATTATCGCATCATAACGAGTACATAAGACTTAGTTCTCTTTATAATTTCTCTAAACGCAAAAACGTTATTCATTTTGGTAAGATAGCAGCAACATAGCTAAATAGTTACGGACTTAGAAGACCCAAGAAGGTGTCTCAGACTTTTTGCCTTCAATAATTTATTTGCATATTTTTAATTCGAAATATTTTTGTTTTTGAAAAAAAAAAAGAATTTGAAAAAACCTCACATCTTAAAAATAACAAAAATTATTCACTGACAAAAAATAATGTCAAGAATAGACACAACAAGCTGACAATTATGTAAGTAGGTAATAGATTGCTATAAAAGGTAAGTTGTTTTGTGAATTCCATTGCCACCCTCAAAAGGAACATGGCTATTGAATACTGCAATGGACTGCATGCATTAGTTCATATAATAATGCGTTTTATAGTTGGGCCTATCAAATAATAGGACACAAGCCAATGAAGTAAGCTATATATTTTAACAAGCAATTATATAAAAATAAGAACTAGTAGCCATGGTTTTGCAAAAAGATGAAATTTGCGACAGTTTAGGGATTTCCCCTACCAAAAATTTCAATTAAAAAATTGATCGTTCTTTTGGAACTTAAACACCCTAAACATAAGATTTATAAGTCTTTATAAATTGTTAAATTATGTTCAAAATTGACGGAACTACACTAGTTTTCACACGTCCGAAAACGATAAGTAACTTCAGAATAAACAATTTTTTTTGCATGAATAAAAAATTTAAAAAATTCAAAGATAACCTCGCTTTTTATTTATTCTCCTTTGGTTAGAATTAAAAATAAAAAAGTTAAAAGTTGCATGGCTTTAGCAAAATCACTCTCCCAATAAAAGTAAGTCTAGGCTTACGAAAATTTAGACGGTATTTTTATTTGCATGGTCACCAAAAAAATCAAATAAAAGTTAAAAAATGTTAGCTGTATTCATTACCTAAGTAATTAATTTTATTTCAGTTAATTATACCTTGAACCGCAGAAGTTTTCTAACAATTTCTAAGCGCCTCTACCATTATTTGCATAGGCAACCCAGACTTAAGTGGTTAAATTGTCCATATATCGCACTTTTAGCTTACTAAAAAAAATGAGTAGAAAGCTTATTGAATTTAAATAAAGGGGCGTTCCATTCAGCATTTTGAAAAAAAAAACCCTTACTTTTTTTAGGATTTAAATTCAAAAGACCTGTTTAATAGCGAGCCATTAAAATAATGGGTTAATCGATTTTATTTAAAGACCACGTTAAGGGTCTTTAATTATTCAAATCGACTGTTTTGTAATGCGGGATATACACTGTTCAAATGCATGTCAGAGAGTGTATTCGATGATTGAACAAAAAGCTAAAAGTTTTGATTCTGCTTCAAGTACACACAATGTATACGTGAGTTATTTTCACGAATACACTGTCAAATGCATGATATGCATAAGATTCGTAAATAATTGGTATACATATTCGAAAAATTAGGAAGCATTGTCAAAATTTCTCAATTTTAAAGAAGTTTGATGGATCAATTTGACAAAAATTTTAAAAATAAAAGCTTAGCAATGAAGTAATGTAGATACTAATGTGAATGCTCCTAGATAATTTATAGTTGTAGACAGTTCAAAGAGTTTTTTTTTAACAAAATGGCAGCCAATGTAGATATATTTTGTCATTATTGTCGCCCCAACTTATAATCCATCCATTTTTGTCTTTTGATTTCTAATGCCAGTGGGTGACTTCTTCTATTTTTTTTTTCCTAAATATTCATTCACCTCTCAATCATCAAGTTGATTAAAGTATACTTAACTTATCCGATTGATATTCAATTATTTACTTGTACTACTCAATATTCTTCTTTCGCAAGTCAAACAACCAAAGCACGTCTAAGTTTGTGATTAATTATATCAAAGTTTCTATTTCCGAATCAAATCCATTTGTCAAAAACTAAGCAAGGACAAAAAGGCCAAAAGGAGATTCTAATATATACGTTGTCTCGTCCATATCCTTGTCTAACTTCACAATGGCAACTTCCAATCCCTATGTATATATAGTTGACAATTCATTAATTATTTCCTTCGCTCCCAGGAAAAACCACACAAACAACAACAACAAACACAAAAACAAAAGTATACTCCAACACCAGAACAGAAGTCATGGTCATGACTTTTTAAAACTCTCTGACGATACGGACGACAACAACATTCAACCGAGCAAAGTCAAAGTCAGTGCGAATCCTTTTTAGTGTCATTGTTCGGATTGGAAGCTATTTTTCTGAATATAATGCTTAAAGAGGCGCAATTTTCAACACGTCATTGTTACTCCCACAAATTGATTTACATTTTGTCTTGAATATCGAAACAAATCAAAAACAAAAAATTTGAAGGAATTGTTTTCGAAACTCCTTTTGGAAACTAAAAAGAAAATCCCTATGTCGTGTAGTGGGGGAGGGAAAAATTCTAGATTGCATTCAAGGATTCGTTTCGATGTGAGTTCCATCACAAAACAGTCACCCATCCGACAAGCAATTGACGTACGTGTAAACAACTTTGATGCCTATTTAAAAATTGGCTCTTCCTCTAACAGAGTTGCAAAGCAAGTTGGCACTTAAAAACCTCATTCTCCTAATGGATTTGATTTTTTTTACAACTCCATCATCGCATCCCTCTCATATGTTTACGTTTAACTATTTACAAGCTACAAAAATGTGACTCAGGCCCTAGAATGCACTTGTGGTGTTTAGCTTTAGACTGAAGGTGATTGGCATAGCTACCGTTTTCAAGGTCTTTAAGGGGCTGACAACCTGTGTTTCTGTGGAGTGTTTATAGATGAATGTGAGCTTTGTATTTATGTAATGCAAGAAAACGTGACCATTCCATCAGAGAAAAGCACAAAAGACTGTAGCTCCAGCAGCTAGACCTTTGTTTTGATGACTAAACAAGGGGCTTTTTACAAAAAAAGACACTCAGTAGAGAGAAAGCTTATACAGCCTGGAAATAATTATGAGAGCATAAAATCACAATGGAAAAGAGAATACAACTCCTTGCAGGAGTGCTCTGCTACTTGACAAGGAAGAAAATTACTCATTTTTGTGTTGTTAAAATACATACTCACCACTGACAATGAGTCACATAAATTATACAGTTTTGCCAATGTTGACGAATGAAATTTCCAACTGACAATGGTAGATTCATTCCTATACTCACATTTTTCTTGTCGCAAATATAAAAGGTTGCCAATCCCGTGGTCGAATCTGTTATACTCGTAATTTGAAGTTTTTAACAGATTTTTTTGGAATTAAAAATTTCAGTTTTTGTGGTTTCTGTTTGAAGTAAAATCGAGGGTTGCTTTTTTGTATCCTTATATAAATCGGTTCCTTCAATAATTGTGTAAAAGCAGTTGCTTTTTAATAGTTTTTTTTTTTTAACGGGTGAAATGTTGGGTACATTTTAGCTCATTTATAGATGACTCTTCCTAAAAGTAAAATAATTTTTTGTATTTCAAATGTGAGACAATTTCCTAGGACGTAAGATAACAGTGCTTAAGCTGTTAATGAATATCTTATAATAAAGGACTGTTGTTTTAATTATTTTCGACTTTCTTATTGTATTGGGATGGTGGTTGTTGTCTCAGATTTTATCTCCAGGGATGGCGGCTGAACTAATGCGGAGAAAATTACCGTGTCTTATTTATTTATGTCTCTTATAATCCGCATTATTTTATTTTATTGCGTTGTTATATTTATGAGCAGTTTACTCAATCACATGTTGTTAGTGTCATGCCTGAACAGCATGTAATGAGTAAACCAGCAACTCATTTTATGACAATTTTTAGAATTGGTTTTTAATGGAATATAAGAAGACATAGACAACGGCAGGAAACGAACATTCGATCACGAGTTTGACAGGCGAGAACACAACTATCGCGCCACGTCCACCCCCCAGGTACTAATGGGTTATCCATTTTGCGGTTTCAAAAGTAAAAGTAAAAAAACACATATAATATTTTTTTTTTCATGATATTTCTTTTGTTTATTATAAAGTCTGAACTCCTAGAAAGTTTAAACACTATTGAGTGCCAAAATTTTTCAAAAAAAAAAAATTGTTGGAAATTAATTCTTTTTTTTTGAAAATACAAAATTTTCGAAACTTCGTATTTGGTGGTTTTTTGACATTATTTTGAATAGTTAAAAAAAACTGAATTTATTTCTGGAGAACATTTGTGTGTTCTTAAATTAGTACAGTTCACTTTCAAGTATAAACATATTTTTTGTTGGGTACTTATTAACGATTCTTCCCAAAGAACCACTTTTAATATTTTCGACTTTCTCAATATTGGATGAACCGATTAGTACAATTTTTTTTATACAAATACTCCCTAAAATTGTTAATAAAACTGCATACCCAAATTTTCAAAGCAACAGGTTTTTCGATTTAATACAATTTTTTTTTTGAAAAATCGATTTTTCAAAAACACAGTCACAGATTTTTTTTAATTTGAATTTTATATGTATATTAATAATATCTTCAAAACGGCATCTTTGTTTTCCCTCAAACTATGACTAAGCATTATAAGAACATTTAATTATGTGTTTTATCCATTTATTTCTACCTTTATTATTATTCCCTTTTTTGCATCAGGCACTAAATACTAAATACAATGAAGGCCCTCATACATTTATATATGCATATATGTCTTTAATAATCACATGAATCTTATGTAATGCATATTGCATCTAAATTATGAAGTTGTATGTATATAGCTACCTACCCACGAACATCCTTCATTTTCATTATTATATGTACATGTTAACATACTTAGGTTCCATCTAAATGTATATGTATAGATACATTTTACTCTCCGAACTTGCATAATCCTATGTAACTATTCCTTGAATCAACCATTCGACAATTCATTATAGTAAGAATCAAGGTAATCTTGCCTACATAGGGTTTACACCTGCATAGGAAAACTACAAGTAACTAACTAAACCTCAATGGTTTGCCACATTAAAGTTGTTAGTTACAAGAGCAAGTTCGTACGACCCAGTCGTGCATTTTATTTATTTTATTTTTAGAAAAAAAAACGTGATTTCTCAAATATTTTTGAGTGATGACGTAAAACAAAAATATCTCTGCTTCAAACCTTAGTAGACCTTGCCGTTAGTTAAGTGTCATCGGAATTTCCTTACATTTGTTTTGATTGTTGAAGTAATTACAGTGAACGTCCACTCATTCTCTATATCGAGCGGTTCGTTATATCGAGTGACCACTTACAGAGAAAGAACACTAAAACTTGATACAGTTGTAAGCTCTTTGGGCAACACACATAAGAGAAAACTTTCGTGTTGGCATAAGAATAGATGCAAAAAAGTCATTTTATGTGAAATTATTAATCCGTTCGATATTTCGGTATTTAGAGATATTAATGTAAATCTAAAAAGAATTCTTTATATCGCAAATTCACTATATCGGGTACTCGTTATATTGGACGTCCACTGTATTCTAAAAAGGTCTGATTATCTGAATAACGTGGGCTTGGAATTTACGTTGGATTTTATGGTCACAATGGATATGTCAATGAAAAGAAAACATAAATAAAATTTGAATATGTTAAACAATCAGATTTAATCTAAATTGGTAAATAACTTATCTTTAATATTCTGATAAGTGTTAGGTATAATCAATTTGACTATATTACATTTCATTACATTAAATATTATACTACTCCGTAGATAAATCTACGAATTAGACACTGAAGCACTGGCAACGAGACCATTGGCTTTAAACATCACATACATTAATACAACAAAGAGAGACAGAGAAAGGAAGAACACACAACAGAAGAAACATATGTCAACAGCACGTGCTTGGTTTCCGACGGTCCACCATCTTAATACTAACCACGCGCAACGATGCTTGATTTCGCTGATCTATGGGAAGCGATGCTTTCATCGGAGCCAAGGCCGTTGACTTGACTATATTATTACCCTTGGTATGGAACACCCTGCTTCTTTTATGTATCGTTGTCAGAATTGTTTTCTTTCTCCCTCTATCTCTCTCCCTCACTCTTTCCCTCTCAAGTGCTGGAGTAGTCGTAACACTTTCTGGAAGCGTCTTATTAACGTCGAACTGCGCTGCAAGCAAATTTTCTTTTTTAATCTATTCGGGATGAAATTTCTCATTCCGTGAAGAATTAAATTTTTTATCATATCTGCCCACTGCGCTTGAATCTTTTTCACTACCGAAAAAGCATAGTGAGCAGTTAAAGTATTGTAAGTTATTGAAAAATTTATAGATGCGACACAATTGCCTGATATGTCTAGGGGCGATAATACAATTACCATTCTTATGGTTAGAGCTAAGAAACAAGTCAAGAGTGTTGGCGGCTTAGCCTGCAACGTCAGGGATTCGAGTCAGTCATACTAACCTAATCAGTGCATGCACTGTATGATAAGCTACACATAGTACCAACAATGATCAAGGTAATTCAACTGCGAGAAGTGACAGAGAAGAGAAAGAATTTACCGCTCGTTGTGCATGCTCAGTTCTTATCTCCTTTTCAGGTTTGTACTATGTATGTATGTAAATATGAATAATTCAATTTGAGCACTATGTACTGAATTTTATGAGGAAGGTGGGTAGTTTTTTTATATTTTTTATTTAATTGAATTTTTGGGTTGTATTTTTTTTATTTATCGGACACAGACACATTGTTTTATCCTATTTTTGGTTTGCATTATTTATTTGATATTGGAAGCTCTAAAGAAATAGAACACAAATGATCCACAACATAAGAAACTTTGACAATATCACATAAGTGATATTGTTACAATTTTAATTCCCGATACTAAATTATTATTTATGTTGAGCGATTATTATAAATCGCGACTTTGGGTTTTCGTATCCACAAAGCAAATAACAAATAAACTAATAGAAACGAATGTATATATTAAATGCACAACCGATGTGCTCGCGATTGAAAAATTTCGATAAATTAAATATATGAGAGGGTGATCTGTCTGATCAGTGGGTTGCATTCAGCATATAAAATTGTAACTGAGTAGCAATTAAAGAGCTACCTCCGGCTTCGCTCAGCGATGGGTGGGTTCGGTTTTGTATGTATTTTATAAATCGAGCGCCTATCTGCGTTCGATTAATAAACTATTTAAAAAAAGGGTATCAATAAAAAGAATTAATCGACCAACGGTGGAAGTACAGGGACGTACTCTGGGCACCAGGAAGTTTTTTCTTATACGTGGTGAAAACTTACCAAAACCTTAATAAACCAAAAGACAACTCCCAAACTGAATTAAGAACACAAACATTTATTTCCAAAAGGAAGTTAATAATTTTTTCAGAGAAACCTTTACGAGTATAGTTGAAAAACCCTAAATGTTTTCAATCATAAAAATGTGACAATTGTTAATTTCTCAAAAGACCAAAGTTGAAAATATCAAAAGCAAAAAATTTATATAGAGTTTAAATTAATTTAGCAATTTTCGATGTGACACAAAGGAAACGAAATGAAGGTGATCTTGGGAAAGATTCCCGAAAGAACAACGGAATTAAAATGGGGTAATGAAAGTCCGGTACTTTCGAGAAACGGTTTTCCACAACAAAAACAATGAAACAAAGGAAACGAAAGTCTAGAGATACCAAATTTTTGACCAAACTGGCAAAACGAATAAAACAGTGTCCACAAAGAATTACCACAAAATACTTATCTTTTCTCAACGAAATTGAATAAATTATTTTAGAGTTTTTCTGACCCAGCTGGCACTAACTCGTTGAAGTTGCTCCTTCCTCGAATTTGTCTCCTCGCTAAATTATTAGACTGAGTTTCCCTCGCCTGGAAACTCCCGCAAAATTATTTTTTTAAACTGATCTAAGAATAACAAAATTTAACAACAGCAAAAATTCGCCAAAAGATTTTTCGATTTTTCTAGAAACTTTTTCCAACCACCTGTCTCAATTCAGAATCTCCAAAAAAGTGAATTCTTGTTGGCCTCCTGCCGTTCAATCTAGCTCCCTCCATTGTGTCCGTCTTTTTCTTGCAAACTACGTGTGGTGGTGGTATTCGGACACGGTTATAATGCGCAGCTCTTCACTTTTTCGGCTAGCAGCTCACTCCGTAGCTGAAGCCAATCCACTTTCCCATTTTAAAATATCCCTACTGACAGGGATCATTCACAATGGAGTTCGTCCAATACTCCTAAAGTTAAAAGTAAAAAGAAAAATCAATTTAACGCGATAATGGTCCCCATCTCAAACCGACCCAAATTAAGATGGAGATAAATATCTTAGAAGGATGCACTTTGCCATTTATCAAAAATTTAAATGGTTAGGAGAAATTTAACTTCAGGCAAAAATTAAAACTAACTAACACCGTAGACCTTCGTGTAGATTTTAGGGAGTTAAGGGATTCTTCATCCAAAATCATTTTCCTTTCGTTTGCCAGACACTGATTTTATGTTGGGCTTTAGGCCTTTCTTTACTGTTGGGCTCTTGGCCGTTCTCTTACGTTGAGATCTATTGCGACAATCTGTCACAACTCTTGTATTATGTGACGCAGCTGCCACTTTTTTTTCCGTTGGATAGGTCACCTGTCAAAAGATTGTTCGTTTACCTCCTGCTTTTGTTACTTTTTCAAGATGATTTAAGAGTGTGCTTCTGGCTGATGGCCCAGATTCGCACTATGTACTCTGCCAGAATTTAAGAGCCGAAATCGGAGGGTTGAAAAGGAGAAAGGAAGATGAGTAGGCTGATGACACTTCTTACGGTCAAATTTTCCAATTCCTAACTAGCCGGCGAGATGCTACTCTAGCTTTTCAATAAGGTTGTATAGAATTTACTTGATTTATAGACTCCAAAGTACTTGTATGCAATAACTACATCAATTGCTTTATTGTTATACTTCCACTATTCATTTCGACAATTTCCTCCACCACCTTTCTTGAAGATCATTATGTTAAACTGTTCAAGATTAATATTTTGGTTTCAGAGACTGGTATTATTTTCTAATCGAAGAATATTAAGATGTAAGACTTAGGCTGAATACAATAATAGCTCAACATAATTTGGAAAAATAAGAGTTTTGATTAGCACACCCTCATAATCCACTCCTCAAAGTAGCTAATCAATGAAGAGTGCCAACAAGATGTGGATCAAAGGTCGTCATTAATTGTGCTAATGTTGTATTTATTTATTTATTTACTTATTCATTTGTAAATTTAATTTAAAAACAACATCGTTTTATATTTTGTGATAATTAAATGTGAATTTCCATTAAAATAAATTCAGGCTTCCCTGGAGAAGTTGGAAAATACTAACGAAACGTCGGAAAAAGAATTAAATAAGTGTTTTATTTGCATTCGGAAACCAAGGATCTGTAAGCCTAAATTATAGTTAAAAAATCATATTTTTGTTCATTTCTATTTATTTTATTTTTTCTTACAATTATTAAGTTAAATATATAATACAAATAAATATATAATAACTCATAAAAAATTATGTTTAAATACAAACGTTTTTCTTTTTTTCAAAAATCGAAAAGAATGTTGCAAATATTTTGGTATGCATTATTATTTAGAATTCAAAAAACTCCCTATATAAAAATTTTGATCGAAATCCATGGAACCGTTTATGAGAAAGTCGAAAATCAACGATATGGTTGTATGGCAGCTACCATTAATAACAAAGTATATAAAATAAAATCACCTTCTTATTAAAATAAAAATGTGGTCTACATATGGTTAGGTTAGGTTAGGTTGAATTGGTCGTCAGGAAAACAGCTGACACACTTAGACCTTAGACAGGTCCATTGTGATACCACATGAAGAGAAATTTGCTCTTTAATCAAACCAGTTGGAGCGTCGAATGAAGCGGTGAAGTCGGTGAATCTCAATATGTCTAAGATCACTGGTGTCGTCGAAAAAGTATTCCCCCAGGTGTAATCTTCTTCCTTAGGGGAGAGCAGGACATGAACAATGAAGATGTGAGATAGTCTCTTCTTCCTCCTCGTCCATGCAGCTTCTGCAAAAGTCATTGGAGAAAACGCAAAGTCTTTTGGCGTGTCTACTAGACTACATATAGTGTTGCACTGATTTTTTTTTATCAAAAGCGTTAGAGCCGAAAAAATTGTAATGTATGGCAAGAAATAATAATAATGTATGTATGGAAAGCAAATAATAATAACCTCTGAAGCAATAGTTGGTATGCCTGAGAATCAAATCCCCACCTGTTCTACCTAACAAGCAAAATATACATATGTTTATTAATTGGGAGGAGAATGCTGCAATGAATTGACGAACTGTCAATAGGGGTAGCTTTTTCTTGAAAAACTATTTCTCGCCTTAGCCCTGCAAAATCAGCAGGAAACCATTTTCCTACCGACTATGTTATTAGCCGGCATAAATTGGATTCACAGTTGTAAAGTGTTTTCATTCTAGATTATTTACAAAATTCACAAGTTCGCAAGTCAGCTCTTTTGTTTATATAATAATGCAGGTACTTATATTGGAAAGTCCATCAATTTATCTCTCATGGTTGATATCTTTGTGTTCCTTTCTTAAGCTATTTTATTTAATGTTTGTGATGAATAATATTATGGGCGAAGCAGGATTGTCTAGATTTTTTATTAATGACTCAATAAAATGCATGATTGTTGATTATTTGTTGACAGAACAAGAACATTCAATGGCACGAAAGCGACGTTAAATTTTATTTATTTTTCTTAACCACAAAAGATCTTGATTTGGTTGATTATAATTTCCAAAAGCACAATACGTGCACAATTCTAGATATAGGAAACTATATAATAGATTTTTTTCTTTTCTTAACCAAACCACATTTTTTTGGGAACACAATAGCATGACGTCAAAACTATTTAAAAAATGTTATTGGTTAATTTAATTTAATTTTTTTTTTAATTCTGAAAACCAATACAACTGTTTAATTGTGGACTTTGTTTTAAGGGTAAGTATATATATATATTGATTTTATATAAAAAAAAAACATTTCGAGGTTTGAATCAAATTTCGAATTTTCATTATTTAAAAATTGAAAGAAAGCGCCCTGCCCATCGGATTAAATTTTAAACAACGGGTTAACTGTTTTATTTCAAATTTGGATTATGTGATTTATTAGACTATATATCGATATTTTATTATAACGCAAGAACAGCATATATGTACATATTTAAGAATAAAATAAATAAAATTCATTTATCCGTTTCCGACATCTTGAGTTTTCGAGATAAACATGATTTTTTTCCCAAAGTCATTAATTTTAAGAATATAATGGACGATTGTATGGCAGGTACCGTTATTTTTGGGGTTAAAAAAATTATATTTCTCCTCTAGGGAACCTCCATAAAAGCTTAAGTACCTGTTTGAAGAAAATCACTTCAGCAGCTTATTATGTAGCTTGAGGTACAGATATACAGCCGTAATTGTAGGAAGGAAGACGATTTGTATGGATGCAGTGAAACGGACTTACAAACGAACACCAATTTTGATAATAATTAAGTAATCATTCCTATGTGCTGTTTGCCGCCAACTTGCATGGTGATTCTGTCTTTAATGTTTCAAAAATAAACTAACCACAGATTAAACAAGATGGCCGCATTTAACGGCCAAAATCTGACTTCTCTTTTTGAAAATAGTTTTTTTTTTTTTGTAAATTAAATTATAAAAGACTCAGCACAACTAAAAATGTCGGATGATCGAGTCGTGAAGTATTAGAAAAAAAAAACTTTGTGATGAAATACTGAAGTTGTTTTTGTATCATTTCGAATACTCAATATTAATATAATGGCAACAAAAAGTAAACAATTTTTAATTGTTTCGTATTTTTTTTTGTTACCAGCGCCAGTGTAAATAATTCATTAACCTCAAACCGTCAAATCCATTAACATCAATTACACCCAGCTTGTCTCTCCTCGTTAAGCCGTGTGCGTTAATTGTAATCCTTATCTTAAAACCGGAAAGCCTTTCTACCTACTTAATACTAATAATAATAATAATTTGTCACCAGAACCTAATCTATTTGCCTCCATTAGGTACCACTTGAGTATGAGATTAAAGTCGTGATGTGATGTCAATATATTCCTTTGTCCATCACACACACAAGCCCTCTTACTATGTGCATATATCCAGTTATTCATAATTAAACGTCGAGAAAAATATGTGGGTATCATCCTATCAAAACATTCGCTACTGTATCTTAGAACTGGAATTTAAGTTTATCTTTTATTAATTGACCTTCAAAGAAGATATGATACCACTAGGTTTTTTCACGGTTCCGATACGCTGACCCCCCTATGCATAAGCACAAGTACAAAGTACCTGATGTATTGTCAGGTAATTCTTCTTTAGTTCTTCTACGAGAACAACAAACATAGTCTATAGAACAGAAATGCGGAAGATATTATAACAAGACACAAATACGCACAAAAAAAAAACGATATCTATAGACGCCTTAGGCCAATATACGTGACACCCATTAGGCATTGTCCTCCTCCGTTTATTCACCATCCAATAACCAGCTGATATATCTGAAGGCATTGCACAGGCGTACGTTAACACCCATACATCAGCAGCACGCACTGTTTTCATCAGTGGTCTAGCAACGAGTTTACTAAAAGGTAATACAATACGACGTCTACCCAATCACCCCGTCCAAGGCACACAGGCCGCAGAGACAAGAAGAGAAGACAGACGTAGAGAATACCAAAAGACATCCAAGAAATCAAGAAAAAACCAAGTAACCCAGTCGATCGTCACCTCAGTTTATCGACGACACTCGAGTGGCTTACAAAAAAAAAAAAGACCTCAAGTAACAGTTCAGTTCAGAACTTACCAATACTCAATCGAACTTGAGGTTTCAAAGTCGTATTCCAAGCAACCCTCGCGGAAGTCTTCAACAAATCGTAAGAACTGTATTATTGTTCGAAGAATCGGGTGCTTGAACATTGTGAGAATTATTTCGGTAAGATTCTATAAGCCGGGCTTATTGGAGAGAAAAAAAGTATCTAAGCATCATTTTAAGACTCATAGGGGCTGGACAAAATTTCAAGGATTTTAATTTATTGTGTCCTGCATTAAAAAATATCCTTCTTTGAGGAAATGTAAAGAAATGTTTATAAAATTTAGACAAGTCGTAATCATATTCTTCATCAATGGGGATATCCTTCAGATATTTATCCTATGTAACTAACCGGACTTAAGGATAGTTTTTGTTTTAAAGTCAGATTTGAAGTTTGAATATTTTGAAGATCAATAATATTGACAAGAGTTATAAACAAAAATCATATATTTTTTCTTAATTTTTGCACGTCTCTGAAAAATATGTGTGCCTTCGAAAGCTGAACTTGATCTTACTTAATCTTGGATTAAGGCCAACAAAATGTTGCTAATTTTTTTTCAAACTATACTATCTGGGACAATTGTTCACATTTTTTTTTAAATCTTGAGCACGTTCATTTGTAGATATTTTACTCAAAAAAGATAGAAAATTTCATTTTTATTTTATCGGTTGGTGTGTTTTATATACTTTTTTTTTCTCCTTTTCGAAGGCATTCGCAGTGGTGGTGGAATGCTATTCGATCAGAATATTAATGCAAATTTGTATTTTATTCTTTTCGTATATTGCTGTGATTGTAATACTATCATTGCGCCATTGTTTTATAGTGTTTGTATTTGAGTGAAAAAAAAATCTTTATAAAAGAGTCTTTTGTTTTTATTTAAAAAAAATTTTAATTGAGTAATATTAATTATTATTATTTAGTTATTGTGATTGTCGCGCGGTAGTTGAGTTGGGTTTTGCTTTTTTTAATAAAATATTGTTTTTTTTTTTAATTCTTGAAACTCATTGGATTGCAGTGAAAATATTAAGCTATATCGACTAAAGGAAAACGCGTGTTATATTTTGAAGGTGAGTAAGTATATAACACGATGCTTAATGTATATTTTATGTATTTTTAAAGGGTACCTATTTTATTTTCATTTCACTCTTGTTTTCGAACTGAAATGAAACAAGTGAAGTATGCATTTTCGCTTTTGTTTAAGTTTTTTTTTTTTATTTTATGAGAGGGGGCGGTATCAATCATAAATCATGTTGGGTGCTCATAACACGTACAATAAAATAAATTCAACGAAAGTTATTGGTATAACAGCCAGTCTTTTAATTGTATTTTGTTTTATTTATTTCGATTTGATTTAGAACCATTTATGGAGTGACCGAAAATATTTTATTATTATTATTTTTGATGTCTACATTGCAATGCAGAAAGCGAAATCTTTTTGCTTCTTTTTAATGAATTTTCGTTTGGTTTATGATGAAATGAATAATTTAAGGTTGAATGACTGAAGAATTTTGAAACAATGTATAGAGAATTTTTTTTTTAATTTGAAAGTATTTACTAATTTTTTTTATGAAGGACAGAGTTAGAGAAAAATTCATATTTAAATATTCTATTCAACTATGAAGTAATAATTACTTACATAAACTTACGTTTATGAATTTTTTTTGTTGTACGCTCTGAATACGCGGTTTTGATCATCATTGATTTATCAAATATAGCGCTAGGAAAATAATTTCTATTAGGAGATACGATGAATTTTGATTTGAAGAGATCTAAATCTAAAAATGGGACATACACAAAGCATTCGACATTCGTGTTGTCCGGCTTTTGAAGGACTCTCAATTTGCTCGAAGTGTAGCGCAAGGATTAACTGTTGACCATTGCTAAAACTACTTCTTAAAAAACTGAGAAAAATGGCTATTTCACTAAGAAGTTGTTATGAAAATAGCAGAGGTGTAAATGTGTCTCTCACTTTAGAGCTCTATTTTCCATTATGTCCATGAGATTCAAATGGGTTATAAATAGGGCTGGTAACTTTAATTGGGTTATAAGCCTCTACTAAGTTCAAATTTTACTTCAGAAAATTCTTTTTCTATCAAAAAAACACAAAAGAAACCAAGACTGAGGATGTGACCAGGACCGAGACGACACTGCACATTAAAATTTTCACGAGAAAAAGGCGAGACCAAGATCGAGACGAGAAATATTTCGATTTTGGTAAGACTACCAAAAGTCCTACTTGATCTCGTATTGTTGCCAACCCCAATGATAAAGTCTCCTGCCCCGATTTGAGGTTTATAACCGAGCTTTTGGCGAATTTTAGTTTTATAGTTTACGGCTACGTTAGAATAATATATGTTTCTTGCATCTTCGAAGGAAACTTAATGTTTTAGCACCATTTTTTTAAAACATCACTTATGTGATGATAGGTGGATTTCGCATTACCGAAAGAAGACAGCATTGAGTTTTTCGTGCATTTTATGAAAACTTACTTATTTCCGTAAAAGCGGAATGTTTCCGAGATCAGAATTTAAAATGTTGGCGTTGTACCTACATAGTTCCACATCCACAAAACTTGGGCGCCAATATAGAAATGGATAAAAACATGCTGAGGTTAAATATTTCATTAAAATTTTCAGCGAAAAGATTGAAATAATTGATGAATATGAAAGAGAGAGCCGGAGACCGAGTTGAACTTTAGGGTATACCAGCATTTATTTTGTGAATTTCAGACTTAAAATGTTCTATGTGACGAAGAAAATTTATTGGAATGACATTTCTTTGG
This sequence comes from Philhelius pedissequus, assembly GCA_910595825.1. Classification (NCBI taxonomy): domain Eukaryota; kingdom Metazoa; phylum Arthropoda; class Insecta; order Diptera; family Syrphidae; genus Philhelius; species Philhelius pedissequus. The sequence continues at coordinate 76,498,588 of OU343162.1, forward strand.
TAGGTACCGTTATTTTTTTATCGTAAGTAAGACATGTTTTTTTTTTAACATCTCTTGACAACGGATGTTGCAATTTTAACTTATCTCAGTATCTGTCTTAATAATTTATAATTTTAAAACACCTTTTTGACTTTGCCAATTTTTCACAGTATTTTTATTTTATAATAATTTACATATGAATTTAGGTTTCTTGAGACTAATTTAAAAGTACTCGCTGAACAATTGCTTGACAAATAAGTCGAAATGGCATTGACAATTGGCAAAGTCAAAAAGGTGTTTTAAAATTATAAATTATTAATAGGTTTCCGATGTTTAAACAAATTCGAACTGTGTTCTTGTGTGCTCAACTTATTTTGAATATGTGGCTTAAAATTAAATAAAAATCATTAAGTGAAAGTTCTTTTAGGCGAATAATCGGAGGAAACAAATTTTTGTTATGTTAATTATATTATTATGAAAACTTTCATTAATACAGAGTTGTTCTTTTTCTTAACACACATGACCATAAGCCAACCTTCACCAAAAATTGCATCGCTAAATGCATACACAATTAAATTGGTTGCGATAACGGGTTCCGTTTTCTTTTGGTTTTGATAATTAACTTCAAAGTAGGGTTCAGAAGTTCTTTGAGAAACTGATTTATTCCTTCCTGAGTAACACGTAGTCAAGCCGCATAATATTCAAAACCCCGTTTCCCAGAGCACCATGGCTAATTAACCTCTTTTTTCAACAATTTGCATACAAATACTCGGCTCTATTGAGATTCGTCTAATTCAAAACCCCGTATATTTGATAAATATGTATTTTTCCGACTTGCATCATAAGCCACTAAAGCGATTTAATTAAGAATTTGTAGTTAAGTGACATATTTGATTCGCTATAGGAAAACTTAAATTGTTTTTGGTAAAAATAAGACTCAATTATTTTTCAAAAAAAAAATCTGTGTTTTTGCAAGTACATATTTTTAACATTTTTGTCAAAACAACTTTTTACATAAAATGTTTTTTTTATTTCCGACATTCTCATTAACGACTTTATCGAATTCGATAAAATTTTTTTTTTCTTAAAATTCTCAATAATACTGCATACCAAAATTTTCGAATAATAAAATATTTTTTTTAGATTTTGAAAAAAAAGAATTTTTAGAAATTCAATATTTTGTATATACTAATTTAGTAAGAATTGACTTTAAGAGTATAATATGAGGTGTTGTTTCACTACAACGGGTTTGACTGCATAAGCTTATCTTATATACGTTTACTTACTTAGGTACGTGTACATACAATAAAAAGTTCCAAATTTTAAACACATTTTGTAAGCAAATTCCACAATTTTTTTTTAGTTTTTAAAAACTAATTCTGTATGTCTTTAGTGCTATTTAACTATATAACATTGAACAACATGAAACATGAGAAAGTTCGTTCGACGCATATAAAAATCGAATAAATGCTTTTAGAAAAAATTATCTGAATACAAGAAAAATTGTACTGCAGTTATTTGTTATCTTAATAAAACAACAGGGTTACATTGTATTCAACCATGATAATGTCAAGTTTGATCAAAATCTCGTTTTAAATTTTATGCAAATGGACTTTTGAAATGCGAAAATATTGTGTCCAAACTTATTTCTATCGAATTTAACATCCTGCAGTAGGTTTTTTTCTGGCACATTGAAATTTCCTTCTAAATGATGATTTAATGTAATTAGCAATTAGTAACAGTTAGAATTTGCTTATTCCACATTTTAACGAACAATCAAATTTTGACACGAATTGACATACAGAAGTCGTTAATATATCATTTTGTAGATAATCTTGTTGTCTTACATTTTTTCAGAAAAAATATCAATTTTCGGAGTTATTAAGCAAAATAAAAAAAAAATAGAATTTTTATAATAGCAGCATTACCTTTCCGGTTCCACACTTAAAATTTATTTTTTTTTTTCATAGAATATGGTTTTGCAAACATTAACAAAAAAAAAAAAAAAATCCCCACTCAAAAACAAAAATTCATTAAATTTTTTTGAATTAATGTACTATACCCCAATATTTTCGACCATTTTTGTCCAAATCTATCAATTGTACGATAAAAAGCGTTTATATTTTTTTGTTTAGAATAACATTAGCTACAATGCGTACCTACAACTTTTTTCAAAAGAACCTATAGTTTTCGAGTAATTTGGAAAAAACTGAATTTTCCCCCCTTGCGACTCCGATAAAAATGTTTGCTAGACACCAAATTTAGGGTACATTTTAGGAAATGCTAAGGACATTAAAATGAAGCTCTCTACCAAAATTCAGCTTTGTCGGAATGTTTTCGAAGTTTCATAATTTTTTTGTCTAATTTTCCTGAACTATAAGATTGCAGTGGAGAATTTATTTACTATTTTAAAATAATTAGAATTATATTATTATTTATGTAGTTTTGTTAGCTTAGTCCCAAATAGTGATAACTTCTTCCCCAACAATTAGGTCAACATTTTGGAGCATCCATTAACTTTTATTTTACCATAGCAGTCATTTTTTCTGAACTTTACGGCTAAACAATAGCTTGTAACGTTATTATTTCTGACCTTCAAGCCTTAACAATACAAATGCCTAAAAAAAAAAGTTTAAAAATATAAAGGTCATTATAACATCCCATAGCAAAACTATAAAAAGTTATGCGTCTTAGGGTTATAAAAAGAGATTTATCGACAGTTTGGCATATACATATGTATGTGTATGAGTGTATGTTAAGAATGAAACTTTCTATTGAGAATTTTTCGAATGACAATATTTTATTTTCCCATAAAAAAAACTAGCTATATAAGCTAGTTTTTAATTCTTATATAAACATTAGTCGTTAAAGCCTCAGGCCTTTTCTCTGTTAAAGTATACTAAGTTTCAGTCACTTGTAGCCAGAAATAGATTGCTATGACAAATGAATTTGATTTCCTTAAACTTCCCAAGCCGATCTTTATATATTTTGACGTTTAATTACCTCAGACAAGGACATAAAGTTACTTTTCTAACAAACAAAAACTAACTGCATAAATGAAGTCGTATTGTAGAAATAAAGAACAATAACCGAAACTGCTCATCGCCAAACAAAACAATGCCATGCCCATTAATCTCTTAATCAATTAATATTCATCTTAAATAGAATCAATCTCTGTTCTCTACCGGATCGAAATTTACGATCAGACAATCCAAATTTTACCGTAAATCCAGTATCAAACATTTGCGGTTTGGTTGCATTGACTAAGAATTTTCAGCATGTTGGCGTGGGAATAATCTAGCCAACCATTTCAGGCAATTACGCGAAGATTTATTGGCTTTAATTTCTCTGCTGGTCGGTTTGCTGCAGAAATTTTTGTGAATTAAAAAAAAACATATTTTAAGAAAAAAAAAACCAGTCGAATTATTCACTCAATCAGAATCAGAATCAGAACAGAATCATTGCAGTTTAATCGCAATGTCATGTCGCGAAAAAAACCAAATCCGTAACATTGAAATTACGAATACCTCAATTAGCTTCCCGTTTCCATTACACACATCGAGTGATAACGACTATGTTGGACTTTTGCTTATTAAAAAATAATTGCGTAAGAAGCACTTAACACAAGTAAAAATAAATACCTTAGGGCTTTGAGGGCTTTGAGGGGAACTACTTGTATTGTAAGTTGGTTGCAGGAGTTGCAAATTGTAATAATTGGAGGAGGCTTCTTTCATCTGGTTGGACTAATCAATAGGTTGGTATTATTTGCTCTAAAACATCTTTCAAGGACGGCAATTACATGCGTACGTGATGGGCAATTAAATGCGTGAATTGCGAGCTAAAGGATGTCTAGAGAGAATCGAAACCAGATCAAACTGTATCGAACTGGTTCTAAATGAGGAATCTAAAATACATAATATTAGCTCTAGAACGACATAGAATAGGCTGCGCAGCCTAAACATTGCATTATTATGTATTTTCGTGTTTAATCGAAAGAATTAATTTGACGTTAGTTCCTAAGAGCAACTTTTACATTTGTCGTGGTCAGGTCTTCCAGTTGTATACCGCAGTAATATATTCTCTCTGTTTAGTTTGATGCCGATAAAAGCAAATCAAAAATCTTGCTGCCAATAAATTTCTCATATTCATTCTAATATCGAATGAAATTATTGTTGTTTAGAATTCTTTTTTCAATCACTAGTCACCATTATTCATTTATTAGATAATTTACCTCGGTTACTAAATTATCCGAATATATTTATGAACGATTCGTATAGGTTAGCCGAAAGTAGTCAAAAATTAAAATAAAATTCATATTAAATAAAGTTTGCAGTCAGCTGTTCTATACATTTGTTGTATAATTTTGGAATAATTCAGTATAACTTTTTGTTTTTGTACTTATGATTTGATCATACATAAGGAGGTAGTATATGCAATTTATTTTGTATTAATTAAATAATCAAATATACAAAACAATCAAATCAATCAATATTCTAGTAAAATGTAAAATTTTACTGACGGATGTCGTCGATAATCAACTTGCCCATAAAATTTGTGTCCAATTTGAATTTCACGTCACAGTAAATGACGCTTATATGAAACACGCTTATAAGAAACACACACTTATAAGAAACCTGAGCAAAAGCACGGCGCACTTGCCCATTTACTGTCCTTGACCAGCTGTGTTCCCCGAAAACTGTGTTTACAAATGAATTTTCAAATGCGCACAAGCACTTTATATTTTTTTACTAAAATACGGCCATTCATCCCAATTACGAGACTCGTATCACTAAAGGTATGTGTGACTGGTTTTAAAAAGTCGATTCTTCAAAAAAAAATTTATTTATTTTTTAGAAATCGAAAAACTTTTTGTTTTGAACATTTTGGTATGCAGTTTTATTAACAACCTTAGGACATTTGTATAAAAACATCCAATATTGAAAAAGTTGAAAATATGAAAATTGAAAAAAAAAATATGTTTACACTTGAAAGTGGACTGTACAAATTTTTTTTTAAATTCTTGGAGCAGTTTTCGAGAAATAAATTTTTTTCTTAAGGGTTTTTTTAGCATTTGTATAGAAGGTACCTTTGTTTTTTATTTTAGGGATATAATTTTTTTAACGTTTCAAAATAATATCAAAAAACTACTACTAAATACGACTGACAGACTGACGCACATTTTGGTATTCTCTTTGATCGTAATGTCATGTCTGATTGTTAGAATTTTTTTCACGAATCCATAAGTTGCCTTATAGTACCTATAATCGCAAGTAAAAATATCAGAAATCTTAAAGGCGAAGTAAGATAAAATGCAGGACTAGATCGCACGTACATTCCCTTATGTTTAATCACACCGTCAGTACAAGGTTCTTAATAGAAACTTCAAAATAAATTTAAAGGTTTTTTTACTTAATTTTTGTATATAAAATATTATTTCTTAAGTGTTTTTTTTTTCCTAAAAAAAATGTTGATACCAATAGTAATTTTAAGTTTTTTAAAAATATAAATTTCAAAACAGAATTTAAAAAAATCGTCCAACCGTTTTCAAAATATTAAATTCTTAAAAAAATAAGCAAAATGACTTTTTCAAATTATTTTGTATGTACCGTTGTAACAAAATATATAAACAAAAATTTTTTGTTTATATATTTTGATTTTACAGATTTTATAGATTTTTTAAATCAAAATCGTTAAAACCGTTTTTGAGATAATTAAGAGATTCAAAATTACTCATATAAGATCCATAAAATGGAAAGACAAGGGTAGAAGTGGGTCGATTTGATAAATTTGGATAAACTATCGTTAACGATATTCTCTACAGTACAAAATCTTCAAAAATTCAGTGAACAACGAAGATGACCGATTATATCTTATTTACTAACTTCAGCGGCCTTACAGTTCGGGGTGAACTTGGGCCTCAACCTCAGTCAACCAACCAACAAGCATCTTCCATTATGTTCGGTCTTTAGTTAACTGCCTCCAACTGCGAACTCCAAATTGATTAAAGTCTTCTTGCACTTGCTTGTGTTACCTGAGCCGAGGTCTTTCTCTGAAGCATTGCATTCCAGATAAGACTCGAAAACTGCTAGCATCCAGTGTCCATTCGTTCTACATCCCCTAGCCATCTAAGTGGACGAATTCGAATTTGTTTGACCAGAGCGATCTCATTGTACAAGCTCTTATAATAATTCGTTCTTGGATGTTAATATCCATGGTATGTGTAAAACAGTAAAACTTCATTTGACAGTAACAATAATTCAACAAAAAAACAGTAACTAAGAAAGTACGTATACGCACCAGTGTACGTGCTCCTTTATTTATTTTTTGTTATTGTCTTTAATAATTTGTCTGTTCTTTTCCTTCACGCACTGGCCGAAGTTCGACATAAACTAAATTCTATGAAATTTTAAGCAATTTTTTAAGTTTACAGTGTAAAATAATACTCGCATAAATTGCAAACAGTGTGTCTCAGGTATAATTTGCCTCCTCCGTAACTATAGCTCTCCAACCATGTAACATTGATCGAAATAGTTTAAAACGTTTTTGAGATTATGGTGTATGGAAAACTTCAAAAATATAAACACCAACACAGAATTGCATACATTTTTCGAAATTAATTTAATTTTTGTTTATTGCTGGCAACTCTTAAAATGTCTTCGATATACATAAATTTCAGTTTAAAGTATTATACAAACAAAAGAGTCTACATAACGGAAATTATTCATCGTGATTGTCATTCATAAAACTATTTCGTCCGTTGTCCCAAAATTGGGACTGAAATTACATTCAGTCCGTCTGACTCTATTGTCATTCTGATCTTGAATTAATCGGAAATCGGTTCTTGATGACATCACGCGCCTTTAAGACATTTCAATCAATTGAATTAGTAACAACAAAAAATCCAATCCAATGGATTGATGTTTAGATGACAGCTGTGGTTTTCGGGGGATAATTAATTTGACAGATTAACTTGGCGTTCAAAAGTGTGCTGAGTAATACTTTTAAGAACAGTTAATGACTGAAAATGTCATCTGATTATTTTGTGAATTGAAGAATGAGCATGTAGGTATATTTTTTTTGTATTAAATACAAAACAGTTATGAGGTGCTAATCGCTTTTGTTTTTTAGATTTATGGTTCAATTTCATTCTCGTTTCAGTTAAGTTAATGAGATTTTTATTTTTTATTTATTTATTTAGTGTAACTAATTTTTTAAGTGCTTCATGTTGTATGGCATCGTTTATTTTTATCAAGTTACATTCCGAAATGGTGACTCTTCTGATCTCAAGTCCACCTACAAACTTATTTAAAATTTGATTTAAATTTAATTTTAATGGTTTTTTTATCCCAAAAGTAATTCCAGTTCTTAAGGTCAGTGGCAACATGGTAGCGATTTTAAAAAAGCGACATGTCAAACACAATTATTCATAAAAAAAGCTCACTGGATTTATTTTAAAAAATAATTGGTTTTTAATGTACTTTTTTAATTTAAGTGGTGTAGTTAATAAACAATTTCGACCAAAAGTCCAGTGCCTATGATTGATCGAATATTCACTAATATACTCAATAAAATAATAAATTATTATTTTTCAACAAATGCCATAAACATAGAATAAATTTATCATATGCTCTCATCATCGAGTGATATGGTTTTTAAAACTAATTGGATTGGTTTGAAAAAATTTAATTTTGTACTTTAATTTTGGGGTTGAATAATATATTACCACATACGGACTATCTAACATTTATTTGGCTAGCAGCATAATTAGCATATTTAAATGCGTGGAAATTATAACAAGCAAAATCAATTATCTATATATTTTTAGAGTTTAGGTTCAGGCATAGGAATAGGTAATGATGAACGCACAATTTACGATTTTCATTTAAATTGAAAAGTAATTAAAATTTGAGGTTAATGTTATACACAGTGTAATAAAGGTTTTGTTTATTATTGATGATATAGGAGCCCAGAACAAATATGTCAGTCACCATCAATCTGTGTAATCTATATTTAAATTGTATAGTAGATTCAATCTCCCGCTAAATTAGTTATCGATACTTATAGGCTTTATCTATTTATAAGTTCTAAACTCTCAATTAGAGAGTGACTTTGATATAGATTTTGAAACTTATAAAAACAATTTAAAATTTTTTAGTAACCTTGAACTGAGAAAATGTTCTATTCTTAAATGTTTTTAAGAAGATGTTTTTTTTATATAATACAATTCTATATACTACTGAAATCAACCAGCTAAGTAGAAGACTTAGCATTGTTTTTTTTTATACTCGTAATTTACACGCGCTCAAGGGATTATGATGTTACCCTTTATATGTGTTTTCACACAACGCGGGCGTGAGAGAGAAGAGATAGAAGTTAGTCTAAGATAGGAAAGATGTGTGGCGCGATGTTCTGAGACTAGAGCTGGGGCCCATAACAGATTAGTCAACAATTACCCGTTCAAATATTTTTGTTCAACGAGTGAAAATCATTTCTGTAACACAATAAAAAAACGTAACAATTGTCAATACAAAAAATTTCTCTTCACTTGTTGAATCACTTGAACAAGTAAATCTACCAAGATGAATTTTAAAATTTCCGCATTTTGGTATTCTCTTTGATCGTAATGTCATGTCTGATTGTTAGAATTTTTTTCACGAATCCATAAGTTGCCTTATAGTACCTATAATCGCAAGTAAAAATATCAGAAATCTTAAAGGCGAAGTAAGATAAAATGCAGGACTAGATCGCACGTACATTCCCTTATGTTTAATCACACCGTCAGTACAAGGTTCTTAATAGAAACTTCAAAATAAATTTAAAGGTTTTTTTACTTAATTTTTGTATATAAAATATTATTTCTTAAGTGTTTTTTTTTTCCTAAAAAAAATGTTGATACCAATAGTAATTTTAAGTTTTTTAAAAATATAAATTTCAAAACAGAATTTAAAAAAATCGTCCAACCGTTTTCAAAATATTAAATTCTTAAAAAAATAAGCAAAATGACTTTTTCAAATTATTTTGTATGTACCGTTGTAACAAAATATATAAACAAAAATTTTTTGTTTATATATTTTGATTTTACAGATTTTATAGATTTTTTAAATCAAAATCGTTAAAACCGTTTTTGAGATAATTAAGAGATTCAAAATTACTCATATAAGATCCATAAAATGGAAAGACAAGGGTAGAAGTGGGTCGATTTGATAAATTTGGATAAACTATCGTTAACGATATTCTCTACAGTACAAAATCTTCAAAAATTCAGTGAACAACGAAGATGACCGATTATATCTTATTTACTAACTTCAGCGGCCTTACAGTTCGGGGTGAACTTGGGCCTCAACCTCAGTCAACCAACCAACAAGCATCTTCCATTATGTTCGGTCTTTAGTTAACTGCCTCCAACTGCGAACTCCAAATTGATTAAAGTCTTCTTGCACTTGCTTGTGTTACCTGAGCCGAGGTCTTTCTCTGAAGCATTGCATTCCAGATAAGACTCGAAAACTGCTAGCATCCAGTGTCCATTCGTTCTACATCCCCTAGCCATCTAAGTGGACGAATTCGAATTTGTTTGACCAGAGCGATCTCATTGTACAAGCTCTTATAATAATTCGTTCTTGGATGTTAATATCCATGGTATGTGTAAAACAGTAAAACTTCATTTGACAGTAACAATAATTCAACAAAAAAACAGTAACTAAGAAAGTACGTATACGCACCAGTGTACGTGCTCCTTTATTTATTTTTTGTTATTGTCTTTAATAATTTGTCTGTTCTTTTCCTTCACGCACTGGCCGAAGTTCGACATAAACTAAATTCTATGAAATTTTAAGCAATTTTTTAAGTTTACAGTGTAAAATAATACTCGCATAAATTGCAAACAGTGTGTCTCAGGTATAATTTGCCTCCTCCGTAACTATAGCTCTCCAACCATGTAACATTGATCGAAATAGTTTAAAACGTTTTTGAGATTATGGTGTATGGAAAACTTCAAAAATATAAACACCAACACAGAATTGCATACATTTTTCGAAATTAATTTAATTTTTGTTTATTGCTGGCAACTCTTAAAATGTCTTCGATATACATAAATTTCAGTTTAAAGTATTATACAAACAAAAGAGTCTACATAACGGAAATTATTCATCGTGATTGTCATTCATAAAACTATTTCGTCCGTTGTCCCAAAATTGGGACTGAAATTACATTCAGTCCGTCTGACTCTATTGTCATTCTGATCTTGAATTAATCGGAAATCGGTTCTTGATGACATCACGCGCCTTTAAGACATTTCAATCAATTGAATTAGTAACAACAAAAAATCCAATCCAATGGATTGATGTTTAGATGACAGCTGTGGTTTTCGGGGGATAATTAATTTTACAGATTAACTTGGCGTTCAAAAGTGTGCTGAGTAATACTTTTAAGAACAGTTAATGACTGAAAATGTCATCTGATTATTTTGTGAATTGAAGAATGAGCATGTAGGTATATTTTTTTTGTATTAAATACAAAACAGTTATGAGGTGCTAATCGCTTTTGTTTTTTAGATTTATGGTTCAATTTCATTCTCGTTTCAGTTAAGTTAATGAGATTTTTATTTTTTATTTATTTATTTAGTGTAACTAATTTTTTAAGTGCTTCATGTTGTATGGCATCGTTTATTTTTATCAAGTTACATTCCGAAATGGTGACTCTTCTGATCTCAAGTCCACCTACAAACTTATTTAAAATTTGATTTAAATTTAATTTTAATGGTTTTTTTATCCCAAAAGTAATTCCAGTTCTTAAGGTCAGTGGCAACATGGTAGCGATTTTAAAAAAGCGACATGTCAAACACAATTATTCATAAAAAAAGCTCACTGGATTTATTTTAAAAAATAATTGGTTTTTAATGTACTTTTTTAATTTAAGTGGTGTAGTTAATAAACAATTTCGACCAAAAGTCCAGTGCCTATGATTGATCGAATATTCACTAATATACTCAATAAAATAATAAATTATTATTTTTCAACAAATGCCATAAACATAGAATAAATTTATCATATGCTCTCATCATCGAGTGATATGGTTTTTAAAACTAATTGGATTGGTTTGAAAAAATTTAATTTTGTACTTTAATTTTGGGGTTGAATAATATATTACCACATACGGACTATCTAACATTTATTTGGCTAGCAGCATAATTAGCATATTTAAATGCGTGGAAATTATAACAAGCAAAATCAATTATCTATATATTTTTAGAGTTTAGGTTCAGGCATAGGAATAGGTAATGATGAACGCACAATTTACGATTTTCATTTAAATTGAAAAGTAATTAAAATTTGAGGTTAATGTTATACACAGTGTAATAAAGGTTTTGTTTATTATTGATGATATAGGAGCCCAGAACAAATATGTCAGTCACCATCAATCTGTGTAATCTATATTTAAATTGTATAGTAGATTCAATCTCCCGCTAAATTAGTTATCGATACTTATAGGCTTTATCTATTTATAAGTTCTAAACTCTCAATTAGAGAGTGACTTTGATATAGATTTTGAAACTTATAAAAACAATTTAAAATTTTTTAGTAACCTTGAACTGAGAAAATGTTCTATTCTTAAATGTTTTTAAGAAGATGTTTTTTTTATATAATACAATTCTATATACTACTGAAATCAACCAGCTAAGTAGAAGACTTAGCATTGTTTTTTTTTATACTCGTAATTTACACGCGCTCAAGGGATTATGATGTTACCCTTTATATGTGTTTTCACACAACGCGGGCGTGAGAGAGAAGAGATAGAAGTTAGTCTAAGATAGGAAAGATGTGTGGCGCGATGTTCTGAGACTAGAGCTGGGGCCCATAACAGATTAGTCAACAATTACCCGTTCAAATATTTTTGTTCAACGAGTGAAAATCATTTCTGTAACACAATAAAAAAACGTAACAATTGTCAATACAAAAAATTTCTCTTCACTTGTTGAATCACTTGAACAAGTAAATCTACCAAGATGAATTTTAAAATTTCCGCAGAAAAAAAATAAGTATTTATTGCAAATGTGATCTTTTTGATACATCGACAAGCTGTCTTTTTGTAATTTGTGGGAGAGACTCTCGTTAGGATAGTCAACAAATTTTACGAAACACCAAATTTTTGGGGTTCTATTTCAAAGTTTATTTTTTCCTTGAACACTTTTGCCTGTTCTTGGACCTGATTATCACTGTCTGATTCAGAATCAAACAAGAATTTCCCAAAACTCTAGGCCACTAAGTAAATCACAAGATCCGTCCGTGTCGTCACTTTATTAACAATACTGCAAGTGTTTATTTCTAACTTGTTGTTTGAACTAGTCCGAAACCGTCGGTTGAAATTTACCAACTATTCAACAAGTTTATTCTCTTTTTTTTAACTCTTCTGTTGTTTCCAGTTACAGAAACGGTGAAATGGTGAAATTTCCCACTTGTTGAATGAAACCAAAATAATTTTTATGGTTCTTCTAGACTTGTTGTTCCGTGTTACAGAATTTTTAAGAAGTTGTTGAATTTGACTTGTTCAACAAGCACTTTATGTATTGTGTTATAGGCCCCTGGTTGTTGTCTCAAATTTTTCTCCAGGGATGGTGGCTATATTAATGCGGAGAATTTACCGTGTCCTATTTATATATGTCTCTTAATTCCCATTATTTTATTTATTACGTTATCATATTGTATGGGTATAAGTGCCTGACAGCATGGATAGGCAAACCAGCAACTCATCTTGTGACAATTTTAGAATTAGTTTTTAATGAAAAATAAGACGACATAGACAACGACACGAATCGAACCATGAGGTTGACAGGCGAGCCCACATCTATCGCGCCACATCCACCCCCAAAATATTTAATTGGACTTGTCGAATTATTGATTCAAAATAGCTTTTAACGGGCTTTAGTCCACAAAATTTGCGTTTCGTCCAGGCAAATTTCATTTGGACTCATCAGTTGGTTAGTGAGTTTTTAGAAAAGATCCAAACCCTTTGGGAGAATAACTTATTATTTAGACAAAAATACACCAAAGTTCTGTTCTATCACTTTGCGTCAACGTCATGTCACTTATAAACGGAAAGGTCACTGCTCTTGCTAAATTATCACAGTTATGCTATATCAGATCAAGTTCATCTCGGCAAGGAACTAAGAAAGCTGATGGAATAAGTAACCAATTACGTTTTCAACAATTGTATCGTAAGTTTCGATAGTTTGTTGCAAAAAAATAATTAAAAATTAATTTTGGAAGAGAATTCCATAAATTGTGAGTGTTTTGTAGTTGCGATATACAGTGGCGACAAAATAAATAGCACAGCTTTGTTAAAAAATTTGAAAAAGCCTTAAATCATAAATTCAATTGCAATGCCAATACTGTAACAACTTTCTTGTTATAGCTTTTGAGTTTAAAGTAGCGGGATATTACTTCCATTCAATTTATTTAATAAATAAAGTCAAATGTAAGTCAGAAGGTAAGCAGGGTGCCTTCAATAAGATAATTTAAAAATCACATATTATTTTCGGTGTAAACATAATGCATTTTTGGTAAATATTTTAAACATGTTAAAGGTAAGTAGGAAAGCTTGAAGTTTTTTAATAGAATTAGTAAAATTTTAATTGTTAATAATGTAGTATGTGTCGTGGCAAGCATTCCCCAGAGGCATTTATGCTACGTGTTCTCAATTTTAAGAATGAAGGTCACCCAAATTCTTCAATAAATCGAAAATTAACATGTTCGAGGAAGAAGGTTGTTAATGCTCTCCACCATTGTCAAGAAGCAGAAAGTGTTCAAAACAAAATACGCATTAACCGAACTGATATCGCCCGCATGATAAGACCAGATCTGTTCATGACTGCTTTAAAAATTAAACAAGCAATAGAGAAATATCTTGGTGTGAACGTGCCTATTAGCACTATTAAAAACTGCCTCTGTGGAAAAAATCGCTTTGAAAAATTGCCAGACGATGCAAAGGAGCATATTTCAAAAGATCAAAATTGGTGGAAAAATATCTTGTGGACGTATAAGTTAAGTTAAAAATATGTGCGACGCGAAAAAAGTCAGGAATATTATCCAAAGTGTACCATCAATAGTGTTAAGCATGGCGGAGGTAGAATTCTTGTTTGGGTATGTTTTCCTGATATGGTGTGGGACCGAATAGAAGCGGTATTATGGATCAGATAAAATACAAAGAAATCCTGGGGAATACAATGCTACAGTCAGTGTATGACCAATGAAAACTTTCAAATCCTGCTAAGATAGTGGTTTTAGCAGGATTTGTTGACTAAAAAAAACTGATAACATGCTAATTTTTTTGTAGGAAAAAAAATGCTAAAAATTCTGCCAACTCGGGAAATCCTGTAATTTGAACGCAAAAAAACATAAATTATATGTCTGGACCAATCGGACTTGTCTTAGGGTGACGACGTTTAAAATACCGTGTGTATATTTCTTTGTATATTTTTTTGCTTTAGCATATTCCATTTTAAATAACTCATTAAACTCAAAAAAGAAGTTGTTTATTTTGTTAAGTTTATTTTTAAAAAAAAGGAAGCAAACATAAAAATAGTTATTAATCCGTTTCGCAAACAAAAAGAAACAAAAAAATCCGGAATCAGAGTATGTTAATCTAATTAAGTAAAAGTAATTTATATAAATTTCTTATTGCAAAAGTTTTCTGCTTCATTTAAAGTATCTTCAAAAATAACACAATTTTCTTATTCTTCTTTTACGGTAAAATAAAATTTTGATGAAGCAACTTGTTTGATTACATTAGGAGGAATAATGAAGGCATCACAACATTTGTATAAATTATCTCGGATAAAAGGTATACTATTTAACATATCAATTTTCATTCGATTTCTTCGCTGATTCCTTATAAGATTCATTAATCGAAATACTCTTTCAAAACTTCAGCATTTAAGATAAGCATAACTAAGAACGAATTGAAAAAGTTTTACAACTCTGTGCAAAAGTTTTCATTGGATGCAGCGGTGAACCTATTTACCTCGAACCAAAATTCAGCAGCATTTATGTTGTTCCATTGCGATTCAATTTTGGAAATAAGTTCAAAATTCATGTTTTTATCTTTAAAAATATCTTTTAATTGTTGCGTTTGAATCTGCAAAACATTTTTTAAGAGAAAATAAGTAGTTTACTTGCTGCAAAATTCGTAGATTTTGTGGAGTTCACGATTGGAGCTCTGTAATGAGCGATACGCACTTTTTTTTTAATTTTTTAAAGCAATATTTTATTTTTGGTTGGAGAAATATGAAAACCTACTAGATTTCCTGCTAAAACCATGTTTCCTGCTAAAAAAAACTACCGGTAGGATTTGAAAAAAAAAATGCTAAAAGCAAACTTTTCCTGCTAAATTTAGCAGGAAAAATGCTAAATTGGCCACACTGGCTACAGTGTGCTGATAAAGTGGAAATTTCAAACAGCCAACGAGCCTAGGTAAGACCGCTAGGTCTTTGAAGCAAGTGTTATCCATCCAGAAATCTCGATCATGGAATGACCAGTTTAACGCGCAGATCTCAATTCTATTGGAAATTTGTGGAATGATGTGAATAAAGCAATTAATAGATCCGATTGTTCAAATTTGGACAAACTTTGGCAGGGAGCTTAGCTAACCTGTTGAACGATTTGATATAGTCTTGTTTTATCTATGAAACGATTGTGTGTCGCTGTGATTAAAAATAAGTACTAACACATCATTTTCTTTGTATCACGATCAAATGTTATATTATTTTACTTCTTTTTCTTTTTCTAATGAAGTGTGCTATTTATTTTGTCCTAGAATAACATAACTTGTTTCCATAATTTTGTTATTTTTTTTTTTTTGTTTCAATTCAATATTAATTATTTTTTTCTTAATAAATGCAACATATCGTTGTTCTTACTATTTCATAAGTCAAACAGTTCTATAAAGTGTAACAAAATACGAAAAATTTTGTCTACGGGAATCATAGGATACATGTGCTATTTATTTTGTCGCCACTGTATGTATGTATTATGTAGGTGCTATGGCAAGTTTTGGGCTCGTGCAAAAAAACGACAACGAGATTTAAATCAAAATTAATATTACAATAACAAAGAACTCCAAAGAAGTTGGTCCCGCAATTCCGTCGGTCTGTCTGTCTGTACAACATAATCTACAGCCTAAACCATAGAAGCAATTTTATTCAAACTTGGTATTTAAGCTTTTTATTTGATTGTCATAAATAGATTTTTGAATAGTTTCTTACAACGAAAACAAACAGTGTCTGCCATACCATTTATTTTTTCTACCATCTTGATTATCTCGAAAACGGCTATTACGATTTTCATATAAAGAAATCTGATTGAAAATGCTGTTTACTTATTTTGTTAACCTGTCATAAAACGATTTTTATTTTATTCTGGACTTCCTCACTAACGACTCGACAGATTTCGATCAAAACTTTATATAGACGGTGCTTCGAATTTTTTCGAAATCATATTAAGAAGCGTATAAATTATAAAATACATAAATTGCTATACCATTTTTTTAGAAAAAATTAGAAAAAAAATTGTATATAAAAAATTAGGGAAAAACGACTTTAAATAACTATGTATATTTAGCCGTTTCTATTAAGAATCCTATGCATATGATGTGATCGAACATAAGAGCAAGTACGGGCGATCCAGTCGTGCATTATCACCAACCAACTTGCAATTTCCATAAAGTGAATAAATGGAGTACAAAGATACTGCAATGCTTGAAAAACTAATATTAAAGAATATGTTAAAAATAAAATAAAGTAAATTAATTAAAATAATAATAAACAATATTTTTTAAATAGGTAGTGATTTATAATTTAATATTTTAATAATTAATTTTTTTTTAAATTTATTTATATAGATTAATACATAATAATTGTCAAAACTTTTTTGTATATTGTTATTCGTAGACACATTTCGGGTAGCTCTCCCATCATCGGTACACGTACTGAGTTGTTTTTCTCTCTTCCACTAGTTTTTTTGCATTGGTCTTTCTATTATATATTGCGTTGTAATTGATGGCTTTGTCGAACGAATATTAACGCTTCAAAAACACAAACTGTTTTTTTTTAACTGGAAAAAGAAAATACCCTTGTTCGCCAAGAAACAACAACCTAATTATTTTTGGTTTGAGTACGAGTTGGCGTTCAAGTCCCAAATATATCTTGTGGTGCATATCGATAACTTTTGGCACTTTTGGCTTATATGTCAAGAAATAGTTAAATAAATTGTAATTACAATCTGCAAAGGCATTATTCGACAGAATAATTGCACCAAATTTGCAATGTTAAACTTGTATCATTAAGATTTTAAAGAATATATGAGCGCTATAATATATGGTATGCATTTTCTTCGGAAAACGCAACTTTACCAACATATATTTACGGTTTTATTTGTTTTTAGTTTATTATTTATGTATTGCATTATTTTGTTGATTTAAATAGTTTTTTTAGTTGTTTATTTATTTCATTAAAAGTTTTGTTGATGTTCATTATTTGTTTATTTATTTATTATTATTTATTTCGTTATTTTTTTTGTATTTATTATTTATTTATAATTTGTTTTATTTTCCTTGTGTTCTTATGTATTAATTACTTATTAACTTTGAGTACATTGTAAGGCTTGATTCTATCAAGTGCTTCACCACACCCTATATCTACCAATTTAATGGGTTAAAATTATTATAGTGATGGTTCCTAGTAGCCTTTCCCTTCATATAATGGTTATTCATATTGTCAGTAGCAAAGGTAGTCATATACAGTGATACCATCACTTTACTTCAACTGAAGTAGATTTACTTCAATTTCGGAAGAAACAAATTGAAATCTACTCCCTACTTCGCACTATTGTTAAATTCTTTTTATCTTCTTCACTTTTAGAAATCCATTTTTAATCCACTTCAATTTAAATAAAAAAAAAATAAATCTACTTAAAAAAAAAAATATTTTCAAAATGTTTTACACTCTCTCATGTAAGTAAGATTCATATTTCAAAAGAATAAAATGTATCTTACTTCACTTCAAAAAAAAATTTTTGTACGTTTATTTCTTTTTAATTTTCTTTCAAACAAGTATGGCGTTATGGTCTTACCTGCGCTCCTGTTTGTCTGTGCTGAAAATTGAATGTCATTAATAGCTAAATACGATTTGAAAATATATTTATTTGAAGTATACTCAAGAATGTGGATACAGATTCGTAGGCAAAAATATAAATTTTTTTGTGAACCATTTATATTTCTTTTCGAAAAAAGTTCTAGCAATCTAAATTTCCCAAAGTAAATAGTAAAAGTGAAGTGTCTGTGTCTAGTGCCTGTATTGTTACTTCAGTAAGCATTCAAGATTTCATTTTCATTCGCCTTCCAAATGTTATGTTCCTATTGATAAATACATACAACTAATTTGGAATTAAATATATTATTAAAGTGAAATTGATTTTGAAATCTATTTCCTTTTTCTTGAATGTACTTCGCTTTTTGAGTCAAATTTACTTTGCATTTTACTTGCGATTATAGGTACTATAAGGCAAGTTATGCATTCGTAAAATAAAAAATTCTTACGATCAAACATTACATTACGATCATAGAGAAACCTAAAGAAGTGATCGGGTCTGTCTGTCTATCTATCAGCCGTCCGTCTGTACTCGTATGAATAACGAGCTCCAGCCTAAACGGTGTAAGCGACTACCTTCAAATTTGGTATGTGTGATTATTTTGGCATTCCTCAGAAGGGAAATTGAAATTTTATTTTTAGGCCTAAAAATAACTGTACCTGCCATATGACCATGAAGGAAAATCTTATTTTTCTCGAAAACGGCTCCAACGATTTTGATAAAAAAATTTGAGAATTTTTTTGTTGGTAATAGCTATAATTTGATATGAAAAGTCTATTAACGGTAGTTTTCATGTAACGTTTTTTAAATTTTTAGATTTTGTCGGTAACTGTACATTGGATTTCTGTAAAATTTTATATCTGAGAAGACCTAGGTAGCCAAACTAATTCTACATATTAAAATTTTAAATAACTTTATTTTTATAATTAAAATTAATTTTTGAATTTTTTATTTTGAAAAATCAATATTTTTTAAAACTAACCAAAAAACATAATTTTAAATTTTATGGCCACGTATATATTAATAAACTCTGCACACCGAAATTTCAAAAAACATTTGTTATCAAAAAACTAAAAATAAAAAACCGGGTTTCATCAAAATCCGTCCTACAATCTTCGAGATACTTTTTTATAAAATTTTCATTGATCGGTGACATCTAATGGTTTTCTTGGGTTTTTTGAGAAACCGATTAAGTTGATGGTTTTGGCAGTTTTTATAAGTTTAAAAAACGATTTTTACCCACCTATACAGCATTCACTTTCATTTATACATATGTATGTACATATCTACATACCTATGTTCTCTATATATAGGTAGGAAAATAATACCCTCCTAATTTTCATAATTCAAATCCCTTTAAACATACATTTGTAGGTAGGTATCTATGTAACCATTCCGTGAATCATATGTATTCCACAATTCATTATATTAACAATCAGGGTTATCTTACCTACATCGGCTTTAATCCTGCAAAGGAAAACTAGACAAACTATACCTACTAACAGCGTCAGTAGTTAGATACATTAAAGTTGTTAGTTTCAAGAGCAAGTTCGTACGACCCAGTCGTGCATTTTATTTTAACTGTTATAAGGCTGGTCATACACCACAACTCTGTAAATTGTGCAATATAGGTTAAGAGAATTATGTAATACATTTTCTGCTACAATAAGAATAATAATACATAAAGTTAGCCCAATTTGAATACCTATACATTGTAGCTAATAATCTTTTCAGATCATCTCTGACACAAGGATAATACGTCCATCATATTCACGCAATACCTTTATTCTGATTAATGATTTAAATTAATCTTAACAACCATACCATCCATATACCCAAGACTGTTGGGTAATTTTTTGTTCGGTTTTGTTTTGTGGTTAATCCTGATTTATAGTAGTGTACTTAAAGTATATGTATATTATAATAAGTTCAATCAAGTAAAATTGTTTTGTATAGTCCTTAATGTAGATAATTTACCGTATTCAATTTATAATTTTGTTTGTCGGCCGCGCAACTTTCATTGAAAACTTGTTTTTTCTTTAGATAACTACATTTACTAAAGTATTTGCATCAGATTGCATCTGTTTTCGGGGTCTGTTACATCGCAAATTTAAATTTATTCTGCCCTTGAAAAAATGCCTAATTTATTTACTGATTAAAAGTTAAAAAAAAAATACCATTCAACTTTTAGACATTTTTATTATAAATTCGGGAGGTAATATTGAATTTGCAAGAAGAAGGAGTAGTATATATACCCACACCAGAGTACATGCTACCATCCGAAGTTCGAATACAATATCGTAAAAAAAATTACAGAATATATTTTTAACTCACAAGGTCGCATTGAAGAATCTTATGTCAATTTGAAAGTGAGCATCTGTTTAACTTACGGATATTATATTCATTTGAAGAAAAAGGCCAGATTTTAATCAAAGTTGACGTTACGATAATAAGGAATACGGAAAAACTGGTCTTGCAATTCTGTCTCGCGCTTCGGCTACATACTTAACAGTTTGACCTATTATTACAAAAAAATACGCGCTTATATTTTTTTTGAACATTATCCTCATCTATTTATTTTATTCACACCAATATATCCCATATTTTTATTATCGGCTATACAGTTAAAGCAGTTAAACCGATATCACTAATTATTTTATAGCTGTTATTTTTTTTTTTGACGTAAAACACCTTTTGCCTCTTTGGAAGTAAGCATTTTCTATCGAGCTGTCATTGTCTTGTTTAGGAACGTAGTTCAGCATTGCCATATACGAGGAATCCTAATTCCACTGACAAATCTAAAATAGTATTGTCATGCATTTGGAAGAATTCACAGTATCGTCTTGGCAAATCGGTGAGATTAAATGCTAAACCAGGGATTAAAATTTTAACAAACGTTGAACCTCACTTAACTCAACGAAATCAGTGAACTAAAATTTTTGAACGACACGACGGTGACTTTTGTACAATTGGAAGATGGGGTCGTTATGGGGGATGCACTTATGCAAGTACGTGGACAGATTCACAGAATGTCAACTTTGTTGGTCTTTGAACGATGTCCATGAATTAAAATATATTGTAGCTGACATTGAATTTTGAGTGAAAAAAATGGTTTCAAAATAGTGTTGGTCGAAATTTTTAAAGAATATAATGTAAATTGTTCTAAAAGGGTTATTTAAAGCAATTAGAAAACTTAATTTTAAGCCCGCAAGTGCTTCAATCAAAATAAAGTTAATAGTTTTAAAGGACGTGATTATTAAAATACCAACAGTGTGACCGATAAGTAGAATTTATGAGGCCCAAAGGGTTGAAACGACATTCGACTTCCACAAATTAGTTGTTTAAAATATTTAACACTCTTAAAGGTGAACAACTGTTATAAGACTGTTGTTACTGAGAAATGAATTGACATTGCTCTTGTCTCGTCCGTTAAATACAAAACCCTGTTATTTTAAGACCATTTATTTGATTTAAATTATTAAAACGGTTCAAAGTTTTAAACTCAGTGCTCTAAGTGGTGGACCCAAAATATAAAAAAAAACAGTCTTACTTCTAGCGCGAGTACATAATCGCACATAATCTTTTTTGCTTGTGATATATATAGGTATTCTAGGGCAAGCTTTGCATTTGGAAAAATTTGAACTCGAGATTGTAATCAAAGTTGGCATTACGATGATAGTTGGCATTACGATGATAGATAACACCAAAAAAAAAACGGCTATAACATTTTTATAAAAAAAAAATTGTGTGCACTATTTTAGATATACACTACATTTTGGTCATTTTTTTTTTTTTAATTTTGTTATTGGCGGTACCAGCCTTACAACTATATTATTGATTTTCGACTCTCTCACAAACGGCTTAACCGATTTTCATCAAAATTTTTGTACAGTAGCTCATTCAAATTCTAAATAATACTGCATTTCAGATTTTTCCAAAAATAGTTTTTTTGAATTTTTGAAAATTCAATATTTCGGAAACTAGTGGACAATTTTTTCTGAAATTTTGTTTTTAAATGTATATTATTAAATACAGTTGAACTTCGATAAGTCGAACTTCGATAACTCGAATATTTGATAACCCGAATGAAATTGTTTGGCATTAGCGCGAAGCCTGAAGCTTACATGTAATTTTTGTTTGATAACTCGAACTTCTATAACTCGAATGTCGCAATAACTCGAATGCCTCGATAACTCGAAAATATTATTTGGCGTCACCTTCGATAAGTCGAATTTTGTAGGGAAATTCTCAAATTATGTATATTTTTACAAGTTCATTTCATAATGTTGGCGTTTGTCGGCACTGTGTTTGTATGTTCTATGACCACATGTGTGTGTTAAAAATTGTGATTCTCTTAAGTGTGAGTAAAGACTGTCATGTCCCGGTGGTAGAACACACATTATTAGGTTGTATTACGAATTCGAAGTCTTATTTTAAAAATTAAAAAAAGACGAAATAAAAAGTGTAAAGAAACTGGCGTAGGTATTAACAGTGTAGTGTGATGTTTTTATTAAAAGTAAAGCTAACGTGGATATGTCGTTAAATGAGTATTAAGAACATCGTTTGAAGATAAATTTAAATTAATAAAAGAGGTGTAGAGTGGGTCAAGAAAGAAGGATGTGGCTTTTAAAAATAGCATTCCGGCATATCCATTCGTCAGTCAAGTATAATAGAATATTTTAAATAATCACAACAATTGTACTTTTTTTATTCGCAAATAAATATTACGTAATTTAAATTTACATTCATTTTCTGTTTTACTTGATAACTCGAAATCTTGATAACTCGAATTATTTTTTTGGCAAATGGTGGCTCGAGTTATCGAAGTTCGACTGTATTTAAAATGATCATACCAAATTTTTTTTTAGAAGAAATTTAAGAATTTTTAAATTTGAAAAATTAGGTGAAAAACGACATTAAAAATACATTTAGCCGTTTCTATTAAGAGTCTTTGGCATATATAATGTGATCGAACATAGGAGCAAGTACGTGCGATCCATTCGTGCATTTTTTTTCGATTTTCTCAAAAACGGTGATTTTTTCTGAAATTTTGTATTTTAATGTAAGCAAATTTTTCTTTGTGTTTAAAAATTTTTTTTTTTTTGAAAATTCAATATTTCGAAAACGACTCGATTGATTTGTTTCAAACTTCTAAAAACTATTTTCCTAAAAGAAAAGATTGCGGAGGTACCGTTACATACAAATGTAAAAAAACATTCAAAAAAATTGTAGTTCTCAAAACAGGCTCCAAGAATTTTAATTAAAATTGGTGTATTCTTAGATTAGTCGATTTCACTTTTAAGTAAGAAATTATTTTATTTTGTGTACTTATTAACTGTACTTCCCAAATTGCCAATTTTCTTAGATTTGACTTCCTCACTATTGGATGAACCGGTTAAGATTATATATTTTTTGCAAATGTTTATAAAAGTGTAAATAAAACTGCACATTCAAATTTTCAAAAAAATAATTTTTCGATTTTAAAAAATAAATACCATTTTTTTGAAAAATCGAACATAGATTCAATCTTGTTCTCTCATATAGTATAATAGAATATCATACACCACCCACAACAAAGCACATCAAGCACACTCCCAGTACTTTTCAACTTAGTCGTGATGGATGGAATGATAACTTTCCGAAATGCAAACCAGCTACTCCTAATAACTCGGTTTTTTTGTTTTGTATAAAATATTGTATTCTTAATTATTTGAGTAATAATACTTTTGTTATAAGTAAAAAATGTGTGAAATCAATTAAGGTGTACGACAAACAGTATTCCTTTGTTCAGTGACTAAGGTTAAATTCAATTTCTCCCTTTTCAGCAGATTCACACATATTCTGTGCTGATGTTGACATTTTTGACAAATAGATGAATGTTGTTAGTTTACTATTACAAATAATACTTACACAAGTACAACATGAATACATAGGCAAATAATATTAAGTCAGTACAAAGCAGGAACATAACATGAAACAAAACGGAGCACTGTTTTTGGATATATTCTTTAAGTTAATTTTACTAATATTGAAATCAAAAATGTTTGAATTCCAATTTAAAAGTCTACACGTATGGGTCAAGGGCTCATGCATCCCATAGTTGGTCCTATGTATTGGGACTTTAATCTAGTCGAGGCCACGGAGTTTATTACCTCATCCCCGTTAATTAAAATGAAACTGAACATTGTAGGCCTGGTGCATCTTTGGCGCCTCTTTTTATTTAATGGAAGAATACCAAATCATTGTTTGTTCTTTTCTGTGCCAGTGTTTGCATTTGAATAATAGATAAACGTTGGTCAACAGAGGGTATTAGAAGGATCTCTGAAGCCCTTTCAATGTTCAGTTTATATGTTAAAAACTAAGTTCTTTAGTTAATTGTAAAAATGGCAATTAATGAACACTTAACAGGCTATATAGTAAACCATACAGTAGATCAGTTTAAAACAGCAAGAAGCTTATAAAAATTATCTTTGCGATCAAGTAAAAGTTTTTAATGGATTTTTTATATGAGTTTAATGCAAATATTTTCTTGCTATGGGTGAAGGAGTACATTCTCCCGTTGCCTGGGTATACCGTACAAATAATTTAGGTCGCATTTTTCGCTGCCTAAGTTATATCGGGATAAAACTTAGTTAACAGAAATATATATTGAAACTTTGCCAAATTGAATGAAAATATAAATCTGATCATAAAAAAAACTGCAGAATAATTTAGTATTCGAATTTCTTGAGCCAATGAACGTTTACACTGTTTATCTCTAATAATATATAAAAGATGTCAGTTTGTCTGTATATGACAGGTAAACTGACGACTTGCCAATTGACACGCCATAAAAATGATTGTATTTTTTTATGTTGTCCTTGGGCAAATTATAGGCTATTAAATTTAATATTTGCACTTACCTCTTAAATTTATCCTGATTTTGAAATAGAATTTCCAAATTTATATTTTGTTTTGTTTACGTTTTGCCGTTTCCATGGATTTTATATCCAAATTGGTTTTTGATTTGTTTACTTCCGTAGTTGTTATGGATTTTATTTCCAAACTAACAGAAAGTCCCCGGTATTGCCCGGGCATCCGAGGCAACAAATTAAGACACAAAATTTGTAAGGAAAAGGATTTCTAATTTATTTTATCGTTTATTTAACCAGGGTTACCTTTCTTAATAAATTTAACGTAAGAACTAACTTGCAAGTGTAAGGTCATGATTTCGCTTAAGTTGTTATATGCATTAAAGTAAAATAAAATTTGTTTGCTCCCAACTTTTCTTGTGCCAGCTATAAGAGTTGATAGGATTTTACACTTAACTGCCATCTTTTTCATTGGCACATGTTAAGTTTACAAAGAAAATCAAATTTTGATGTGTAAGCTTTCAGAGTCCCGAAATTTTTACTTTCACAAGTACTGTTTGTTTGCGCTTAGCCCACTTCACCCTACAAACAGCTACGTTTTGCAAAAAAATATTTAACCCTCAAGCCACTTGCAAACTACGATCTCACAAAACCAAACTAATTTTTTTTTTAAATTGTAGGTGTGGTTTCCGAGTTAAGGCTTAGCAAACAAACTGATAAGGATTCATTTCACGTTATGAGAATAAAATTATTAAAATCTGTGGAGCGGTTTCTAGGTATTAAGCATATTGTGTATACTTATCATTTGAAACAAAAAATAATGAGCTGTTTTAGAAATATTAAATTATTAAAAAAAAGTTTTGAAATATGCTTTTAAAAATACAAACAAATATATATTAGGTAATTAAAAATATTGGTATGCATCACAAGTTGATGTACCTAACCTATTATAATATGTGTAAAATTTCGAAAGCACGAAAGAATCACCAAAGCCGTTTTCCAGATAGAAGAAAGCAAACAAATCGGTACCGTTCTTAGCTATTATTGGTAATTTGTTTTCCAACCATATAATAGTTCATATCGAAAAAATACTCTGATATTCTTAAATCAAAATCGTTATAGCCATTTTCGAGAAAATTAAGCTGTAACATAATGGCGGTTTCACCAAAAAAAAACTCTATACCAATGTAGTGTGTTTATGTGCACATAGTGTATGCACGGGTCAAGTGACGAATACCACTCGTCACTTGATACGTCGCGAAGCGACATTGTGCACATCAGCACACCATAATCTTCCCACGATATGCAATGAACAACGTGCATTGCATATCGTGTTTATATTATTCTTTTTTCGCATTTGATATTATTCTTTTGCTGACTCCACAAATGTGTGAATATGGAGTCAGCATAGTTTTAAGTATGAACACATTATAACAAATAAAATTCATTATTATTAAATCATCTCTCCGACAATACACAAGTCTTTTTCTTTTATATTAAAAACATATTACATGGCGACCGTGACAGTGATTCTGTCCATATTAAAAATAAGTTTTTTTTTTTTCTGTTGTTGTTGTTTTATTAACTTAATTCAATCCAAAAATGTCTTTATTTTAAATTATTAAAAAAAAAAAAAAAAAAAACATAATAAAAATAAACGGTTTTAAAGACAATTTCCAAAAATCTTACAAATGTATTAACAAAAATACAACAATAAGAGTAGATACATTAAAAAACCATATTAAAACACTAATATCCCATTACAATAGTATTGTCAATGTTTTCAACGCATACAAAAACGAATTGACAGCTGATCATGAAAAAGATTGTAGGAAGCTTTTAAAAACACTTAACACTAAGTTAAAAAATATTAGCATTAAATGGGAAATTGAAATACATGTCCCAGATGAATTAGAGCTTCACGCTGAGTTTAATGAAAATCAAATAGAAAGTTTAGACGAATCAAAACCAGTAGTAAATACAGAATCTGACAGTGAAATTGAAACACTGGAAAAAAATAAGACAGCAAATCAATATGTCCAAGAAATAGAAAAATTGACGAAGTGTTTAGAAGGAGCCTATATCAACGATGGTTTAGCTTCTGATTTAGCTGCTAAATACAGCACAACGCTCGCTGTCAAGGCTATGACACAAAATTGTTCTATTGATAAGGTAAAACTTATAATGCAGGCTGGCACATTCAGCGATATGAATGAGGCCATGTCCAAATTCGTTAATAGTTGCACAGATGCAACCGGACATTCTAATACTGTTTTGTTTTACAAGCAAACCAATAATAGAGGCTATCGTGGAAATTACCACGGAAGAGGTAATCATCACAATAATCGCTACCGCAATAACCAAAACAATTACAGGGGAAATGGCCGATCTAGAGGCAACTTTAGAGGCCGTGGTAACTCGTACCGTGGCCATAATAATAATAACGAACACAATAATGTTCGAATTACTCAAAGTAACTCGGAAAACTGCCAAGACCCTTTAGGAAACAATTTATAAATACAAAGGTCCATGCTATCAATTTTAATCTCAATATTTTCGTGTCATTTATAAATGTATTTACTAAACATAAACTCACATTCCTAATAGACACAGGTGCAGATATTTCACTTCTAAAAGAAGATTCTGATTTTTACCAAGACGTTCAAAATGACAAGATTATAAGTATCCAAGGAATAGGCCAGGGAATAGTAAAATCCCAAGGTCTAGCCCCAATAGAGCTTCAAACAGATAAATACATCATCCCACACAATTTCCATATAGTAAATTCAAATTTTACAATACCATGTGATGGAATCATAGGTATGGATTTTATAAAACAATTTAACTGCAAATTAGACTTCAAACCAACTGAAGATTGGTTTATAATCAGACCCAATAATTTAAATTTTCCGATTTATGTTCCAATAACATATAGTTGTGGTAATAATTCACTACTTCTACCAGCAAGATCACAAGTAATAAGAAAAATTGAAATAAAAACAACAGAAGACCTCATTTTTATTCCCAACCAAGAAATAAAACATGGCATTTATGTTGCAAATGCAATAGCAACATCACAATTTGCATTAGTTCGTCTATTAAATACAACCGATACTAACCAACTGGCCAGTTTAAATAACTTAAAATATGAACCACTCTCAAACTATGATGTGGTCCACACTAATCGAAATATTAGAACAGAATCAGTCATAAATCAACTAAAGAAAAATTTTCCGCCCCAATTCAAAAAACAATTAACAGAAGTATGCACCGAATATAGTGATGTATTTGGATTGGAAACCGAATCCATACCCACAAATAATTTTTATAAGCAAAACTTGAGATTGAAAGATAGCGAACCAGTATATATAAAGAACTACCGAAGTCCTCATAGTCATGTTGAAGAAATTCAAAAACAAGTTAAAAAATTGATACACGACAAAATAATCGAACCGTCTGTATCTGAATATAATAGCCCGCTTTTACTAGTCCCCAAGAAAGCCCTACCGGGTTCCGAAGAAAAAAAATGGCGATTAGTAATCGACTATCGTCAATTGAATAAAAAACTTTTATCTGATAAATTTCCACTCCCAAGAATTGATGACATCCTTGATCAATTGGGTCGAGCAAAATATTTTTCATGCCTCGATTTAATGTCAGGTTTTCATCAAATCGAACTAGAAGAAAGTTCCAGAAATTTAACGTCTTTTTCAACGAGCAATGGCTCATATCGTTTTACGCGACTACCTTTTGGTTTAAAAATAGCGCCAAATTCATTCCAGAGAATGATGACCATAGCATTCTCTGGACTTGAACCTTCACAAGCATTTCTCTACATGGACGACCTTATGGTTATAGGCTGTTCCGAAAAACATATGCTTAAAAATCTAGCAAATGTTTTTAACATATGTAGAAAATACAATTTAAAATTGCATCCACAAAAATGTTCATTTTTTATGCATGAAGTGACTTTTCTGGGTCATAAATGCACAGATAAGGGAGTATTGCCAGATGACAAAAAATATGACGTCATCAAAAATTATCCAGTCCCACACGACGTGGATAGCGCTAGACGATTCGTTGCATTCTGCAACTATTACAGACGATTTATTAAAAACTTCGCCGACTATTCACGGCACATAACGAGGTTATGTAAAAAGAATATTCCTTTTGTGTGGACAGATGATTGCCAAAAAGCATTTCAATATTTGAAAAATAAATTAGTTGAACCAACCCTATTACAATACCCAGATTTTAAAAAAGAATTTTGCATAATAACTGATGCAAGTAAACAAGCATGTGGAGCGGTTCTAACCCAAAACCATAACGGAATTCAACTCCCAATAGCTTATGCATCACGTTCATTCACAAAAGGTGAAAGCAATAAAAGCACAACAGAACAAGAGCTCACAGCCATTCACTGGGCAATAACACATTTTCGACCATATATATATGGCAAACACTTCATAGTTAAAACAGATCACAGACCACTCACGTATTTATTCTCCATGACAAACCCCAGCTCAAAGTTAACACGCATGAGGCTAGAATTAGAAGAGTATGACTTCACGGTTGAATACCTAAAGGGAAAAGACAATTTCGTGGCAGATGCCCTGTCTAGGATAACAATATCCGAGCTCAAAGACTTACAAGCTAAAGTCCTGAAAGTCACTACCAGGCACCAAAGTAAACAGAAAAAATCCTGCGCAGGAGAAAAACAAGTAGATTTGCATAAGCAATCTCTTGACATTGCTTCTAAGCCCAAAGTATTTGAAGTCATTTTTAATGACGAAGTACGAAAAGTAGTGACCTTGCGAATAACAGATTCCTTATGTTTATTTAAACGTGGGAACAAAATTATAGCAAGAATTGTAGTTAGAGATTTATATACCAATGGAACTCTCGATTTAGGTCAGTTCTTCCAAAGGCTCGAAAAAGAAGCCGGTATATTAAAAATCAAAAAACTAAAAGTGGCACCGTGCGAAAAGATATTTGAATTAATTTCAATTGAATCTTTCAAAAATATGGGCAACAAAATATTAAAATCATTACGAGTAGCGCTACTCAAGCCGGTGACCCAAATAAAAAATGAAAAAGATCAAGAAGCAATACTGTTTACGTACCATGACGATCCAATAACAGGAGGTCATACAGGAATAACTAAAACGCTAGCAAAAATAAAAAGACACTTTTATTGGAAAAATATGACTCGTCATATTAAAGAACACATAAAAAGATGCCACAAATGCCTGACGTCGAAAACAACTAAACATACGAAAACACCACTGATAAAAACAGATACACCCACATATGCTTTTGACAAGGTAATAGTTGATACAATTGGTCCTTTACCTCGATCAGAGAATGGAAACGAGTATGCAGTCACTTTAATTTGTGACCTTACAAAATATTTAGTAGCCATTCCAGTTGCAAATAAAAACGCAAAAACGATTGCAAAAGCAATATTTGAATCTTTTATTCTGAAGTACGGTCCAATGAAGACGTTCATTACGGACATGGGAACAGAATACAAAAATTCTATTATAAACGACTTGTGCAAATATTTAAAAGTAGACAATATAACGTCTACAGCACATCACCACCAAACCGTTGGAACAGTAGAAAGGAGCCATAGAACTTTTAACGAATATATTCGTTCCTATATATCCGTTGACAAAACAGATTGGGATGTTTGGCTTCCATTCTTCGTTTACTGTTTCAACACGACACCATCTATGGCACATAATTATTGTCCATACGAACTTGTTTATGGTAAGCAAAGTAACTTACCAATAGAATTTAATTCAATAGATAGGATAGATCCTATATATAACGTAGATGACTATGCTAAGGAAGTAAAATTTAGATTAGAAACGGCATATAAGAGAGCTAAAATACTATTAGAAGTAAATAAAGCTAAAAATAAAGATTATTACGATAAAAAAATAGTTAGTCTCGATTTAAAGTTAGGAGATAAAGTTATGCTAAGAAACGAATCAGGTCATAAGTTGGATCCCGTTTATTTAGGCCCCTTCGAGGTCGTAGAAATTAAAAACAATAATAATATAATTATAAAAACAAATAAAAACAAAAAGCAGAAAGTACATAAGAATAGATTAAAAATATATAATACTTAAGAATTTTAATGAAATAGAAACAACAAATTTGTTTTTTTTTTAATAATGTTTAATATTTGTTCTCCTTCACTCAAATTTTTATTAAACATACATTTTTCGAGTTTTTTTTTATCAATATATGTACAAAAAAAAAAAAAAAAGATAATTTCTGTAAGCAAAAAAAAAAAATAATAAGAAAAATAAAATAAATAAATAATAAATCAAATATTACTGACAAAAAAAAAATGATGTAATAATTAAAATATATGAAATAAAAATATATTAATTTTTAATTTGTTAATCATTAAAATTTATGTACAATTAAATAACTCCATGTAATTACGTTATTTCCTAAAAGAAGGGAGGTGTAGTGTGTTTATGTGCACATAGTGTATGCACGGGTCAAGTGACGAATACCACTCGTCACTTGATACGTCGCGAAGCGACATTGTGCACATCAGCACACCATAATCTTCCCACGATATGCAATGAACAACGTGCATTGCATATCGTGTTTATATTATTCTTTTTTCGCATTTGATATTATTCTTTTGCTGACTCCACAAATGTGTGAATATGGAGTCAGCATAGTTTTAAGTATGAACACATTATAACAAATAAAATTCATTATTATTAAATCATCTCTCCGACAATACACAAGTCTTTTTCTTTTATATTAAAAACATATTACACCAAGTTTGAAAGAATTTGGCCCACCCATTTGGACTGTAAGTGGCTATACTAACATACCGACGAACAGAATTTTTAGACCATGTTTTTTCGTCTTCGCTATCATCGTAATTGCTCGTTTGATATCTCAAAACTTTTTTTTTCGACGAATGCATAACTTGCCTTACATTGTATTTACCTATCGCAAGTAAAAAGACAACCTCCGGAAAGCGAAGTCAAAATGAAGAATAGGTCGTGCGTTAAAAAAACAAGAAAACTAATCCTGTACCCATATTCTGTAACTCATTTCATTTGGAAGATATTGCATGAAAAGACTTTTGCCTCGGGTGCCCCGGCAACGCCGGGGACTTTCTGCTAGTGAATATATATTTTCAAATGACACTACTAGAAACTATTACACTTATCTAATGTGCTGTCTGTAAGTGACATTTGTATTAAAGTCCCATTATCAAAGAACCTTATTGTGCGATAGATGTCCATCAATAATAAGACCATTCCAATTGTATATTATATACACGCATAGAAGTACGTGTACAAATTTTAATGTTCTTAAAAAAATTATGAATAGTTTTTTTTTTTTTAACATGTGTATAATAATGAATGAAGAATAGAAATAGATCAAGACTCTTCTTGAATACAAACTATTTTAAATTTCAAATAAGCCAAGCAAAATATAAAAAGATTATTCAAGATGTTCAAAGCAATTAATCTAAATTTGACAAAAACCGAAAGCAATTCGTTGGAATTTTTTGTCATCATTTTTGTATAATAAATTGTAATTTTTTTTTCAAGTTACATTTGACTGCTTTTTCAAAGCGATTTGTTTCATCGCCATTAAATAGTGTGTTTTTTTAAGCCACTAGATACTAAATTTTATTTTTAACAAAATAAATTAAATTTTATTAAATGGCATATTCAATCGACACAATTAAGTTTTCATAAAAAAGTTTAAATAAGACTTCTCACATATGCTCACCATATGGATGGATCTTATGATTGTCATCCGAAAGACAAAGTTTGTTTTCAACCCCACTTTTAAGCATTTAGTTTCCCTTACTTATCTCTAAAAAGAATAATCAGTTGATTGTTGATTGTTTACTGTATTTATATGTACATGTAGTTCCGCCGTGAATCCATTACATACATCACTTCCCCACATTTATGCAAATCAACCAGGAAAGTAATTAATTATAATCCTGTAGCGAATTTTGTTTCATGTAGGGAAATATGGTTCAATAGCTATCTTGATAGAACCAAACTGGGCAATATTTGGTATATAATTTGACAATATAATATGGATTACCTTTCGTTCTAAAAGCGAAAATTTTGATAAAAGACATAACCATTAGTCTAAAATATTCTTTGATTTCTAAGCACATATATTTTCAATAAAACAGTGGATCCAATTCTTCTTCATTTTGGGTCATTTGACAAAATTTCGACGCGCACACGAGACATCATTCTTAGACATCTTGGATGTTTATTGGGACCTCAATAAGCTATTTATACCCAAAATATAATTATTAATACTTTCCCATATATCTACTTAGTAAGCAAAAGTGCTGTTTTCTTTGACCCAACCTGATGTTGGTAAATTAACTAGACTATAAAAGAAAAATATGCAAGAAAATTCAGATTTTATTTTTTTTTTTTGATAATTTTGCACGCGCTCAAGGGATTATGAATACCCTTTATATGTTTTTATCAAAGCGCGGGCACCCGGTGAAAGAAGAGAAAGTAGGATAGGAAAGATGTGCGGCGCGATGTTCTGAGACTAGAGCTGGTTGTTGTTTTAGATTTATCTAAAGGGATGGCGGCGAACTAATTCGGAGAAAACTACCGTGTCTTATTTATTTATGTATGTTATAATTCGCATTATTTTATTAGTATCGGTCTCATAATTATAAGTATACTAGTTTACTGAATCACATGCTGTTAGTGTTATGCCTGAACAGCATGTAATGAGTAAACCAGCAACTCATTTTATGACAATTTTTGAGAATTGGTTTTTAAAGGCAGGAATCGAACCAGAGGTTGCCAGGCGAGCACACAACTATCGCGCCACGGCCAACCCTTTAGATATGCGAGAAAAAAAATCTGGAAAATCTGGCAATCGGCAACTCTTCATAACTCTCTCGACCGAATGTGTTTTTTAGAACTCAGTCATCCTAATCGCCACTAAAACTTGTTGATCAACATTATGGACAATTACGTACATCGTGTCGGTCGCATCGATTGTTTTTTTTTTTTTTGTAAATTCATTTTTTTTTTAATTTTTTAACTTATAACTATCTTAAAGCCAGACAAAAATGTTTAAAACTACCCTAATTATCAATAACTTACAACTAATTTACTGGCCTTTACGGGCGCTCTAAACTAAATTATATCTCTTAATCGTAATGTCTTTCGACCTAGAAACTATTTTAATTAATTATAATTATTTTATTTTATTTTACCAAGAAAACATATTAAAAAAAACTCGTCATCATATCATAGTATTATTTTTTTCTTATAAACTACCTAAAGCTAGACTAAAAATAATTAAAACTTTATACAACTAACTAAGATACCTAAGAATACCTAAAATTACTTAAGTCTACTTAAAAGCAGACGCGCAGATCCATGCTCATATGCTCCCGCATACGTACATATTTTTTTTATTTTTTTTGGTGCCACCCCGACTGTTGCATATACCTAATTTCCCTAAATCTACGTAAGTCGACCAAGACATACCATCCTAATCGACTTTATGTATCATAATGCTGTTCAGAAAGCCACCAAAACTGGTTCT
The DNA here is from genome assembly GCA_910595825.1 of Philhelius pedissequus. NCBI lineage: Eukaryota > Metazoa > Arthropoda > Insecta > Diptera > Syrphidae > Philhelius > Philhelius pedissequus. Next base: position 76,533,152 of record OU343162.1, read on the forward strand.
CCTGTTTCACCCTATCCCTTCGGTCGCGATCGGACACAGTCCTACTGAACCGAATTCACTCTTGTCCACCTTGGGCGATGACGTCTCGACCATAGAGGAGTCGCCTATCTACAGTTCGTCGGCTGACGTGGTAGATTAGCGGAACCGCGATTCTATCCTGTATCAGCCCTCGACTGTCTAAATAGATGAATGCATTGGGAGGGATGTAGCCACTTAGCCGCACATTCTCGTAGTATTCGCTATTGGGGTAGTAAGCCCCAAAAATTAAGCTATTGGTTGAGGACATTGCTCTTGCAATGTGACACCGAATCAGCTTAAACAAAAAATTATCTATTCTGTTTATGTTGGCTCCGTTGTATAGAACCTGGTTGGAATAATATCGTTTGTACTCCGACTCTGGTGTTCTGTGTAATCCAAGGCAACGTCTAAGACATTGCCCCTCAAACACCCGAATCTTTTCCATTTGAGATGGGGCAACGTTGAAACACACCACATCATCGGCCTGATGGGTACCCTTTCCCTTCATTTAGCAAATCACCTTCACCCTGCTGTCAAGACGGCTGCTATAAAACAGTCGTTTTGTCAAGGCAAAAGCTCCCCTAGCCCTGGCCAAAGCAGCACCTATATGTCTGTCGAAATACAGGTACTGATCCAACCAGATGCCAAGGTACCTTACTACACTTTTACTCACCAGTGGATGTCCATGTGGCCCTACGATCACCAGCTTGCGCCAGATCTTTCTCGCATCGATTGTAATACGGTGCTGCATGTACACTTTGATGAGCAGAAGTATATTTTTGAGAATATGAAAATTAATATTGTTCTTGAAGATTGTATGACACTCACGGTAAATTTGATACTGAATAAAAATGACATTGACAGTTTTTAATATGGCAATTGGTTAGACAGATATGTAAATCTGGCATAAAAAAACACCCTATCAATATTACATTTTTGTAGAAAATTAAAGTATAGCTATTCCTTTTATATTTTGTATTAAAAGTACCAGAAAAATTGTTTAAAACTAGAGAACGTTCAAAACAATGTCATTTTTTTACATACCACATTTAACGAATACAGTTGCTTTTTCGAACATTGTGCAGGCATTATATATCTAGGTTGTAGTTCATTGTCTCCTAGTGCGAGAGTCCTAGCCCGAAAATTCTGTGGAACCAGTATAAGTAAAGATTTTTGATTTTTTATCAATGAAGTGAACGTCGATGACAGCACTATTATTCCAGACACACAATTCACTTTTAAATGGGGGACATGACATCATTTGTGCCTGTAAGCTAGTTTTTGATATCGGTCTCGCCAATTTGGAGAAGGCTTTCAAGACGCTATAGATAGAATACCTCTAGCTGACTTGGTGCTATAATATGTAACCTACACTCATTTAAACGTTCTTTGATATAAGTACTTAATAGGAGAAAGTGTCTTACTTCTGGGTATCTTTTCAAACAAAAGAACGTTTTATAGATAATTCATAATAGAGCGGTGTCAGATACAGGTGGTGTGACTCATGGCTTGCGTCAACCGGTAGATTAAACAGATGGAAAAGAATTCACTTGTAACATGACCTCGAAAATGTTTCTTTTTGAGATTTTGTGAATTGGGATCTTTGTTTCTTGGGCTTTGGGCCTCATAAGTAGTAAGAATTGGAATTGGTGCAAGCTAATAACTATGGTTGCTAAGGAAATGTGCCAATACTTAAAACAGACAGCGGTATATTATGATATATATCAAGACTGGTGGCAGTACTTTGAGTTTACTCAGGTTCGTCGAAAATTCATTAACAAGCATTAGCACTTGTCAATTGTGGCGCCAATATGAAATTAAAATAAATAATGATAATACACCATAATTAAATGTTTTTATATTGCTTAGTTCTTATAGTTTGAGGAAAAACAAAGATGTCATTTCAATTCGTGGATAAATAAGAATATATCAAAAAAAATTTCGAAAATCTTTGAAGCGGTTTTTTAAAAAATAATTTTTTATGTATAAAATTTTAAAATACTTTTAGGAAAAAAGCTATTATTAATATTAATATACATTTTAAATTGAATTTTCAAAAAAATTCAGTGACTGGTTTTTGAAAAATCGATTTTTCAAAAAAATAATGTTTATTTATTTTTTTTTTTAATCGAAAAACTCCTTTTTTTTGAAAATTTGAGTATGCAGTTTTATTAACACTTTTAGGGAGCATTTACGTAAAAAAATAATTTTAATCGGTTTATCTAACTTTGAGAAAGTCGAAAATATGAAAAATGGTTCTATGGGAAGTACCGTTAATAAGTACGAAAAATAAATATTTTCATACTTGAAAGTGGACTGTACTAACTTAAGAAAACTCACAATTTTTTATAAAAATTCTTTGAGCCATTTTCGAGAAATACATTTTTTTCTTCACGTTTTTTTTGTTCTAATTTGTATAGGAAGTATATTTGTTTTTTATTTTAGCAAAATAGTTTTTTTGTTAACTATTCAATATAATGTCAAAAAACTACCAACTACGAAATTTCCACAAAATACATTATGTCGTTTTCGAATTTTTTTATTTTCAAAAATAAACGGGTTCCTTTTAATTTGTTTTAAAAAATTTTGACTTACAATAGTGTTTAAGCTTCTGCGCGAAAAATTTTAAAAGCATCAAATTAACCGTTTCCCAGAAAATCGAAAACCAAAAAAATGGTTCAACTAGAGATACAAAAAATAACTATTTTTTCCCAAAAAAAAATTACCTAAAGGTACCTTTCCCTTCATTTATGAACTGATTTTTTTTTATAAGAATCATAGGAGCTGTTTTTGAGAAAATAAGGTTTTTGTTTTTGGCCAAAAAAAATGTATGGGAGCTCCTGTTATTTACCGTCTTAAAAAAATTAAAAAAAACGTGTGGGCGTATTACCGAAAAAACAATATGTACTAAGTTTGAAGCAAACCCAACCAACCGGCTGCAGACTCGAGGAGAGACAGACAGACAGACAGACAGATATATAGACAGACAGGCGTAATTGCGGTGTTCTCTATGATCGATATATCATATTTGATTGTTAGAAAAAAAATTTTTTTTACGAATGCATAACTTGCCTTAGTATCTATAATCGCAAGTTAAAAGGGTCTTAAAATTGAGTTTGATGCATACTCGAAATCGGGGAGCATTGTTTTATTTGTATGTGGAAACAAAAAATTATATTTCCAAGTGGAAATTGCTCAAAGTCACAAATGAAAATGGCCACATTTCCATTTTCAGACTCGAGATACACCCTTTCTTCTTAAGACGTCAGTATGGCAGTTTTTAAAAATCCCTAAAGTTTATTTCAAGTGTGTGTTTCAGTAAAAAAAAAAAAAGAACTGAAAATATGTATTTATTTTTATCAAAAAAGTTAGAGTCATTTTCAAAATTTCATTTATAGTCCAGTCATTTTAGGCATTTTAAACAGCAATCTGCGGAAAAATTCCTAGTGAGCTGAATTTTTGTATACACTTTTATTACAGTGTTGTAATGAAGATGTGAAAAATCGACATCGATATCGTGCCGGCTAAAAAAGTTATGAATGTCAAAAGTTCACGAAAATCATTTTCTTGCGCAAATATCTCGCGACCTATTGCTCGGAGGTCAATCACTACAAAAATGTCTCTTGCATTTTTCTGTAACATCAACTTTTCGGAGTAGAGCTCTGAGAAAGCAACTAGAATTCACTCACATACGGTATTGTATAACGTACACCATGGCGTAAACTCTATTGCTTTTTAGTATTACTTGTAAGTGTCTTCGGGAAAAATATACTTATCTTATAGAGCTTTAGGAACTTAGTAAAATCTCCAATAACTTATCCAAATGACCTCCACTGCACTGGCAGATGTTCCGTATTTCATTGTTCCGATATCCGTCCCTTTATACATGCTACTGGCTGTCGGACTGTGTTTAGTTCAGTTGAAAATTATTTCTTGAGTGTTAAACACTTTATTTTAGTTGTTTTCTGCTCTTTAACAGTTCAAATGAGTGATACATGTTTTTTATGTAATGAGTTATTACCGAATGCTGATGTTGTAGAAGTTAGCCAACAAACATAATTTTTTGAAATCAAAAGCGCTGATTCTTTCCTTAAGTATAGTACGCAGCTCGCGCTAAATTTTCGCTCCCATACAAAATGTTCTCAAAAATTTACCCAAGCTATGATTTAGCCAATCATTTTAGCGGAGAGGTAGCTACGCAGCTCCAGTTGAGAAATCAAATTTTTGGTTTCCACTGTACTTCCACTATCTGCAAGAATTTAGCGCAGGAAATAAATGTCCAGCACATTAATTCGAAAGCTTAATTTTGACAGATTATGGTTTTGTTTATGTTTCCCGAGATTAGTCCCACCAGTTTGTGGACATGTGGTCATTCTCGATTTGTTATGCGAAAAACAACAAAACTTATTCCACCACAACTACGCATGCTTGGTGTGGTAAGTTAGACTACAGATGCTGGAAGCAGTAACATTGAATATGGCAAGAGTTTTTCTGCAAAGGAAACTACATCAAAGGGACGTTAAAGAAAAAAGAGTTTATGCTGTTTATTTTGTCCTATAAATTATCATAATATTCGTCTTATGACTTGAACTTTTGAAATTTAAATAACATTTTTTTCAGAATAGCTTTTTTCAGACATACATATACTCCACAGAACTCTCGTATTAAATTTTAAACTATCCGCAACTCTAGTGTCAAATTTCAGCTTGGATCTTAGCTGATGCTTAGAGAGAAAAGTGCCAGCGAAATTTTAGCATGATCTGCATACTAGGCTTTACCCAGAGATATTGATGTACTCGGTTCTTCTTGGCATTCGCTTAAAAGCAGCAATACTCAAATTGTTTGCATAATTTTAACGACAATTACTATGCACATTCACCAAATTCACAGTATTTAAATATTCAAGATTACCATCACCTCTAGCGACACTATCATTTTTAAATGTTTGTAGAACATGACTAATTTCTACAATATCACCATCCGATAATAATACATTGCATATAAAATACGTATCACTCATTATGAACTATTTAAGAGCAGAGAACATCTAAAATAACTGAACTAAACACAGTCCGACAGGCAGTAGCAGGTGTAAAGGGACGGGTCTCGGAACAATGAAATACGGAACATCTGCCAGTGGAAGTCATTTGGATAAGTTATTGGAGATTTTACTAAGTTTCTAAACCTCTGTAAGATAAGTATATTTTTCCCGAAACGTCCAAATATCAGATAAAAGTTTTTAAGACACTTACAAACAATACAAAAAAGCAATAGAGTTTAAGCCATGGTGTACGGTATACAATACCGTATGTGAGTGCATTCTAGTCGCTTTCTCAGCGCTCTACTCAAAAAACGCTTGATGTTACAGAAAAATGCATGAGACATTTTTTGTAGACAATTTTACTAGGAACAATTTTTATATTGACCACTATTGACCTCCGAGCAATAGGTCGCGAGATATTTGCGAAAAACTGATTTTCGTGACTTTTGACATTCATAACTTTTTAAGCCGGCACGATATCGATGTCGATTTTTCACATCTTCATTACAACACCGTAATAAAGGTATATACAAAAATTCAGCCCACTAGGAATTTTTCCGCAGATAAAACCTAAAATGACTGGACTATTAGGACAGTGATTCAGGCCTTCGGTTTAGTCTGTAGCGTTATGTACACCTAAGTCCACACAGTAAAAATAAAGGGACGAACGTAGTAGAAAACCACTGCCTTGGGCTTCGCTAACATGATAGTTTTTATCAAAATCTCAACAACAACAAAATTGTAGTCAACGGCCTTGGCTCCGATGAAGGATCGCTTCCCATAGATCTGCGAAATCAAGCATCGTTGCGTTTGGTTAGATGGGGGACCGTCGGAAACCAACCACGTGCTGTTGACATCAGGCTCGTTGTTGCCCTATGGGACATCGGGAAATTTCCCGGGGCGTATTTTTTTTTCAGGAAGAAAAACGAAGGCAACGAAGGTCAAAGAATAAAAGTTGTGTCGATGATGTATTAAGAAAATTTGAGATTAAAAACTGTAATGTTATTTTTGACAAAATTATTATGGCTATTGAAAAGCGTTTTGCACAACATAAAGATTTTTATGGAAACATTGGATGTTTCGATCCACGAACGTATACAAAAATATACATATATGTTTATATATGTTAAAACTAGCTGACCCGCAGTTTCATGTAAGGCTGTCAATTAAAATGCCTTGTTCTAAAGTTTTATTAAATAAAATAAAAATTACTAAATTAGCAATGCCTATGTTTTTCATTCAAATCAAAATGATTGTCGTGTCGGCCAGCCTTACGCTTTTTTACTGAAGTGATTTATAGTACTCCACATTTTTAGTTTTATTTTCGGGTGCGGTAGGTTTTCCGGTAGGTGAGTAGGCCACATATAATTGACCATGTGAGAAACATGGGAATTCAAGATTGATGCCACAAACATCCAGCGATTGTCTCTGCGATTTAGTGATTGTCATAGCAAAAGCGAGACGCACCGGAAATTGAAGACGCTTAAACACAACTGGCAAATCGTTCGGAATAAGCGGAATCCGTGGGATGAGAACATCTTCGCCTTTGAATTTTCCCCGTAAAATCGTGGCTTGAATTAGATTTGATTAGATGTTCTTCACAATCAAATGCGTTCCGTTACAAAGTTTTGGTGCATTGAGGTTGCGCAGCAAAATTATAACTGAACCGATTTTCAACTTTAAAGTGTGTGGCGGAAAGCCCGGAACATTAAAAGAATTCAAAAATTCTGTGCGTTAATTGGTGGCTTCGTTTTTATCCGTCACGGAGTCCACCGATTTGAATAAATGTAACTCACCGGCGATTTGATTTTGAATGACAAAATTCAAATGTTCGACATCTATATTTTTCGCAGCCAAAATCGCTCGTGAACTCAGCCAATCATGGTTAATTTTTTTGATTTATTTATTTTTATTTTATTTTATTTGACCCACGCAATAGCAAGTACCTACCTACCTAAAATTCAATTTGAATGACGAAACGAAAAGCACACCTCGATATTCCTTCCATAGGCCAATACGAATCCATCAATACCAAAATCTTGAAAATCAAACGATGTTCCAGGGTTACCTGAAAATTTTCAGGAATTTTAATCGAGAGATTTTCCCCTACTATCCTATGACCTTTCTTGAGCCAGTAAGAATTTATCAAGCCCTCAATAATGAAAATCGAAACATCCGTTCTCGAGTTATGCGTGCACACACGGATTACATTTCTCTTCTATGACATCCTTCAAGAAATCAAGAAATGTACCATTTTAGAAAAACTATGTGAAAGTAGTTCCAAATAAAGTAGGCTTTTACAGTAATATAATATGGATTTTTATTAAGATGTGTAATTATGAACCTATATATGTTAATAAAATTAGATTTTGAATTATTTTTGGTATAATTGTTTTTAAAATGGATTTTTTATTTCAAAAAAAGGAGAATTGGGCGTTTTTCATTTTAAATCCCGGTAGCAAATTTGCTTCCACCACGCGCCTGGTTGACATGTGTTTTCTACTGTTGTGTGTTCTTCCTTCTCTGTCTCTCTCTCTCTTGTATTAAACTATGTAATGCTTAAGCCCAATAGCCTTGTTGCCAGTGCTTCAGTGTCTCTATAATGTATAATATGTAATGTAATGTAAAAAAAATTACATGAAACCATAACATAGAATTTTATGGATTCACCACCCACCTCCATAGTTCCCCAAAAATTAATATGTTACCATTTCACCCTATCTACTGATTGAAAATCCGTACACTCCATTGCTTTCCCTATACGGTATAACTTTACGCTATTTATATCCAAATTGGTCATTGTATGCATCTATATGGTAATAAAACTTCTTAATTTCCATTAACAGCTATTTAAGCACATGGAATCGATATAACTTAAATTAATTCAAATCGATGATCTACAAATTAAGATCGTCCAATATTTTATTGTTTAATGTTTAAATGCCATAAAAAAGTTTTTATGATTTAATACGCTTTATCGTATTTGGTTACCTCACTTTTATTGACTTTTTTTTATTATGGCTCTTTTGGAACCTCATATCCTAAAGATGTTCCAAGATTATATACGGTACCAAAATTATGTAGTTGCGTGCGCCTGGTATTTTGTGACGTGTGTTAAGATTATTTTCGGTAGCTGGTTTTTTTTATGGTCGTTAAGGAAAGATGATTAGCAGATCTGCTCTGAGTATATTTTTATGTTCGTCGGAAAAGAGGAAACGTTTTGGTAAAAAAAAAATATAATACTCAATCAATTTTCAATATGGGAATATTTTGATTTTGATACTTTTATTGATGAATTGTAGTAAATACATTGATAGACCAAATGATTCTCAACAATGAGTAACACAAATATTTTTTCTATGCAATGACCTGTCAGAGTTCAAAATCGATTATCTAAGTAATACAGTCTTATTTATTATTTATTATCAAAATCTGTTAAAAGTTAAAATTCACCAAATGACAAAAAAATGACATTTTCCAGAAATTAGTCTAAGATATAATTCTTTCCAGATTCTTATCATATTTTCGAAATATTAAAGCAAAAAATATCGGTACTCCCTGAAAACTAATATATAATGTAATATTAATCATAGGTTGACATGTTACTGTTGAATACAAAAATTCACGGATATCCATTCGTTGGTTCGGATTTGACATCCCTGTTTCAATCAATGCGTCAGTAACAGGGCTAGCTAAGTCTCTTTGATATCCCGTATAAGGTTTTGAGTGAGATCGATGAAATCTCTACGCTAACTACCTAATCGTCACCTATAAATGTGGCTTAGACCTGGTAATACAATTTTCCAAATATTCACCCTGGACATATTTTCAAAAGTCGCATTAATTCCAGATCGACATGCACCATCTAGTTATTGATTTCGAAGTCTTATATAATACTTTTAACTCGACGAGCTATACAGTGCAGTCGGTTTTCTTCATAAGTCTGCCAAACTCATTTGACAATTTCGGATAGCGTCGGAAAAAGCTCGCTGCTCCCTCAAAATTGGGAAGGATACCTTCTATTCTTTTGAAGTCGAGAAAGGTTTAAGGCTAGGTGAAGAACTCTTTAACATTTTCCTTGAAGCAATTGTACTAAAGTCTGAATCCAGCAATTTTTTTCACTTCAAAATTCGAGCTGCCAGTGGGTTATTTGCATTTGGAGCGGCCATGACATGGTATATCCACTGTCTTCTACGATAGAAAAGAGCCTAATCTTCGACTCAGTCTCTGAGAGACATAACACAGAAGTTAAAGAATGCATTTTATATAATGTTCTTTGCACATCTCTGGAAAAATTAAATTGGGTTTGCTATTTCTTATAACCAAAGTGTGTTTTACTAAATTTTTTATATACCTACAAAAATTCATAAATTTTTTATTTAAAAAAAATTATCAACCAATTTTCGAAATATGTACCTACTGAATTTTTATTAAACTATGTTGTCTACATTTTGGTCAATTTTTTTGTAATATATTATTTTGATATCAACGGTACCTGTCATACAACCATTTTCTCTGATTTTCGACATTCTCATAAGCGGCTATACGGATTTAAATTCAAATTTTTAGGTAGGAGGTCCCTTGAATTATTAATAATAATGCAAACCAAAATTTTCAAAAAAAAATTTTTTTAGATTTTTGAAAATTCAATATTTCGAAAACGGTTGAATGATTTTTTTTAAATTTTGCTTTTCAGTTTATATTATTAAATATTTACAATTGCCTCACCAGTTTTTTTTTAGAAAAATGTAAAAGAAATTTTGTGTATAAAAAATTAACTATAACACGACTTTAAAAAATATATTGCATACCTTGTGCATTTTACTTTTACTTGCGATATATGCACTATAAGACAAGTTTTGCATTTGGAAAAAAATCGACCTCGAGATTTTAATCAAACTTGATATAAGGATGACAGAGAACACCAAACAAGTGGATCCCGCAATTCCGCCTGTCTGTCTATCTGCAGAACGATCTACAGCCTAAGCGACTAGACCAATATTTTTTCAAACTTGGTACTTAGCGGTTTTCGGTGATTGTCTCAAATAGATTGTTAAATCGTTGCTTTAGCCCCAAAACTAACTGTACTTGCCATAAGAATTTTCTACCATCTTTATTATTTCGAAAACGGATCTAACGATGTTAAAGGCTAGTACGCTGCTGATGCGAAACGAAAAATTCCATACAAAAATGACATAACGAAATCATGAACGAAAAATTTCGCTCTACTTTTCGTTTTCCAGTACGCTGCTGAACGACGAAATCTGTAATTTTAGTCGAATTTTTTTATAACTACACGCGCTCAAGGGATTAGCTACCCTTTAAATGTTTCAACACAGCGCAAGCGTGAGGTTAAGGAAGAGAAAGGAGGATAGGAAAGATGTGTGGCGCGATGTTCTGAGACCGAAGGTGGTTGTTGTCTCAGATTTTATCTCCAGGGATGGCGGCTGAACTAATGCGGAGAAATTTCCGTATCTTATTTATCTATATCCCTTATAATTCGCATTAATTTTTTATTATTTGTCATATTTTATCGGTATACTTGTTTTACTCAATCACATGTTATTAGTTCTATGCCTAAACAGCATGTAAGGAGTAAACCAGCAACTCATTGTATGACATTTATTTTTAGAATTGTTTTTTAATGTAAAAATAAGAGGACATATACTACGGCAGCGATTGAACCTTGAGACCATGAGGTTGACAGGCGAACACGTGTTCTACATTTCTTAGTAAAATTCTCCACTATTTTTGTTCTCAATTTAATTGACCTGACCATTAATTGCCTGCGAAATTTTGACATTTCATTTTTTTTTTTTTTTTTTAAAGTCAAAATTATTTTGTTTATTTGATTTTTCTTTCGCCTTAGGTTTTCTCTAGTGTCTGGCTTTTCAGTATTAAATTATTTAAAATAAATTCAATTCTAATTTTTGTATTAAAACCAATTTCAAAAACGACTAAACTAAAGTTGGAAAGAAGCACACCCTTCACATATCTTATCGGCGAACAAGATATAGCGGATCTTTATTTGGAATGCTTATTATAACCAACTATCGACTTTCCTCATACCTAGTGCTAGTGCTTAAATTAAAAATAATCTATGTTCTTTTAAAATTAATTTATTTTAAGTGACTACTAAATAAAAATATTATAAACAAGATTCAATAGTTTGTTCTGCAATGAAGTGTACATGTCACGATTTTTAAAATCCATTTGTTACTCCGACTTTTAAATTCTATGCGTCCTGTGATACCATATATATATCAAAAAACACTCACCATTTCTAACTACAAACTTTCAACACATAAATTAACTCAATTGCCACCGCCCGTTACTGTCAGTACGAATATTAATTTCTGACCTGGTCGGGACAAGATGTATCCAGGTCGGAAGCCAAAGGTAAGCGGCCTACCGCTGCACCAACGGCAATTAAGGAAATCATCGTTACCACAATAATGTTTGGTTGCAAAAAGGCCATCTTAAACGATACACACCTCAAAATAGCTCTCTATCTGGGAAGCCTGTTTCTGATCTCATTGATTGGCGATTTTATACCATACCCCAGAACTTATTTCTCCCGTACAGACAATCTGTTTAATGTTTACCTCGTGAAAATTGACTCGGGATGCACATTGTTATTTAGTCTACAATTTCTGGTGATGACCTCGATAATCCTATGTTGTGGTGATAGAAAGGAGATGATGACAAATCACTTAACTCGCATTGCCATCGCTACCTTCTTTTTGTTTTTCTGGACGAAGTTTTTTATTGTAGTTGAACCATCGAATGCCAGAAGCACTGCTCTTGGATTTGATAGCAAATCAAGCTGCTTACAAGCTGGTCACTTGTGGATTGGATTTGACATATGAGGCCATGCATTTATACTATTCATTCGATTTTGGTATTAATTGAGGAAGCAAGACCTATAGTTAAATGGGAATCGATCAAAGAATATTTGCGAAATGAATTGCGTAGCTGAGCGGTCACGTACAAATGCAAACTCAATAAGAAACCTCACTAATGAACAAGTGACAATGCAAACCGTTCCAAAGATATATCCCAAAAGCTATTCACTGTTCACTTTGAAATATATAATCTGAAAATACTTTGGAGTGTATCTTTCGAACGGGTTATCCTAAAAACTTGGTTGATACTTTTATGGAATCTACACTTGATACTCTCAAAATCAGCATCAAAAGTTTTTAGGTAGAAGGCTTATTGCAAAAAATCACTCTTGAAATAAGCATATTTAGAATGATGTATGCATATTCCTGGAGTTATTTATTTTAATCCAACTTCTTTGCAAAAAAATTTTGTAGCTTCCTTTGAAAGTATGAAGTGCTGATTCTAAAAAGATATCGACCGCCTTTATTGGACAACCCGTTCCAGAGATATACTCCAAAGTATTTTCAGATTATAAATATATATCAAAGTGGAGGGTGAATCGCTTTTGGAGTATATCTTTGGACAGTTGTCCAATAAAGGCGAGCAATATCTTCAGAATTAAAACTTCATACTTTCAAGGGAAGCATTAACAAAACCAAAAGTAGTTTTGTCACCAAATTACTTTTAGATGTAATTTTTTTTTTTTAAATAATTCTTGGACTTGAAAATGGTATCCGGAATTAGTAAGAAACCATAAATTAGATATCAGAACCGTTTACACCTTTCCAATGAAGCACGTAGTTTTCGAATTATAGAGTGGTTTACCTCCCAACTTCATTGATTTTCTTTAAATTGATAGAAATTTCATCAAATCGGCAGATAAACCAGTTTATAAATCCAAAAGTAATTGCTTAATTTGGATAATTTAAACGGTTCTGGGTTTTATTTTAAATCCTCTATGTGTAACCAGAACCATTTGTATATCCAAGAATTATTTCATAAGAATTATATCTCAAAGTAATTTGGTGACAAAAAAAATCCATCTAAAAGAAATTTGATGACAAAACTCCTTTTTTTTACAACTTGTCAATTTTTGACAGCTTACAGAACTCTCCGCAAATATTTTTCCGCTGTGGTTTTCGTTAGCATTTCGCTCTCCTAGTGGAGACCACCGAAAATTTTCGTTGCGCATCAGCAGCGTACTAGGCTTAATAAAAAAAGAGTAGGTACGTGTACTACTTTAGGTATGGTCTACATTTTGGCCAAGAATTTTTTTTTTACATATTTTGTTATCAACGGTACCTGCCATACACCATTTTTTTGATTATCGTCCTTCTCATAAACGGCTCAACGGCTTTCAATTAAAATTTTTGTACCGGAGTTTCTTCAAATTCTAAATAATACTCTATTTCAAAATGTACGAATAATAATTTTTTTGAAAAGAAACATTTCTTTTTTTTTTTTTTTTGAAAATTCAATATTTCGAAAACGGGTGGACGATTTTGTCTAAAATGTGGTTCTTAAGATTATATTATTGAATATTTAAAATTGTTATACCAATTTTTTTTAAAACTAAATTTAAGAAATTTTGTATATAGAAAATGAATTAAAAAACGACTTTAAAAATATATTTAACCTTTTGCATTTAAAGCAGTCGTGCATATTATTTTTATTTAGAAAAGAGACGAATAGAAAGCAAATCATTAAAATATTTTTATACATGTAAAGTAAAAATTTGTTAAAAAATTAATTTTGTATTCCCAAAAATTGAAAATTACAATTTTACAAAACAAAATGTGGGCTGCTATATCCACTTGTTAAATGCATCTGATGACATTTAAATTACAATTTTAAAATTTAATGAGCTAAAAATGGGTTTTTAGTTAATAAGTGTGGTTAAAAGCTTGTGTAATTTAAAAGCGCTTGGTGAATCCAAAAAAATCTTAGTTTAAAGCTTAGAAGTCTGTTAAATGCTTCCTTCGTGAAATCGGCCAAAAGTATTTCTTTTTTTTGATACCTTGCGTGAATACAAAATGGAAGACCCTATATAGCATTCACATTTTCTTTTAAAACCCTAACAAGTTCCTCAAAGCCACAGTTGTAGCGTTACATGTCAATTTAAAACATGTTTTATTATAGACATCAACTTAATTCAACAAAACGTCTCTTCAAATATGCATAAATCATAAAAACACAATATCCTCCGCCTGGCCATAAAACATAAGGTAAAGATGAATTGCTTTGCCCATAACAGCACGCAATTTACCGATTTTGACAGCAAGACCCATCCAGGTTTCAGATTTAAAATTCAATTGCATGTAGTCAATAAATTAGTGCTGTTTCAATACCTAGCGTCGTCCATTTGCATCAAATGTGAAGAGATTCTGATTAAATCCTTGAAGTATCTTTGCATCTTACTCCACTCCACTCCAAAAAAAAACCGACTGTGTACATAACTCTTTTTCAAGAAGTCAAGGTCTCCCGCTGAATTTAAAATCGAAAGTAGGCGTTTAACTTTTTTGGTGGGGGGCCACAAATCCAGCATCACCCTAGGTGATCCTCGGACTGTCCGTTGTTGATATAAAAGTTACTTACTCATCGTAGTGCTCTTTAAGTGAAGAAGCATATTGTGGGCAGTAAAAGTAATCACATGTTGTATAGCGTCACGGTTCACATTACTACACACACGCCTGATAATAATTCTTGAGAACCAAACGTGTCGTTTATTTTAAGGGCCACAGACAGTCTATACAACATAGGTGGCTGAATCATATTATTTACATCTGCCCCACGGCCGGCGCGGCAACGGCTAGTAGTCGCACCTCAACGGGTTCTTGAAAGTAATTTTTAGTTGGTTAATTTTATCCAAGAAACCAGATAACGGTTATTAAATACGCTTAATCTGTAAGAGCAGTAGGTGTGGATCAAGTTTTTTTTCTTGTACCTTTCAAAACTGATCTCTAAATCAATAACCTTTAGAGATATTCAAGACTATAACCAATAAAAATCTATTCGATTGATGATGCGAACATTGACCTACTAAATTGATTTTATTTGTATTGGACATAATGTTTGTAAACAAAACAGACACCAATTAAAATTTTCCGCAGATAAAAGTTCGTTCAACTATAGCTTGGTGTTTGACATAGAAACGAAGAACTTAACTTAAATCGATTGGATCAATTAGTTCTGAGGTTATTCATAGGAAGAATGATCAAGAATTTAAATTCCGATGTTTGGTACTCGTATTATGCCAGGAGATATTAATGATCTCGCTAACAAGCAGACACGCGACGTTTTGTTCGAAGGCATTTTGTCTATAGCATTCTGAATTTAATTTTATACATTCCTCTGGGCCACATTATATTTTAGAATTTTATTTTTTGTTGAGAAACAAAAAATTAATTGAAATGTTAATTTGCATTGACGAAATGTATCAGAATTTTAAAAAAGGATAAGTATATAGATTTAGGAGAAAGTTTTGTCTTAGAAAATATGGGATATAGTGAATGTCGTAATTTAAATAATATGGAATAACTGTAATTTTTGTTATTTCAATTTTAAATAAATAAAATAAATTGCACGACTGGATCATACGAACTTGATCTTGTAGCTAGCGACTTTACTGTAGCTAACCATCGAGGTTTGATTAGTTAGGTGTAGTTATCCTATGCAGGTTTAAAACCTATGAAGGTAAGATTACCTTGATTCTTATAGTAAAGGGTTATCCATTTTGCGGTTTCAAAAGTATAGGGCTGGAATTCGACATCTGTCAAACTAAGTTGCTAAACCAATTGAACCACTAATTTAAAGAAGGGAATAAATAAATACGACCTTATTTTTCAGGAGACGAAAAAAACTTTATCTTCTATAATTTTCATTTCCTGGATTTTTGACTTATAGATGATTTAAAGAGCACTATGATTTGGATCATATGCAAAAGACATTTTGTTCCTATCTTGTAGCCAGATATACCTTCTTAAAAAGCTTGGATTTATTTCCTTCTTTAAACTGAACATTTAAAATTGAAAAAAAAGAGAAATGTAACGGAAAATAAAATTTTTCAATTAAAAAAAATGTGGTCAAACTTAAAAAAAAAACAATATTTGTTATGAGTTTATGACATTTTTTAGTCGTCTTCATCTTCAGCAGCTTCAGTGGCTGTAGTAGGCCATGTCAATATATTCAGGTAGAACTGCTCCTTATCCTCTTCTATATATTCGACGATTTTTCGAACGTCTTCCATTTTCTTGTGGTTTATGGGGATTTTATCCGAATAAGCTTTTTTGGTTGGCATTTCTGGGGTAACGTTGCTTTTCTGGAGCAAAAAAGTATTTTGCACAAGTCCATCGATGTACTCAGAAGCCTTCAAGTATTCTTTATGTTCTGAAGAGTATATTAAATGCCTATACTTAGAAATCGTGTACATAGCGTTTTTATCAATAGATTTACAAGTTTTCTTGTAAGAGGTTGGCCATGAATTTTTGAAGTCCAGTATATCGTCGGATGTTATGCTTGTCACTTTGAAGCCTCTTTTTTTGGAACTGCATATCATTTCATTGTATTGTGCTGGCATGTAAATCCGGTCCTTTCTTCTTATTAATCGTTTAGCTGTCCCGAAGTTTCTATTTTTGTATTTCAATTTTATATAAATGCTTATTTCTTACCCCTCTTTTCTTCTTTCTAATAGATCGTAGATCCACGTTGCTAGATTCCGACTCACTAGACATATTTTCTTTAAAAGCAGACAAACTTTTCCAAATTACTGTTAAAAACTGTTATTCACACAGCTGTTAAGGAACTAACACAACTGAACGACAACCATAAACCGGTTTTGTTTTTTGGTTACACGCGCTCAACACTTACGCAACTTAAGAGATAAAACCTATGTAAGTAAAACAAATTAGTTCTAAGAAGGAAATAAATCCAGGATTTATTTCTTTCTTAAGACTTGTGGTTTTTGTGTCATTCTTAGGCCTTACATATGCGTCTAACCTTACAGAAGACATTTGCATCAAAAAGTAATTTTTGGAAATTTTGTAGTTTATTCCCTTCTTCAAATTGGTGGTTCAATTTTTTTTTTCAGTTGAAAGTCTCACATTTACGAAAATGGATCGCTTAACTATCGCACAACGCATAAAAATTGTTAAAACCTACTACAAAAATGGTGCTTCTCCCACAGCCACATATCGTGCTTTATGGTTTACATAATAGTCCAACTACGCAAGCAATTTGCAAGAGTGTGAAAAAATTTGAAGAGACTGGATTGGTGTTAGATATTGTAAGGCCTGTGCATCATCGTTTCGCTCGTACCACTGAAAATATTGCTTCTGTAAGTGAAAGTGTTGCCGAAGACCCGAATGTGTCGCTTCCTCGTCATTCTCAGGAATTAGGACTGCCTTACGGCACATTATGGCGTATTTTGCATTTGGATCTACACCTACATCCATATAAAGTCCAGCTCACACAACACGGGTGGCCGTGGCGCGATAGTTGTGTGCTCGCCTGTCAAACTCGTGGTTGCAGGTTCGATTCCTGCCGTTGTCTATGTCTTCTTATACTCCATTAAAAATCAATTCTAAAAATTGTCATAAAATTTGTTGCTGCTTTGCTCATTACATGATGTTTAGGCATAACACTAACAAAATGTGATTGAGTAAACTAGCATACCCATAAAATACGACAACGAAATAAATATAATAATGCGAATTATAAGGGACATAAATAAATAAGACACGGTAATTCTCTCCGCATTAGTTCAGCCGCCATCCCAGGAGATAAATCTGAGACATTAACCAGCTCTAGTCTGAGAACATCGCGCCACACATCTTTCCTATCCTTCATTCTCTTCTTCCACCGGATGCCCGCGCTGTGTTAAGAAAAACATATAAAGGGTATTCATAATCCCTTGAGCGCGTGCAAAGTTATAAAAAAAAAAAAAAAACTGAAGCCAGCTGACCTTTCACATCGTCGTAGAAACGTCGAATGGGTGCTTGAACCACAGGCGGTGGACGGCGATTTTTCGTATAAAATTTTCTTCAGCGACAAAGCCGATTTCTCACTCGGTGGGTATGTTAATAAACAAAATTGTTTTATTTGAGGTTCTGAGAATCCTCAAGTAATTGAAGAGAGGCCATTACATCCGCAAAAAGCCACTGGTTGGGGCGCTCTTTGGTCCGGAGGTGTGATTGGACCTTACTTCTTCGAAAACGACGATGGAACTACTGTCACCGTCAATTCGGAGCGTTATGTTCATATGATAAACGACTTTTTTTCGCCTGCTATTGAAGAATATGACTTGGAGAATATGTGGTTTCAACAAGACGGTGCCACATGCCACACAACTCGAGTGAATATGGATTTATTGCAAGAGACATTTCCTGGCCGCGTAATTTCTCGTCATGGCGATATCAACTGGCCACCAAGATCATGCGATTTGACACCGCTGGACTTTTTTTTGTGAGGCTACGCGAAAGACCGTGTTTATGCAGATAAGCCTTTATCTCTTGAAAACCCACATTCGTCAATTTATGGCTGAGATACCGCCCAATATGTGTCAAAAAGTGGTCGAAAATTACCTCAAAAGAATCGGTGCTTGCAACAATTCGCGTGGTGGTCATTTAAATAATGTAGTATCTCACACATAATGTCAACGTTCAGACTTTATAATAAACAAAAGAAATATCATGAAAAAAAATATTTTATATGTGTTTTATTTACGTTTACTTTTGAAACCGCAAAATAGATAACCCATTATAATGCATTGTCGAATGGATATTTCGAGGAAGACTTACATAGGTACCTACGCACAAATGTATATTTAAATCTATTTATGGATTTTATTTATGTAAGTTAACTTTGTAATTAAGTTGCAATATGCACACATAAGATTCATGTGATTTTTAAAGATGCTTCATATGTATATATAAATGTTTGATTATCAAATTTTATTTTAAATTTATTTTTATTCCTTAAAGACCGCAAAATTCGTAAATAAAAACACTTAACGTTTAATTAAAATTATTTTTATTTATTATTGAATGCATTTCGGTTCACATCTGAGGAACCATCTTCAGCACACGTCAAAAGAGTACTGTTTACAAAAAAAGAGAGACAAAGCAAGGGAACAAAAAAATTTTTAGACATAAAAACTACATGTATGTGTTTAAAGAGGGATTACAATTAGACAATTTTTTTTTTTTTTTTTTTTTTATATTTTTATATATTTAATGCAAACATTTTTAATATTTTAATTTTAATGTGAAGCTTTTTTCAAACATTTAAACAAAGGTGAATCAATTGCTCCCGGTTCTAAATTCATTAGATTTTCATTCATATAAATAAAAATCGATTCAAATGCATCAAGTTTTGAAGAATTGTTGACAGATTTTAAAAGTCGAAGATTTTCTTCTATGGATAGTTTGTTGTGGGGTTCTGTGTTGTTGAGATTGTAGGCATGAGCGGCAACTGCATTGTCAAGTCGTTTTCCCCGTACCGCACGAAGGTGTTCATCAAACCGAGTTCGCAAAGCTCGTCTTGTTTGACATATATATTTTTGGTCACAGTGGGAACAAGTTATTTCATAAACACCACTCCGTTGTTCTTTTGGTGTTTTGTCTTTCGTAGAACCAAGTGAGAATTTTAATTTGTTGTTGTTTGAGAAAACTATTTTCATGTTCGATCTCATAAAAATGTGTTTCAACTTGTAGGTTACCATGGGGGCAAAGGGAAGGGAGACACGTTTAGTTTGTGACGATAGTGTAATTTGATTTTGGCTAAAGGGGTACTATCTCTGTTGCGGTTAATTTTCTTCGAATGTTTATTAATCAAATTATCAATAAGCATAGGGTTAAAGCCATTTACATCTGCTACATGTTTTATGTGTTCATATTCGCGAATGTAGCTTTCTGCTGACAATGGGAGCCGGCAGAGTCTATGAACCATAGAATGAAATGAAGCTATTTTTTGTTCATATGGGCAAAATGAATCATTGGTTATGTATCTGTCTGTTGTTGTTGACTTTCGGTAGACAGAAAAAGTCACCTGGTTGTTCTGGCGTCTAATTTCCAAATCAAGAAATGGAAGGGTATGATTTGTTGGGTGTTCTTTTTCTAATGTAAATTTTATGCTTGGATAACGATTATTGATAGTTTCAAGTATTTGGTCCACTTCAATTGCTTTAACTATCGAAAATGTATCGTCCACATATCTAAACGAAATACGAGGTAAGACTCCTTCTTCCTTCAAATCAGTTTCGAATTGGCTCATGAATGCCTCAGCTACGTATGGCGATAGACTGTTTCCCATGCTGCAACCAAAGTCTTTGTTGTAATAAACATCGCGGAATTTAAAGCAATTATGCTTCATACATAATTCAATGCAATGGATATAGGCATTTAATCGTTCTTGAGGTAAGTTAAATTTATGAAGATGCTTTTTAATGGCTTCAACTGCGATTTTAATTGGGACTGATGGAAATAAGGCTGTCACATCGAAGGATATCATTATTTCGTCGTCATCCATAACAATATCTTGGATTTTTTCAACGAAATCAAATGTATTTTTCACAGAGTATCCACCGAAGGGTCCAAACCTTTTTAATTCATTTACTAACCAACGAGATACATTAGAGAAGGGTGAATTAACGTTGGAGACTATTTTTCTCATTTTGTCTCCACTTTTATGCACTTTAGGCAAACCATACATTTAAGGGACAGAAGGATTTGAAACAATTAAACGATATTTGTTAACTTCAAGAACGCGAGAAATTATATCAATCGCAACTTTTGCATCTTTTATCATTTTTGTAAGTGGGGCAAAACGGCTTAACTTTTTTAGTGATTAAATTACTAAAACTTCATTCATACTATGTTTTCCGAACGAGAAAAAAGCCAATTTTCACGTCTTTTGACACAAATTACAAAAACAAAAGCAGACATTATATTCCTGAAAGAATGTAAACAACAAAAGGTTTTCCCAAACTTCATAAAAGTAAAATGCTGTGTAGATAACTCCAGAACGATTATAGTGATTAAACATGCAAAGAACATATGGATAAAATCTGAAATTCAATTTCACTATAGCTGTTTAGATAAATTGCAACTAAAACTATACAGTTTACATTTGCAAATGACAAAAGGGCTTAATTCTGCCCAATTCAATGAGTTCAACAAGTTTCATTTTTCATCGATTGCTAGAAGTGAAGCTGTTTTCAATAAAAAACGTGAAACCCAAAACAGAAAAATAAAAAAGTTGACCAAAGATTGCTCTATTGTTTCCCACGCAAAATCATGTGTAAAGCCCATTGAATCTTTAGTAATAAACCTTTCAAATGAATCTTTTGAAAATGATGAAATGGATTTGCTTAATAGAGGTTTAAATTTTACCGTGAAACCATCTAAGGAACCTGTTGTCGAACTTATTGCCGATATCGAAACATCTATACAATATAAACCCTTCGAAGTTAAAAAACAAGTAAGAGATGCCGCGTTGCAACTGTTGAAACTCGCCCAAACACACAAACAAAAACCAAACAACAACAAATGGAGCAACACGTTAAACAAATTAAAAGAACGGAATGTTTATTACTTAAAATCGGATAAAGGCAATCAAGTTGTAATAATGAACAAAAGTGATTATGACCAGAGAATGCTAAAATCAATTGAAGAAGATAAGTTTGTTATCTCCAAAAAATCCCCACTTACAAAAATGGTAAAAGATGCAAAAGTCGCAATTGATATAATTTCTCGCGTTTTTGAAGTTAACAAATATCGTTTAATTGTTTCAAATCCTTCTGTCCCTTCAATGTATGGTTTGCCTAAAGTGCATAAAAGTGGAGACAAAATGAGAAAAATAGTCTCCAACGTTAATTCACCCTTCTCTAATGTATCCCGTTGGTTAGTAAATGAATTAAAAAGGTTTGGCCCCTTCGGTGGATACTCTGTGAAAAATACATTTGATTTCGTTGAAAAAATCCAAGATATTGTTATGGATGACGACGAAATAATGATATCCTTCGATGTGACAGCCTTATTTCCATCAGTCCCAATTAAAATCGCAGTTGAAGCCATTAAAAAGCATCTTCATAAATTTAACTTACCTCAAGAACGATTAAATGCCTATATCCATTGCATTGAATTATGTATGAAGCATAATTGCTTTAAATTCCGCGATGTTTATTACAACAAAGACTTTGGTTGCAGCATGGGAAACAGTCTATCGCCATACGTAGCTGAGGCATTCATGAGCCAATTCGAAACTGATTTGAAGGAAGAAGGAGTCTTACCTCGTATTTCGTTTAGATATGTGGACGATACATTTTCGATAGTTAAAGCAATTGAAGTGGACCAAATACTTGAAACTATCAATAATCGTTATCCAAGCATAAAATTTACATTAGAAAAAGAACACCCAACAAATCATACCCTTCCATTTCTTGATTTGGAAATTAGACGCCAGAACAACCAGGTGACTTTTTCTGTCTACCGAAAGTCAACAACAACAGACAGATACATAACCAATGATTCATTTTGCCCATATGAACAAAAAATAGCTTCATTTCATTCTATGGTTCATAGACTCTGCCGGCTCCCATTGTCAGCAGAAAGCTACATTCGCGAATATGAACACATAAAACATGTAGCAGATGTAAATGGCTTTAACCCTATGCTTATTGATAATTTGATTAATAAACATTCGAAGAAAATTAACCGCAACAGAGATAGTACCCCTTTAGCCAAAATCAAATTACACTATCGTCACAAACTAAACGTGTCTCCCTTCCCTTTGCCCCCATGGTAACCTACAAGTTGAAACACATTTTTATGAGATCGAACATGAAAATAGTTTTCTCAAACAACAACAAATTAAAATTCTCACTTGGTTCTACGAAAGACAAAACACCAAAAGAACAACGGAGTGGTGTTTATGAAATAACTTGTTCCCACTGTGACCAAAAATATATATGTCAAACAAGACGAGCTTTGCGAACTCGGTTTGATGAACACCTTCGTGCGGTACGGAGAAAACGACTTGACAATGCAGTTGCCGCTCATGCCTACAATCTCAACAACACAGAACCCCACAACAAACTATCCATAGAAGAAAATCTTCGACTTTTAAAATCTGTCAACAATTCTTCAAAACTTGGTGCATTTGAATCGATTTTTATTTATATGAATGAAAATCTAATGAATTTAGAACCGGGAGCAATTGATTCACCTTTGTTTAAATGTTTGAAAAAAGCTTCACATTAAAATTAAAATATTAAAAATGTTTGCATTAAATATATAAAAATATAAAAAAAAAAAAAAAATTGTCTAATTGTAATCCCTCTTTAAACACATACATACATGTAGTTTTTATGTCTAAAAATTTTTTTGTTCCCTTGCTTTGTCTCTCTTTTTTTGTAAACAGTACTCTGTTGACGTGTCCTGAAGATGGTTCCTCAGATGTGAACCGAAATGCATTCAATAATAAATACAAATAATTTTAATTAAACGTTAAGTGTTTTTATTTACGAATTTTGCGGTCTTTAAGGAATAAAAATAAATTTAAAATAAAATTTGATAACTAAGTGTTCGACCACAAAACGGCTTAACTTTTTTAGTGATTAAATTACTAAAACTTCATTCATAAATGTTTGAGGGCCTACATTGTATTTAGTATTCAGTGACGTACGCAAACATTTTTTTAAAAGGGAATAATAAATATGGGTAGAAATTAATGGATAATACACATAATTAAATGTTTATATATTGCTTAGTCGTTATAGTATGGGGGAAAACAAAGATGCCATTTGAATTCACGGATAAATAAGAATATGTCAAAAACAAAATTCAAAAATCGTTGGAGCGATTTTTTAATAAATTAATTTTTTATGTATAAAATTTTGAAAATATTTTTGGAAACAAAATTGAAACGCTATTTTGAATATATTATTAATATACATAAAAAATTAAAATTTCAAAAAAAATTTGTAACTGGTTTCTGAAAAATCGATTTTTCAAAAAAAAAAATTTATTTATTTTTTAAAAATCGAAAAACTTTTTTTTTGAAAATTTTCTTATGCAGTTTTATTAACAATCTTAGGCAGTATATGTCTAAAAAAAAATTATTTTAATCGGTTCATCCAATATTGAGAAAGTCGAAAATATGGAAAGTGGTTCTATGGGAAGTACCATTAATAAGTACGCAAAACAAATATTTTTATACTGAAAGTGAACTGTACTAATTTAAGAACACACACATTTTTTTCTAAAAATTCGTGGAGCCGTTTTCGAGAAATAATTTTTTTCTTAACGGTTTCTTAACATTTGTATGGGAGGTACCGTTATTTTTTATTTTAGAAAAAAATATGTTTTTTAAATAACCAAGATAGTGTCAAAAATCCACCAAATACGAAGTTTTGAAAAAAGTTATAGGTGTTCGAGACTTAAAATATATCTCTTTCGGCTGTTTTGGTCGTAATGTTTTTTAATGAAACAATTTCATTTTCTTTCCCGACGGTGGTTGCCGTCTTCTTCAGGGGATCTTTTATTTACAAAAATAAATTGAACATATAAATAAAAGATCCCCTGAAGAAGACGGCAACCACCGTCGAAACTTCGGGAAAGGAAATGAAATTGTTTCATTAAAACAACATTACGACCAAAACAGGCGAAAGGGATATATCTTAAATCTCGAACACCTATAATAATTCAACCAATTGCTCAATAACTTAACAATAAGTTTAAAAAAAATCTATTTAGACGTTTTCGAAATTTTAAGTTTTCAAAAAAAAAAATTTATATGCAAACAAATTTTTTTTTTGATAAATTTTAGTATACATTTGTGTTTAAATTCTCTGGGAGCTTCTGAGTAAAAAATTTAAAAAAAAATCAAATTAACCGTTTCCGAGAAAATCGAATACCAAAAAAATGGTTCTACTTGAGGTACCAAAAATAACAATTTTTTTCCAAAAAAAAAATTAATAAAAGGTACCCTTTCCATTCATCAATGAACTGATTTTTTTTTATAAAAATCGTTGGAGCCGTTTTTGAGAAAAAATTAGATTTTTGTTTTTGGCCAAAAAAAAATGTATGGGAGCTACTGTTATTTGTCTTCTTAAAAAAATGAAAAAAACGTGTCTGCATTTTACCGAAAAAACAATATGTACCAAGTTTGAAGCAAATCTATCAAAGCGCTTAGGCTGTAGACTCGAGGACAGACAGACAGACTGACAGACGGAATTGGGGGACCCACTTTTTTGGTGTTCTCTATGATCGTAATGTCATGTTTGATTGTTAGAAAACATTTTTTTTTACGAATACATAACCTGCGTGTGTTCTTAAATTACAGCCACTTTTTAGTATAAGAATATCTTATTTTGCGTACTTATTTTGCGTACTTATCCCATGTGCTATTCCCATATAACCACTTTTTCTATTTTCGACTTTTTCACTATTCAATGAACTGATTAAAATTATTTTTTTATGGAAATGCTCCCTTAAAATGTTAATAACACTTTATACACAAATTTGCAACAAAAAAATTTTACGATTAAAAAAAAACACAATTTAAAGAATATGGCTCCAAATTTGTGGATTGTAACTGACTGAAGAGACAGATGGGCTTTAGATGCAAATACAATTTTTGAGAAACACGTTCTATTAGTGTAATGTGAAGTTTAATCACAATCTTGACTGTGATTTTTTACTGTTACATAACTTGCTTTGTTAACCATTTTTATAGCAAAAAGCAACTATAATCTATTCATTATTTTTTAGATCCCCTTAAAATTCAACAGTTCTCTCTGCCCTTTTTTGTAATAAAGCCAATAATATGTAAGTCTTGGTGTTCGATTTTTGTGTTTATAAAACTAAAGTATTCACGTTTTGTAAGTGGGTCTTAATTATTTTATTATACAAAATTAGTATTTATATTTAAAAGGGCTTTTTTTGAAAAGAAATTTTGTCTATTCTTTATGTTTATATAAGAATCGCCTTTCTTACTATTTATTAGAATTAGGCTGACCTAAATTGTTGAATAATTTGTTTAGATATGTGATAACTTAGATAAAGGGTATATCACTTGCACGGTTACTCATAGATATTGATTTTATTTGAATATAATTTCTTCACATAATTTATTTATTTGTTAATAAGACTGATATATATGCTGATGAACTTTTTTTGAACTTTGTTAATTTAAGCACAAAATTTGAAACTTATATATAAATTATGCTTTTATGAATACATACATATATATCTCCAAAAATGTTTAATCAATAAGGTATGTCATATATATGTAGGTATGTACTAGCTGACCCGACAGACGTTATCCCGTCTTAATTTTGAATATTGAATTCGAATTGGTATATACCTAACTAATAAAAAAAATATTTCAAAAAAGTGTTTATTATTCTAATGATTTATAATATGTATATACAACATTCTTGGTTTTTTTTCCTTGTCCGTATATAAATAGTTTTGTAGGTATTCCAACACGTGAGCAAGCGACATATAACTGGGCCATTTGAAAAATATGGATTTTAAAGATTGATGCAACAAACAATTATCGACTGCCCTTGAGATTTATGTATCGACATTGCAAATGCTAGCCGCACTGGAAATCAACCGTTTAAAGTCGAATGACATGTCGTTCGGAATCAAAGGAATCCGCGGAATCAAAAAGTCTTCGCCTTTGTACTTCCCTTTCAAAATTGTGGTTTCTATGACGTTGTTTATTAATTTCTCCCCACAATTCGGATGCCAAAGATACACAAGGACGTGGCTGACTTATATTCCGCAACATAATGATTACCGATCCTATTTTTAATTGCAGATTATTAGGTGGTAATCCAGGCAATTCCAGCGAATTTAAAAACTCCATCAGTCTGTATGAATAATAATCATTCACTTTTTTGTTAGTTTCAGAACCTGTAACTGGATTTATTATCTTCATTGAAAAATAATATCTATCTTCACCTTGCTAAATAAGATAAGATATTGTACCGCATCATATGGTGCTTCAGACACACGCTGCAGTTGATTGCTATGACGCGCCGATGTAAAACAATATCTCGGTTTTCTAAATTTTTACCCACGACGCCAATAGCGACTTCGTCAATTGTTGGCGCATTAAACCGTCTCGCGTGTTGTCCTGCAGGTATCTCTTATCAGTTTTGATGACAATTTTGTGATTATCAGATGGCATATGGGGTCCAATGCGGTCGTGGATAATGAAACCAATTCGTTATGTTGATGAAAAAACGTTTAGAGTTTTTCCACAATTATTGGTCTTTTCACCGAAAAAGCCGAATCACCCATAAAATAAATTTGCAAAAATTTGTAGTCACTATTCGGTGTTGGCAATAAGGAACCTTTTAGATGATATATTTGACCCTGAATATTGAAAGTTGTTTTTGCTAGATATGAGTCAAAAAATGTTTAGAATCGAAAACCAATGAGTGTAGTGGATCTGGTGGCGGTACTAATGGCGTTAATTTGACTTGACCGCTCGCGAAACACAATTCAGGAGCTTCATTTTTCAACTTAAATGCCTTCCAATATTGACACACAACGTTCATAGGTCCAATAGAAAAGATTTTCAGTGAAGTGTAATAGATTTCCACGTTATAATTGAATGCAGCTCGATAGGGGTTAACATTTCTATGTTGTTGATTTCGGTTCGACATGCTCGTGTATATCCTTGACTCGGATCATTGCGGAGTTCCGCGACTTAAGTTTGTATGTATTTGCTGGCATTTTCAAAAACGAAAATTCAAATGTAAATTAAAGAAAACTTATATTAGAAATAATTTTATATGGTGGTAAGGTATTCATAAATTTTCTAATTTCCGCACAATTTTCATATTTTTTTCTTTAATAAGAACCTTCTCTTGACAATAGCAAACACAACAAAGAAAGAATTAGCGAAACGGCTCAAACGATTTGGATAAACATTTTTGAGAATTGTTCTGTTGGTAATAGCTATCCTATGATATGAATAAAGCTTACAGAAAAAGTCTATCAATGGTACCTTTCATATAACTGTTTTTTTTTTATTTTTGGCTTTCTCGTTAACGTTACATTGGATTTCTGTCAGATTTTATATCTGAGAAGACCTAAGTAGCTTAATTATTTTTGCATATCAAAATTTTGAATAACTTATTTTTTTTAAATTAAAATAATTTATTAATATTTTTTTTTTGAAAATCAATAATTTTAAAACTGATCAAAAAAAATAATTTTAAATTTTATATTCACATGAACAGTAATAGTCTCTAAAAAACTGCATACCAAAATTTCAAAAGAATTTTGTTTTCAAAAAACGAAAAATAAAAAACACGATTACATCAAAACCCGTCCTACAATTTTCGAGATACTTTTTTATAAAATTTTCATTAATCCGTGGCATCTAATGGAGTTCTTCGTTTTTTTGAAAAACTGATTAAAGTGATGGTTTTGGCAGCTTAAATAAGTTTAGAAAACGATTTTTTCCCACCTATACATCATTCACTTTCATTTTATATGTATGTACTTGTACATATTTACATTATTACCCTCCTAATTTACATAATTAAAATCCATTTAAATATACATTTATAGGTACCTATTTAACTATTCCTTGAATCATGAATTCGACAATTCATTATACTAAGAATCAAGGTAACATTACCTGCATGAGCTTTAAATCTGCATGGGATAACTATAATAGACTAGCTACCTACCAACAGCGCCAGTGAGTAACACTAAAGTTGTTAGCTACAAGAGCAATTTTGTACGATCCAGTCGTGCATTTTATTATATATACAGATGTAAATAAATGTATGCAAGACAAATTCGCGCCCTCTTAGGCATTCTCACACCGAATGAGTGACGAGAAAATGGTTTACCAAAACGTTTTAAGCGAAAATCGTAATAAGAGCCCAAACCTTATAACAATATAATAACAGATGATATAGCCCAAAACGATTTATTTATATTTGTGTTTTTTTTTTTTCAAATTCCTATTTGCAATTTACTATCCCAAATTAAGTAATTTGTTTTATGTTGAATGCTAACTAACTGGGTATGATTTATTTAATAGAAACACTTATGCAAAATTTACTTTAAAACCTCGAACGTAGTGACTTTTAAAAATAATGTGATAAGCAAATATACACCTTTCTTTTTTGTAATATTTTTTTCTTTCACTACATTGAGTTAATGATAATATTATGCATTAAAAATGTATGGTATTTTTATTGTTTTAAATTTAAATACTAACACAGTTATACTGTTTAATCGAGACCAGAGACATTTCAATTTATAACAGTTTATCGGCAGTAATAGTACAAAAAAAAACTTTAAGAGGCTTAAATTACAAGTTAAAAAAACTGGGATCCTAGATATGCATCTCAGCATTCTCATTCATACATATGAATAGAATTCTTAAGATCAAATTTTCGATTTTCTGAAACAAATTTTTCATTCACGTTTACAATTTTTCACGAAATGAGAAACAATTCTTCTGAACCAGGGGCAAATTACTAATAAATTATGTTAATGATTTAACTTTTAAATACCCCGATCTACAGCCTAGACCACTTAAGCAATTTTCTTCAAAGTTTGTATGTAAACATCTTATGTGAGCCTAGATTCAAAAACATTTTTTTTTATTTTGAATTTTTTGAAAATTCAATATTTCGAAAACAGGTGGTTTGCAATTCTATTTAGAAATTTTCAGAGTTTTTTAGTGGTTTCTGAATCCATCGACATCGTGGCCATCCTTCAACGGATTTTGACAGTTAATAGCTTGCCGGATGGCGGACATATTATATTTTGTGCCAGGAAATGTTTTTTGATCCATATGTCATTAATTTTCTCTAAAATCTCTGACCCAAGTAGCGCTGGAGTAGTTCGCCGTTGTGACACCATAAGTCGATGACACGATTGTAAAAAGATTGTAAAAACTGAGTGATTATTAAAAGTTAGAATGGATGAAGCCCTTTCGTCTGATCTCCGCAGATGACCGGATATAAAGAAACAATATTGCAATTCTGTGTTGCGTCTCAGGAACGTATACGATTCGATCTTTCAGAAAGATCATCTAATGACATGTTTGGATGCAAGACCCCGACGATCATCCCCATGCTAAACTCAGCATTACGTGAGGTCACGAAGGCTGTTAAGGAAGGATACGATAGTAGCTTTGCTGAAGGTGTTTTATATTGCAATCAGCAAGACATCCCTGGTTGTCTTGTTAAGAAAGAAGATTAAATCTTAAATCTTCAATTCTAAAAGTTCGTTAAGGTTAAGGTTATAGAAAGTCTTTCCAATTGATTGTTGTATTTTACTGGCCAGAGCAGGACATTTGCAAAGGAAGTAGTGGGTATTGTGAGAGGTACCCATCACGCCCATTAAGAACGCAAATCCTCTGTGGTGCGAACACTGGTCTGTTCTATGTCTTCTTGGTTATATTAAAGTTATAGGCTTTGTTAAGTCGGGCCACCACACGTCCATAAGATCATCCTCCATTTAATACCCCTTTTTCCAAAGGCTTTGTAACAGTCGTAGAAAGCTATGCAGGCCTTTATTACCCGTTCTTCAATATTTAGTTCGAAGTTTAGTTCAGGATCGCGAATGATATTTTGGACTGGAGGAGAGTGAAAGTGTTTGACCTTTAAGTCTTATTCCAAAATTAATGGGTTTTCCTCCAATGAAAATTTTAGTCCGAATGACGTCCATAGTAGGGTTTGTTTATTGATTGAAAGGTGATGGGAAAGAATTCCAAACTGCATAATTCTATCATTGAACATATTGTTGAGAATTGTTTCCTTAGCAAACTTTTCTCTGTTATCAAAAACATGTAAGTATAATTTGATAATTTTTGAACGATCTCATCTCGCTCATAGTATCATTTATTATATCCTGTTGAAATACTGTATAATTAGACCGATTTTGTCATTAATTGCCTATTTTACTTGGTAAGTCTATTGGTTTTCTTGAAAATTCATCTCGATGACATTTTATCCACCTCAGTAACTCATAATCACTATTTTTACTTGCGATTATAGGTACTATAAGGCAAGCTATGTATTCGTAAATAAAAAAACAATCAAACATGACATTACGATCATAGAGAACATCAAAAAGTGGATCCCGCGATTCCGTCTGTCTTTCTGTCTGTCACTATATCATAATTATTGGGTTGAATAGATTTGCGTCAAAATTGGTATATATTGTTTTTTCGGTAATATGCCCACACGTTTTTTTCATTTTTTTAAGACGACAAATAACAGTAGCTCCCATACATTTTTTTTGGCCAAAAACAAAAATCTTATATTTCTCAAAAATGGCTCCAACGATTTTTATAAATAAAAATCAGTTCATTGGTGAAGGGAAAGGGTACCTTTAATAATTTTTTTGTTTTGTAAAAATTGTTATTTTTGTTACCTCTAGTAGAACCATTGTTTTGGTTTTCGATTTTCTCGGAAACCGTTAATCTGATTTTTTTGAAATTTTTTACGCAGAAGCTCCTAGAAAGGTTAAACACTATTGTATACCAAAATTTTTCAAAAAAAAAAATTTTTGAAAATTAATTTTTTTTGTGAAAATTCAAAATTTCGATTTTGGAAAAATAGATTTTTTCGAAACTTCGTATTTTGTGGTTTTTTGACATTATCTTGATTAGTTAAAAAAAAAACTATTTATCTAAAATAAAAAACGCCTTCACTTACAAATGTTAAAAAAAACCGTTAAGAAAAAAATTTATTTCTCGAAAACGGCTCCAAAAAATCTTATTAAAAAAAATTGTGTGTTCTTAAATTAGTACAATTCACTTTTAAATATAAAAATATTTCTTTTCGTGTACTTATTAACGGTACATCCCGTAGAACCACTTTTCATATTTTCGACTTTCTCAATATTGGATGAACCGATTAAAATATTTTTTTCAGACAAATGCTCCCTAAAATTGTTAAGAAAACTGCATACCCAAATTTTCAAAAAAAAAAAAGGTTTCTCGATTTTTAAAAAAATAAATACATTTTTTTTTTTTGAAAAATCGATTTTTCAAAAACCAGTCACAGAATTTTTTTTCAATTCTAATTTACTGCGTTTTAAATTTTTTCTCTAAAAATGTTTTTAAAATTTTATACATAAAAAATTAATTTATTAAAATACCGCTCCAACGATTTTTGAATTTAGTTTAATATATTCTTATTTCTCTACGTATTCAAACTACATCTTTGTTTTCCCACAAACTATAACGACTAAGCAATATAAAAACATTTAAATATGTGTATTATCCATTTATTTCTACTTATTATTACATTTATAGGTAGCTACATATGTAACTATTCATTTAATAATTAATTCGACAATTCATTATACTAAGTACCGAGGTAATCTTACCTACATAGGCTTTACGCCTGCATAGCTACACCTAACTAACTAAACCTTAATGGTTACATTAAAGCATAAATAGCTACATAAAAGTTGTAAGCTACAAGAGCAAGTTCGTACGATCCAGTCGTGCATTTTATTTTAACATATTTTTTGCCGTTTGGTACAACATTGACCGTGACCAATTCATTTGGCAGCATGTTTCCATCTTCAAAAAGCTGCACATTATCATTAATTTTTTTCTTTTTCACTCACTGCATTATTTCTTAGAAGCAAAATAATAACGTTTGTTGGAACTCCTGCATTTAAATTCAAATTTATTTCATCTTCTTTATCAGAACTTGGATTCATCAATAAATCTTCGAATTCTCTAATAGATTCAATTTTTTTTGCGTAC
Source organism: Philhelius pedissequus (assembly GCA_910595825.1). Classification (NCBI taxonomy): domain Eukaryota; kingdom Metazoa; phylum Arthropoda; class Insecta; order Diptera; family Syrphidae; genus Philhelius; species Philhelius pedissequus. The sequence continues at coordinate 76,565,862 of OU343162.1, forward strand.
ATGATTTTGATTTTTTTAAATATAACCAAGAGCTTACAAGTATAACTGCAAGAAGATAAGTATAATGCAAACAACTCATGTGTTTTCCAATGCACCACGCATTTAAGATTTGGTTTCTTTTTATTTGCGATATTCACAGGTACTATAGGGCAAGTTTTGCATTTGGAAAAAAAATCGAACTCGAGATTTTAATAAAAGTTGACATTACGATGATAGAGAACCCCAAAAAGTGAGTCCCGCAATTCCGTCTGTATGTCTGTCTATTTCTTTTTTTTTTTAATTCATTTTTATTTAATCTTAACTTATAACTATCTTAAAGCTAGACAAAAATGTTTAAAACTAGCATAATTTTCAATAACTTACAACTAATTACTGGCCCTTTACGGGCGCTCTAGACTAAACTATATCTCTTAATACTAATGTCTTTCGACCTTAAATCTATTTTAATTAATTCTAATTATTTTATTTTATTTTTGTTTTACCAAGAAAACTTTTTTTAAAAAACTCGGTCTCGTATCATTTTTCATTTTTTACTTATAAACTACCTAAATCTAGACTAAAAATAATTAAAATTAGATACAATTAAGTATGTATGTCTATATGTATATCTGTCTGTACAACTGTCTACAGCCTACACGGCTGAAACGATTTTCTTCAAACTTGGTATTTAAGCGTTTTAGTTGATTGTCCAAAATACATTTTTGAATTGTTGTTTTAGCCCCAAAAATAAGGGTAGTTACAATATAAATTTTTCTACAATCTTAAATATCTCGAAAACGGCTCCAACCATTTTGATAAAAATTGGTACGTGTACTACTTTGGATATGGTCTACATTTTAGCCAACATTTTTTTTTTAAATATTTGTTATTAACGCAGGTACCGTTAATAACAAAATATTAAAAAAAAAATACAACCATTTTATTGATTTTCGACTTTCTCATAAACGTCTTGACGGTTTAAGATCAAAATTTTTTACAGTAACTCCTTCAAATTCTAAATAATACTGCATTTCAAAATTTTCGAAAAATAGTTTTTGATATTTGAAGAAAAAACATATCTTTTTTTTTGAAAATTCAATAAAATTCACGAAAACGGGCTGTCGATTTTTTCTGAAATTTTGTTTTTGAATTTATATTATTAAATATTTAAATGTTCATATCAATTTTTTTTTATTTAAAAAATTTTATATATAAAAAATTAAGTGAAAAACGAGTAGGCTTTTATATTAAGAATATTTGCAGTCGTGCAATTTATTTTTTCTAGGAATAATTTGCACTTTCTGTATCGTACCAATTGACTATAGAGTAAAATAGAGATAGTTAATTGTTTTTCCAATATAGCACTCTTGTATGATTTAATAATATAATTTAATCTTAAACATGCATCCTTTTGTTTTGCAGATGCAATCAAAAATTATGTGTTTTGTTTTCAAAAATTGGTTCATTTTAAACATAAACACATACAATATTCTGAGAGAAAACCGATTATTCTAATTTTAAAACCCAACGAACTGCAATATTTTTTTTAGGTTGCAAATGCTAATACTTTAGTCGAGCATTGTTAAAACGCAAGATTCATATCACCTGCCAGGCAGGCACATCTATACAAATTACATCAACATTATTTTAGAATATAATTTGAACTTCTATTTGCCCCTAATTGACATTATTTGGAAAACCTTTATTTTAGATTACATATTTATTTTAATAGTTCGAAAATGCTACTTCAAAAATGTCAATATTTTATATTTCCAAAGTTCCAAGAAACACGAAAAAAAAAAAAAAAAAAACAAGTCGATTAGATAGTTTAAATAACTATCGAATCGTTATAATTACACTTGGTCAAAATTACTTATAAATTAAAAGTCCATCGAGTTTCTTATTACCTAAATAGTTTAAAATATAACGAATTATGCAGACGTGCTACGTTACAAATATTTATAAACATGAGAATGGTGCACGCATATTTTACATCGTCTTCTGCAACATGTAGACAGACACACAATTGAAGTATTAAAGTAAGCTTAATTCATCAATCACGTTCCAATTTTCACAAACCAAAATCCACGAAAAATAAAAAAAAACTCACACACTTTTTCATGCCTCATCATTATGTCACTTCGCTATAAAGCATTGACATCCACGCAACATTACAAAATATCGAAAAAAAAAACCATTTGCAATGAGAAACAATGATCGTGACATTCTACTAAAAGGAACCAGCTTAAATCCCCAAAACAAAAAAAAACGCGACAACATAATCCGAAGGTGTTTTTCAACCAAAACCGATCGATTTATTCCAATTCGTGAGTTTCAGTCAGTTCACATCATTGCGTAGGGTTTCGAACTCTTAATCCAAAAGAGTAAATTCCAAAATTCACCAAAGGTGGGGCATTCTAAATAAAATGAAAAAAAAGCAATAAACAAGCGTATAACCTTAATCGATTACATGATAAAAATTTTAATTACATTTTCAAGACAGCCGAATTGTGCTAAATTTCATGCGTAAAGTTTGAAAAAGTTTTGTGTTCCATAAGTTGGGACGACACGAAAAATAAAAAGTTGAAACTCACGACATTCTTCAATCTTTATTTGTGTGTGTCATAATAATTCTACGGATTTGTGGTGTCATTAATCATTAAGGACTGACTCTACTGGCGGAACATGGGGGCGTGCGATATATTAGTGGTGAGGCGGATGCTTTGACGTCTGGTGTGACTAATCTGAATCAATAAAATTTTCGACTTTATTGTTCTTTTATCGTTTACCATAATTTTAAGAGCTAGGTACCTAACCTTGAGATGGATTCTTAACCTGGAATCTCTTCAATTACAAACACTATATATGATACATTAATTTTATCTAATTGAGATATAAAAATGAATACAGACTCTGAGTTACATAAGAATTCTCGATTAATTGATAAAGTTGTGTCCAGGTTATATAATGTATGTGCCTCGAAAATTAAGTTAATCTATAATTGCCAGACTACTATAGAGTTTTATTTAGAGTTTTGTATGTCTATTAAAGTAAAAAGGGTTTCCCAAAATGGATTGGGTGATTCTAAAATTGAATAAAAAAAAGTGAATAGCAAATGTGTAATTTAAAAGGCATATTAAATGAAATTATGTATATAATACAGTGTCGCCCAAGTGGTGCATCAATCAAGAACCCGATAAAAAAAGGTTAAGTGGACTTTGAGGGATTTAATGTTTTTTTTTTTTGCAAATTATGCGTTAAATTACCGTGCCCTCAGATCGCTTTTACATAGAATGTCCTTTGTGTTATATAAGAAAGTAACACATATAAAGAAATGTGTGATTGAATTTTTTTTGTATAATCTACACGAGCTCAAGGGATTTTACTACCCTTTAAATGTGTCAACACAGCGCGCGGGCGTGGGGTTAAGGAGGAGAAAGAATGATAGGAAAGATGTGTGGCGCGATGATCCGAGACTGAAAGTGGTTGTTGTCTCAGATTTTATCTCCAGGGATGGCGGCTGAACTAATGCGGAGAAATTTCCGTATCTCATTTATCTATATCCCTTCTAATTCGCATTATTTTTTTTTATTCGTTGTCATATTTATCAGTATACTAGTTTTACTCAATCACATGTTGTTACTTCTATGCCTAAACATTGTAATGAGTAAGCCAGCAACTCGTATGACGTTTATTTTAGAATTGGTTTTTAATGAAAAAATAAGAGGATATAGACTACGGCAGGGATCGAACCTGTGACCATGAGGTTGACAGGCGAACACACAAATATCACGCCACGGCCACCATTGATTAGTGATGCCAATATCATATCATTGTTGGCGAACTATCTACTATGGACTAAGGATACTGAACCGACCACAGCAAAAAGTGAAGTTTCGCATATGCATTGGTTCACCGCCTGTGAATTGACATAAACCATATTGTGAAATTTTGTTTATTTACGTAACCACCTCTATATGAAAACTCTTTATATAACAAAACGAAAAAAAATTAAATGCTACGAACTTGCTCTTGTAGCTAACAACTTGTAGCTAAACATTGTCGCTGTTTAATAGGTAGGTAGTCTAGTTTACCTATGCAGGTTTAAAGCCGATGTAGCTAGTTAATGTTACCTTGATTCTTAGTACAATGAATTGTCGATTGGGTAATTCAAGAAATGTATCTTTAAATCTAAGTTACTGGTCTTTATTATGTAAGTTAGGAGAGTAAAATGTATCTACATACATATACATATAGATGGAACCTAAGTATGTAAACATGTACATATAATAATGAAAATGAAGGATGTAGGTGGGTAGATATATCTGTATGCATATACATAACTCTTCAAATTCAACTGTTCCAGTTCCAATCATTCTTAATGACGAAGGTTTTAATTTAATGGATCCTACAAGAATTGCAAACATATTTAACACATTTTTTTTTGTTCCATTGGTAGCTTGTCTGCACATAGTTCTAATAATAATTTTTGTGATCAATGCGTAAACATTGCTTTAAATGGTAACACTTCTTGTTGTAGGAGCTTTGTATATGACCAAATAACGGGTCTAGAAATTTTAAAGATCATAAACAAATTAGATAACTCTATTTCATGTGGTGAAGATGGAATTTCTAATATAATTTTGAAAAAGATAGCTCTGAATGTTATTGATATTTTATGTTATGTTTTTAATTTAAGTGTAACATCTGGTATCTTTCCAGACAAATATTAGAAGTTGCTCATATAATTCCATTGCATAAAAAAGGTATTAGAAAGAAAAAAAAATAACTATAGGCCTATATCTTTATTATCTTTAACCTCCAATGTCTTCGAAAAATCAATGAATTACTTTAAATCAATAATTTTTTTCAGTCCTGCTCAATTTGATTTTAGGGATGGTCTCTAAACTGAAGATGCGGTAATGGCTTTATGCTCATTAATCAACAAAGGTTTAGATGATAAAAAGTTATGCGCCAGTCTTTTTGTAGACATCACGAAGGCTTTTGACATTGTGAACCACAATGTTCTCTTTCATCTTAAGTTCGTTTACATCATACTAAAAGAATAGATTGCAGAAGGTAAAAATTGGTCAAAGCTTAAGTGCGAGTCAAATTTTTAACGTAGGTTTTCCCCAAGGATCTGTTCTTGGCCCAATTTTATTTCTTGTTTACATTAATTCTCTTTTTTATCAAAATTTAGCTGGAAAAGTGAAAGCTTATGCTGATGATTTGGGTATTGCCTATGTCTCAGCTAACCCTTTAAATTTAATGGCAGCTATTAACAATGATGTTAATATTTTACGTAAATTGTTTGTCCGTCATAAGATAATTGTCAGTAATAAAACCAAACTTATGTACTTTAGTTTGAGTTCCCATTAATGCCTTGATGTGGATGTAATTTCTCATGTTCCTAATTGTGAACGACACTGTAGCCTCACTTATCTTATGTATTTGCGACCCTGCAAGCTCAAAAATTTGGTACAATTCGGAATATACTTGCAATGCCTCTTGCTTCAAGATTGAAGTAATTACTCAATTTAGATACCTCGGTATCCTTTTTGATCAAAACATTAACTGGTCTTATTACATTTCGAAATAGAAAGAGTCTCTTCAGTCGTCTCTTCGTGCCATGTACCACCTTGAAAAATTTTTTAATAGTAGAACGTTGCGAATGGTGTATTTTGGTTTTTTTTCACTCTAAATTAGAGTATGCGATTAGTTGTTGGGGGAGTGCGTACAATTCAAAAATTCAGCCTCTCTCTGTCTTGCAAAAGTACGTTGTGAGAAAGGTTTGTAAGAGCTATCGCTTTGTACATTCATTTGAATTGTTCAAAAAATTACAAATTCTACCAAACATCTTTTCTATTTCAAAGTCTTGAAAATTTTCTTTGTGAGAAGTGGCTATTTACAAAGCCCAAAATATAACTTTCAGAATCTACGCAGTGTCTTTAGTTCTATCGTTTGTATTCCTTCCTTCCGAACTACTCATTAAAGGATCTCTTTTTCTGTTGTCGCATTTAAATTATTTAACAAGCTTCCACTCGATATACGATCGATTAGATCGTTGCCTATTTTCTTAAAAAAATGTAATAAATGGCTATTTTTTTTAAATTAAGGTTTTGCTGCCATTAATTGATTAATTAGTTAATAATGTCTGCAATTACTTATTTCAAAGACAACATCATTGATATTTTTTATGTATTTTTTTGAGTGAATAGCTAATAATTAAAAAAAAAAAAAAACAATCTTATATCTGTGAATATTAATTCGAAGTCATTAAAAATGTATTAAGTTCACCCACTTTACACTTAATTATTGTTGTTCAATGAAGTTATATAATTCTTATTGATGTGACAATTATCTCTGTTTTTTTTCAAAAAAGCAATATTGTATATTTTTCTTTTAATAATTGAATAAGGTTCTTACAAATACAATACAACTTTATAATTTAGGTGCAATATGCATATATAAGATTCATGTGATTCTTAAAGACAAATATGTATATATAAATGTATGAGGGCCTACATTGTATGTAGTATTCAGTGACGTACGCAAAAATACATAAAAGGGAATAATAATAAGTTAGAAATAAAATGGATAACACCCATAATTAAATGTTTTTATATTGCTTAGTTCATAGTTGTTATATTTTGAGGGAAAACAAAAGATGCCATTTGAATTCATGGATAAATAAGAATATATCAACAAAAAATTGCAAAAATCGTTAGAGCGGTTTCTTAAACAAATATTTTTTTATGTATAAAATTTTAAAAACATTCTTAGAGAAAAAATTTGAAACGCCATTTTGAAGATATTATAAATATACATATAAAATTCAAATTTCAAAAAACTTCAGAGACTGGTTTTTGAAAAATCGATTTGAGTTTTCAGTTTTAGTAACAATTTTAAGGAGCAATTGTATAAAACATTATTTTAATCGAGCAATCCAATGTTAAGGATGTCGAAAATATGAAAAGTGGGTCTTTGGGAAGTACCGTTAATAAGTACACAAAAAAATGTTTATACCTGAAAGTGGGCTGTAGTAATATAAGAACATACACTTTTTTTTATAAGAATTCTTGGAGCCGTTTTCAAGAAATACATTTTTTTCTTAACGGTTTTTAACATTTGTATGGGAGGTACTGTTGTTTTTTATTTAAAAGAAAATAGTTTTTTTAACTATTCACGATAATGTCAAAAAACTACCAAATACGAAGTTTCGAAAAAATCTATGGATTCGTTTTCGAAATTTGGATTATTCAAAAAAAATTAACTTTAGGAGCTTCTGCGTAAGAAAAATTCAAAAAAAATCAAATTAACCATTTCCTAGAAAATCGAAAACCAAAAATGTTTCTACTAGAGGCCAAATATAACAGTTTTTTTTCCAAAAAAAAAATATCAAAAGGTACCCTTTCCCTTCGTTAATGAACTAATTTTTTTTATAAAAATCGTTGGAAGCGTTTTTGAGAAAAATAAGATTTTTGTTTTTGGCCAAACAAAAAAATGTATGGGAGCTACTGTTATTTGTCGTCTTATAAAAAATGAAAAAAAAAACGTGTGGGCATACACACAATATGTACCAAGTTTGAAGCAAATCCACCGAACCGTTTAGGCTGCAGACTCTAGGACAGGCAGACAGACAGACGGAATTGGGGAGCCCACTTTTTTGATATTCTCTATGATCGTAATGTCATGTTTGCTAAAAAAATGTTTACGAATACATAACTTTCCTTATAGTACCTATAATCGCAAGTAAAAACATTTGACCATTGTTTCTTTACCAAGTTAAAAATGGACAAGTTTCCTAAACATTAGACTCCATTTTTACTTTTCTTGTTTAAATCCCAATATAATTAAAAAGCATATGAAGATGTGTTTTTTTAATCCAAAAAATTATTTTTTTTCAAAAATTTACTATGCAGTATTATTTAGAATTTGAAGGACGTCCTGCCATTGACTTAATATATATCTATAGTATGTCAATGCGTCCTGTAAACAAATTTTAATCGGAATCCGCTGAGCCGTTAATCACATTTTATTTTTTAAAAAAATTCACACCAAAATATAGACTACAGTAAAACCAGGATAAATGCCTCACATTAAAAATTCCACTTTAATAGGCTCTTATGCGGGTTAGGCAGCTATAAAAAACCCACTTTAGTACAGGTTTTTTATAAGTTTACGTATGATAAGTAGTTACTTATATCTTTGTTACATATACAAAAATTAAAACAAAAGTTTTTTATAAAAAAAAAACATTAAATTTAAAAAAGCTTTTCCGGGCCTTTAGTCCACAAAATTTTCCGGCGATCTCACTTGGACCCATCACTTGGCTAGTGATGGCCTTACCAATTCGCAATTTTTGTTAAGTTCAGTTCATCTTACATGGATTTTCGAGAGAGAGAAGATTAAAATTTGTAATCATTAAAATTGGATGATTTTGTCTTGGGGCAGACATAGTTAATTAGTAAGGTGGTTTGAATTATATTTAATCGGACATGTTGAATTATTGATTGAAAATAATGGCATTTGGTCCACGAATCATTGTAATAGATTAAGATTATTACTTTTTTTATTTATGAATTTTAAGGCATTAAACAAAAGTAAGCGCGGAAGGAAAACAAACTTCTGTATTTTATCAGCTGATTTCAAATGTGTACTTAAAAGAATTTTTGTCAAATATATTTTGATATTCTGTTTTTAAAAAAATGTTTAAATTTGATACCTATAATGGAACCATTTTTTGGGTTTTCGATTCCTGGAAAGCGGTCCATTTGATTTTTTTGAATTTTTGTATGGAAAAAGTTCCTCAGAGTTTTTAAACATTATTGTAAACCAACATATTTCGAAAACTTTTCTTTGAAATTAAAAAAAAAAACATTTTTTTTAAACTGACTACGTATTTCGAAAACGACTTGATTGATTTCTTCAAAACTTTGTATTTAGTAGATTTTTGAAATCCTCTTGAATTCTTGAAAAAAAAAAAACATTTTCCTAAGACCTACCCAATGTGCAAACATTAAGAAAATTATTTTTTAAACTGCTTCAGGAATTTTGAAAAATAATATATTTGTATTTATTGTATTAATGTACTCCATTTGATATCAAACAATTATTTCATTTGCGTTCTTATTAACGGTATTTTTCATAGAACCACTTTTATTATTTTTTATTATTGGATGAACAGGTTAAAATTATTTTTTTAATGCGGTTTCTCCTTAATATTCAAATTTTCAAAAAAAAAAAAAAATATTTTTTTCGATTTTTGAAAAAAGAATCAATTTTTGTTTTTAAAAAATGGATTAGTGAATTTTTTTTAATTAAGATTTAATGCCCCTCTTAGTAATCACCTTAAATTAGTAATCCAAATTTTGTTCCTAAAAATGGCTTCAAAGTCTTATACATTAAATATATATATTTTTTTTTCAAAACCCCTACAACGATTTTTCAATTTTTTTACAGGTTTCAAGACTTGTCCAAAATTTCAATTAGCATCTCTTTTTCCTAAAATTATTCACACCAATTAAGCAATCTAAACAATTTTATTATGTGTTTCATCCACTTATTTCCTCCTTGGAACCTAATTATGTTTCATTTTCACGCAGGATATGTATACTTTCCTTAATTAAACTACATTAAATTTTTTTGTTAACTACATCACTGAATACACACATATGGAGGCCCCATATACGATCCAGTGGTGCATTTTATTTTTATCAAAATTTTTATAGCCGCTCCAGATAAAATTAAGATTTATTATTTTTGGTTTAAAAAAAATTGTGTGATAGGTTCCGTTACTTTGATTATGCTGATAAAAAGATTTAAAAAAGAATAGAGCCAATTACTTCAAACGTTTAAGTGCCAAGTTTGAACAAGATCGCTTCAGCCGTTAAGACAAGCAGACTGACTGACGGAATTCCTGGACTCGTATTCTCATATAAAAGCAATCCCTGAGTTTGCAAGAAAGAGAACCGAAAGATGTACACATCAAACAAAATGTAGATCACATTCTATCAGCTAAAAAATCAAAATTTTACTTCTGTTTATTTCGTCGACAAAATAATTAAAATTGTCTTATATTGATGACTTACTATGGAAACTGACTTGTCAAGGAAATTTCAATCAAATTAAAACTCAACAGGATACAAGTTATTCAATAAATAAAAAGTATTCGAAACCTCCATATTGAACGATGAAGGTACTTACATTTTTATTTACTATTGGAATGATTGCTTTAACACAAAAATGTCTTAATTCCTTCTTCCAATTGTGTCTGTAATTTACGACATAATTGACACCATAATTAAAAGAAAAGACCTTCATTGAAGTAAAAAAATATATGCAGTATGCTTCCGAAGAATGTCGGAATACTGGACTAAAAAACCATCACAAATTGACGCATGACGGTTTTATTTTTTTTTTTTAGTGACACCATTTTTTTGTTTTTTGTTTTTGGTGAAAGGTATTTTGGCGTTTTTTGTATTTCAACTGGTATTTATACCAATCAACGATTTATAATTAAATTCATTGTTAGGTATGTTAATTATTTCTTATTATTGCGATTTCATGATTCATAAAGCGTTGGATAGGTTGTGTTCTATTTATTTACGGTTGGTTCTAAATTTATAATAAACAAAAGTTTGTTATAATAATAATATCAATCAGCAATGAACAAATTAAGCTTCGAGTACCTGGGAAATGTTTACAAAAAACACTAAATGCATAAAATAAATGTATTTTCGATTACATCCTAAGCTATAGATTATTTTTATTAGAAATACCTAAAGTAGTTTTTCACTTAATTTTTTATTTACTATAATTTCTGAGATTTTTTCTAAAAAGAAATGTTGGTATGGCAACTTTATGTATTTAAAAATATGAATTTAAGAACATCACTAAAAAAAACCGTACACGCATATTCGAAATATATTGAACTTTCAAAAATTCGATTTAAGAAAATAAATGAGAATTTATGAGGAAAAATCAAAAACATGGTATGTGTAGTTGATTGTTTCTACAATGGATATAAGTTATCGAGTTCAGTCGAACTCGCCTGAAAAAAAAACACAGTTGTTGGCAGATGGCTAAAAAGTGGAGTTTTATTATATTTTCCTCTTCTATTTATAAAAAAACAATAATCAATAATATTTTTACTTTGCTTAGTTAACAATATTTTGGTTTCAAAGAAATGCAATGTATTTGACTTCAATAATATTTTATAAAGGGTTATCCATTTCGCGGTTTCAAAAGTATAGGGCTGGAATTCGACATCTGGTCACACTAAGTTGTTAAACCAATTTTTTTTCAGTTGAAAGTCTGAAATTTACGAAAATGGAACGTTGAACTATCGCACAACGCATACAAATTGTTAAAACCTACTACAAAAATGGTGATTCTGCCACAGCCACATATCGTGTTTTAAGAGGCGATTATGGTTTACATAATCGTCCAACTACGCAAGCAATTGGCAAAATTGTGAAGAAATTTGAAGAGACTGGATTGATTACAGATATCGCTGAAAATATCGCTGCTGTAAGTGAAAGTGTTGCCGAAGACCCGAATGTGTCGATTCCTCGTCATTCTCAGGAACTAGGACTGTCTTACGGCACATTATGGCGTACTTTGCATTTGGATCTACAACTACATCCATATAAGGTCCAGCTTACACAACAACTGAAGCCAGCTGACTATTCACACCGTCGTAGAAACGTCGAATGGGTGCTTAAACAACAGGCGGCTGACTGCGATTTTCCGAACAAAACTTTCTTCTGCAATGAAGCACATTTCTCACTCGGTGGGTATGTTAATAAACAAAATTGTCGTTTTTGGTGTTCTGAGAATCCTCAAGTAATTGAAGAGAGGCCATTACATCCACAAAAAGTCACTGTTTGTGGCGCTCTTTGGTCCAGAGGTGTGATTGGACCTTACTTCTTCGAAAACGATGATGGAACGAATGTCACCGTCAATTCGGAGCGTTATGGTCATATGGTAGCCGACTTTTTTTTGCCTGCTATTGAAGAATACGACTTGGAGAATATGTGGTTTCAACAAGACGGTGCAATATGCCACACAACTCGAGCGAATATGGCTTTATTGCAAGAGACATTTCCTGGCTGCGTAATTTCTCGTCGTGGCGATATCAACTGGCCACCAAGATCATGCGATTTGACACCGCTGGACTTTTTTTTGTGGGGCTACTCGAAGGACCGTGTTTATGCAGATAAACCTTTAACTTTAGCACTTGAAAACCAACATACGTCAAGTTATAGCTGAGATACCGCCCAATATGTGTCAAAAAGTGGTCGAAAATTACCTCAAAAAACCGATGCTTGCTACAATTCGAGTGGTGGTCATTTAAATGATTTAGTATTTCACACATAATGTCAACGTTCAAACTTTATAATAAAAAAGAAATATCATGAAAAAAAATATTTTATGTGTTTTATTTACGTTAACTTTTGAAACCGCAAAATGGATAACCCGTTATTTGCTTAATTAACAATGTTTGGGATTCCAAGAAATGCAACGTATTTGACTTTAATAATATTTTATATTTGCTTTATTAACAAAAGTATAAATAGTGTAATAATTCTTGGAATTTCGCGTTGGATTGGGAATTGGATTGGGAATAAGGAGGGCGATAAGGTGCAAGGTAGGAATAGGATGTTGTGTTAACTTACATAGGAATTATGAAATAGTTAAGTATTTTTTTTTACGAATTAATTACTTATGTCGTCAAAATTCATTTATAAGAATGTTTACTATGATTTTATTTAAACAAAAAAACGAATAAATAATAATAAATTAATAAATAGTAACCACATCCCAATTATTGGATTAGACAGTTCTCTTCCAGCTGATTCGCTCTTACGGTTAACATAAGATTTTCGAGTTCAGATATTAGGTTTCTACTGTTATTTTGATGTATTGTGAATTTAATAAAACCAGATGCTGTCCTTGTTGATGCTGCTTGTCAGACCTGTATTTTTTTTTGTCAGGAATTTCAGCTGCAAATGTAGTTTTTGTATTGTTATATTATTTATTTTTTTTAATTAAAAAAAATCGTCAACATAGACTAGTTTTTCCCTTACACTCTTTTATGTTAATGATAAATGATCGAAAGAATGCCGTCCTTTTTTCAAAGTAATATTCATATAGCTCATAACCACGTACATAGGCGTTTATTTGAGTTGAGTCTTAAAATTAATATGTTCCTTTAATTTTACAGGGGGTTTCGCATTAAAATTTAAAAGAAGCTAGTACATATAGGTTGGGTCATAATGATAATAAAGAAATCGCTTGGGAGGCAATTTTGTAAAATAAATATTGTTTTAAAACAGACTAAAAAAATTATTAAAAACAGTAATATATCGAGTAAAAGTTGATCTGCTATTTTGTTCTTACCAGAAAAATCATATAATAGGATACATCCGCTACTTTGTCAATAATTAACAATCTAAAAGTTCAAGCATGTAAGAACTTAAAAATAAAGTTATCTTAAAAAAGTGGTTTTTGTTATGTTTTTTTTAAATTACAAAATTAAACATCTGTTTTTTTTTTGGTTTTGACAACATTTTGAAAATAATAGTGTCACATAAAATTTAAGAAAAAAATGTTCTAATTTAAAAAAACTTTAAAATTTTGACTTTGAAAATGTATTTTTTCTAAAAACTTTTGTTTTCCCTTACAAGAAGAAATTCTTGGCTCTATGAAAAAGTATTAATAATAACAAATATAATAAATGTACTGAGAAATATACCGAAAAAGACCTCGAGAAAGCGCTTGAAGCTATGAGGACACAAAAGATGTCCAAAAAAGCTGCAGCCACATTTTATAATATTCCTCGAACTACACTTGCCAATAAAAATTCTTTCCTATCTTACTATTCCTCCTAACGAGGTCATGTAATTCAGGTTGAATTTTAAAGACCTTAGGTCTTACAGACACATTATAGTTAAAACTATTAAAAAAGATTTACACTTATAATTTCGATTGAAATAGGCCTAAGTTCCTAAGGCCTAGTACACAATCTGTTGTGCCGGCTATAGAAGAAGAGTATTTGGTACAATGGATAAAAATATCCTAGCGAAAAGTTTTCCCGAAGAGAAAAAAGGATGTGCTTCATGCCTTCAAGGAATTTCTTGGAGATGACATCCTTTTGGACCACAAAACATTGCAGGGAATAGATGGTTGAAGGCGTTTTTGAGCCGACACCCTTCAATAAGTTTATAACACCAGATCTGGTTACATCGGTCAGTGCAACCTTTGTATTACAAGCCTTCAAATAATCGTGCCATTTTAGCGATGCTACCAGAGTTTTTAATAGGGATCAAATCAATTTTTTACTGTGGCCAAAAAACCAAAAGCGTGTTGGCAGCCTACATAATTGAATATAAGTGATATTTTAATTTTTTTTTTAAGTTTTATATTTTTTGTTTTTAAAAAATTTAATAATAAATCAGCATACAAGTTTTAAAAAAAGATTTAAGCCAACCTCAACCAAACGATCGCTATTTTCATTCTTTACTGTCTATTTAAAGATATGTCAATAATTGTACAAATATGTGGTGTCAATTGGTGTACACGAGTGACAATTACTATATATTTTAGTAGGGTTTTAGAAATATCAAAATTTAACAATATCACGAAACTCTTACTCGCTTTTAATACAAATATCATGAAAATCAATAGAATAATGTATTTAGAAATGTACTCAGAGTTTTATATATCCATATCGAAAATATTTGACAGATGTGTGAACTGAAAAAATCCTTGCGAGTGACAATAACTGTATCGCTTACGCTAGTTATTTTTAATTGATGAAAACATTTCATGTTTTTTGGTCTTTTTGTATTTTTTCTGTAAAAAAAAGATCAATTTTATATTACATCAGAAGACGTAAGAGGAGATCCCTCTAGTTTGCAAAATTTTATATTCACTCACACACACATTTAAGAAATTAGCTTTGAAGTGTCGATATTCAAAAACATTTGTTTTGATTTTTTGTGAGAATAGATTTTCTTATTAAAATATTATGGTATTTAAGCGTTTTAGGTAAATAGATTTTTATGAATCGGTTTTGTAGCCCTACAACTTACGGTACCTGCCATTCATATTTTTTATCATCTTAGTTATCTCGATAATAGCTCTAACGATTTTGATAAAAAAAAATCTGTATACATACTACATACTTTAAAATATATAGTACGCATTTTGGTTCAACATTTGTTTTTACATTATGTATTTTGTTATTAACGGGACCTGGACTTACTCATAAGCGGCGCAAAGGATTTCGATCAAATTTTTTATAAAATAGGTCATTCGAATTATAAATAATAAATAATACGATGCATACCAACATTTTGGAAAAATATATTTTTTGGGTTTTTCATATAAAAAAACATTATTTTCTTTTGAAAATTCAATATTTCGAAAATAGATCACGATTTTTTTTCGAACTTATATTTTTCAGCTTATAAACGGTGATTTTTTAAGAGCTTGGTTTTTGAAAATTCAAAAAAACACAGAAACTTGTAAAAAGTGAATGAATTTTTTATTAGGATCGATAAATCAATTTCTGCCATTTACCTTTTAAAAATAATTTCACTTAAATGTTGCCCGCGGCTACGCTTCAGGTGGTCCATTCTGAAGGTCCAATTTTGGCAAACTTTTTCACACATTTCGGCCGGAATCTCACTAATGACGCGTTCAATGTTGGCTTCCAAGGCAGCAATCGTGTTTGGCTTGTCCCCATAGATAATAGACTTAACATAGCCCCACAAAAAATAGTCTAACGGGGTCAAATCACATGATCTTGGTGGCCAATTGACTGCGCCAAAATGTGAGATCAACTGCTCACCAAATTCGCCTCTCAATTGATGCATGGTTTCGCGTGCAGTGTGGCATGTGGCACTGTCCTGTTGGAACCACATGTCGACCGAGTTCAATTCTTGCATTTTCGGCAAAAAAAAATCTGTTATCATCGAACGGTACCTTTCTCCATTGACCGTAACCCTGCGGCCTTCATCGTCCTTGAAGAAGTACGGCCCAATGATGCCGCCTGCCCATAAACCGCACCAAACAGAGCATTTTTCGGGATGCATTGGTAGCTGCTGAATTGCCTCTGGCTGCTCTTCACTCCAAATACGGCAATTCTGCTTATTCACGTATCCATTTAGCCAAAAATGAGCCTCGTCGCTGAAGACGATTATGACGACCATAAAACGGACGTAGCTTGCGAAACACATTTTTCACAGAGCACGAATTTTGATAATAAATTTCAATAATTTGCAAACGTTGTTCAGGCGTAAGTCTATTCATGATGAAATGGCAAACAATACTGAATCGAAATGTCAAATGTTCGTGGAATTTGTCATGTGTGATCTGTCAAAAATATAAACGTCAAAAACCAAGTAGCAAAAAAATCACCCGTTATTATTAAATACATAAATTTTCCATACCAGCTTGTTTTTTTTTTTAGAAAAAAAAAAATAAGAAAATCTTGGACATACAAAAATTCAGCCGTTGCCGAAGAATCTTGTGCATACGAGGTGATCGAACATACGAGCAAGTACGTTCGATTCAGTCGTGCATATTTGCGAGTTGTTTTCAATAGAAAAATAGAAAACTTGAAGCAATTTTTATTCTGCGATGCGGGTTTTTCACTTGAGAGAGTTTTTCTTAAGCGAGTTTCACTGTACTTTTTTTATAACGGTTGCATGACAGATGCCATTATCTGTGGGGCTAAAAATAATTCAATTTCTCCTTTTGGAAATTACTTAAAAGACTTAATTGCCAAAGTTTGAAGACAATCGCTTAAGCGATTTAGGTTTAAATCGAATTACAGACATATAGCAACAGATTTGCAGAAATTTCAAGTTTAATCAAAATCACGAGTTCGACTTAAAACTTTTGCTCTAGTAACTCTAATTACAATAATACAACAGTTCTGGTTTCATTTAAGAATAACTCATTAATGACTTCACCGATTTTGTTGAAATTCTTTTTCAGCTCATATAATGTTGCATTTACTAATTTTAGAAATTATTTATTTTGTATACATAAATCCAATTGTATACACACGAAATTACGAATTGAAAGAAAAGTTGAAGTTACGCCTCAATTTATCTCACATGGTGAAGGGTTGTCTATCTTTAAAATACATTTTATGTAGCCACTTCGCTTAAGTGTACTTTAACTATCATTACATTTTTATTAATGAGTGGAAGAGATATGAAAATACTTCCGTGCGTCGGCTTTTTTGGTCACTGTAGTTTTAGTAATGAAACTATTTGTTTACATTAGCTTTCGCGACGTTTCGGCAGAGGTTGCTGCTTTCCTCAGGGCAATATTTTTGTATTAAATGATTTTAATGTTATATGATTAGGAAATCATTTATAAAAGAGGATAAGCACAATTAATAAATAGACTAAAATTCATTTGAAGTGCTTATCCTCTTTTATAAATGATTTCCTAATCATATAACATTAAAATCATGTAATACAAAAATATTCCCCTGAGGAAGGCAGCAACCCCTGCCGAAACGTCGGGAAATCTAATGTAAACAAATAGTTTCATTACTAAAACTACAGTGACCAAAAAAGCCGACGCACGGAAGTATTTTCATATCGCTTCCAATCATTAATTAAATTCCAAATTGGTCAATAAATCATCTAAAATTACTTGTTAAGTCCGCTTTCTACCACTTAAGCCAATTCCTGCGACCCTGTCGTGCATTTTATTTTGTATCGACCAGTGTATTTATTTTTTTTGTTTTCTTTACAAAAAAACAACTATTACATGATTTTTCCTTCCTCCTGTCTGGTGGTCCACTCATTTCCTTTCATTAATTGTGTTTATGTACATATACGTATTTTTCACATCGTATGACCACCATAATTATATTTTCCTGAATTAAAACTGAACTCCTTAATTAAACGCATGACGTGAATCTGAATCACATTCACATGGTAAACACATTCAATCAATAACGCTTTGCCCTCTCCCTCAGAATATTCTGTCTTCATCTTCCTTATCTGATCGCTCAATCTGGAAAATATTGTGTCCAAAAGTGTAACTACATACATAAGTATGTCTGTCTATAATATAAAATGTCTGTATAATAATAAATAATTTTAATGAGATGTTATCGTGCGTCCCGTCGCGTCCGTCGCTCCAATACCTTTAACTATTGTGGTTGTGCGTTGCCCATCATTAAATCTTCCATAGTAACACATAACTGATCCGAAGTTTCTTTTGTAAGGTTTTCCTATTCGACCGGCCGGCGCCTTCTATACAAACAATAAAGCCACATCCATGATTTTGAGTTTCGGTTTCGATACGGTGTTAAAAATTCCATCAAGACACCTGTTAAATAAACCTCTTGATCTCCACCTTCAGTGTGGCATTTCATTAAAGCTTCTCATTTCATTTGGCTTATATTTTCATTTTATGGCTAGCGGCAAAGTTAATTTAAAATTCTGGCAACGTTCTTTTAAGGCTTTCTCGGTCTGGAGGTCTTGGTCTTGGTCAACAAAAAAAAAACAAACCATAATAAAATAATTGGATGCGAAAAGTGTGCCAGGAGCAGAGGATTTATGTTGTTTGTCAATGTTGGCTCGGCACTTTTATAATAAATTTGACTTTTTCATAGAAAATACAACAAAAAAAAAACATAGCTAACGGCTAAAATTTTAATCTGCCATTGCGTAGTTAGTATGTATTAAATATGCGTCCTGAATAAAAATGCATATTAGAATATTAATCAAGGCAGTAGCCAATGGAAAAAACAAATGCCAAGTCATGGATTCGAAAAAAAAAATTAACCCGAGATTTTGATCAAACTTGATATTACGTTGAAAAAAATAGGTCTCACAATTCTGTCTGTCTGTCTATATCCGCAGGCCTTCAGCCTAAGCGGCGTTCTTGATTTTTTTTAAGTCCAAACATAACGGTACTTGCCATACGTTTTTCTTAGCCAAAAAAAATAATAATTTTTCTCAAGAACTGCTCCAACAAAAAAAATATCTGTGAATTAATAAAAGGAAAATATACTTTTTCGTATTTTTTGGTACTTTTCCTATTTTCTCCAAAATGGTGCGTTTGATGTTTGTATGGAAATGCTTCATACAATTTTAAACAGTTTGTAAAACAACATTTTTAAAAACTGTTTTCTTTGGTAAAATTAAAAATAATTTGTTTATTTTTAAAACTCAATAAAGGGTTATCCATTTTGCGGTTTCAAAAGTATAGGGCTGGAATTTGACATCTGTCAAACTAGGTTGTTAAACCAATTTTTTTTTCAGTTGAAAATCTGACATTTACGAAAATGGATCGGTTAACTATCGCACAACGCATACAAATTGTTAAAACCTACTACCAAAAAAATGCACGATTGGATCGCACAAACTTGCTCTTATGTTCGATCACATCGAATGCAAAAGATTTCTGTTAAAAATCTAAATATATATTTAAAGCAGTTTTTTACTTAATTTTTTATATATACAAAATATCTTTAATTTTTATCTAAAAAAAAAATTGGTATGACAGTCTTAAATATTATGATATAAACTTAAAAACAAAATATTAAATCGGCTTAATCAAAGAAAAAATAATTCAAAATTCTGAAATAATTACTTAAATTAATTTAAGCCCAAAAAAAAAGTACGCCATTTTATTTGTTAGATAAATTTGAATTTATGAGAAAAAAATATGAATATATAAAATAAATTCAAAAATCGTTCGACCGGTTTAAAAAAAAAATAATTTTTGTGTATAAGATTTTAAAAACATTTGTAGATTTTTCAAATATGAAGTTTCAAAAAAATCTATTGAGTCGTTTTCGAAATTTTGAATTTTCAAAAAAAAACTTTTTTTTTTATTTCCAAAAAAAAATTTTTAGAAAAAATTTGGCTTACAATTGTGCTTAAACTTTCTAGGAGCTTCTGCGCAAAAAAATCAAATTCCGTTTTCCAGAAAATCGAAAAGCAAAAAAATGGTTCTAATAGAGGTACAGAAAACAACAATTTTTCCACAAAAAAAAAACAAAAGGTACCTTTTCTCTTCATTAATGAACTGATTTTTTTTATAAAAATCGTAGGAGCTGTTTTCGAGAAAAAAAATTTTTTGGCCCAAAAAAAATGTGTGGGAGCTACTGTTATTTGTCGTCTTAAAAAAAATGAAAAAAAAAAACGTGTGGGCATAGTACCCGAAAAACACATATGAACTAGGTTTGAAGCAAATCCATCCAACCGTTTAGACTACAGACTCGAGGACACACAGGCAGTCAGACGGAATTGCCGGACCCACTTTCTTGGTGTTCTCTATAATCGTAATGACATGTTTGATTACTAAAAAATAATGTTTACGAATGCATAACTTGCAAATAAAATACTGCATACCAAAATTTTCGAAAAATATTTTTTTTTTAATTCAATTTAATTATTTCGAAAACAGACGACGTTTTTTATAAATTATATTTTTAAACTTATCTAATTAAATATTTAAAATAATAAAACTAAATGAAATTTGAATATAAAAAATTTAGTAAAAAACGATTACAAATATATTTAGCGGTAAGAATCTGATGCTTACGACGTGATCGAACATAAGTAGTAATTTTTTTTTTGATTTAACACACTATCAAAATCTTAAGTAAGATCTAGATAATGTAATTGCGTATTTGGTGACAAAGACAATATTTATTTATTTATTTATTTATTTATCATCAATCAGAGATAATATTCTCTTATAGACTTAGATATAATTATTATACATTAGTTTATTATTAAATAAATAACAAATTTTTAATTAAATAAACTTAAAAATTACAATTGATTCGTTACTTCATTGTAAAATTATTCCGTTTAAAACATGTAATTTAAAAGTTTCTCTTGAACAGTTTCTAAAAATGTCCATTCTATAACAAACAGCATTAGTTTCCCTGATACAACGAGTAATTGGCTCATTCAGGCTATAGTTAGTCCGATGAAAAAATTCATATAATATATTAGAATCCCGAACATTTCTTTGAGGAACTCGAAGTTTAATAAGATTTAATAAATGTGGGCATTTTATGTGATACGTTAAAATATCTCTGATAAACATAACAGAGAAGCAAGAACGTCGACTTTCCAGAGTTTTTATAGGAAATAATAAGCACCTTGTATTGTAAGTTGGCATGTCAATTCGCCAATTTAATTTATAGAACAAATATCTAGTAAAGCTTTTTTGAACTTTCTCAATTCTATTACAGGAGTTTCTGTAAAAAGGATTCCAAACTATACTCGAGTATTCCAAAACAGATCTTACTAGAGAGTTAAAAAGAGATTTGAGCGAATGAGGATCTTTGAATTCTCTTGTGTTTCTCTTTAAGAAACCAAGCATCTGATTAGCCTTATTGACCATATAATCAATATGTGGCAAAAACGAGAGTTTTACATCTAAGATTATTCCTAGATCCTTCTTAAGATCAATGCGTTCTAAACATACATCATTTAGTTTATAATTGAACAGAATAGGCGTAGAGTGTCTGAAACAAGACAAAACTTGACATTTAGATACATTAAGATGAAGATCATTACTTTTACACCATTCAGTTAATCTAAGTAAATCTTCAAGAAGTAATTGACAATCTGATAAACACTTAATTTTGCGATACAACTTTAGATCATCTGCAAATAAAAGACATGGGGAAGATATAAAAATTGAAGGTATGTCATTAATAAATAATAGAAATAATAATGGACCCAAATGACTACCTTGAGGTACGCCAGATGAGACAAATATATTATCAGAACAGCAATCTTCAATTTTTACAATCTGAGTCCTATTAGAGATATAAGATTTTAACCAACTCAGTAACTTAGAATGAAATCCAAGCGAAGACAGTTTGTGTAAAAGCACCCTATGATTCACACGATCAAATGCTTTTGCAAAATCTGTGAATATAACATCTGTTTGTATGTGATCTTCAAAATTATTTATGATGTAATTAGTCATCAACGATAAATTAGTAGCTGTTGATTTACCTGACACAAAACCATGTTGGTATTCCGATATATAATTTCTTAGTTGAAAAGATAACCTATTGCAAACAAGTTTTTCAAATAATTTAGGCATTGCAGAAAGTTTGCTAATAGGCCGGTAATTTCTAATATCTTGTTTTGATCCAGATTTGAATATAGGGTATTTATTTATATACGATATTTTCCAACAATCTAGAAATTTGCCCCCAGATAGTGATGCATTAAAGATGTCAGTAAGTGGTTTAGCCAGTGAAGTAGCACATTTAAGCAATATTAAAGGTGGAATACCATCAGGACCTTCATTTTTACTTGCATCAAGTTCAAGAAGTACTTCCTCTACTTCAGAGACATCCAAGATCATAGAGCCTATATCAAAAACCTTCGAAACAATTGGTAATTCGTGATTTGAAAAGCAGTCTAACGAGTAAACAGATTGAAAATATTTAGCAAATAGGTTGCATATTAAATGAATATCACTGGTTGTTGAATTTTGGAATTTCATACAGCTTGGATAACCAGTAGTTTTTCGCTTAGAATTGATAAAATTCCAAAAGCATTTACTATTATTCTTTATATTAAATTCGATCGTGAACATATACGAGTTATATAAAAATTTATTTAAGATATGAAATTCGCGTTGGATGACAATATAATTTTCTCTTAGTTCAGCGCTGTTATAATTTCTTTTATGCAATTTAAAAGCCTTATTTTTTTTATTTTTGAGATTTATTAATCTTTTAACTATAACCCCATATTGGAAGTCTCTAAAACTTCAATAATAGTATATTCGACGACACTTCTATTTTCTCAGAAACAATAAATTGTTGATCATTCTAGAAAACGTTCAAATATGAATTACTTTAAATAAACACTCATTGTTTATTATAGTCTTATGGGCGTTCTGTAGAAAAAACTACCTGACTTATATTAAAGCCTCGGTTAGGTACCATTACGCTATATGAGCGTATGTAGTGCAGGTATATTGATATTCCACCTTAGGTCATTGTTTATCTCCGAAGCCTATCCAGTATGTTCGAACGATCAAAAAATCATCACCATAAGTCGCCACTTCATTCAAGAAAAGATCACTAGCTATTATGTACATTATGAAATGACCTTGCACTTCGAAGAGGCCATAAGCTGCGATCAACTATAAACTATATACTAACTTGCATTGTTTACCGACGACGACGAAAAGATAAGACCAGTTCCTTGCTCCAATGCGTAGTGTGTCCGTTTTGTACCCCGGGACGGCAACCGCACTGCTTAAAAACAAACACAATTATTTCGAACCCGAACAAATTTTAATGATGTTTTCTTTATGGTTTCGATTTTCAGATGAACGCTTCACCGATGATGATCGAGGGGAGGCACATCAGCAGAAACGTGATCATGTCAAGTGTTGGTGCAACAATGACCAGCAATTTTTTTGTGATGCTGATACCACTTTTACTACAGGTAAGCGGCGGTGTAAGCGCCGAATTGAGTTGAGACCCTGAATGGTTTAAGATTTATGAATTCCCTGTTTATTTATTTTTTTTTTGTTTAAATGTCTCGCTTCTAAAAATCAAGACCTTTTCGAACATGGTGCCACTTGTGGCGGGACATGGACGACTAATGGATCCACCGGCACGTAACGCTATGTGGCGATTTGGGTATCCAAATCCGGTCAACTACAATGACAACGAGCTCTTTTGCGGTGGCTATGCAGTACAATGGGAACAGAATGCCGGACGATGTGGAGTATGCGGCGATGCGTATCATATGAAGTCGCCGCGGCCTCATGAAGCCGGTGGAGAATTCGCCAAGGGAATCATCTCCAGATACTACACAGCCGGACAGGTGAGTTCATGATTGGAATACAAAAAAAAAAAAACTAATTGATTAAATGATTACACGTTGTGTAGAAAGGTGTAAAGGTTGGGATTGGAAACATATTCAATGCCATGTTTCTGGAACCAATTTTTGCCAGCAGATTTTTCAGATGCATATTATGTAGTTAAGTGCGAAGTATTTTTTTTATTCACAGCTTAATCGTGAGATTGGGTTTAATTTGCGGTGATTGATTAAAAGAAAATCGTCTTTAGTTCGTCGCTTTTCTGTCAGTCTCTTTGGCATAATGTAATTTTATGTGGGTTTTCATTGAAATCCGAAGGATTTGCACTTTCAATCAAAAATTGCCATTGGAACATGTTGATAAGACGTACACATATGAATGTGCTGACAGTTTTATAAATTAACTCGTCCAAGAGCTTGTTCAGATTACAACAGAACCAACAGAAAAGAAAGAAAAAAGTGTCAACATAGTCGCACTCGCAACAAAAGGGTTTTTCTTTTTTAGTTATCAAAACTGTTGTTTGTGTTTCTGTTGAGCTCAGAGCATTCAGAGCTCCAAATGTGTGTTTCTTTTTTCGTTCTGAACATGTTCAGAGCGCGCTCGAAGTGCTGGGACAAAATCGACTGAGCCTGTGAGTAAATTGCTGGACACACCAAATGTCATGTTTGTCAAGAAGAAAAATGTGAAGAAAAAAATAATCAAACACAATTAGCTAGGTTGCGAAAGAAGTAGATTTTCTGTATCTGTTGTATAGTTTTGTATTACATATATGGATTTTTATGGTTAAAATGAAAATGTATTCTGATTTGTGTGGTTCAAATGTGTTTAAAAAACATATCAGTATTCAGAGCTCGCTCTATTTGGAACAAGTTCAGGAAACATAAACTATGTGTTCGAACTCTTGTCAGTGATCTGATCTGATAAATTTTGTGTTTGAAGGTATTTTTTTCAAAAACTATTAAAGCAAATAACTAGGTTGAAATAAGTGATAAGAAAACAAGTTTGTGGCTTCAAAAAACCTATAATTTTATTATTGTAAGTGTTGCCGTTGTTCTCAAATCAATTGTTTTAAATTATAAGTAAATTTTTTTTTGAAAATTGCCCCTGCCGCCTAAAAGGAGGGCGATAGACCCCCTCTTCCAAAGGTTACAAAAATCCGTTATTATTTTGCAGCACTGCAGTTATGGTACACTCCCCTCAATGTGAGATCATCGTATATACAAACAAAAATCTCATGAAAAAAGTAGTTTTAGTAATTTTCAATTTTCTCGAAAACTAGAACACATAAAATCTTATAGTTTTCAGTTTCTAATTAAGACTTAATCAGAGCAACTACTTTGTGAAAAAAAGATATTATATAGATTTAAGTTTTTGAAAAATTACAATTTAAACATTTTTTTTATTTTTCTTCCCAAAGTTTGAGTTTAAGACCCGTTTTTTCAAAAACTATGCATATATTCCACTTGATTTATAAATTAACTAATATATCAAGAAATTGGTTTTAAAAAAAGTTATAACACTTATTTGTAAGTATTACCGTTATTTTCAAATACTTTTTTGTTTAATTGTTAGTACTTTTTTATGACATTGCCTCTCCCGGTCACACGGGGGGATAGAGACCCCCTCCCATATTAGGAAAATACTTGTAACTAACTGTTCTACAAGAATCCATTTTTATTTTTTGGCGCGTGAGTTATCGTACTCTCCCCCTTTACTCAGCCTCGGCATCTCGCTGGATTCCAAATTTACCCAAAACATGTTTCTTCAGTTTTTTTTGCACTGCACGAAAATGCCAGAGCTTTTTACTTTTCTTCCATTTTTTTATTTTAGCTACTGAACTTGCTTGTCAAACAAGAAACCAGCTGATGGAATAATTTTAATTTGATTTTATGAAGTAGTGTAAAAAACCCTCTTTTTTCAATTGTAAGAAGAAGAAAATCAAATGATTGAAGCCAATATAATAATAACTTTATCTCTTGGTTCTTTTAGTAGAGCTCAAAATGAAATCTGTTGTTAAATGTAGCAAGTACCCAGAAAGAATCCAAATTTGTTTCTTTACTTTTCGTTTATGGTTAAAAATTGCAACAACAATATGAAAAGGATTCAGGTCAAACTTTTTCCCAAGCTTTTTTGCAAACTTTACCCAAAAAGTAAAGAAACAGACCTATTTTATTTTATCGTGTTCGTCAGTCGCCACACAAAAATCAAAATCAAAAGAAAAGTTTTTGAATATCCACGCTTCGCAGCAAACTATTAGATGTGTGGGTAAATGCATATTAAATCTCCCAAACTAGATAGATCAGCTCTTTCATCTTCAGATCTAATCTAAAATGGCTCTTTTTGACAATAAAACATAGAAAAGTGCAATAAGAGCAAATCTTTTCCCAAAAAGAGCAAATATTTTCGCAAACAGATGCAATCTTTTCTTCAATAAAAAACGACACAGAAATAACTTCCAAATAAGTTAGGTAGGTAATTGCTCTACATAATCCAAAATATGAACAACAAAATAAGTACAGTTAGTGTTCAGCACAATTGTTTGTACTTACCCTTGCTCTTTTTTATTGGTAAATGCATATGCAGCCCAGCAAAATTGTATTCAGTCAACAACAACAAAAGAAAAGTCCGAATAAATTAGACAGTAAGAGTAGTACCGATAATAGTTTAGATAAAGAATATTTATTTGGAATATTTGGAAATCTCGCTCGGGTTGCAGATAAAAAGCTTGTGTACCATGGTTGGCAGGCAGAGGGAGATATAAAATAAGAATGTATTTAAAAAGTGCATAATTGTGGTAGTGCATTACTGCGCTACCTATATGTTACCAATAAAATACGGCTCCTGTTGTGCCTGGCAATAACGTTTACAAACTGTACTGTTTGTTGTCATTTCACTTTGTTTCAGTTCATCAAAAATACTTACCACAAAAGTTCATCGTCCATTCTCTCTATTTGTCAGTAAATGAAAATAGAGTGTCGATTATTACTTTCTTGCATATACAGAAAATTTGTTCAAAAACGTGTACCGTTTTGAAAGAGTCCATGAAAGGCCGACAAAGTTGAGTCAGTGATTTAGCTTGAAGGGTATTCCAATTATATCCGAATGAATGAAGAGAGTCACAGAACAAGAACGAATTGCGAGAATATTGAATACACATAAAATTCAGTGTTACAAACAAACCGCAACAACTCAGATGCCGACCAGAGTGCACATACACCAACCTGAACGAAAGTGGTAACTCGGAGATATGTATTACCTTGAATTATATGTTTACTGTGGAACTGTGCTCAGAGTACTGGAGGAAATGTCCAACTTTTTGATTTCAGCTTTTTTTGACATTTCAAAATAACTTCCACGGGCGAGCAAAACCAAGCGCTTACATGTAATTGAAGGAGTTCTAAACTCTTTTCAAGCCCGGACAAATATAACACCTAATATCAAATGGTTTCAAATGTGAGGAAACTGTATAACTGAATTGGCTGCTTTTCCAACTAAGTCTCCAGCTTCACTTGCAGCTTTCCAGTTGGGCGCCAGTTATAACATTCATTAAAACCATAATTGGAAATTGTGATGCCAAATTATTGGAACGGTATTATTCCACTTTAAAGAACAGAAAATATTTCGATCATTGAAATAAAAAAAACAGGTACGACTCAAGCCATTAGATCTGACCTACTTAATTTCAAATCGGGAGATCAGACTGACTTAAAATTGGTATTTCAAAATCCCCATCGTTGGACGAGTTGTATTGATTTAATGGAATGGTTGATAAGTCTTACTGGAATTCCCAAAAAAGCGAAAGTAAAATCGTTTGGGTCTGTAAAATGAGTTAAATGCAACCAAATTTGCTGAAAATCACTGAAAAATCTGTCAACAAAGCTAGTGTTGTTTTTCCATTACATTACATTACATATTATACTACAGCGTAGATAAATCTACGAAGTACGAAGTAGAGAAACTAAAGCACTGTGAACGAGACCATTGGCTTAAACATTACATACATTAATACAAAAGAGAGTGACAGATAGAGGAGAACACACAACAGAAGAAACACATGTCAACAGCACGTGGTTGGTTTCTGAAGGTCCCCCATCGAAGTACTAACGAAGTACTAATACGCGCAACGATGCTTGATTCCGCTGATCTATGTTTTTCCAACTTGCGTAAGTTACTCGTAGAAGTTTTACAAAAAATCTGACTGTCCTTAAAACCGCAGGTTATCGCTGGATGCGCAGATCTTCTAATCGCTCATTTAAATTGTAAAAATTAATCCAAAACCCGTGGTCGGATTCGATGATCAAAATTCACAATTTTTTTTACTTTTAACTATTTCCCACAGTGTTTAAACTGACACTAAAAAGTGTTCAGCTAATTGGTTACATAACTTCTTACATTCCTTTTGAAAGAATTATTATTTTGTTTGTAATTTTCTTTAATTTAATTTAACTTTTTTATAAATATTAATATTAATTGTATTTATTGAGAATTAACAAGAAGCATATACAAAATGTACTCTTTAAATTATGATTCCAATACAACTGCTTCATATTGCTGCAAGGCTAATTGAGTTACATCAACAGAGCCACTAAAAATACAATAACAACAAAATTGTGAACTAAAACATTAAGATATTTGTTTGTTAAACATACCCGACTTGTTTCGTCGAATCCACGCTAGGAATTTTAACCCTCAGTGATCCCGTAACACCTATTTTTTCATTTGAACTTAAGTTAACAGTATCAGGTGTTCCTAGAATATTTGCAGCTAGGACGTATGATTTACCATTATACGATCTAATAACACCACAATAATTAGAAAATGAGAATCTTAAAAAAAGTCACTACAAACCTCTTAATGACCAAAACTCCATTGCCAACCATTCCGTATCGAGTGTTACCGAATTTCAAGACATCAGTTTTCCTGAGCTCAACCATTTGCTTGTACACATTCAAGTGACTCTTGGTATTTCGCTCATTTTGAACGTTAACATCTACATAATTAGGATTAACTGGTAGCCATGTATTGGGATTTGTTGAGAATCCTTTGTGCACCGAGAGCAAGTAAATTTTCATTTAAAATAATCAATCAATTGGTAAGGCTAAATAAATATATAGATTCTTAAGTCTAATGTCGTTTTCGATTGGCTGTTCGGAGTTACTCTTTTCCAATTCTTTTTACTCTCAAAACGTTTGTGTAATGTTTTCGGAGTATTTTTCTGTTCTCGATTTTATAAGGAAATAATATAGAATACACATCGTCGCTGTAAAACAAAACCGGCATAACTCAAAAAACTCGATTTTTGAGTTAATGGTATACCAATCGACTAAAAAAGCGGCATAACTTTTTCTCTTTCGAATCCCGTTAGATAGATCTTGTGTTAGTTTGTGATGCCATTGTTTCATCAGGAGCGGATTTGATTTTATGCGGAAAACCGGATTTTTTTGTGTTGTGTGCAAGATATTTATAAAATAATATAGATATAGAATAATTACTTAAAATTGAGCAGTTTTCTTAAAAAAGTAAGTACTGTTTTGTAATATTTTTCTGTTTTAAAATAAAATTTTTCCAAAAAGATCCTAATAAGTGACCTAATTTGGAAGGATCTTTTTGGATCCTCATTTTTACAACCTAGTCGTATCCCCTTTTTTTTTATTTGTGTTCATTAAATGAAATGTGGAACTCACTAAAATTGAAAACATAATTCGGACAAAAAAAAATAATTTAAAAGATTAAACAAAAAATAACATTATGAAAAGTTGACCGACTCAAAAACTTTAAACTGATTTTCTGAAGAATCAAGTTTTTTGAGTTATGTCACTTTTCTTAAGGGGCGACGACATACTCATTCAAAGTTTTTCTTCGAATTATTTATTAAAAGTAATAATGTGTAACGTGTGCGTTCCGCAAATTTTTGAAAACTCTGAAAATCCAATCGAAAACGACATAAGTGTATTGACAATTTTATAATAAAGTCAATGTTTATCCATGCAACATAAAAGTTAATGTTCACTTTACATTCAGTAAAAATGAAGAATAGATATTCGCTGAATATTCACTTCAGTGAATCAAATCTGAATATGTTTAGAGATCTTAAAATTTTTAACTCATCAAGAGGACAAAATATCTACAAGTAATTTGCTTAGGTTAACAAAGTATCGACATTCAATTTTGCTTCACATTTGTGAATAAAAGTGAACATGCAAAAGTAATATTTATTCATTTTTATTCATATAAATGAGAAGAAAATTGAATTTCCATTTCGTTAATAAAAAATAAATAACGGAAACTAAACGCCGCAAGCTAAAGCACGATGTGGTTCAATTTATATTTCGCTCAGTTAAATGGACTCATTTCTATTGCTTGATCCGGAAATGATTCACTTCATATTCACTTACCTGAATGTTAAAAATGTTGGTGAAAAGGGTATTATATGAATTCACTTAAACGACTCTTATACGTCTCATTTAAATGATTCAGTAAAGAATCCTTAATTCTTCACTAAAATAATTATTTACATTTATTTACATAAGTGAATTATGAGTGAGTTTATTTATGAATCATGAAAACGATTGAAGAATTTTAAGTAGATGTGAATCATATGGTTATAGATATACTTAAAGAAAATTGATTATGCCTTTATCAAATTTTTGTGTAAAGGGTAATTTAGATTAACTTACCAGCAGCCGTCGAAGTATCCCATTGGAAGGGTGTTCTAGCTGGATCTCTGGTAAATTTCTGAAAGATGTTGGGATTTGAATTACAAGCTGCTGGATCTTTACTCTGTTCCCAAGTAATGTCACCATCAAGCATACCTAACTCTTCACCCTGATATGAATTAAGGAATTAAGAGTATTTATTTTGCTTCTTTTTTTGTCAAATAACAAAACTTACCATGTAGGTAATACTGACACCAGGAAGAATCATTTGAATCATATTCATTATATC
Source organism: Philhelius pedissequus (assembly GCA_910595825.1). NCBI lineage: Eukaryota > Metazoa > Arthropoda > Insecta > Diptera > Syrphidae > Philhelius > Philhelius pedissequus. The sequence goes on from OU343162.1 coordinate 76,596,648, forward strand.
AATACGTTCCTTGCCATATCGACTGCCGACTCTCCTCTGGTCATGATTGCCCATCTAGAAGAACAAATTCATTCTCTGGCACTTCCCAGTCTATCACTTCGTACAACACAAACAACTTACCACCCAGTTGGGAGTTTTTCCAGCTGGCATCTTATCGAACCACATTTTTATAATTTCAGCATATTGCTTAGCCTCCGAATCCTTGTTGCCTCTTAAAATGAACTGGAAGTTGAAAGGTATTTGGGCTCCTTGGGTTGTTTTATTGCCATACATCTGCATGACATTATCCAATTCAGAATAAGTTTCAATAAGCAACACTCGAGTATCGCCTCCGTGAATTCGTTTATAGTCATCGAGAAGCTTACGCCATTGATATACCATATCAACAGTTTCGGGCTGATCTTGCGTATAGATGTGCTTCAGATAAGCAGAGTCTTCTGGGTCGCTCGTGTAACCACTGAGAGGTTCATCAGGATAATTACCTTGTGCATCGGGTTGTACCTCAAAGCACCATGGAACAGCATCAATACGGAAACCAGCAACTCCACGATCGAGCCAATAGGTGAGCACTCGTTTCATTTGAGCTACAACGTCAGGATTACGATAATTCAAATCAGGCTGTTTTACAGCAAATTGATGGAGATAGAATTGCTGACGTTGTTCATTCCATTCCCAGGCGCTACCTCGGAATGCTTGCAACTATAGAAATTCACCAATTAATATTTTCTTTAAGACCCCAAAGCTGTAACGAAATAATCATTGAAAGTTACCCAATTGTTTGGTGGTATTGGTTTCCCGCTAGAATCCCTCTTGCCATCGTGCCATACGTAAAAATCTTCAAAACCTCTCTCTCGATTGACCGACTTTTTGAACCAAATATTTTCATCACTGGAATGATTAGGGACGAAATCTAGAATCACTTTCAAGCCCTTGCTATTAGCTTGTTGGATTAGTTCAGTAAAATCATCTAGGTTTCCATATTCATCTTGAATGTCGAAAAAGTCAGCGATGTCATAGCCGAAATCAGCCATGGGTGACTTGTAAATTGGTGATAGCCATGTTGCTGTAACACCAATTTCTTTCAGGTAATCAAGCTTCGAAGTGATGCCCTTTAAGTCGCCAATTCCATCGCCATTTGAGTCCTTAAAAGAACGCGGATAGATTTGGTAGAATTGAGCAGTTTCCCACCAGTCCTTTTGCGGTGTAGTTGAGGTGGTCCCAGGACTTGAACAACAAAGAATATAAGGACTCCATTGGCTGATGATTATGCCAATAAATGTAAACAAAGAAAACGACTTCATTGTCGTGCTCAATTGGCAAGAATTGGACACAACTTGGATAAATTCGATTCAATGAGGAGCTTTTAAAAGGTCTGTTCAGCCACTTCAATGTGGATTTCCAGGGTCGTACAAAGATAAGCAGATAAACTTGATACTTAAGTGAGTATTAGGTAAGATGATAAGAATATTAAAAAAAAAAACATAATTTTTGAAATTAAGTTTGCTTATGATTCTCGCGCCACTTAATGTACAGAGGCTGTTCTTTGTTATATGAGGTAAGTGTTTACATTGATTTAACAATGATATTTCGATAAGTTAATCGACGTGAAATAAGTAAGAAAATAAAAAGTGGGGTATCTTGAAGTATCTTTCCTTAAAGTAGGTACTTAACAAGGGAAGAGATACCTATTTTCACCATAATACATTTTTGAGGTTTTGAGCGAATCCAACTCATTTAAAGCCTTTAACTTTCTTATTTTGTTTACACCTATTTTAATTTATTTTCTATTTCTGTCGGATACATACGTCTGTCAATTTCCTGATTGTGTAATTGCTATGATATTTATTGACGCCACTAAATCAATTTGTTAATACAAAATAGTAATATAATACAGCGATAGTATAATTGATGAAAAATAGAAGAAACTCTTTTCGAGCCCACAAAATTTTAATGTCCAACTATTTTCAATGTTTATGCCTGTCTACGTTCTGTCAAAGTACTTGAATCTCCAAGCTAACAAACTAGTAATTATATTCAATAATGTAGGTTCAAGGTGGATCGTTCAGTTGTCCCCATCAATCTTGCGCAATTTTAAAGTTTTAATGCTCCGAAAAAAAATTGAATATACCTATTTTATCTTAAAGTAAGACCCAATTATAGTCGCATTAAAATTACATCTCTCAAATGTATATACTAAGCAAAAAATTGATAGTCTGGGAAAAATGTTGAAAAGCATTGATCAATGCAATATATGCTGGTTTAAACAAGATAACAAAAATAATTTGTAGGCAACTCAGTGGATATTTTCAGAACAGGCACCACTGTGTTTGAAAAAGCCCTCCCATAAGGACTGTACTGAAAATACAGATTGAACAGAGTATAACGACTGTACAGATTTCTGTTATAGTCCAAGATCCCAGGGCCTCCAGATCTTACTTATTTGCTGATGGATAAAACTTATGTGGTAGAAGAGTGTTGGTACGTACAGTTAACGTATGCATACCTGCTAGCTTGGGCTGACGGCCAATTCTCAGCTACCAGGTGCTAAAGGAACGTACAAATATTGCTAACCTTACTTACATACTGATGGCTGATTTTTACGTATGTTGTACGGAACATGGTTACAAATTTTGAAACACCTCTAGTCACTAGTCACTAGGTCTGTTGAATCCCTTTCAAGTGCTGAAAACAGCAGCTTTTTCTTAGGATTGGTTGCCGAGATATCAGCTTCCAAAGCAAACCAAATGCATGTTGGTTGAAAATCACGCGAACAATTTTGGATTGCAATATCTCGAGAACCAGAGGCTGCAGAAGCGTTTGGTTTTCAGGGGTGAATAGGTATTTAATAGACCTTTCTTTCCATGTATATATCGATGTGGTTTGGCAACATTTTTGAAAATACAATTTTTTTCCGCAAGGGGTTAGTTAGCCTTGATTTTTTTCAAAAATCTCCAAAAAAAATTAAATCGGCAAATTTCACAACAATGCAAAGGTCTGTTCAATGCCTTTCAAATGCTGAAAACCGCAGCTTTTTCTTAGGCTTGGATGCCGAGATATCAGCTTCCAAAGCAAATAAAATGCAAGGTTGGTTGACAAATAGTCACGTCAAGTCATTAGTAACTAGTCATTAGTCAAATGTCTACAAAATTCAAACAGACCGAGACGAGACTGCACATTCAAATTTTCGTGAGAAAATGGAGTGACCAAGGTCGAGAAAAGACTTGACTAAGCGAGACCGAGAAGAGACTTTGACGAGACCAGAGACATGACTTACAAAAGTCTTGCCTGTTCGCATCTCGTTGGCAGCCCTAGTAAGGATTTCTGAAAGTAGATACTTATAATTATTTTTCAAAATACAGATTAAATTGTTCAATTATTTTATTCTTTATCTAAAATGTACGTGGTTAGAATATTAAAGTATGTAATTAGATAAGAATAAGAAAATTAGGTAGAAAATTGTATAATATGACAACAGCTGATGGTCTTTTCGATTGGCAATTCGTAAGAACTCTCCTATCCAGAACACGAAAAAAATACACAAACACATCCAATTTTATTTTTAAGTGTTTGTATCGCTTTGAGTGTGATGTAGTGTCAGATGTGTTCAATTATTTTCACATTTTTGTAATCCTTAAACATGATGGAAACAAGAAGACAATACAATTTAGTGGATTTTTTTTATTTTATTAGAACTTCGGGTATTGTATTTTTAATATTATTTGATTCAAATTTTTAATTCTTATTACGTAAAATTTCTAAAATAATTCATCATTAAAATTGAAGTTGAAATTGCTGTTAACGTTAAATAACTTTCCACAGTCCACATCCTTGCATAAATAGTTATGTTTGAATGTGTGAGTAATTCTGATTTCGATTCTGAATTCAAATCCAGAATCGTTTTCTCTTCTTTTCAAGAGTAGAACTGTCATTCTGTATATCAATAGAACATTTTCAAAAGGGGAATTGCCAATCTAAAAGGTTATTAGAATTAGGTGATTCCAAAGTTACTCACAAAACAATTAATTAAAATCGGATGGGCCGATTTCCTATATTCTCTATAAATAAACGTTGTTAACTAATACTCCATAAATCCGTTCTCAACAATATTCCCTGGAATTGTTGAACTCATTTAAAAAAAAAGTCAAAGTACAAATAACATTGGAAATCAATTTTTATTACGACATTTTTTTAATTTAATATAAAATCATATTTTGAATTTTTTTTTCTAACATTTGTTGCATTTTTTTATTTTTTTTTTTTGAAGGAAATCGAAGTTGAAGTTGAACTAACCGCCAACCATTATGGACGTTTTGAGATGTTCCTTTGTCCCAATAATAATCCACGCTATGAGGCTTCACAAGAATGTTTCGATCGGTATCCACTCTTCATTTCTGGCACTAGGGAACATCGTTTCCTTATTCCTAGCGAAGCTAAGAAAAAGGATATCTTCCGTTATCGAGTGAGGCTACCGGCTTACGTTACATGCACACAATGTGTCCTGCAATGGACCTATTACACCGGTAATATGTGGGGAACTTGTGCCAATGGTACCGAAGCTGTTGGTTGCGGGCGTGCTGGTTAGTTTTTTTTTTATTACATAAGAAATTATTTATCAAACATTTTAAATTTACTCTAAAACTTAGAAACTTTCCGAAATTGCGCTGATATTGCTATTGTCTCAAATACTGGAGGAGGAATTCCTCCAGCATTTGTCAACACTAAATCACCATATCTTCTTTACTACAAAGATTATCGTGCACCACTTGAAAACAATATCTTTCCACTTATTGTTCGGTAAGTAATGTCTACGGATTAATTTGGTTTTATTTAATACTCCATAAATATCTATATTGAAAAAAAAGTTACATATTTTCATTAATACAAATTTGGAATTTATATATAATTTTAGAAATAGCAATCGCCATTAGACTTTGGTTTAAAGAAGCTTTAACACAAACCTAACAACACTTATAACAAATAACTTTCATTTATATATATATCCATCACATTATTAAATATTATGTATAATTGTATATACCTTAATACATATTGTTGAAGCTTTTATTTTAATTGAAGCATACAGGAGCTTGTAATAAATTATAATTTTAATAGATTCTAATGATTTTCATTTAGTAAAGCTTTATATTGTAAAATATTATCTAGCAAACTATTTGGTATTTGGTTTTGATTTTTTTTAATAAAAATAAATAAATATTTTAACTTTTAAATAAGTGAAAAAAACAGTGTTTTATTTTAAACGATTGGTGTTGGACAGAAATTTGTTTTACAGTTCGTAGTGTATATTTCTTTGGAAAACTATTCATAAACTTACCACAAGTTTAAGATTCTATTTTCTACATATTTCTAACATATCATTTTTGAAAATGACGTTTATTGCTTTTCACATCATTGTACTGTACTGACATCGTATAAATATTTTACAAGATCTCAAAGAATCAACGAAAATGAATTTAAAAAAACTAAAGATAACTTTTATGACAACAGCCGTTTTTCATTATATTGGGCTTTTACATGGGTTACAAGAGCAAACATTTATTCTAGATTGCTAGGAGTGACTGCGAACGAGGTCAATCAGAACAAATTTTTTAGCTTCGATAAGGCTTCGGTATCTCATTTTAGCTTCCATAATACTTTACCGAAATTTTATAGAAGCTAAAATGTTAGTACCAAATATTACTCCTTTCTCGAAGATATATATTTCAGTTAAAGATTGGCATTTTTTTAATGTAATGGTTGTTGAAATAGTTAAAAACTCTTCTATTGCCATTATGTTTTTCAAAAATATTGTTGACAAATGCAAGTGATGTTTAATTTTACCATTACTGTCACCGTGTAAAGAAAATCTAGTATACATTGGTGAACTCGGTAATATTGTAAGGTATTCTGCTATTCACGTGGGTACAATATCTTCATAAATCTCAAATCCTCATATGAAATGTTGCGGTTTTGGTGTTTTTTAAAATGTAATAAATTTGCTTTGAAATTTTGATGGAGTTGTTTATACATAAGGGGTATTCACGATCTGGTGTACCAAGTCTAGTAAAATTGTAAAATTTTATTTTTTTACAACAGACTGTGAACACACCTTTACTAATCTGTAGCAACACTGAAGCAAATGCCAAACCTGTTTCACATTTGTTCTGAAGAAGGCTAAGTTTGTGTTAAAAAAATCGTACACTCTTGTATTTTTCTGTTACAATAGGGTTCGGGTATTGTAAAAGTGTAAAAGTGTAAGATTTTGACAATCGGTAAATTTTGTTGTTGTAGTGCAAAAAATGCTACACTTTTACAATAATACAAGACCAGATACATCAGATGGTGAATACCCCTATAATATTTGTTTCTGTTTTATCAAGTTTTTTCTTATGTTTCTAATCAGTTTGGGAATTTCCGTATATGTATATACGTTTGTGTCAGGGAAAAAAGTTCAATTTATACCTACAATCTTTAGTTAAAACAAAATTACTACGAAGTTTTGTGCAAACTTCGTACGATTTTCGGATGAGCATCTGTTAACGCCGCAAATGTCAAAATGAACTTAGTACAAATCACCCAAATATAATCAAGAGAGAGAATCAAGAAATAGACCGAAAATGACACAAATGTATTTGACAATGAAATGTCAGTTAGTTTCTTGACTAACTTCCAGTAAAACTTCTGTTTTTGACAGGTGGCCAATCAGAGACTAGAAACTTGCTTTATTTTCTAGTCGAATATACCTTCTGAGTTTGGCCATACTGGCAGATCATTAGTTATCATATTGACGTTTGGAGTAACGGCACCTGGCAATCAGCCCGTGAACTTTCAATTGGAGATAGAATTTTTTTCCATTTGACGTTCAATGTATTTCCCATAAGAGAAAACCAAAAAAGTGTCTCATTAATATTGCTTTTTCTTATTAACTTTGTATGAACAGGTATAAATATTTTGACAGTAATAGACTAATAAACAATGAAAGATTCTAATAGCGATCATTCAAATCATTCAAATTTCAAAGATCTCCTCTCAAAATGGAGATTTGATCTTTTCAATGAAACTTTGAATTTTAATTGTAATATTGGCCGCGTTCGATCCGGATGTTTGACAGAAAAAACGTTTTACGTGAATGCGTACGTTTTTTCTGTCAAACATCAAATGGAAACTATTTTGTTATTAATTTATTGTGAAATTGTTCCAGTCCCTGCTAAAAAATTAAACTAAAAAATAAACAAATAATATACGAAGAAGTTAATAATTTTAATTTTATAAATTTAGTGGAGTTTTTTATTGCTTTCATCTGATGATGAAGATGTTTTCTTTCAGAAATGTGTATGTCAGTCATTCAGCATAGGCCGCATTCGGTGCAATGCCGATAGGCTAGCCAATATACCTTAGTAGCGGGTTTGTTTTCGAACGATCCAGGTAGCTTTCTCTGTTAAGTCAGTTGCATTGCATACAAATCTGAAGTTTTGAATCAGCTGTTCCTCAAATTAGTAATAATTTTTGGGTAGCTTGAGATTTGTAAATAGCAATTTTTGGGAGCAATTATTGTAAATAGAATAAAAGTACTTAAAGTCCTGAGAAGGGAAGAAAATCAAAATGGAAATTGGACGAAATAATAGTCTACAGTATGAAGCCCAGAGAATTTTTGTCGCTGACACTCTTATTCCGTCACGAATTACGTATATTTGTTATCGATAGTTTTCATGGAATAATGTCAATCTTATTGTCGCTGATTCCCTAATCATTTCTGGCTTTTAAGTTAGTCCATTCCTTAATTATAATGAATGAGTTTTCACAAAACTTGAAAATTATTACTTTTTCCTACACTTGATCGTTGATATGAATACTGGAATAATTTCACATGGGTGTCATTTATTTTCACTTTATTTTTTTTTTTGCACAATATGCGCATCCAGTGCGAAATGCCTTGTTCTGTCATCAAATGTTTGTATGGATGGAAATGGAATAGGAATAAAGCTTTGAAAATTATCTGCGCATAAATAAATTCGACGAAAATAGTTATCTTATAGTTATTATGTTCTTCGAGCTTGGAATAAACATGCCTATTATTAAAGCGCATATTATTATTTACATGTAAATAATTTGCACAATGAAATCTGAAATATGAAATTAAAATTGAATTTTAAATTGTTGTCATGCTTTGAGATAATTCTTAGCGTAAGTAAGGTAACAGGTCTTCAAATTATCCTGGAATTCGCATTACTTTGCATTGTTTTTCCAGAAGCCTTGTGAAATGATCGAAGGAACAATTTTGGGAATAAAATTTTTCAGTCCTTTTCGTTCAATGTTATTTTTTATTCAAAACATAATAAGCTTAATATAATAAGCTAATTCAAACAAACTAATAAAAACTATAAGGAACAAAAACATTCTTGGAAACAGTTATGGGGTTTTCATTTGGTAAATTTATATTTTGATCTATAAATTGATTTTTTTCGTAACAAATCTAATATGTTTTCAGATTGATTTTCATTTGCTATAATATTGGTGTATATTTGTGTCTGTCAACCAGCTGTCAGTATCGGCTGTCAATTATAATGCATAGTGGTGTAAGTAAAAGAGGGGTAAATCTGTCGAAAAATCCAGATCTGCAAAATTGTTTTAAAATCAAAAAATAAATCAATTTGTTTGGCCAATCGAAGGCTAAAATTGTCAAAATCAGTTTTTTGACAGATCTATATCAAAAATAAATTGACTTGTGTTACCAAACGCTAACCACATTTATGAAACTTGCCATAAATATCGGCACTGGTAAAAAGGTCAAATAAATGTAAATTATAGTTGGATATCCACGACCACTTATTATTCATACACCTGGTACTTGCTTTTTTTTGTCTTTGGTTTTTCGCCATCCACTAACATTCATGACTGACATTTCTCGACTAGCATTATGCTACGTTTTCACCTAAAGATAATCCGGTTTAAATTGAGAAGATTACAAATTAATCTTCAAGTGTTTTCTGAAAAAAAGATTAGTTTGACGTTTTCACTATGAATTCAAAAGTCAATACAACAAGACAAAAACAAAATAATTGGGAGGAAGAATAATAATTTCGGCGCAGTGAAAAAATTTAATTTCAATAAATAAAAATGAGTAATAACTTTAAAATATTGTTATCCCAACATCTTGCAGCATATATATATATTTACATAAATACTGTAATCGCCTTTGCACGGGTTTCGATTTTATATATTTGGGAAAGAACAAGTATTACTGTAGGATAGCTAAAACATTTTCCATTACAAATTCGAGGCACCGAACGCTTTGGTCTTTGTAGCTTTATTACATTTTATATTTTTATACTTATTTATAAACAAAAACAGAATTTGAAGGCAACCACAAATTATACATAGACAAAAACAAAGTAAATAATTTTGGACAGTTTTTTTTTGAATGCCAATGGAGGAAATATGACATTAGAATAGGCGCGTTCTATAAAATAAGGTTTGTTTATTTTGAGAATCTTCTACTTCGAAGAAGATTTCAATGAGATTAATTTCTAATCTTCATTTAAGGAGATTAAAATTTGTATGGGATATGTGCAAAATTTAGAAGATTTTTAAGAGGATTTATGGTTAATCCACTTAAATCTGGATTAAGTGGTAGGTGAAAACGTAGTATTAGCTTCGTTCGTTACACTTTACCCAGGGTTTACGATTATCAAAAAACACCATGTTTGTTATGTCCTCCAATAAATCAAACATAAAATATGTTTAAATTTAATTTCTTAGTGGATGCGGTTTGACCAATCCAAAACTTCAAAGGGTGCATTTTCTATTTCTGTGTATAAAATTAAATTTGAGAAGTCCTTCAATGTGTATGTCAAACATAACAATTTGTATACAAAACTCCAATTCACAACAAAACAAGTGCTTCAGATCTCTAGTGACTAGCTGTTTATTTATTGCCTCAACTCGCTACAGAAAAAAACCTAGATATACTGCAGGGCGAGTTCAGGGAGACACAAACAGAACTTTCCCATGATGAGTTCAGTAACTCAGGCGTTTTCACCCACCACTTAATCCAGATTTAAGTGGATTGACCATAAATCCTCTTTGAAATCTTCTAAATATTGAAGATTTCCCATACAAATGTTATCTCTTTAAATGAAGATTAGAAATTAATCTCATTGAAATCTTCTTCGAAGTAGAAGATTCTCAAAAGAAACAAACCTTATTTCATAGAACGCGCCTATTCTAATGTCATATTTTCTCCATTGACATTCAAAAAAAAAAAAACTGTCCAACATTATTTAATTTGTTTTTGTTTGGTATAATTTGTCGTTGCCTTCAAATTCTGTTTTTGTTTATAAATAAGTATACAAATAAAAAATGCAATAAAGCTACAAAGACCAAAGCGGTCGGTGCCTCGAATTTGTAATGGAAAATGTTTTAGCTATCCTGCAGTAATACTTGTTCTTTCCCAAATATATAAAATCGAAACCCGTGCAAAGGCGATTACAGTATTTATGTAAATATATATATATGCTGCAAGATGTTGGGATAACAATATTTTAAAGTTATTACTCATTTTTATTTATTGAAATTAAATTTTTTCACTGCGCCGAAATTATTATTCTTCTTCCCAATTATTTTGTTTTTGTCTTGTTGTATTGACTTTTGAATGACAATTCATAGTGAAAACGTCAAACTAATCTTTTTTTTTTCACTGGTGAAAACACTTGAAAATTAATTTTTAATCTTCTCAATTTAAACCGGATTATCTTTAAGTAAAAACGTAATGATTTGTCATTCAAAAGTCATCACAAAAAGACAAAAACAAAATAATTAGGAAGAAGAATAATTTCGGTGCAGTGAAAAAATTTAATTTCAATAAATAAAAATGAGTAATAACTTTAAAATATTGTTATCCCAACATCTTACAGCAAATAGATATAAATATTTACATAAATACTGTAATCGGCTTTGCACGGTTTTCGTTTTTATATATTTGGGAAAGAACAACTTCAAAGTATTACTGTAGGATAGCTAAAACATTTTCTATTACAAATTCGAGGCACCGACCGCTTTGGTCTTTGTAGCTTTATTGCATTTTTTATTTTTATACTTATTTATAAGTAAAAACAGAATTTGAAGGCAACGACAAATTATACCAGACAAAAACAAATTAATATTGTGTTCAATGAGGCTGTTCGGAACAGATGAGAACACTTAAGAAAAGAAAAGTACAGGATTTTGCTGTTCAATGAGAAATTTTCTGTTCTAAACTGTCCTGGTTTGGTGTTCAATGAGTTTGTTTGGAACAGTTTGGAACACTTTAGAACAGGATTTTCTGCACTTGCTTTTTAGGTAGAACAGGTTAGAACAGATTTGTGAGAACTGTCAAAACCAATTGGTGTTGTTTAAAAAAAAAAAAACATTTCGGTTTTAGAATTAGTTGATAAATCATTTTCCGTGTCGGAATCATCTCAATTTCATGAAAAATATTTTTTTAAATAAATTCAATTCCATTCAGATTATGTTTAAGAACGTTTCTGCAAAAATAAACGAATTTGAATTGTAGGTAAACAACAATATTTTTTTTTTGTCAGATGACTGACTGTTCTAAGTTGTTCTATCTTGTTCTGAAGTTTCTCACGAATCTGTCCTGTTCTGTCCTGTTCTATTCTAACTTTTCGTCACTGAACAATCTTTAAATAATAGTTCTGATCCACACTCTGCCAATTGGCACAAATTGGCACGAATTTCTGCCAAAACCTGTTCCAGACTTACAAATTTGGTAGTTTTTGGGCAGAAGAGAGCGCTCTTGAGAGAGTAAAATATTTGTGCCCAATACATATTTGTAGGCAGCAATTTGTGGGCAGAAAAATTACAATTGTCAGACTGACGTTTGTCATAAACGAAAAAAAAACGGTTCGTAGTTGGTGTGGAAAAATATTTGTTGAACAAATAAAATAATTTAGAAACACTAAAACACAAAAAATTAGTTTGAAGAGAATAAAATGGAATTTACAGCAAATAAAGAAATATAAAAAAAAAAACAAATTTGTTGACGTTTAAAAATTGGCAGAAAATTGTACTCAAGGGTACAAAGGGTTTCTTTAAGTTGAGGAGATACCTTAAATTTTTAATTTGTTTGACTGGGATTTTCCAATGGAAGGCGATAAATTGAAAAAGTCATTTTGACATCTTAACAACAAAACAAACATATTTTTTTTTTGCTTCTCCACTACTTTTATCGATTCAAAAGTAACAGAACATGGGTCCATGTTTTTTTTAAACATTAAATTGATACCTGTCGCTTAATAGACAAACCTATTAACATCTGTCTGTCTTATACAATCCGTTGGTCGACAATTTGCAAATTCGCTTCGTAACACGGTGTCTCCATCTTCATTTCTTCTATCATTTTGATAGAAAGAAAGAAAAATAGAATGCTACAAAATTTGGCATTGGGCATTTCATAGAATACTATTTCAATTGCACAAATGTCGCAAAGGAATACGTATCGCTGTGTTCTTGCTCTAAAAGCATTAGAAGACTTTAAAAACCTTCAACAAAAGGAATTAAACAAAAAAAACTCAAAGTGAAAATGTCAGCCATATAATATACTATCGATAGAATGCTATGAGATGTGCAATGTCTAGTATGAAATTTTTTATAGAATGCTATTTGTGGTCTCCGTGAGCAATTTCCATAGAATGCGACCTAGCTAACTAGAAAATCTAGATCGTGGAGACCCCATGTTATGGAGACCACAAATAGCATTCTATAAAAATTTCATACTAGACATTGCACAACTCATAGCATGTATTCTATCGATAGTATACTATTTGGGTGCCATTTTCACTTTGAGGTTAGCGTTTGTGGCTGGTGAACGTTTGTGGTGTGTGTATTGTTGTAGTAGTTTTTTTTTGTTTAATTCCTTTTGTTGAAAGATTTTTAAGTCTTGTAATGCTACTAGAGAAGAACACAGCGATACGCATTCCTTCGAGTCATTTTTGTGCAATTGAAATAGTATGCTATGAAATGCCCAATGCCAAATTTTGTAGCATTCTATTTTTCTTTCTTTCTATCAAAATGACAGATAGTATACTACAAAATATAGAAGGCACAGTGCAGGTGGAAACATTTTTTTTAAATACATTGTGTCCTTGGCTTGGTATAAAACTTCAAACTAAGCATTTACGATAAATGATGTCAAAATTGGAGATATATCTTTAATACCGAACGCTTATTTTCTTAGAATACTTATACCCAAGAACCACACCCTAAAATATTTCCAACCAGGTGCGGGACACCCTGTATATAAGTAAGATTAATCAGCGCTATAACGAGTTCCATTGTAACTGAAAAGTTTTATGAATCCCACAAAAAGTTACTCAGAATCCGTTTGTAATTACGAGTACAATTTGAATGAGCATTTCCATTGCGATGGATTCTGTAATCGATTTTTTCGCGATTCGTAACAAGTTTCCGATTACGACGGAATTCGTGTTAGGACTGAATAAGTTCTCATGACTTTATTAATTGAAAACACAAAATATCGTTATATGAAATCTTAACACTGTTTGAGAAGTTGTAAAGATTTAGAATAAAATTATTGAAATTCGCTATTTTGTGTCAGTGGAAACATGAGCTTTTTAGGCTTTTCAGTTCAAGAGCTTTTGTTTTTCTTTATCATTCAGGGAATGTTCGATTTCATAAATGTATGAGTTCGGTGACACGTGCGTTTTTCATTGAAATCTCAAAAATCTGTTAAATGACAAAACAAAATCAGAATATCAAGTTTCAAAAACATTTTAACTCTGATTTATTTCGATTCTAGCATACAATTTAGAAAAAAATTTCAACTTGAATATATATTATTTTTTTATATTTCAATAGGTGGTCTGGCTGAACTAAACCACTTTAGAAGCAAACAATGTCAGGATAAAAAATGGCCGTAAGAACCATTAAAACCATTGTTAAATGAAGCGAACCTAAGAGAATCGTTTTTAAAATACTATTTTTGGCCGATACAAATTTTTGTTCTTGCATTGGTGTCCGACAATGCTTATTTTTTTTCCTTCCAATACTTGTTTTACTAGATTTCTCCGTCATAATAGGAACTTCTTGTTTTTGTTTAATTTCTTCTTTAAACATAACATCGCAGTGATCTCCAGCACCGCACATTGTCATTACTGGAATCATTTTTGGTTTCTGATTTGAAACAATGAAACTATGACTATTCGGAATAAAAGTACCATGTGTTGGGAAAGACGTTGATGAAATCTTGCAAATATTTTCCAGAAAATGATTGAAAAATAATGGATCCTGTTCGATAAAATTGAATTTCAATTTTGAATCTTTTGTAATTGGTTTAAGTCGTCGAAGAAGCAATTCGGGATTGTGTCGAAGCACATCGAAATTTGTCCGTTGCACTGTAAAATTGTTCAGATCAGTAGCAATGTAGAAATCTCTTTCTAGCTTGAGTTCGTTGATAGTCTGATGGCTGATCCTGAACTCTTTAGCTAATCCAATAACATATTTACATGAAAAAGGAAGAACCCTAGACGAAGCCATACTAATTGAATATTTAAAACTAACACATTGAATAGTGAACATGATTAATGGTGGCTTAGTTGTTTCTTTGAAATTGGACTTCATCAATGTTTCTTCGAGTTTTAGGCCTAACAATTTGAGAATTCGTATTTCATTTTCGAGAGAAGGGACGTTCTTAAAAAATACGTCAACTTCTTGTCCTGAAACTGCATTCGTTTTACCAGTCTTTGTTTTAACCAAATCGTGAGTAGTCACAAAAAGGTTTTCCGAATTTGTTCCTTTGTTATTGTTCTCCAATGGCTGTTCAGCTTTTGCAAATTTAAAAGTATCCAGTTCAACTTTCTGATGTCTTCTCGAACGAATTTTCTCTAAAGCTATCTTAATTATACGCTCTTGTTGAGATATTTCTTTAAGTTGACCCAACAAAATTTCCTTTAAAAGTTGATAGTCGTCATTTTTGAGATTTTGATATTGTTCATCAGACTTGACTATTTCTTTCAACAATTCCATCTCGCTTTTTTGTAAGAGCTTGTTTTTAGCAGATTCCTCCTCATCCAATAGTTGTTTAAAGTGTCGTAAACTGTTATTCTTGGGTTGTAATGTATCTTGCGGAAGATCGAAATTGTCAAAGACCAGAGGTTCTTGAAAATCATATTCCGACGAAGAATCGTCAATGTCATGATATTGACTGCGAATAAACTCGTCAAATTCGCTTTCATAGACAGTTTCTGGCAAGCGGTTTGGATTAATGTTTTCGCAATCGATGTCAGATATTGGAATATCCACTTGCCTTGGAGTTAAATAAAACGAACTTCGAGAACTTTCACCTAGTATAGTTTTTGGTCGAACCTCGGTAGGTTTGGTCAGGTTTTTCACTTTGGAATTTAACTTTGAATAAGCATTTCCTATTTCCATCTGGCGTTTTCTTAATTTTTTGGCAGCGCTTACATCAGAGGAGGTATTACTTAATTTTCTTTCATTGCTGTTAAACTTGGACTTCTGATGTTTTGTGGATGGCTTAGCGTTGACAGTTTTTACATCCATCGAATCTGAAACTACCTTTTTCTTTTGATGTGTGATTTCATCTGTAAAAGAATTTTTTCTTTTTCCGTTTCGATCTAAAAGCAAAAGATACCATTTCAAAATTGGGCTTGAATAAAACTTCTTTTCACATATTTACCTATTTTGGAATCGGTTAAGTAAATATTGTCAGTTTTAACTGCATCAAAACTAAATTTCGATTGGCTAGCTGGCATTTTCCAAAAATCTAAAATGATTTTTTTTTAATTAGAAAATTTTTTCAAAAGCAAATGTTTTTTCCTCAAAATGAAAATAAATTATGTATGTAACATATAATATGTAGATATTGTTTTTTTAAGATGTTAGATTTGAAAAGTGTTTTTTGTTTTGTTTTTTTAAATTTAATTTTGTATATTATTTCTAGCGACCAAATGTGTTTACCATCGCCGGCATTCCGTTCACTTCCTGGCATGCGTGGCTGGTGTGAGAATAACTGCCTGAGATACCCTCCAAATTGTCCTGAAAGTGCTTGTCATTGTCCGTAAGTGTTTTTGATTTTTTTTTTAAATAATGAATTTGAGATTATATTTAATTATTCTTTTTTTTTTAAGGCAAACTTGTGAAGCTATTGGCGAATTAGAGGGACGTGAAGGTGCTGATACATATTGCTTGGATAATTGTCTCAATTTCCGTTCAAAATGTCCAATAGATAGATGTCGCTGTTATTAGAAAAAAATTATCAAATTGTCGACTAAATGCTTGCTGAATAAATAGAAAAAATTAAAAGCTGTGCTAAGAGGTTACTGCCATAAATGTTGTATAAATATTTTTTTTAAAGAAAATACATATCTACAAATTGAGTTTATTCGACTGGTTTTTAAAATAATCTTATTTGGTTATGTTATACCAAAAAAATCAGTTAAAGGTTCAACTTAAATAATCGGCTTATATGTAGGTACCTTATGTAGGGCAAATTTTGCGTATGGAAAAAAAATTCGAACTCAATATTATCAAACTTGACATTGGGTGCTTTCTTGAATGCATGGTTGTTTTCTTTACATGCGATCAGTTGCGATCATATTAACGTCAGAAAAACTATTTGCGCATGCATTTTAATTGCATTGAAACAAAATTCTGACGTTTATTTTTAATTTTGAATTCAACTTCGAATTTTCTAGCGGAAATTTGGACAGATGTGAGCAGTAAGGGAAGGTGTACCACCGTTTACATCATACCGTCTCTTTCTTTAAGAGAAAAATCGGAATGCATGTAAAATTTTATATTTGCCCATTTGCGCTGCGAATATTTGCATTAGCATTTATGAATGCTATGCATTCGTCGGACTTTCGCATCCATGCATTTATGAAAGTACCCATTATTGTGACAGAGAACACCAAAAAAGTTGGTCCCGCAATTCCGTATGTCTGTCTATCTTTCTGCCTAACTATCTGTCTGTACGACGATCTACAGCCTAAGCGGCTAAGGCGATTGTCTCCGAACTTGGTACTTAAGCGCTTTAACCTTTTTTTAACTCCAAAAATAACGGTACCTGCCATACACTTTTTAGTATCAAGAATGGTAAATCATAATTTTTTCGAAAACGGCTCTAACGATTTTGATAAAAAAAAATCAGTGCACTATTACAGGAGTCTATATTTTACTTTAAATTGTATTGACATAAAATGTTATTAAAGGAACCTGCCCTAGGCCCGGTTTTTACTTGCGATTAGATACTAAAGGTCAAGTTTTGCATTTCAAAAAAATAATCCAACTAAAGATTTTAATCAAACATGACATTACATTGATAGAGAACAGCAAAAAAGTAGGTCCCGCAATTGTGTCTGTCTGTCTGTCTGTACAACGATTTTATTTATACTTGGTATTTAAGTGTTTTAGGTGATTGTCTCAAATAGATTTTTGAATCGCCCAAAAACTAACGGTACCTGCCATACAATGTTTTCTACCATCTTAATTATCTCGAAAATTTCTATACTATCTTGCCTGCCATTTAAATATTACTTTTTCTCATAAACGGCTCAACAAATTTCAATCAAAATGCTTATATAGAAGGTCCTTCTAAACAATACTGCATATGAAAATTTTCGAAAATGGGTGGACGATTTTTTTTTTTTAAATTCAGTTTTTAAATATATATCATTAAATACATAAAGTTGTTATTCCTACTAAAAAATTTTGTTAGAAAAAAATTTACGAAATTTTGTATATACAAAATTAAGAAAAAAGACTATTAATTTATATTGAGCAATAATAACTTATTTACGTCAAAACAATATTGAGATATCAGGATTGGAAATAAATGGGACCAGTTCGATAATATATATGTAAAGAGCATAGTCTTAAATATAATGGCGTTTTTATTTAGTAATCCGGAATTCTTCTTCGATCCGGGATCCCAATCCCAACTGAACACTTTTTTGTGATTCTTACGATTCGAGATTGTATGTGTGAACAAAATTGTGTACGTGGAAAAAAATGTTTGTTGCACAATTTTGATACAAAAAATGAAAACAGTCGAGTTTGACTTCAAGTATATGAATGTATGAGTGCTTCTGGTTCCGATTCCGATTTCAAATCCAGGAGCAAAATTATCTTCATTTCAGATTTATAACTGTCATTTTTTGCGAAGTGAACTTTTTCACAAGAGTCTCGAAGGCTTCCGAATTACCAAATAAGAACGACATAAGACTGCATTAATAGTCCAACAAGTGCATTTTGGCGTATACGTCAAACCAATTCTCAGCAGATGTTCTCATTCTCAAATCCACTGTGCCAACAACAATTCTTTCCTTCCTTTCTATTCCATCTTAATAGTGAAGTGCAATTCAGGTTGAATTTAATAGACTGTAGGTCTTACAGGAATACTCATATAGTTAAAATCCCAAAATAAAACAGTGCAGTGCAGTATAATAGAAGTGATTGGATATTTCTTCAGTGGCATTTTTATTTTTGTATTTTAATGTCGGCGTCAGCAAACAGCAAGCAATTACCTACCACTGTTTTGTAAAAAGCTCAATATAAAGACTTTACTTACAATTTGTGTTAAATAGAATAGAAGAGTTATAGTGGTTCACATTTAGAAATGGACTATTAAAATAAAAATTTATATTAATTTTATAAAACTACTGTTGGCAATTATGAAGTATGAAATATTACCCGCGCATCGTGCCGTTGTGAAGTAAAATTGGCAGCATATTGTCCTTTTTTCCCGGTTTGGTTAGGTTAGGTCGAAGTCAGGAAAACTGCTGACACACTTAGACAACAGATATATCCATTGGGATATACCACGTTAAGGGATATTTATTAAACCATTTGGAGCCGCTAATGAAGCGATAAGCTGGTGAATGTCTATGTGTCTTAGATCACTGCGGTCGTCGAAGAAGAATTCTCCCAGGTGTAATCTACCTACAACCTTGGGAGAGAGCAGTACATGAGCAAATAAGATGGAAGATAATCTCATCTTCCTCCTCATCCATGCAACTACTAAAAAAGTCGTTGGAGTGGTCTGCAAGTCTTTTGGCGTGTCTGCCAATTAAGCAGTGTCTAGTTAAGACACCTATTACGGAGTCAATGTCTTTCCTGCTCAGAGAGCTGACCTTTTGAGTCGTAAAAATACTATATTTAATTTAATTAGTTTTTCGCTTATTTATTTAACTTTTAACTATTCACTTTTACATTGGACTCAGTCTAAAATCGAACTATAGCTATCAGGATAGGTTGGTATTGTTGTAATCCCATGTAAGAACCATAATCAGTGTTGTGCCATGTAGACAATTCGATGTAGACAATTCACAATTGTCGACATAAATTTGTAGACAATGTAGAGATTGTAGACAATTCATAAAATCCATCATAAATCATAATTTTTCCTACTAATATTCATCAAACAACAAACATTATGTTAAAAAACAGAATTTAGTTCTTCTATAATACAAGAACATGCGTCTATGACCAAGATAGTCGTGACAAAATCATTTGATCTAAAACTAAACGTATACTTAGTTCTAAATATGTTCATAAAAGTTTTAGTTTGAAATATTTAAATTAGAGATATCGATAAACTTTAAATTATTTTTTTTGTTGGTCCGATTTCAATCCTTTTTTCAAAGATATTGGCCCAAAACAAAACTTCGTTTCAGACAAAGAATCAAATTGTTCAACAAGAGGAATTCGCTGTATTACCAATCGGCTTTCACGTACATTTTTCAATTAAAAATCGAACCGTAGTTTTTTTTAAATCGGTTTCTTAAATAAAATTTAAGGTCCTCAAGTTCTTCGAACGGATCTGCTCGAGCTTTATATATTTTTGGCTTTCTAAAAAAATTATAATCTTCTTCAGAAAACATTTTTTTTTCGTTTTCTGTTACGAAATGTCAAACGTCAACTGGAAAAAGTATAGTTTAAGAAAGATTAAGAACAGTTTTGCTTTGTTTAAAGTTAGACGACTTCGTATACTTTTTATTGTTTAAAATTATCAAAAAGTCGACCCTCATTTTAAAAGTCAGTTTTAGAGTCGGCTCCCATTTTTAAACTCATTTAGAGTAGGGTTTAAATGTTTAAAATTTTGCTAAAACTATTATTATTTTATTATTAATTCTTTCTTTATTTCCCGATATATTTACATTTTTTTGATTTACATAAGAATATTTTAGAATGACAACATTTTGCCGTCTGCCTAGTTGACTATTTCGAGTTATTTATACAAATGAGAAGGTTTAAGTTTTAAAGTACTGCGAATATTATACCAAAATAATAAAATAATTTTTAGCAAATTCATTGATTTTAATTTAATAAAATATAAATACAAAAGGATAAATTTACAAAAAAAGAAATTCACATTTTGTGCAAGCATTTTCTTTAATTTTAAAATTTTAATTCAATCTATGAAAGTTTTTGCTAAGACTATTTTCAGCAGTTTTTTGCAGTTTTGTTGTACACTGGACAAAGAGTGGCGTATTTATTATTGGTTTTCACCAAGAGATAGCCTAGCTCTTCAAATTCTTTGTTTTTAGGTCGGCCAGACTTCTTAATAGCACCCACGCGTTTTAATCTTTATTTTTTAAGGAAAATAATTATAATTTATTTTTTCAAACTTATATTTTTATTCAAAATATTAAAACCACGTGTCTGACGTTGTAGCAAAGCCTTTTTGAAATGATTTTATTTGTGACATTTAAGATGTTCAAAGTGATTGTTTACATTGTCGACATATTCTCTACCTTGTCGACATATTGTCTACATTGTCGACGTTGTCGACCGATTGTCTACGTTGAAATGTAGACAATTAAATTCGACACGTAGAGGAACAACACTGACCATAATGACAAAACAGATGCTGCCAAAAAAAGACCAAGCTATCCGAAAAAAAAAACTATTATACATATAAGAAGGTGTTTTTTTTATAATACAATTCTATATACTACTGGAATTACTCAGCCGAGTAGAAGACGTAGCATTATATTTAATTGGACTTGTTGAATTATTGATTCAAAATAGCTTTTAACGGCCTTTAGTCCACAAAATTTGCGTTCATCCCGGCAATCCAATTTTAATGAATAAAATTTTAATCTTGTTGGATATAGTTCACATTGCTTTTTTGTCAAAAAATCCAAGTAAGTTGAACTGAACTTAACAAACATTGCGTATTGGTAAAGAGATCACTAACCAACTGATGAGTCCAAGTGAGATTGACGGGATGAAACGCAAATTTTGTGGACTAAAGGCCGTTAAAATCTATTTTGAATCTGTTATACATATATACTTTTGTATCCCATGAAAATTTTCAAAAACATATGCACAAACCCATACAAATTTAACATATCAGAAACTTAAGTGGATAATAACATATCTTATAGGCTATCATACCGACATTTGAATGTAATTGAATAAATTATTTGTTCCTCTAATTGTTTTTTTGAAATGTCAAATATGTATGTATGTACTTTTAAAAAGCTGATTCGAATATCCAGGAATTCTTTTTCCCAATTTGTAATTGGAAAAAGTTCTCACGGGAAATATTAAGAATTTTTCGTTTTGTAACAAAAATCAATTATTGATTTAGATCTATATCAAAAAACTGATGTTTGAAAATGTTTACCTTCCAAAAATATGGATTTATTTCCTTTCCTATTAGAAATATGAGCTTCAACAATCCAAATTATAAAAGACTTATGGCCTTTTCGATTGGTCGTCCGGAAGGCTCCGAATGCTTCTGAAACTGTTCGATTGGTATCAAATGACAGTTCTCCTCTTGAATAGAAGAGAAATGTCCTTCTGGATTTGAAGTCAGAATCAAAACCAGAAGCACACACTCAAGCACACTAAATTTCAAATTCAAATTAATTTATTCACATCATTGTTTTGGTTTGTCTGGAATTTTGTAGTTTCAATTTCTTCTCTTTAGAGAATTGAAATTATGGATATCTGTTCCGAAGACAAATTTTCCCTTCAATAACTGTAATTTCGCATTTTCATCAGGAAAAACTTCGAAATCTTCTAAATTTGTGTCAGCCACGTCTTACACATACTCTCAAATAAATTTTCAGAATCTAGTGTTTACTTGTTCGTTTGGAATCCCGAAACGGAGAGTTCTTCCGGATTACCAATCGAAAAGGACATTAGGTATAACAAAATATTAAGCTCAACTTTAAAAAACATGCTAAATTGTTCAAAGACATCGATAACTAGCAAATGTTCTATTTTAAATAAATCTCATACATTTCGAGGAATTTGACTTCTCTCTTCTTCATTTATGCTAACTATGAATTTATATTGAATGCAAACTTTTCAAGGTAGGTATAAGCAGATGATTGTCTACACAATCTGAAAGTAGGTACATAGGGGAATTCTAAGACGCAACAGTTCCCAAACGCAGTTTGTTCTTTTTTCTTACGTAAAAGCTAAGTATATTTGTCCAAGTTTTTAAGCATTTGTTTAGCATGAGAATTGTTTTGCAAATTTTGCGATTACGAATTTGTCCATACATACATGTACTATATTATATTTATCCATTTTTAAGCTTACAAAACCTCAACTCAACACTTTCCTTCCAAAATCCAAATTAAATAAAAGGATCCAGTAAATGTATCTCCTGTCACAACAAAAATTACTAGCTCGTTTATTTATTATACACATTTTTTTCTGACAAAAAAAAAACTACATATATTTTATACATATGTATTTCTGAATTCTAAAATTCTTCTCAAAATCTCCTGCCCAATTTTAAACTAATATCAAATTTTAAATGGATTTACCAATTCGTCCCACCATCGATAAATACCAAATTCAAAAGACTCCATTCTTTAGGAGACTTCATCAAAACGACGCAGAACAGTTCGAACGACTAAAAAGAGCTTACGAGAGTGTACGAAGTTTTGACGACAAACCACTTGATATTAAAGTTAAAAAAGTACGGCTGGAAAAATTGGTACAACGTATAAAGGATTCATTAAGAACAGCTCAATCAGTTACAAGAAAGAAACCACGATCAACACCTAAAAGCCAACACCAAGTCCGTTGTGAGGAACTAGATAAAGCTCGACGAATGGGCATACAATATTCACGTAATAATTACAATATATCAACCTCCAAGTTTAGTGAAAACAAGATTTTTATTCCGAAAGAAGAATTGCTAAAGAAAACATTTCAACTTAATCGTCGGTTAGATTATGGTAAAAAGATATCATTAATTAATAGATCTAAAATTCAGCGCAATCAAGCAATGTACTGGACGGATGGAGAAGAATTTTGTTTCTCAAGTGCTCCTATGTCAGCACTCGGGGAAAAACTTCGGAAATCTTTAGTCCATTATCTCTCCGAAGATGAACCGGATCCGGCTGTTGTTAATGGCATCGAAAAAATCGCTGAAACAAAAAATCATTTATATTGGGACTTAGTAGGAGCAATAAGGAAACAGCAGCAGAATATAAAACGATATAGTAAATTTACCAAAAGGTTATTCAAATTTACTCCGAAAAATATAAACCAATACCAACGTAAAAGTCACGAAGAAGTATTTCGCTCAAAAACAAATATTCGACCGCGAAGTTCAGAAGTTTTGATAAGAACTTATAGGTATTCAGACGAAGATGAGTACTTACCACCTCCATCAGAATCGCTTTTACATATACCGTCAGGTCTATCAGATGATGTCGCATATGAAATTCCCACTCGGGATGAATTTGATAAATCAATTGAACAATTGAAAGATAGTAACAGCGTAATAAAACATTGTCGCATCGCATTTCCAAATCTGCCATCGAACAAAATAATTCCTTTTGTGCAAAATGTTAATGAAACAAAGTTGGACTCTTCGTCACAGAAATTTGGAGACATCATTCGACAAGCAGTTCGAAAGGAGTCGGCACTTTTGCTAAGTAATCTTGAAAAGGCTATGAGGGATTAAATCAGTGGAACTATTTATGAATCTTCTTAATATGAGTCTATTTTTCTATTTCAGAAAGAAAATGTTTTTTAACATTAAAAGCACTACGTTTTTTTTTTTTTTGAAAAAGACAAATATACTGGATTAAGTTTATTTTTTTTTTAACATTGAGAGATCCTTAAGAGGCTAAAATTTTAACTTTTTCGTTCAAAACTTAATAGGAATTGTTTGTTAAGTTTTTCAGATATTGTTACAAACAGAAATTAGTATATAACTCTCAATAAGGCTGATTTATAACTCCAATACAAAATAAAGTCGTTGTTAATGATGAGCAAATGTAAGCGTTTTTTTACTACAACATGATAATTTGTGTGACCCGTAAATGTCGATCCAAATTTATTTAATTAGGTGTGTTTGTTAATGTGAAAATTCGTACAAAATTGTTCAAATTCTCACATTTTGCTGGGCAAACCCATAGGAAAAAAACCCAAGTTTGGTAAGCTTTGTTAAAATTTCGAGTTACCAAATAGGCACCGCATATTATATAGCTACATATGTACATCCTCAAAATTACGATCGTGAATCTCCCAAGAAATAAAGTTCCCTCGAACAAAAAATCGTATGAAATGATAGCAAGACTCCATGGGAAAGTTTACTGCGCATACCAATAAGTTCCGGAAAAATCTTTTGAGCATCATTCACATTCCATACGTTCGATAGGGAAACAATTCCAGGGAAATTTTTATTCACGATAACTGCAAGTATATTTATAATAAGGGTATTCATGAAACGACGGAAAACCCGTATAACCTAAAAAACCAGATAAAATAAAAAAAATAATCTGGTTTCTGAGGTTTATTTATACGGGTTCTCCGCCGTCGCATGAATACCCTTAGTAATAAAACTATAAAAGAAAAAAAACGAAGGAAATTGTGCGAAATTTCTCATTCCATATCGCATTTCAATTATTTTATTTCCTATCCTAGGATGGTGAATAGCCGAACACTGAAAAGTGGTGGAAAAGTTTAAATACATCAATACAATTCTAAATTGCAATTCCCGAAGAAATGTGTCCCGTTTCCTTACTCTCTTATTACAAACAAACAAACTTGACATTAAGATGATAGAGAACACAAAAGAAATGGATCTGTCTACTCGAAGATCGATCTACAAATAAAAAGGCTAAGGCGACTTTCTGCAAACTTGGTACTTTAACGTTTTAGGTGATTATCTCAAATAGATTTTTGAATCTGTTTTTTTAGCCCCAAAAATAACGGTACTTGCCCTACAATCTTAATTATCATCTTAGTTATCTCGAAAACGGTTAACGATTTTGATAAAAAAAAATAGGTAATCTTTAGTTTTGGTGCAAAATTTTGTTATTAACGGTACCTGCCATAAACCATTTTTCGATTTTCAACTTTCTTTCGGCTCGACGGATTTCCATTAAAATTTGTGTATAGGATGTCGTTCGAATTCTAAATAATACTGCATTTCGGAAAAATCCTTTTTTTGGATTTGAAAATTTAATATTTCGAAAACGGCTTTCCAAGTTTTTTTTGAACGTTTTTTTAAATGTATATTGTCAAACACTTAAAACTCAAATTGTCATAGAATATGACCACCAATATTAAAAAAAATCTGCGAAATGAATCTTGTCGTTTTTTCCTTTACGTGGTACAGAACTGCACCCCTGGACTCTTCAACTTTGAGTCAGAGCAACTTCAAGTTTAAGTTTTGAATGATTGTTTTTTTTTTCGAAAATATCGAGGATTAACTTAGTTATAACAGATCTCACAAGCCTCCTCAATCTTATTAATTCGCATGCTTTTCCTGCTAATTAACCTCACCAATACATGAGATAATGCCCTAATGCAAATTCAAATCTTTTCCAATAAAACATTAACGTTTTATGTGATATTATAGAAATTAACTTTTCTAAGAACCAATATTCTTACATATTTATAAACACAATAAAAAAGATGAATTTTAAATTTATATTCAACGTAAAAATATATTTGTTGTTCCTTTAAATTGTTCGCTTTATACAAAATAGAGAAAATAAAGTATAAGACAAAAAAATCAATTAAGGGCTACATATACATTAAATTATTTAATTTTTAATATTAACAAAGCAAATTTATGATATTTATTTATTTTAATAATAGTTATAAAGTAAACGTTTCACATATTATTTCAATTTCCATATCTTAAGGAAAGGAGAATATAGCAAAAAAAAAAAACGCAATAAAAACCATGCACTCTTTTTTGTTATAAAATAAAATGTATTATTATAATTAAATGCTAAATGTACATGAAAATATTAACTTTGAAACGAGACATACATAATGGGACGACGAGATTTGTTTTACACGTATGTAGATTTAAATTTAAGAAATTGATTTAATGATGAAGAAAAAATTATAAGCAAAAATTTAACCAAGACCATTTTCTATCCATTATTTTTAACAAAGCAAAAATAATTTAATAAAAGTCTAAAAGGTGATTTTGACTTTTTGTTTAAATAATAATAATATAAAATATTACTACACTGTAATGCAAGCTATCACAAGAGGGGTGTATGCGATGTAGTGGCCTAAATGACAACACGGTGTTGGTGTGGTTATTTTGCTGCCTGCCACTACGATCTCTAAATGCTGGGAGGTTTTGTTTGTGCGGAAGTTTTAAATTTTGTTTAATCTAATCTGTTAACAATTAGTTTTTTCCAAAAAAAAAATATATCAGTTAACTTCATTCAGTCCAAAGATTTAACATCGAATTCCATTGCTACGTTTCTAAAACAGGAACTTTTTCTTTTTCTTCTTGGGTTTTTGTTTTTCCGTGCCAAGTTCCGATTCATCGGCATCCTTTAAGGAAGGTAAATATGTAAGTATAACGATATTTAGAGAAATAGCGAAAGAAATTTACCTTATCTGCGTCCAGCTTTTTGCATTTACTAAGTTTTTTGCTCTCCTTTTGTTTCTTCTTTTCCTTTTTGGAGAGTTTACTCAAAGTGTTGCGATAAGACTCTTCTTCACGTTTTGCCGAATGGAGTTCTAGTCTCTGTTTGATACTCTGTAAATGACAAAATTGTTTATAAGTAATTGTGTAATTTTTTTAACAACAGTTTATGGTGTTATTTGAGTATCTAATTTATCTTTAATCATATGCTTTATCAGGATTTAATCAGAAAAACAATCAAGTAAAATATAAGTACATATAAGGAGCAGTTATAAAAAAAAGAATTATTATTTTTTTCTTTTTGTTGCAAATAAATTTAGAGTACAAAAGTTCGTAGAGAAACGGGTTCTTCAACTTTCAACTCTAACAGTGTTTCGCAGTTGAAATGTGAACATTTTCCTGAATATGTACACCAAATTATAGTATAGGGAGGCTTTAGGGCTAATTCCGTGGACATTGTGGGTGGCAATGGCGTAACGAATAAAGTGCTTGATTGCTAACTAGGACGTGTGGGTTCGATCCCCACGCTAGGCGCATTCTTTTCTATACCTCCAATTTTAATTGGATGCCGCCCATGGGTTAAAATGAGACAGTCAATACCTGGTTCTCAAATCCACTGTGCCAAAATATTGCCGTGCAATTCAGATTGCATTTAAAAGACCTTAGATCTTACAGGCATATAGTTAAAAATTAAAAAAATTAAAAAGTGCGAAATGTGATTAAACAAACAACTAAATTTCTTCTAAGTGACGTTTACTTAGCTAACCACCGAAGAAGGTGCGGTTTAGCGAAGGAATAAGAAACCAGATTTGTTTGAAATAGTAAGCACAAGATTCTTAGTAGAAACGGTTAAATATTGTTTTAAAGGAATTGTTTACTTATGTATTTTTTTATAAACAAAAATACTTTAGTTTTTTTCTAAAAATACTATTGCAATTTTAAGTATTTAACATAATTAAAAAAAACAGTCCACCCCTTTTTGAAACACATATATATATCTATTGAATTAAAAAAAATAATATGTAAGTAAGTAAGTAAGTAAGTAAGGAATTCATTTATTGTTTCGTTTTCGTTTTTGATATAATGTTTATAATTTTTGATGAATTTTATAGCTATGGCATTGCCGTCAGCTCGGTTAGCAAATTAAGTACAAACATTAATACTGATTTTTTTTCTTTTTTTTTAATAAATATTTAAACAAATTCGGTAAGAAGTAACATCCTATATTTATAAATAACTTTCAAAAAAGAATAGAGTCTTTTCCAATCGGAATCATTTAGCACTGAAATAGTTTCGTGGAGCGTCATAGTTTCCTTTCCAACGAATGTTTTTCTGTGGGAAGCAAAAATGGGGCATATACCTATGATGTGAAAACAGTCCTCTTTGGCTTTCAAATTACATAACGTGCAAAATCGGTTAAAACTGTTGTTGTAAGGAGATCCGTTTAGCGGAAGAACTTCACATCTTGTTTTAAATATTAAAGATATTTCCCTGTAATTAAGTGAATCATTAAAGTAGTTTGATTGCATAAGGTTAAGTTCCAGTTGTGAGTAAAGTAGTCTGCTATCTGATTCTCGAGCTTGTATTATAAACCCATCGCGTTCAGAATTTTCGTGCGCTTGTATTATTTTGTAAAGCTGTTCTTTTACATGACTCAAATTTTATGAATTTAACGATACTACTTCACCACAATTGTTTCCCAGATGTTTCCATTTTGACACCCACCAGTCCTCGTTTCTTAGCTCGTATAGTGCCATTCGTTTAGTCAGTCGGTCATCACGATGAGACAACACCTTGACAATGTAGTCTGCCTGTGATTTCAGAGTGCCAGTAAAAATTTTGGGTAGCCCAGTTTCCAGATATAAAGCATAATTCGGTGTGTTTAAAGGTAAATTAAAAAGTTTCTTCAAAAAGCATCTGTGAAATTTTTCTATCGACTCGTATTCGTTAATTCCCCATACTTGGGCAGCATAGCAAAGTGAACTCCTAACAGCAGCATCAAATATCCTGTATTTCGCTGAAAGTATTATGCGTTGATTCGAAAAGATATTTATCCAAGATAGATTTAACAGACTTTGTGTAGTTTTAGCTTTGATGGTTATATGATTGTTGAAATCTATAGTTTTATTAAGAATTACTCCAAGGTACTTATACTCAGAAGCTACCTTTAAAAGATTTCCATTGTAGTACCAATTATATGTTGATTGATACCGGACAGATCTTGAGAATACCATTACTTTTGATTTATCTGCGTTAATGGTAAGTCCCCATTTGCTGCAGTAATCCGCGAGACGATTAATCATTAGCTGGAGATTGACTGGAGTCTCGGAAAGTATCACTAAGTCATCAGCATATAAAAGGACATTTATGGTCATATCAGCAATCCGAATACCTCCAGGTAGGTAAGATTCAACATCATTTATAAAAAGGGCGAATAGAAGTGCACTTAATAGGCATCCTTGCTTAACACCAGAATCTGTTTCAAACCATTCTGAATAAATTGATCCATCCCACACAGCAGCTTTTGATTCTACATACATCTTCTTTACTACACGGATGAACTTGGAGGATATGCCTAGTTGTGAGAGCTTGTAGAAGAGTTCATTTCGATTCACAAGATCAAAAGCAGACTTAAAGTCTACGAAAAATGCATAGACTTTCTTGTTCCTCGCTTGAAATGCTTTCACGATGGATGTTAGTACGAAGATATGGTCAATGGTTGAAAAATTTTTCCTGAAGCCAGCTTGGAATTGGGTCAATGTATCGTTATATTCCACCCAAGTCTCCAATCTGTTAACAAGTACTCCACAGAACAATTTTGCGATGACGTTCATAAACGATATGCCTCTATAATTGTCTACATTGTTGATGTCTCCTTTTTTGTGAATAGGGAATATAACAGACTTTTTAAATGATGTAGGAATTTCTTCTTTTGAAAACACTTCATTGAAAAAGGATGTAAGTTGACATATAAAGGTTGGTGTGGCGTTCTTGAAATATTCGTATGGAATCCCATCTTCTCCTGGAGCTTTTCCATCTTTTGCCTTGACGACAACAAGCTGTACTTCAGCTACAGTGATTGAGTTGAAAGTTCGTTAGCAGATACTCCTGGTCCTATTTTAAAATTCGATCCAATTATTTCTTTTGTCACCTTCCAAAATTCTCTTGAATCTCTTGTTTTACCAAGTTTATCGGCTAGATGGTTTTCGAATTCAGTTTTCTTCCTGAAACACAGATTTTTGTATCTTTTATTTGCTATGTTGTACCAATTTTTCAAGTTTTGACAGTTTGAGTTCCGGAGTGCATTTAGAAGGACAAAGGACTTCTTTCTAGCTTTCATACACTCTTTGTCAAACCACTTTTGTTTAAAAGCCTTACGAAATTTTGAGGGTACTCTTGTTACAGAGTTTCTTATACAAGAAACAAATTGATTTGCACGTTCATCCGCTGAATTAGTCCTCTCATTCAGTCTCTCAAGATGTATATCAAGCCTGTTTTGGTATGCCAATAAGTCATCCTGTTTCCATTTGAGCCTCGGAATCAGCCGAAGATTTCTTTGAAATGGTGTTATTTCTTCTGACCATTCAACAACAATTGGCATGTGGTCTGAGTAGTTCTTACTTTGTACTTCGATTTTTGTTATAAGCTCAATCCATTCACTATTTGCAGCGCAATAATCAATCACAGATTTGCCTTGACCTCCTATAAACGTATACTGACCTTCAGTGTCTCCGTTAGTACAACCGTTCAAAATTATACAGTCATACATCTGCAAGACTTCAAGAAGGTTGGTACCATTTTGATTGCATACATTGTCCTTGGAATTTCTGTTGTTGCGGTTTATTGAAGGGTTATTTGAGTTTTGGATTGTAGTTACCTGGAAGTTGTTGGTTCTTGCGTTGAAATCACCTATTATAAGAACACTTTTGTTTGACAAATGTAACATGATGTTGTTAAACCGCTCGTAGTCTGCTGTCCACTTATTACAATTGATGTAAAATGGAAGAATGTACATATCATTTTTGTGTAAAAGTTTTACAACAGTAACATCATCCAATTGTTCAAAAGTGTACATTTTTAGTAAAGATGTTTTTATACCATACAGTGTTCCGCCGCTTGCACGTCCTTTTGTATATGTTTTAACTGCCGTATTTGAAACTAATTTAAAAATTTACTTAGATTTTCACTTGTAACATGTGTTTCGTAAAGAAAAAATATATCAAAATCATTAACATAGTTAAAAAAAATCTATAAATAAAAGTTTATTATTTAGCCCTGACACATTATATGATAAAATTTTAAAAGAATATAATGGTGCTGAGCTGACGACATTACAATTTCAATTTTGTACTAAAGTATTAGAACTCGGCAAATTTGAGTAAAGTGGCATCCCTGGTGTAATTACATTAACTGGTCTAGACCATTCACTGCGACGTCTAATTGCTGATATGGCTTTGACAGCTTCAAAATTAAGTTCACCAAACATTTCGCGTAGTTTGTTTTCTCCATGTTCGTTTTTATATTTAAGTGAATTGACATTATTTAAATAAATTTTTTTATCCGAAACTACCAACGAATTGTTGTTTTTCATATGTATTTTTTTTTTCAAAAATCCAAAAAAATATTTTTCATTTTTCGAAAATGTTGGTATGCAGTATTATTTAGAATTAGAAGGGCCTCATATAAAGATGTTCATCAAAATCAGTCCAGTCGTTTATGAGAAAGTCGAAAATAAAAAAGAAATGGTTGTATGGCAGATACCGTTAATAACAACATATGTATTTTCAAATAAAATGCACGACTGGATCGTACGAACTTGCTCTTGTAACTAACAACTTTAGTGTAGCTAACTACTGACGCTGTTAGTAGGTATAGTTTGTCTAGTTATCCTTTGCAGGATTAAAGCCGATGTAGGTAAGATAACCCTGATTGTTAATATAATGAATTGTGGAATACATATGATTCACGGAATGGTTACATAGATACCTACCTACAAATGTATGTTTAAAGGGATTTGAATTATGAAAATTAGGAGGGTATTATGTACCTAACTATATATAGAGAACCTAGGTATATAGATATGTACATGCATATGTATAAATGAAAGTGAATGCTGTATAGGTGGGTAAAAATCGTTTTCTAAACTTATAAAAACTGCCAAAACCTTCACTTCAATCGGTTTCTCGAAAAAAAACCGATCAATGAAAATTTTATAAAAAAGTATCTCGAAAATTGTAGGACCGATTTTGGTATGCAGTTTTTTTATTAATATACACGTGATCATAAAATTTAAAATTATTTTTTTCGATTAGTTTTAAAAATATTGATTTTTCAAAATAAGAAATTCAAAAATTAATTTTAATAATAAATAAAAAGTTATTTAAAATTTTAGTATGCAGAATTAGTTTGGCTACCTAGGTCTTCTCCGATATAAAATTTTACAGAAATCCAATGTACAGTTACCGAAAAAGCCAAGCATTTAAAAACCGTTATATGAAAAGTACCGTTAATAGATTTTTCCCGTAAACTTCGTTCATATCAAATGATAGCTATTACCAACAAAAAAATTTTCATCAAAATCGTTGGAGCCGTTTCCGACAAAAATAAGATTTTCATTCAAGGTCATATGGCAGGTACCGTTATTTTTATACATACAGACGGACAGACAGACTGACACACAGACAGACAGACATTTTTTGTCGATCAGTTTTTTAGGCTTCTCTATGATCGTAATGTCATGTTTGATCGTTAGAATTTTTTTTTACGAATGCATAACTTACCTTATCTATAATCGCAAGTAAAAATGTATACCAGAATGTAGACTATGCCTGTTTTAAGTCAAAATAGTTCGAGATAATTAAGATGGTAGAACAAATTGCATGGTTCAAAATCAATTTGAGACAATTATATAATACGCTTAAATACCCAGTTTGAAGAAAATCGTCGCTTCAGCCGTTATTCGAAACACTAAGCAATAATAAATGGGGCCGTGTCAGTGGGGGGATCTCATTTAAAATATTTTTTTTTTTTTTCGCTCATTAAAACAAACTCCGAAATTTTCAAACAAATCAAAATAAAAAAAATGATAAAATTACCTACAATATTTTTTGTTTTTAATTTTCTCTTGCACAAAAGAACAAACTCTCACAATTTCACCTAAATAATTTGAATCGTCACCAAGAAATAGAACCATTTCCGAGAAACAGTGAGATAAAATATCGGTAGTGGCAGTGGGTGGATTTCTACAGATAAATCGTTAGAGCCATTTGCGAGAAGCTCGTTTAAAGTAATAACAATAATATCCGTGATAGAATTGAAACTCATTTAAAATTGCTACAAAATCAAAAATTTGTATTTGTATTTTTTTGCCAGTCTAGTCTATTTTGAGATAATAAGTTTAAAAA
Organism: Philhelius pedissequus; assembly: GCA_910595825.1. Lineage (NCBI taxonomy): Eukaryota > Metazoa > Arthropoda > Insecta > Diptera > Syrphidae > Philhelius > Philhelius pedissequus. Next base: position 76,629,963 of record OU343162.1, read on the forward strand.
TAGTTCATATTTCCAATAGGAGATTTGTATATACGAAACTTAAATTAGTAGGATTCTTAGAATTTTATTAACTATTTAACAAAAAATTCAAAACTCGTATCATTCGAATTAACGAAATTACAAAATTGACATAGAGATGTTAACTTTTATTTGCTACTAGCAGAAAGTCCCCGGCGTCGCCCGGGACCTGAAGCAAGTCTTTTCGTGCAATATCTTCCAAATGAAATGAAAAATTAAGAAAAAAACTTTGTAAGGAAAAGGATTTTTCATTTATTTTGTCGTTCAATACTCATGTTCTGTAAATTTCGAATCGATTCGATAGTCGAGAAACAAAGAAACAAAGAAAGGTTTTAAGAGTTCAAAATGACACTTCAATTTATTGTCTTCCATTGGAAATAATAACGTAACATAATAACCCCCTGTAAGTGAGGAAAAGTTATCTCCTGAGTTATAGAAGATTGGTCCACGATTAGTTTTCTTATTTTTTTTGAAAACGAACTATTTTTCATTTTGGGACTTCGCTTTCCGGGGGCTGTTTTTTTATTTGCGATAGGTAAATACAATTTAAAAAATTCTATTCTTCTGTATGTTAGTACAGCCACTTACAGTCCAAATGGGTGGGCCGAATTCCTTCAAACTTGGTAGAGTTTTTTTTTTTTTTGATGAAACTGTCATTATGTTAAAGCTCATTTTTCTCGAAAATGTTTCTAATGATTTTGATTTAAGAAAATTAAGGTATTTTTTCGGTATGAACTATTATATGGTTGGAAAACAAATTACCAATAATAGCTAAGAACGGTACCTTCCATATGACCTATTTTTTTGCTTTCTACTATCTGGAAAGAGGCTTAGGTGATTCTTTCGTTCTTTCGATATTTTACACATATTATATAGGTTTAGGTACGTACATATTTTAAAACTTTTTTTTAATAATTTTGTATTTTCAAAATAGCTCATTATATTTTGGTTCAAATTATAAGTATACACAATATGCTTCATTCCTAGAAACCGCTCCACAGATTTTAATAATTTTATTCTCATAAAGTGAAATTCATCTTTATCAGTTTGTCATGCATTACACAGCGCGTGTTTACCCCTGCGTGAATGAAGTGCGAAAGAGAAAGAAAGAACGAAAAGATGAAACAGAAATAAATCTATTTGAACACGCGTTGGTAGGATTTTCCTTGCGTGTTTTTTGACATTTCTCTTTCTACTCTTTCTATTTTTTTCTTCCTCTTAGCTTTCATCGTAATGTCATGTTTGATTATTATATCAATTTTTTTTCCAAGAATGCATAACTTGCCTTATATTGTACTAACTATAATCGCTTGTAAAAAAACGAAAGCGAGGGGTCTCTAAATGAAGAATAGTTCCGTTTGTAAACAAAAGTACAAATAATAAATCTTCTTTGTTAAATTTAATAAGAAAGCTAATCCTGGTAAAATAAACGACAAAATAAATGAGAAATCCTTTTCCTTACAAATTTTGTTTCTTAATTTTTTATTTCATTTGGAAAATATTGCACTAAAAGACCTTTTGCCTCGGGTGCCCAGGCAACACCGGGTCCTTTTGCTAGTCTGGAAATAAAATCCACAACAACAGCGGAAGTAAACAAAACAGAAACCAATTTTGATATAAGATCCATGGAAACGGCAAAGCGTAAACAAACAACATAACAACAGCGGAAGTTAACAAAACAAAAACCAATTTGGATATCAAATCCATGGAAACAGCAAAACGTAAACAAAACGAAATATAAATTTGGAAATTATATTTTAAGATCAGGATAAGTTTAAGAGGTAAGTGCAAATATTTGTGTATTAAGCATATAAAACATAACTTATATATTAAATTTAATAGTCTATAAGTTGCCAAAGGGCAACAGAAGAAGATACAATCATGTTTATGGCGTGTCAAATGGCAAGTCTTCAGTTTACCTGTCATATACAGACAAACTGACATAGACAAAATTACACTTTCATATATTAGTAGAGATAAATAATATGAATTATCAAAAAATTCCAAGAATTCAACTTTGAAATTCCACTCGCAATGATGCTAAATAAGTTTTACTTCAAAAATATATAACATAAGAAGTATATGTATGTATAACAACTATGTAGCTGTCCGGAAGATTTATTCGTTGAACTCTATCTCAAACTACGCATGACATACAAAACAATTCGGTTAGGTTTTACAGAAGATTTTAGTAAATTATTGCACGTCTTAAATACGAACTCCTAATTTCCAAGAAAATGGACTGAATACGAACACCATTACGTGAAAACCAACCCATTTATCATACAAATACCCAAGAATCCAAAATTAAGAACTGAGGCTTGGTCATACTTCCGCCACTCACCTCCACATCACCAAGAGGGAAAGTCCACCAACCTGCCATAACTGCTACAAATTCTTAACCTTTAACATCTCCTTCACGACTGCAACCGACTAATGCCAATCAGTAACAACATACTACAAGAAGGAAATATAATAGAAATACTATAAAACCCAAATAAACTCAACTTGTATAAAATAAACGACATTTTAATAAAAACATGATTTATAGTATAAATTTGTAAATACCATTGTATAATTAGAATTAAGTATCATAGAGCGGTAGGTCTTTGCAGATAGAAGATCATTGAACTATTATTAGCTTGTAATTTTTTGCAAGTTTTAATAAATTATTAATAATAATAATAAATACGATTTGAAAAACCTTAAGACATTTGATGGAGCAAAGTTGGTTGAGGACCTAAGAATCAGGCAAAACATGGGATAAAGCGATAACTTGTGACAATATACTATTGCCCTTGCCCACTCCTAATTTTATTATAAGAATTAATGTGCATTATAACATTTATGTTTAACACAGGCTTAAGCAAATATTACCAAGGAACAAAAGTGTTGAACTCTTGATCCCAAGTGAAAAACGGAAAGAACAATTAAAAAAAAAAAGTCAAAACATTTTTTTTAAATAAATATAAGTCAAGCACTTTTATGGCAGACATTTTCTAGGAAAAAAAAGTTACACTTAAACTCACACACAAAAGTGGCGGAATACCATACATTTTCCGTTCTTATGTTTAATACGCACCAACTGCTTCTTAAAATTACATGGTTGAATTCTCAGTAAGATTTCGTAAGAATTTTATTATTCGGTTCTTCAAGAATAATTAGGGACTTGAAAAATACAAATCGACTTTTCTACTCTTTCTACTACGTTTTTACTTGCCATATACATAGGTACTACCTATAGGGCAAGTTTTGCAATTGAAAAAAAAAACTAGAGATTTAATTAAAATTTGACATTACGACGATAGAGAACAACAAAAACAATGAGTCTCTACAGGTCGCTCTACATCCTAAACGGCTGAAGCGATTTCTTTCGTACTTAAGCGTTTTAGGTGCCTGGCTCAATTATTATTTTTTTAATTTTGTTTAGCTAAAAAAATTACGGTGCCCGCCATTTTTGGGTATGATTAATTATATATGTATATAGTATATGACTAATTATCTCGAAAACGACTGTAACGATTTTGATAAACAAAATTCAGTGCACCATTATACGTATAGTCTACATTTAGGTCAATACAAATTTTTTATTGATTTCAACTATGTATCTAGGCTAACGGCTCAACGGATTTCGATCCTTTTTTTTTTATACAAAAGGTCATTCAAATTCTAAATGATACTACATACGGACATTTTCGAAAAATATTTTTTTTTAATTCAATATTTCAAAAACGGATGTAAGATTTGATTTTGAAATTCTGTTTTTAAGTTAATATTATTAAATACTTCAAATTACCATATCAATTTTTTTAGATAAAAATTTTGTTCAGATATAAAGGATTAATTAAAAAACAGCTTTAAAATATATATTTAGCCGTTTCTGCTAAGAATCTTGTTCTTACGATGTGATCGAACATAAGAGCAAGTACGTGCGATCAAGTTGTGAATTTTATTTTCTACGTTTTTTAGGTATTAAAGTTTAAACCTATCATAAAGTCCCAAAAAAATTGAGTCAACAACAATGTTAGCGATTGCAAAATAAACATACAAAATGACGTTCCATAATTTATCGGTGTCATTGTTTCTCATAAAAAGGTCAAAAACAAATTATTTAGGGAGTTTTAAAGAACTTAGTTATGAATAATATTTTCTCAGTAACATGCATTGACATATACATTTAAGACAAGTCGCTTTTAGCTCTAATAAGAACGCAAGTCGTAATTTAGGAATGATGGCTTTAGAAAAGGAGATACCCATTTTACCCATTTATCAGAAAAGTGAAAAAATCAGAAACAAAATGAAAAATTGTGACGTTCATAAATGTTATAAGCATGTTTTTGGATGAATATATTCTGACAATAAGTCGCAAACTATAGCTTTGTTTTGTATCTTTTTTGTAGTAAGTAGTGTAACAACTGTCAAACTTCAAGAGTGGGGGAAATTTTGTAATGTCGTTTTTATTTGGCAATCCGGAAGCCTTCCGGACTCTTCGGAAAGCGTTCACTTGGGAAAAAATGACAGTTCTAATTCTAAAAAGAAGAGAATTTTGCTTCTGGATTTGAAATCAGAATCAAAACCAGAAGCACTCACATTCATATACTTGAACGTCAAACTCGACTGTTGGAATTTTTTGCATCATAATTGTGCAACAACCATTTTTTTTCAATTTGAATATTCTCAAGTACACAATTATTTCCACACACACAATCTCATTTAAATTCAGAATTGTCAGAATCACACAAGTCTTCAGTTGGGATCCCGGATCGGAGAAGAATTCCGGATTGCCAAATAAAAACGCCATAAGTCTTATGGGGTTTTCATTTGGTAAATTTATATTTTGATCTATAAATTGATTTTTTTCGTAACCATTCGAATACGTATTCAGATTGATTTTTATTTGCTATAGTATTGGTGTATATTTGTGTCTGCGAACCAGCTATGAGTATCAGCTGTCTGGTCAAACTGATGGCTGTCAATTATAATGCATAGTGGTGTTAGTAAGAGGGGTAGATCTGCCGAAAAATCCAGATTTGCAAAATTGATTTAAAATCAAAAAATAAATCAATTTATTTGGCCAATCGAAGGCAAATATTGTCAACATCAGTTTTTTGACAGATCTAAATCAAAAATAAATTAATTTATGTTACAAAACGATAACCACATTAGACAAACACCAATTGAGCACATTTGTGTTTAAAACGTCAATGGTAAACATCCGGACACAAATGCAGAAAGTAGTGATGGGCACAATTGAATGATCACTAAACACATACCAAAACCAAGCTAGAAAAATTAAAAGTTAAAAAGAAAAAACACAAAGAAGAACAGCACACAAAACAAAAAATATTATATTAAACAAATTGAGAAAAAACTTGAGAATTATAGTTAAGAAATATTTAAATTTTCCACTTCTCGATTACTTATGTTTTCCCTACTGCGTTTCTTTCTATATTTCTCTTTTTTATAACTCGAACAGCTATAATATATTCCTCTTTGTCTTATGCTTTCAATAAAAATATTTCATTCTAGTACGCAAGAAAATAGCAGAAAAAACTTGTTGACAGTTTTTACACCAATTACCCACAGAAATTCGTGTAGTAAGAATTCACAACTCAATGTGGGAAAGTTTTTCGCCTCTATTTTGACAGTCTGTAGTAATTTTTTCCAGTAAACATACAGCATTATGGACTAAAGGTCACAAAAACATTCAATTGGCTTTAAATCCACATAGTCCACTAAAACAAAAACAAAAATAATATAAACATATTGTTTGCGTTTTCTTCAATTAATACAGCATAATTTTACCAATTCGTATAAATTCACAATATATGATGAAACAGACCTTATGTGGCTTTGCGAAAACAATTCCTCTGAACGAATATGAGGGGTATAAAATGTTTTAAACAAAGAATATCAAAAACACAAATGTCTATTGCATTGTATAAGCTTTAAAAATTTGTATCGCAAGGCCCAAACAGAATGAAATCAATAATACATATTTAAAAAATTTCTGCAATTTAATTCTGAGTATGCGCACTCGGTAACAACTACCTACAGTGCTATTTTTTTTATTTGACCAAAGGTGTATCTAGTTTTAGGGTAGGTATGGATAATTCCTTTACAAAAAAAAACTAATTTGTGACGTAAAAAGAAAACAAGTCTTAAAGAAACTTTATAATTACAAAGCTATGCTATTATTATAAATATGAAAAACTTACCAAATCCTCCTCTGCTTCTCTCAGTCTGTCCATTTCAAGACATTCGACAACTTCATTGCGCAGCTGTACGACTTCTACCATTCTGGCGATAAGTGCCTCTTCACGTGCTTTGTCTGTGTCCGTCTTGTTTCTCTCTGGTTGTGCCATTAGAACACGAATTTCATATTCCAAATCAGCTTGCTCTTGTTCCAAACGATGTTGACGACGTCTAAATTTTCACGCAAAAAAAAATAAAACTTTAAAACTTAGAACAAAATTGAAATAAACTACAACTCACAAATACATAAGCTCCGCTTGTCGCCGAAACAATTCGTTCTTCTCATTTACCAACTCAAACAACTGCAATATTAAATCTTCGACTTCTTTAGAATTTTGTGGATGTCCAGATATGTCGGTGTTTCCGTCTGCGCCCGCATTTAATTCACCATTTTTACCCTCGCACCGATCACGAATCATTTTCTCCAAGATGACTCCTTGTTTTTCCAAGCCCTGCTGTTGAACTTCAATGATGTCCAGTTCATGGCGTATCTCCTGCAGTGGAAGCATTTGTAAGACTCTTCTTTGCGGAATTGGCAGCGCCGGCGCTGGACCTTTACGGCGCTTCCACTTGCCATGCGATGATTTATTATACAGCGGATCAGTGTCTTCCGCTCCTGATGATACCTGACTCTGGCGGTTGCGATTTTGTGCCTCCTTGTTGTCCTTCATTTTCTCCAATTGGCGATCATGGGAAACCATAATGGGTGATTCATCATGGGTTGGTGTCGTCACAATATTTTTGGGAATGATTGTACGTCGGTACACGACATTGTCCTCTTCCTTTTGCTTAATCAGACTATCATTTGAGTCCGAAAGTAAACTTATATCCAATGGAATCAGCTTTTGAGCTGTATTCTTAGTTTCAATAAACTCATCTGGTTGATGTTGTTTTTCTTCTTCGCTGGCTTCGTTTGCCAAGCGATTACCCTCCAACAAAGCTTTCTCTTCGTCGGATAACTTATCAAGATCACTCTGCAGAGGGTAATTAAGCGAGTTTTTTGAACCGGTCAATTGGTCTACTTTAGATGTCAAGACTACAGCTGGATCCAGCAATCTTGCAGGTTTTGGAGGTGCTGGTGCAGGGCGTTTTTTACGTCGTTGATTGGGAGTAGCTGAATTACTAGAACTGGGCGATGATTTTTTGCTATCTAGTGTTTCTGTGGACGGAAACAGTTCTTTCACAGGCATGGGAGGAGCCGGTGCTCGATGCTGTTTTCTGGAACGAATTGTTCCAGTTGATGAAGTCAACGAAACATTTGATCCTCGCACAGCTGAATTCCTTTGCAAGCTGTACGGAGTACTGCCTAAAGATGAATTGCTTCCATAGAAGTCATCAAAATTGTTTAATGGCGATGCATGTTGATTTGATGTTGAGTTCCTGCTGCCAAGACGAGGTGTCGGCTCTGGCGTTTGGTTCTGTGACTGTGATCTAAGTTTGTGGGGTGGAATGTATTTGTATTTTAGCATTTTTGAAACAAAAATTGATATTTATTCATTTTAATCAATCAGATCAAACATTCAAATAAACACACACACAGACAATCGACAAACGACAATAACAGTAAAGGTTGACGCCCGACCCAAACAACTATTTTTGATTTTGCATAAAACCGGATTAGGGAAGTAGAAATGGTCACTAATCAAGCGGAAATAATAACTGTCCCATGAAATGTTCGTTTAATTCACAAATCACGTTTTGTTGCTTTCTATCTGCTTTGTGCACTCCGCAGCGCACACCGCAATTTTAATCAACTGACTTGACTTGACTCACAAAAACGAATAAAGACGACAACAACTTTACAGAACAAAAATAATAATTATAAATACTAAGCTACTTCTCTAATTTAATTCTTTTGCACTTGGAGAGACAACCGTGCAGCAGCAGTTGAGTGATTATGAGACAATGATATGCGGAAGAAAAGTAACGCAAATCTTTACAACAGAAGAAAAATAAAAGACCTCAGTGCGGTTTGGTAGTTGTTTTAAGACTGTGTGGATGTGGAGGAAGAATAGGCGCAGCTATCCACCCAATTGACAGCAACAAAGCCGCCAGCCGCCACCAGTTAAACAACAATGAAATGACACATAAAACGGCCAACAACAATAACGCCGCCCGATTGCACGACAATAACAACAATAGAGGGCTTCTTCTTCCATAATAAGGTTGCAGCAGAGCAGCTCAGTTGGGTTTTTACTTAGGAGCTTATATCCAGTATAGTAAACTTTTAGTCAGTAGTCAGATATATGATGTTAGATGTAGTCTGATGCGAGTAGATGAATAGGTTGCTTAACTGTATGCATTTTAATAGCCACACCGAACCACTTCTCATATATAAGTGGTAAATGGTGTTGTTAGTGTCATCATATGCTGCAAGAGGTCGTCTTGGAGAGCAACTACACTGCCCAGTTTTGCAGTGTGAACTCAATGAACGTGTGGATTAAACACTTTTAATTTGTGTTTGTCAAAAAGAACTTGTTTTTTTTGTTATTGTTGTTTAATAGAAATTAATTTACTGGACCTAAAATGGATGATACAATTGGTATTATTTATTAAATGTGCATTTATAAAATGTGTCATTTTTACAGCAGCCCGTGAGCGAAACGTGTTTGTTTAGACCCTGCTGTTCATTTCATAAGCAAACGACATGTCGCTATATTGATCGATGTCATTTAGTTGGGTCATTTAAAGATCTACGCATATATTACAAGGTGGTGGAAGTTAAGATAATTATATATCAACTAATGACTGAATGGCTAGTGTGGACTTTGACGGAGATCACATTGGCAACGGCAATTATTATATGAAATAGATTATAATAGGTACTAATTGGAAAGATAAATAGATAAATGCAAATCAGAGCAATAAAAAAATTTATAATTAACGCAGGTATTGATGTGGAACTCGGTCGATTTGTGGATCTGGTTTCTGGTGTTTTGATCTTTGCGCAACAATTGGTTATCGGGCTTTGATCTGAAAATTAATGATGCGTAAAATTGTTGTTTGGGTGACATTGTTTTTTTGTTATGGGATTTGTATTTGTTGGAAATCGCTATAAATTTATGTCATATGAGCATTGCAAAGACATTCGTTGATTTCATGATCATTTATGAATTTTGAATTTTTATAACATTTCTATGTCGGAATATGACGGAATGTGTGTGTGTGTATACATATGAAACTGATTGCGTTCATATATTTTATTTGAACTAAAGGTACACTGAAATAATTGATAGAAGTAAAGGGCTTTAAGTGAAGTTTACATCGTGATTTTAAATGTTATAATTTATTAGGAAGGATTAACTTATTAATTAGTAGAATTACATATACGACAAAGGCTTCAAGTCCCAACGAACTTGTTTTTTGCCAAAATTTAAAAAAAATTATTTAAAGTTTTGAGAGTAGTAACCCTTCAAGCAAGCGAGTCCGTTTTAGATCCGATACTACTTCATAAATGAATCCAAAAACGGATCCAAAACGATTCCAAATCCGATCAAATTAGTATGGAAATTGAGCCATTATGTGAATGTATTGTGAGAAAGAGTTTTCTATTTCACCATACTCAGCGAGAACGGAATCTAAATGGAATCCAAAACTCATCCCACAAAATTAACTAACCTAATAAGAAATAGGTACCTATTTGCTCTTTTACACATATTAAATACTTCTTTTTTTATTTGATAATAATCCCATTTTTTCATTTTAAAATATTATTTTATAAACTATTTATGTTTGATATTATGTATTTTGGTTTTCCCTGAAGATAAAAATTTGCTTGTCGCTTGCAAAATTGAAAAAAAAAAACAATAACTGTGTTTCTCCATGTGTCTTGATTTCTAGTCCATAAAAATACAATCTCTCTCTATTTCTCGGTCCATAAAAAAAATAGTCTCGATTCTAGTTCTCCTTTTTACAAGCGTACACAGAAAATGTGTTATAATGCGTGAGACACTAAGTTTTTTTGGATTCCAAAGTGATTCCAAAGAGAACCGAGAAATTCGGGTTGAAGGGAAGTTAGAGATTCATAGACAACGGTAAAAGACACTTAACATCCTTATTAATAATTTTTTTTGAAACAATTTTAATAATCTTAAGTTTATCTGCTGACACAGTTTGGAAGAAAATGTGATAACCACGTAAAACTCTACTGTTTCAATTGAATTTAAGGCTACGAGTATTGACTTTTAATGCTGGGAGTAATGAATCTTCTTTCTTGAATATAAACTTATGCTTTTCCAAAAATGGAACGGTTTTTTTTTTTTAATTCAAAGTCGCTCTAAAAACGCACTGAAGTAGATCTAGGTTTTTAGTAAATCAATAAACTTTTAAAGTCACATGACTACTGAAGTAGGGATGGGCGATATTGAGAAAAACATCGATGTAACAACGAATACTTATAATCGATGTCTAAAATTATCGAATCGAAAGCATCGATGTTTTCAAAGAATTTTTTTTTTTTTTTTATAACTTTGCACGCGCTCAAGGGATTATGAATACCCTTTATATGTTTTTCTTAACACAGCGCGGGCATCCGGTGGAAGAAGAGAAAAAAGAATAGAAAAGATGTGTGGCGCGATGTTCTGAGACTAGAGCTGGTTGTTGTCTCAGATTTCTCTATAGGGATGGCGGCTGAACTAATGCGGAGAGAATTACCGTGTCTTATTTATTTACGTCCCTTATAATTCGTATTATTTTATTTATTTCGTTGTCATATTTTATGGGTATACTAGTTTACTCAATCACATGTTGTTAGTGTTATGCCTAAACAAAATGTTATGAGTAAGCCAGAACTTATTTTATGACAATTTTTAGAATTGTTTTTTTAATGGAATATAAGAAGACATAGACAACGGCAGGAATCGAACCCGCAACCACGAGGTTGACAGGCGAGAACACAACTATCGTGCCACGGCCACCCCATTTATTCCTTCCTTTAACATTGACATTGGAACATCGATTTTTATTTGTTTTAACATCGATAAACATTGCATATCTCTAATATGAAAGCCTTTGTTTTGTTGTATATTCGCGTTTTGTATGAAATTTGTTAATCTTAAAATGGAAATTAAAAGAATACTCAAATTTTCAGTTTTTGGATGATTACATACTTGCTTTTTAAAGCACTTTTTCTTATCATTTAATGACTTTGAATGCCCGACAACGACTTGAGTGTGCTACCACCAAGTTTTTTCTCAATTATTTTTGGCTGGAATTATAGCTATTTCACGACTTGCCAAGGTCGATCATCAGATTCCTCGCTAGTGGTGCTGGTCTACTTTTTCATTTTAATTGAAAAACTTTTTGTGCCTTCATCAAATTTATTATCACCTACAGAAGAAAACTTTAAGTGATGGATTTTGCATAGGGTCAAAACAAATGAAATAAGGAATTAAATTTAAGTATATTTTAAGTTTAAATTATTGGATGACATAACTTGGTTCTTAACAGCATAGACATTAATGGCTCTTGGATGTTTTTATTTTGAGAACCGCAAAACAAAATTTTCGCTCGTTTAACTTTATCCAGGGTCGAACCAGAGTTGTCAAAAACACCCGAGGGCAATTCATTTTATATTGCAAAAAAGCAAATTATGTCAAATAATTAAAACTTAAAATATGTTAAATTTAAGGTCCTAGTGCATTTGATTTGTCCATATGCACAATCCACAACTTCAAAGGTTTGTATTTTTATGTTTGCACATAAAAATAAATTTGAGTATTCTTTTAATTTCCATTTTAAAAATAACAAATTGCATACAAAACGAGAATGCACAACAAAACAGATTAGGTTTAATATGAGCGATGTTCGCCTATGTTAACGAAACATCGATGTTAGAACAAAATATAGATGTTGAAGGAAAAATAAAAGATATTCCTAGAAAATATCCAATATCGATCCGATAATTATTAACATCGATGATGAGTATTCGATATTTTTCTCAACATCTCACATTACTTATTCAGATCTTATGCGACTTTGATAGTTAATTCATTTTCATCAACTTGCAGAAGCTAAAAACCTAGATGTACTTGAGGACGAGTTCAGGGCGACCCTAGGTTTAAAAAAACACAGAATTTGTTCACCTGGGTGACTTCAGGTTTTTCAAAAAACCCTTTAGGGCAACCCTATGCTGACTTCAACGAAGAAGCCTTAACATTTTTTTACAACTCTTGGGGGATAAACTTCAACGAATGAACTTAAAATAACTTATTTGTGTATTGATTGCAATGAAGGTCTTACAGAGCCAGACTTGGTTCCAAATTGTTAATGATGAAGATAAATAATTCATAATTATTCAGCAAAAAAAAGGAATCCTTGTTTAATTTGATATCAGATAGATATTGAAGAGTTGAACATTAATAAACTATTTGGTAAATATTAACATTTTGCAATTTCAAAGACACCGCCATAATTGCAATTCGTATTAACCTCAATAGAAAATGCAAATAATTCTGTAATACTTATTGCGATGTGCAATGTATCAATGGACATCATTTATGTACATATATTATGTACACATTGCTATTTGTCTAATTAATTTTATTATAATAATTTTTTTTTAATTTACAGAATGCGTCAAACAGCCAATGCTCAAAACATTGTAATTGTTTTTTTTTTGCGCAATTATAGTGGTTTATCATAAAAAAAACACTCATCACACCATTTTATACATAAATGTATATTAACGAAGCTTTATATTATAAACTTGATCTAGGTGACCCAAAGAAAAACAATTACAAGGTGACATAAAGCTTAAGTTCAGGTGTGTACATGAGTATGATGATGATCTTCCCATTTCGTATAAATTTCAATTATTCTGTTTTGGTTTAACTTGTCCACAGAAATGATTTTGCCTTAAATTCTATAAAAAAAAGTTATTAACAAGGTAGACTCGCACAGTCTGTTTTTTTTTTTATTTATCAGACCCTCCAGGTTCTAGAGGAAGTCGATTTCATCAAAAAAATGTTAAGCAACGAGGCCTGGAGATGATGCAATATGCATTCTAATGTGGTTTTCCATTGGTAAATGAAGAATTTGATCTGGAATTTGATTTTTTTTCGTGGCGAATGGAATGTTATTTGGATTTAATTTCTTTTTGCTAAGGTGTTGGCTTATATTCGCGTCAGTGAAACTGGTAGCTGTCAAAATAAACGCTTCCAATTGCACTTGTGCTTAGTAGTGTTAGTAAGAGGGGTAGATTCGCCAGAAAATACGAATCTGCGAATTTGATTCAGAATCAAAAAAATATTAATTTTTTTTGACCAATGGAAGGATTTAATTGTCAAAATCCATGTTTTGATAGATTTGTATCAAATACGAATTTGATTCTTGTACCAATGGAAAACCACATAAGAAATAGTGTGAATTGTCATCGACCAGGAGCTTTATCGTAAAATGATAACGAATTTCGTTTGGTCCAAGTTAATCTTATGGATGCGAAGAAACAAACATGACGGCCAGCACTACATGTCACATAGTAATCTTTATAATTCACGAGCATTTTGAGGGCAAGGTTACCCCACCCAGACGCGACGCGTGTACAAAGATCAAGGTTATTTGAGTCAAAGTCAAAGCATTTGCCAACGCGCAAATTAAGACTGATCTATTGAAACGAAACCACTATACCCAATAGAACAAAGTCATAATAGGGATTATCGTGAATTAAAATTTCTTTTTTTCGTTGACTCGAACGTATCGACAATAAATTTGTCCAGGAGTTTTGCTGTCATTTTAATAATTTTATCATACAATTTTTTGTTCGAGGGAAATTTATCCCTTGTGAGGTAGATTGACGAAAATATTGCGTGGGAAAAGAAATTCCTTAGAAGATTTCCCATCTGTGGATTAATGATATCTCTTTTAAACAAAAACAAAACGTCGTTAATATTTCAAAAACAACTTGCATTGTCCAGTGTTCCATCTTTAAACGCCTTAGTATTTAACTTATCATAAGACAAGATAGCATTAAAACAAAAACTTGGAAGTTATTGAAAACGTTGGTAAAAATGAAGGAAATTATAAAGAATCCGTCAACTGAAGTGACACCTGACAGTAGCCATTTTCAAATTTTGTCGACCGGAAGAAAACAGGCGAATTCAAAAACAAGACATTTTTCAATCATAGCACTTTCCCATATGAGTCGATGTACACTATCGTCAATAGCGAAAAATATTATGATTCTTAAACAGTTGGTTATACAAAGGGAATTTTACTTTGGCCTATACTACTTCTCTATCACAAAATTTAGAATTCATAATGAAAACGTGAAAAAGACGCAAATTGTATTTTTTATAACAAATTTACTTTTTTTCATCGTCACAACGTACATATGTATATCGTTGAGTTGGTTGTGACACCAAGTACGGAGCTGATATTTACCAAAGACCAACATCATAAAAGTCGGCAAGAGAATTGATTCCATAAATTGTTACAAACTAACCATTCATTCATTTTTTAAAATAATTGTTGTTTTGTGGTACGAAACATCTGGAAATTATCTAATTTCCTACTTGAAACAATTTGGTTTATTATTTGTATACATTTTTAATAAAAGTTGTTTGTTTTATAAACTTGCAAGTGTTCCAATGAAAGTTCATTGACCTTATTCGATACAAACAACTGCGCAAAGCGCAATATAGGACTCAGCTATGTGCCATATACATTTACTGACAAAAAAATGTTTAACAAAAGTTTGCACATTTAAACTCTTTATTTGTTTGTTCATTAACAGATTAACAGATAAACGTAAATAAATACGTTTCAACTATAAGCAACACAAATTGACGTGCCATATTACCTTTTACCTAGATTGTTAAGCTGAGATAACGCATCGACACGAAAATATTCAGATTAAAAAAGTAAATAAATCTAGAATGCCTATTTTTGTTTTATAATTGTAATAATTGTTTGAAAAAACAAATATAGAAGCGATCACGTTTATTTTTGATAACGTGTTGGAATTTGAAATGATTCAAACAAAAGACCAGACAAACGTTATGGTATCTGAATTTTATAGATGTAACATTAAAACTGTTCTATTTTATTATTAAAATTTAACTCTTGAGCAAGTTAATCTTGTTTCAAAATAGATTTTATGGGCCCAGACATATATTTGAGTTTTACATCGGTAACCACACTTGAAAATATCCAATTTTACATACATAGCTTTAAAGTCGATTTAAAACTCAAAGTTTTTACTCAGTGTAATGCTCATAAGATAGACTTTTAAAGAAATACGTTAAAAAGCAATTTTTGAATCTTACTTAACTTTTGTAACTTACTATGCAACTATTAGGTTTTCATCTTGCAATCCCATCTTAAATCTCACTTTCTTTAAAATTTTGTTACGTTACTCAATCAATATTACATTTGCACCGAAAATTTAAACCAAAATTGAAGCAAGCTTGATTGTTTTGTATCTTGTAACACAAAACCTTCATAATTGTGTTTTATATTGGCGAAGTTGAATTTCGTAACTTCATAAATATCCTTCACACTACCAATTCGAAATGTGTAGCTGTTTTCAATATCAAAATCACGATCACAAACAATGCTGCAAGGTATCATTGTTGTATCTTCTCTTTCAATTTTGCATACAAAAAGATACCGTGAAAGAGAATTTAAAATTTGTATAATAATAAATTGACGCCTCTGTATCTGCACATGGAAGATGCGTTGACTTCTGAGATATAATCTGCACGTTTAAGTTCTTTGTTCATGTGCAAAAGTGAAAAAAAAAAAAACAGTTGAATAGGCAAACATTACAAACTGACAGACCTGCCAAAGATATGTACGTTAGTAAGTTTACTTATTATTATTATTTGAGTGGGAGATTACAAAGCTAATGAGAAGTAGGTTGTTAAATGCATGAGTTTACTTTCGAATAATGAATCATTTTTGAATATCCGGAGGAAGTCGAATTTGAGTAACAACATAATCGTTGTACATCAAGGAGGAGAATGTAACAATATGCCCAAAGGCTTTCGTTCAAATTAATTTTGATTGTATTGTAAATAAAATTGTATTACTTCTTTCAAATTGATTCATAAAACAAGTTGCCAGGGAGGTAACAGTTAATGTTACAATTAACCGTAAACATTTACAAAGGCACTTTTCTTAAAATTTCTGCCATAATTGGGATGCTTTGGAAAATGCATATTTGAATGACTATGCTTTTCCACATACTCGTATAACGAGATTTTTTTCATAAATGGGTCTTCAAATAAGAGCTACGGCTATCCCCCTTACGGAGTTATCGAACGGAGAGACTTGTCGATTGATAACGCTAGTTTCACCTAGCTAGTGTTTAGCATATTGAACTTGTAGTAACAAATTAACATGATGATATCACTAAAAAAACACACATTTAATAACCATTTACACAGTAAATTAAAAAAAAATGTATTAAAATAATACTCACAAATTTGACCGAGGTTTCGGAACGGGTAGTTGTTTGTCAATATTTCCCGTCTTGCTGCAATTCTCATCGCCAACGTCATCAGACTCACTACCGAAAGGATTCTTAGAGATCTTTGGTGGTGGTGGCCGTGGTGGTTTGACTTTTTTCTCCATCTCAACTTCATCATCGGAACTATCGAATGGATTTAGACTTCGATCCTTGTCTTCTTTTTTCGTACTTGTTGCTGGAGATTGCTGCAACGATTTTCTAGGCAAAGGTGTTATAGGTTTAACTGGAGTAACAACAGGCAAGGGGGCAATATCTTCGTCTTCATCATCACTCTTAAATGGGTTCAATTCCTCGGGATATAATTCAAGATTAACTTTGGCTGGAGATGTAAATGTTTTGGGTTTGTCTTGCTCTTGTTCTTGATTAGTTTTTTTGTGCTCCATTACAGTTTCTTTTACTTTATTATTTTGGTTTGTTTTTCCATCTTCATCATCGTCTGTTTTTATTCCAACTGGTATTGTCTGGGAATCTGCAGGGCTCACATCGATGTTGGTCTCGGTTCTAGCTGATGTCACATTATCATCTTCATTAGATTTGTGTGTTTCCTTAAATTCCTCAATTGACGAACTAGCTATTATATTTTCTTCAATTTCTTCCACATTTTCATAATTTTTAGGCACTTCATCTGATTCCATATGTTTAACTTCTTCAATTATTAAGGAAGAGGCTGCTTCTGGCTTGATTGAAATAGTTTCTTCCTCATCCTTATGTTGTTCTGCCGAGACAATTGACTTAATGCTATCTGACTTAATACTACTACTTTTAATTCTAGAGGAGTTCTCTGGAGTTTTATTCATAAGATTATCATTAGGGTTTTTATTATTTGCAATTACTTCGAATTGATGTAGACGAGCACGCACCACACTTAAGCGATTTGCAGTCTCTTCATCCTCATATGCAGCCGTCATGTCACTATTGCAATTAGTTTTGATGTCCAGAGTAATTGGTCGTTGACGCAAAATTGACTTTTCTTCTTCTTGCTCCATTTCAATATTAGTTTGCTCTTCGATAACAACATCTGCTGGACCAGCAACAGATTCTGTGTGTTCTTTTGGCGGCGGCAATATAGGTGGCTGTACAACTATTGTCGCATTTGTTGTTCTCATCTGCTCATCAGGTTCGGTATTATCTTTGGTAACAAAATTAGATTTACTTAGATTAAGATCATCTGCTAGTTTTGTAATTTTTATTGATGTAACGGATATGGATTCTTCTACTTCTGCATAATTTTTATGATCGTCTAGGTTTCCCTCACTGCTTTGGGTATCCTTAATTGATGTGTTGTTAGTCTTTAAATTGATCTCATTTGTCATTGTATGTGGTTTTTCCTGGTTCTGTGTTAGTTGTATTTTCATTTCAGATTTAAGAGTTTGTTTTTGATCAGGTTGTTCAGAAACTTGCTCTCTTTGTAAGGTCGAGACATTGATTTCTTCGGGCGGAAGTGATGTCGGGAGCTCAGGTGGCTTCTCTTCAGATTCATCATCTTCAGAATCACTACTGATATCGATGCTTTCTGATGTATCCATTAGTCCTGAATTGAGACTGTTGTCATTTGTCTCCAATTCTCCAGCATCAATCTCATCATCAAGAGTAGAATTCATAAAACTACTAAGTGCAGCATTCATTTTATATGGCGATGATGCTTCACCACTGATTTTTTTCAAACTCTTACTTTTTTCTTCATCACTGAGACTCTTTTGCAAAACTTTACTACTACTACTCCTACTAGCTAACTCTTCTGCCTTGCTTCTCTCAAAAAATGCTAGCCGATCTGCAATTTGACTTTTTGGTCTTGCTGCGATATTAATATCGACGACGGCGGCTGATGGATTTCTCAGAACATCTTCTGTTTCGGCTTCGAGACTGGGCTCTTCGTCGGGACATGTCTCACAGCAGTACTCTTCATCAACTTCAGTTTCATAGAAACTGCCAGGGGTAAGTTGAAAGCTACACCGGGCACACTTGAGACAAGTTCGATGGTAGACTCTTTTGCCAACTTTTAAACGCTCGGCAAGAAATACCGGAAGACCACATTTCTGACAGGGATCGCGTTTGGGCACACCAACAACATGAGCCATCTGAAAAAAAAAATAATGGCAATTAATATACAAGCGTTTTTGAACAATGTAAATTTAAAAAAATCAAACAGGGTGGGAGTTTCAAGAGTAACAAATGGTAGAGCAAAACTAATTGTAAGGTTATTTTTTAGAATTCAGGACTTTGAGAATAACAAATCAATAGGGTTATTTTGAATTAAAAAAGAATGGAATGTTTGATCTTCTTCTTATTGGAAAATTAATAAAAAACAACTTGTTAGGGATTTATGAATGAAATAAACGTTTTAAAGCTTTATTAGAAACATCGGACGTTTTGCTTTTTTTCTCTTTTTTTGTTTGCTTAAGTAAGAAATGCCAGTTTTACAAAAAATCATTATCGAGTGTTGAGATGCGAAAACTTCAACAAAATTTGTTCCTACTGACGAAGTTTATTCCTTTCGGTTTTGAAACTTTAGAAAGTGAAAAAAGTGAATCAGAATATTAGGTTC
Source organism: Philhelius pedissequus (assembly GCA_910595825.1). Classification (NCBI taxonomy): domain Eukaryota; kingdom Metazoa; phylum Arthropoda; class Insecta; order Diptera; family Syrphidae; genus Philhelius; species Philhelius pedissequus. Next base: position 76,649,249 of record OU343162.1, read on the forward strand.
TTTTAAAAATCTATAACATTGCAAGTTTCAACGAGCAATATAATAAAGAGGTAAGCATACTTAAATGGATAAAGAAGAATTTTAGAATCTTACACCAGTCAACTTAGGACACTATTGTCGATAAAACAGTTACAAGAGGCTTACCACAGGGAGATGCAATCTCACCTTTTCTATGTGTCCTGGTAGTAAACAACATTCTTACAAGATTTAATAAAAAAGTAATAAAACAGTGGATTCTGCAGAAGACATAGTAATTTTGATAAATGGTAAGTATCTTGCCACCATCGAGGATATAATGGAATCCACGCTTAAGGAACTGCCCTCGTGGGTAGAGCAAAACGGTCTCGTGGTTATCCCCGCTAAAATTGAACTAGTTCTGTTTACGAGAAAAAGAAAACTGCATGACTTTACTCCTCCTAAGGTCAATGAGATCCTTCTGAAACTTTCAAAAGCAGCCAAATATCTGGGTATAATCCTAGACTTCTAAGCTAACTTGCAAACGGAACAAAGGGGAAAGGAAGAAAAGAGCACTTTGTGCCTTCTACACATATAAACAAAACCTTCGGGACACAATGGGGCATGCGACTGTAAGTCATCCATTGGATGTACACAGCGACGTTCTTCCCATACTTGCCAAAGGGTCGATCGTGTGGTGGAAGGCTGTAGAGAAGGAAAGCTACCTCAAAAACCTAATCAAGGTATAGAGACTAGCCTGTACGGGAATAACGGGGCATGGAGGTATACGCCACAAGCAGGGCTGGAAATCATTTTAAATCTTCCAGGCCTGGACGAGTACATAAGGTTCACAGCAGCTAAGAGTGCACTTCGAATGAAATAAATTAACTCTTGAAAGCATAGTGGCAAAGGTATGCTAATATGGCCGTGCTCGATGTGACCACTAACTATTTTCCACCGAAAATAGACTTTAACATGAACTTCACGATATTAATACCTGAAATACATGGATGGAAACCTAACTAACTATTAAGAGAACAGGGCATTCCCATTTACACTGATGGGTCAACAATGGAAGATGGAACAGGAGTCGAGGTGTTTTGTGAAGCTCTCAATATTAGGGAATCGCATAAACTCCCAGATGAATGTAGCCTCTTTCAGGCTGAGATTTACGCTATTGAAAAAGCAGCCGAAATGATCCATAAGAGAAAACTGATTTTATCTGATATCACATTTTTCGTGGGCAGTCAAGTAGCTATCAAAGCACTATGCAGTGAGACAATAAGATCCATGGTCGCGGCAAAGTGCAGAAGTGTACTGAATAACATCGGTAACTCTAACCAAGTCAAACTCTGCTGGGTTCTTAAACATATCAATGTAGACGGAAACGATATAGCAGAATAAATTGCAAGGAAGGGTTCTATTTAAAATAGGAATATCAGCAGCTTATTAGCTATGGGTCCTGAAATCGCGATTGGCGTTATAAAATTGAAGATAAACATAAAAACGAAAGAGTAAATAAATAACTCCTGGATATCCAGGAGCGACTGTCTCTATAAGCTTATGTCCTAGAATTAACGAAAAGAAAACCAAGTATATTTTATCACTGAATAAAAGGAACATTATAACATTGACAGGTGTAGTAACAGGACATTGTGCCATAAATACAATGGCCACTAGATTGGGTGCATTGGACCAAGATGTTGATGAAACAGAAACCATTAAACACCAGCTCTGCGACTGTTTAAATCTACAAATAATTTGCCTCCGACACTTCGGAAACAGGTTTGTTGATGAGTGCAGGTACCAATGCAATGGTTAATATGAAAAAAATATAGATATAGTACGGGCTGGTTCGTAAAAAAACAGTCTTCATGAAACATTAGTTAGGGACATCTCTGTGTAAAAGCGGATCACAATGGACCATTAGGCCTCCGTTTACGCAGATGCCTTTGAGCTGTGCACGCCCCTACTAACCTAGTCTAACCTACACCAGTCACTTTAATGCTTTCGCACATATTTATGTATTGTATCACGATATGAGAAAGTTTGGCCTGCAAATAAATGATGGACAAACTATTTAGACGTTTCAAAAGCAGCGCAAATTGCATGTAGAGGAGTTGGTTGACAGCAGGAACTTAAGGCAATTACATGTACTGCAAACCAATTGTCAACTTGGAAAATGCTAGTGTCAATTTTATTGAGTAGTCTTTGCATTTCATCGGGCACAGTTGGGTGCGGACTGCGGTTTGATGGAGTCATATCGGAGCAAAAATTGGTCGAAAAATTTGTGAATCAGACATTTATAAGATATGTGCGTGGTGGACATATGCCCGAAGATGTGTTAAATTAAAATCAAATATTAGGGTATTGGCTGGCCGATTCGTCATTCAGATCTAACAGTCTTTAACAGTTTTTAAGGGATTTTCTGTAACAGTTTTTTAAAGGGATTTTCTAAATAATAAGCTTTGAATCGCCAAAGCATAACAAAACGGTTTAGAAAATTTTACCACTGAACGGTAACGGAAGCGATAAATTAAGATTTGTTTAATATTATAAATAATTGTATGAGTGGATCTCATGTACTTGCTTTATGTTCGATCACATCGTAAGCACAAGATTTTTACACTTAAAACGATCAAGCACAGTGCGAGCGTTAGGAAAGTATGGAAGGGTTTTAAGAAAGGTATCGCCTATTCTCTTAAAGCTCTATTTTGAATTGCATATATCTGAGAGATTCAAATTCGATTTGGGGGCTCCTGCCCAGAGGTGTGAGTTTTATGCAAGCTTTGGTAGAATAGGCTTTATAGATTACAGCCAGACCAGAAAGAAAGAATTTTTCGATTCTTCGAAGAAAGCCCGAACACTTTGCAGCATTTTTGGCGACATCGAATATTTATGGTCATTCCACAAGTGGTGACCTATAATGCACATACCAAGTACCGAAAGCTGATCGGTTTCTTCAATGCCAGTGCCGCTCATGGATAGTGACATGGGGGCTGCATTCTGCCTTAGCGAAAGAAGAGACTGAATTCTAAACGGTTTTTTATTGTTAAACAATTCTGTTGAGATCAGAATTTAATGAGATTACCATACACTGCCGTTGAAGTTCCATATCCGAAGAACAAGAAGGTGAATATGAAAAACTGTCAGCAAATCTATTTAGTGGATTAGAAAATCCAGATAAGAGCTCATTAATGAAATTGAGAAAAAGAGTTATGGAGACAAGACGGAACCCTGGGGCACACCAGCATTTATTTTATAAATATCAGACTTGAAACCGTCCAATAAAACTTGTATTGAACGCTCCGAAAGGTAATTTCTAATCCAGCGAAGGAATCCATGATACCAAACGGCGCAATAGGTAATCTTATTTTCTCCAAAACGATGTAAAGATTTGTGCCAATGTTCTGTGAGATATACCATCAGATCACCAGTGGACCTATTGCTACGAAATCCATATATCCGGGTAATTAAAGAGATTTCGTTCTTCAAGATATTTCTTAATCTGATAATTAATTTCAGGTTGTATGACCTTGGAAAGAAGGGACGTAAGTGCAATTGCGCGGTAATTAGCGGGTGAAGAACGTTCGCCTTTTTTAGGGGCAGGCTGGAGAAATGCTGTTTTCCATCCAATCGGAAAGAGACCATTAGAGTAGATTAGATGGAAAAGCTTACGCAGCGGTTTTGTCAGCGTTTAAAAACATCTCTTCAGAACGATGGGAGGGATACTATCCGGGCTAGCGGATTTAGGTATATCAACGGCTTTAAGGACTCTAGCAACAGCACGAGTGCGAACGAAGATTCGTCCACTGAAATCATTTATTTTATTAAGTACTGGACGAGTCATAACACTTTCTGGCAGCGCCGAATTAACAGTGAACTGTGCTGCAAGAAAATTGGCTTTTTCATGTGAGCTGTCAAAAGGGTAGCATTAAGGATGAACATTGAAATCGAAGACGAAGGGGAATTTTGAATGAAAAACATTTTTACTACTTTGGCACATTATAGAATTTTGTTGCACAAATTTGGTTATCTAAATATAAACGTTGTACCTAAGTATTCTTAGACTGGTTGAACTTATTCCGGTTTTCCTCAGTGATGTTGGCTTTAAAATTACGGAAACTTACTTTTTTAACCCTAATAACCTCCTTACAGCTCAAATCAAAGCAAATCTTTCTGTTTCTTATTCTGTAAGAAATTAAATTTGTTATCAAATTATCTGCTCTGGAGTCTTAAACTGGTCACTTTGAGGAAGAATAGTGACCAGTTAAAGTTCCTAAAGAAATTATTGAAACTATTCAAAATATACTTTCAAAAAAAAAAAAACCTCCCGTTTTTGCAAAAAAATTGATCTTTATTCAAAAAAATCAAACAAAATATTTTTCGAAAATGTATTTTAAGCAAAAAGTAAATCACACAATCGAGTCACAAGTTATTGGTCATTAACTTTAGACGATGTCTTCAAACGAATAGGTAACAAGGCGTAGCAATGCATTCAGGGAATCTACAAGTTTCATTTGAGTATAAAACCTTTGTATACAAATTGAGATCCAAAAGTGAGGAACATTAACAGAAAATCTAAATAAATAAAGACTAATTCGTTGAAAATGAACCAATGTGTGAAGGTCGCACACTTGATCTCGGAGTTATTTATTTAGGTTTGTATAGCTAGAACAACCTTGATGCTATACCTTCTCAAAGACCCAATTCTTTATTGTATTTTGCGGCGTCCGGCGCACAGTGGGACCGTTTTATGGGAGAGCGGAAAAAACTCCATAAATACTAAACCACTGTAACCATTATGTTGAAATTTTCGGGAATGATACACAATGGCAAGAGAAATTGGGTCTATCAATTTCCGCTCACTGACACGCCTATATTTTGGTTTAAAAATTAAAGCACTAAACCGATTTTAATGAAATTTTTAGAATAGATAGTCAATGATAAGACAAATTTACACTATTAGTTTCTGCCTACTGCCCTGCCTAGTTTTTTCTCGTTTTCATACAAATGTTTTTAATTTTTTTTTTGTCTAGACTTGTTCTTAGTTCAATAAAATTTGAACTACTTGAACGATTTTTATAAAATTTTGAAGCATGAAAATTTCAACTGACTTTGGAACAACTCTTTTTCGTTTTATTTTTATGATTATTATATCATTGTTTTTTCGTTGTTGCAGGTATTGAATATAACAACAACCAAATATACTATTTTCCACATTGCATTCGGACCGTTATCTTAACATTGAACGTTTTTAATGCAACAACAATAACTTGGTGGGCTACCACAAATTCATACTTTGTAATAGACCACCAAATTTTTGTGACATTGAAAACTGTCAATTGTAATAAAACGGTGAGAAAGCAGTGCAGCCTGCAGTTTATTTTTTATTATTGAGGAGCGAGTTTTCAAAAAAAAATATAAAAACTTATAGTCAGCGTTGCCGAAAGTACGACTATAGTAGTATTGTACTACTTTCGACACTTCCGTACTACCGTACTCCTCCTTAGTACTCCGTACTACTATTTTCAAATAGTAAATCAAAAAGTCAAATCTTGCACATATAGTAAAGTGAAACGTCACCCTTTCCTTTTTAAATTTAATGCAAATTTCTTAGCATTTTAATTAAAAAGTCGTTAAAAAGGGAATTCCCCTCTCTTTATTAATTTTTTTTCCTCGTTGCGTTGGCCCAGACAATGCTGCTGTCATCGTTGGCCAAAAGAGTGGAGTTCGATCTTTTTTTCTAAAGGAGAATCCAAATATGCTTATGTTAGGCTGTGTGTGCCATTCCTTACATCTTTGGGTGTTTTTTTTTTAATTTTTTTTTATAATTTTGCACGCGCTCAAGGGATTATGAATACCCTTTAAATGTTTTTAACACAGCGCGGCATCTGGTGAAAAAAGAGAAAGAAGGATAGAAAGATGTGTGGCGCGACGTATTTGAGACGGTGGTTGTTGTCTCAGATTTTATCTCCAGGGATGGCGGCTGAACTAATGCGGAGAAAATTACCGTGCCTTATTTATTTATGTCTCTTATAATTCGCATTATTTTATTTTATTTCGTTGTCATATTTATGGGTAGTTTACTCAATCACATGTTGTTAGTGTTATGCCTGAACATCATGTAATGAGAAACCATCAACTCATTTTATGATAATTTTTAGAATTGGTTTTTAATGGAATATAAGAAGACATAGACAACGGCAGGAATCGAACCTGGGACCACGAGGTTGACAGGCGAGTACACAACTATCGCGCCACGGCCACCCTCAGTTTCATTTGCCTATGGAGCAGAAGCAATTCCGATGTGTATTTTTAATTTTGAGTTCAACTTTGAATTTTCTAGCGGAAATTTGGACAGATGTGAACAGTAAAGGGAAGGTGTACCACCGTTTACATAATACTGCCTCTCAGCCTTATCACGAGTTCCATCGTAATCAGAAAGTTCTACGAATCCCGAAAAAAGATAATACTGAATCCGTTCGTAATGGCAATTTTTATGAGAATTTCCACTACGATGGATTCTGTAATAGATTTTTACGGGATTCGTAACAAATTTCCGATTACAATGGAATGCGTGATATGTTTGTCTTAAGAAAAAGAAATCGGAATGCATGTGAAATTTTATATTTGCGATGCAAATATTTTACATTTATGAAACTCTGATATTCATCATTTGAATTTATGAATGATATGCATTCGTCGGACTTTCGCAACCATGCATTTATGAAAGCATTCTTTGTTCCTCAGCCGCAGCTAAAAAAATGCCACAGAATATTGATTTTTTTCTAAAAAAAAAACATCTATGTATACTTTGCACATTGCCCAAAACCATCGAATTTAAGGAGTTTCAGGACTATTTCAACTTTGAAAAACATAAGAATTTAGAATAATCCCTAGCTCTTAAACAGGTTGTGGCAAGAATATTGAAACAGTGGCCTGCATTGGTACACTACTTTTTGCAGAATTCTTTTGAAGCTTCTGACAGCAACCTAGATCCTGTCCACAAGATTCAAGAAGAGCTGAATGATACAACTAAATGTTATTTATTATTTTTAGCCTATGTTCTTCAGTTAACTAAACATCCTAACTCAGAGTTCCAGTAAGAATACATACATTTTTGCCATATATTAAAAATTTTACAAAATTTTATCAAATCTGAGTTTTTAAGTGACGGCCTTATATCTAATTCAAGTTTTTCTGAAAATTTTGTTTTAAATATCGATTATGTGTAAGCTGAACTTTGTCTTTCTTAAAACAAAAAAAATTCAAATAAATGAAATATTCGAAATTAAAGGAGTTTGTTGAAAATATTACATGACCTTATGTGAGCTTTTAAGCGCATTGATTTTGATGACAAAATTTAAAAATAAATTCAAGATATTAAACCTTCAAACTTAGCAGAAAGCACAACTTCAATAATTTTATCTATGCCTGATTTGATAGATAAAACCAATATTGAAAACCTTGATTTGGAATGGCGAAATTTCTTAATCAAAGCATGGTATACAATTCATTAGATATCGAAGAATTTTTGGTCAGGGATATTTATTTTAAAAAAATGCTCTTAATGAAATACTTTTTCCTCTAGCACGGGATTTTGTGAGTGCATTATTAAGTTTTTCAACTTTTCCTTATAAAGGATAAAAAACGAAATAGATTTGACACAAGCACATTAAACGCAATTATGAGTGTTATACATATGTATAGTATTCAGTATTCATACATACATAGACAATGTATACACTCATGTTTTGTAAGTAAGTAAGGCAATAAAGAGGCAGTCGTGACTGGAACGTCGAAGAGTGAAATCGTCTTTTAATAAAAGATAACATGGTGTCAGAAGTGAACTCTGATAATAAATAAAAAAAAAAAAAAAAAAAAATAATAATGAGCCATTCTGATAGTTCAGATAACTCAGCAAGTGAAAGTAAAAAACAATCAAAAATTCTCTGTGAATCAAAAAATTCTTTTAATAAAATGACAGACTCGGAATCAAAAATCGCCATATCGCCAATCTTAGCTCCATTAGATTTCACATGTGGTCGACAAAATCTATCTGATCTGTGGAAAAACTGGATTCTACAATTTAAGATCTTCATGAGAGCGTCAAATATGGAAAATGAACCTGAACAAAGAAAAGTTGCGATATTCCTTCATTATCTTGGTGCTGAAGCTTTAACAATCTTTAATTCATTTGGTGTATCAATAGACGACATCAAATACGACGAAGTTATAGACAAGTTCAATGAGTTTTGCACACCAAAAAAGAATTTAGCTGTTGAACGGCATAATTTTTTTACGCGTAAGCAAATGCCAGAAGAATCTATCACGGAATTCATCACAAATTTAAAAAATTTGAGTATATCTTGTGAACTTGGTACATTGCAAGACGACATCGTTAAAGACATTTTCATTTGTGGTTTAAGCAAAGAAAACCATGCGATTAGAGAAAAACTATTACAAGAAGGAAAGGCATCTCTAAATAAAGCCATTGAAATCGCACGTTTAATGGAGCAAACGAAAACCCAGACAATACAGCTTGAAGACGCAAATACTACGTCCGTCATTGGTAAAGTAGGTAGAATGTCCACATATTCATCCACATCAAAGTCAACCGGTAAATTCAAATTCAACACTAATCCAAATAATTTCGTATATACGGAGAAGAGCAAGGGCTTGAAGACGTCATCAATTGGAGGAGAAAGGAGTAACCAACACATAAACTCTCCATCGGCCAGTTCATCGAATTACTGTTATCGATGCGGACAGCAGCAACACAGGTTCAAATGCCCAGCAATGGGTGTAATTTGCAAAAATTGCGGTAAACCGAATCATTTTGCTAAAATGTGCCAAAGCAAAATGCATGTTAGACATCTGCAAGAACAAGAAGAACGTGATGATAATAATTGCGAAGAAAAAGAAGAAATAGAAGAGTTGTTTTTGGGAACTATACGTCAACACAAAAACGGAAAAGATGAAAATAAATTATGGACAGTAGATCTAGTTGTTAATAAAAAAGTTATAAATTGTTTATTAGATAGTGGTGCACAGGTGAATGTATTATCTGCAAAAACATTAGATTTTTTAAATTTACAAAATATAAAATTAAAGCCATGCATGTCAAAAATAGTATCATATACTGGTGAAAAAATTAATTCACTCGGTATATGTGATCTTTATTGTGACTTAAATAACCAAAAAGGTATTATTATTGAATTTTATGTGATTAAAGATGAATATGCTCTTCCTATTATTGGTTTAAAAACATGTAAGGAACTTAATCTTATAAAAAAAATATGTAAGGTCAATGAAACAGCAAATACTAATTTTGAATTATTTAAAAATTTCAGTGACGTTTTTACGGGCCTTGGTCTTTTGCCTGATAAGGTTAATTTAGAAGTGAATTTGAATGTTTTGCCTAAAATTGATGCTCCTCGGAAGGTTCCATTTAAGTTGATGGGTCGTTTTAAAGAAGAACTTGCTCGGATGGAAAGTCTTAATGTCATCACAAAGGTAACTGAACCCACAGAATGGGTAAGTTCTATTGTACTAGTTGAGAAAACAAATAAAGATTTGAGAGTTTGTTTAGATCCTAGAAATTTAAATCAAGCTATTTTGCGTCCTCATTTTGAAATACCAGATTTTGAATATATCCGATCACAACTGTCTGACGCCAAATATTTCAGTGTTCTCGATGCAAATTCTGGTTTCTGGATGCTTGAATTAAATGAAAATAGTTCTCGACTTTGTACGTTTAATACTCCTTTTGGGAGATACAGATTTCTCAGACTTCCCTTTGGGATTAACGCAGCTTCAGAAATTTTTCATGGTTATATGATTAAATTGTTCGGCGACTTGCCCGGTTTACTCATATATATTGATGATTTCCTAATCTATGGGAAAACTGAAAGAGAACACGACACAAATTTAAAATTGTTGTTGGAAAGAGCCAGACAGAAAGGTCTTAAATTCAATAAAAAAAAATGCCAAATTAAGGTAACTACAATAAAATATTTAGGTCATATATTTAAAGAAGAAGGAATATCGTCAGATCCTGCAAAAATTACTGCTATAAAAAACATGTCTACCCCTTTATGCGTAAAAGACCTTCAAAGATTTCTAGGAATGGTTAATTACCTAAGTTCCTTCATAAAAAATTTGTCTATAGAAACGTCAAATCTTAGAGCTCTTTTAAAAAGTGATGTAGAATGGAATTGGAATAGTTCCCATGAACAAGAATTTAATAAAATAAAGGAATTATTATGTAAAGCACCTATTTTATGCCATTTTGATCCCAAGAAACCAATTACACTATCTGTGGATTCATCCAAAGATGCAATGGGTGCTGTTCTTTTGCATTACCGAAATCCAATAGCTTATGCTTCCACTACTTTAAATGATGCTCAAAAGAATTATTCCCAAATTGAGAAAGAGTTATTAGCAATATATTTCGGTTGTAATAAGTTCCACAGGTACCTTTACGGTCAAACTTTTAATGTCGAAACGGATCATAAGCCATTAGTTTCAATAGTCACGAAACCACTTTGCAAGGTAGCTCTTAGGTTGCAAAGAATTTTGTTGAAACTTCAAATATATGACATGAGAGTATCACATGTTCCTGGAAAAAAGATGTTTGTTGCAGATACCTTGTCAAGAGCATGTTCTTTTCAAGATCCCCAGTTTGAGCAAATTCAGCAAGAAATAACTGTGCACGTCAATTTAGTCTTATCAAATTTATGTGTTACAGATAAAAGACTTCAACAAATTCAAAATGCTACAAAAGAAGATAATTCTCTCCAAATAGTTAAATTTTATTGTATGAATGGGTGGCCAAAAAGAAGTAATTTAACAAAACAAGAAGCCCAACCATATTTTCCTTTCAGGGGTGAAATAACAGTCTTAGATGATCTAATATTTAAAAACAAAAGTCTTGTCATACCCAAGACTATGCGGAGAGAAATTCTAAATAAAATTCATGAAGGTCATTTTGGTGTAGATAGATGTTTAAATCAAGCAAAAGATGTTGTTTATTGGCCAACCATTCACAATGACATACAAAATGAAATTTCAAATTTTAAAGTTTGTTAAAAAATAGACCTTCGAACTCAAAAGTGCCTCTTACGCCTCATCAACCAACAGACATACCTTGGCAAAAAGTAGGTACTGATTTATTTCATTTCAACAATGATGTATATTTAATTGCTGTTGATTATTATTCAAAGTATGTTGAAATTGCTAAGCTCAATAAGAATTCAACTGCTAAAAATGTCATAACACACCTCAAATCATTTTTTGCCAGACATGGCATTCCTAAGATCTTATTTTCTGATAATGGGCCACCGTTTAACTCAAGTGAATATAAACATTTTCTTTTAACTTGGGATATAGAATATGTTACTTCAAGTCCCTACTATCCGAAATCGAATGGTCTTACAGAACGCACTATAAGAACAATAAAAAACATTTTCAGAAAATGTATAGAATCTAACACAGATCCATACATTGGCCTGCTTCAATATAGAAACACTCCTAAGGGCAACTTTGAATCGCCTGCAAAGCTGCTAATGTCAAGAAACCTTCGTTCAAAGTTACCAGTTAGTACAGAACACCTTAAACCAGCAATCATTGACCAACAAAAACACAACATTGTAGTTGAAAAATATAATCAAACAATGAAAAAATATTATGACATACATGCAAAAAAATTACCACCGGTTAACATTGATGACCAGGTTCTTTTTAGAAAGACTCCAACTGCTTCATGGTCTCCGGGAAAAATTATTGAAAAATGCAAGGAACCAAATTCATTTATTATAAGGGATCTTGATGGGGAGGGTCAGTTTAGGCGTAACAGAGAGCACATACTATTAGAAAATAATAATGAATTTAATGATTCAAAAGCAAATAATAATGAACAAAATTTTGTAAACGTACCCGACTCAGGTGAAAGCACCGATAGGCCCTTGGAATCGTTTGAAAAAATGTTAAAAACTCGTTCTGGCAGAGAAATAAAACAGCCAAAAAGATTTGGTATGGAGGAATAAAAAATGCCGTTTCTAAATTTGATATTTTTTTTTTCTTACATGAAAACATAAAAAAAAAAAAAAAAAAAAAAAAAAAAAAAAAAAAAAAAAAAAAATTGTTTTTGTAATAATGAATTATGTCTGTAATAAATAATTAATTAAAAAAAAAAAAAAAAAAAAAAAAAAAAAAAAAAAAAAAAAAAAAAAAAAAAAAAAAAAAGATAATTGTAGATATACATAATATGTATGTATAACAATAACAGAAGGGAGATGTTATACATATGTATAGTATTCAGTATTCATACATACATAGACAATGTATACACTCATGTTTTGTAAGTAAGTAAGGCAATAAAGAGGCAGTCGTGACTGGAACGTCGAAGAGTGAAATCGTCTTTTAATAAAAGATAACAATGAGTTTCAAGGAAATACTAAATGGAGTTGATTATAGTAAATGCCATCCTTCAAAAAGCCCTTTGAAATCATATAAAAATAGTTTTTGATTCCGTTTTAATACCTTTCGCAACCTTTGAATATTATGATAATATTGATAAATCAAAATACCGTAGCACATTAGCTATTTTCGATCTAGGTATTCAATACTGATATATAAATGTAATATAACTCCACTTTTGGTTTAAACTCCAGATCAACAATTTATTTGGTTTCACAGTGTCGTTTAAACCTTGAACTGAGTTCAATTTGTAGTTTAAGTTAACCGAGATTATTCTGCCATTTAAATTTCAGTTCAGCGTTTGTATTGCTTTTAATTTTTCAGAAAATATTATGAACAAACAAAATTGTGTATTCAAATGTTATCGAGTTGTTATAGTGTTTTTTTGTGTCTGAGAGAGAAAGAGGGGACGAGGCAAGAAAAATGCTGCAAACTATTTTTCATAGTTAAACGAAGTTCAAATGATCTGAAGATCAGATTTCACTGTGAAACCGGAAAGTTAAACCAAAAATTTAAACTCAGTTTAAGGTTCAGTTGATCTTAAGTTTAAACTCCCACTGTGAAACTGTGGGTAAGTGTTTGGACAACTATGATGATAGTTTTTTTCCGAAAAATAAAGTTTTAAAAGACAAATTTTTTTCACAAGCTCACATTTGAAAACTTTTACAATTCTGAAAAGGTACTACTATTTTCTTCAAAATACTACTCTTTTTTGGCTTCTGTGCTCCTTTTGAACATTTCTCTCCGACAACACTGCTTATAGTCATTTCTCAAAATTTTGAAAAAAAAAAAACAAAAGCAAAATTGTAATTTTCCATATAATTTCATGTTTTCGCTTGTTTTAAAGGCCCGAAAAAATGATATTATAGCCTTTTGAAAAGTCGCTCCTCACCTCTTATGTTCATTACTTTGTTCGGCAGTTGTCAATAAAATTTATAGGAATATTAGGCAATAGTATAAGCTTTAAGAAAATGACAATCTTAGACCGGAGGTCAGTGGAGCTTTTTCTGTAGGCTTACAAAAGTTCACATTATCTGGTTACTGTTTCCTACTCGCTCTATTATTTTTTTTAATGTCATATTTGAAAAAAAAATTGGGCTATTTTATATTTTTTTTTTGTAAATGAACTACAAATATGATGCGTTTCATAATTGTATCTGTACAAAAAAAAAACACAGTAAGCCAAATTGTTCAATAGTAAAAACAGATGAATTTTGAGTAAAATAATATTGTCGAACTTCTTAAGTCCCTCAGAGCCACAAACAAAAATCAAATGAAGAAAACGAATTAGAACTGTTTTCTCTGAATATTAATGAAAACAATAGCCTATCAAACACAGCAAAAAAATAAATTAAAAAAGTTGGAATTTTTTCTCTGTTTGCCCCACTGTGCGGCGCAAGCGGCGGGGTAGATTGAGTTACGTTTAATACTAAGTGATCATTCATTGACTTTAAGTTTTCAAGATCTTAAAATTGCTATACTATTTTAATTAGTTAGCTACGTTTCTTTGAAATAAGAAAGAAACACATTTAAAGTTTAAGAGTGCTTTAAATATAATATGGATATGAAACATAAATAGCCATAAGCAATAAATTAACTTAAGCGGAAAGCACAAAACACAAAGAAAAATAATTTAAATATAAAATACAGAAGCAAAATAATTTATGTAAATTTTTTTTTGTTTTTTATGATTATTTCTTACCTGATGGTGAAAATTACTGGAAGTAGGAAAGCTCCTATCGCTTATCCTTACACTCCGTGTTAAATTTGCTTGGGCTTTTTAATTCGGGTGTTTTCAACGAATACAAAAACATTTAATACTGCGGAGTACTTAAGGACAATCGATTGTACAAATGATTTAAGCAGATTGTTGTTTTCTTTTTTTTTTTTTGAATTTACATGCTAGTGAAGTGATGAATGCGTGTATATTTTGCTTTGTTTTATATGCACATATATATATATGTATCAATTTATGAACAAATATAAACAAATTACTTATAATAATAAAAATGATGATGTGATGTTTTTTATTCGCTTATTTTTGTTTTTGTTTTTTTTTTCTTTGTGATTATTTTACGTGTGAGAATTAAATGTTTAATTTTATTTGTAATATTATTAATTTTAAATCTTTGATTTTAATTTTGTTTTAATCAAATGAGATTATTTGTTTTCTTTGTTTTTTTTTTCTGTTTGTTTATTTTTGTTTCATTTGTGTGTTTGTTTTTTTTTTTTCATTAACAGAAAATTTCTGGCTTATATTGACCCATTATGTCCAAGCTCTTTTCATCCTGTGTAAAAAAAAAAGAGAAAAATAAAAGTAAAAATTTTGTGCTGTAGTTTTTGTTTGTACAAAAAACTAACATAAAGTTTTTTTTTTATCAAGCAACTACATATAAAAATTTCGTTAGTGGAAAATTAGAGCGTCTGCTTTTACTTAGAGAGCGGATAGGGAAAAGTTTTTGTTAATCACAAAAGATGGTTTACATGAAAAGATGTGATATATTTATTTGTAATACCTTATCCCGAGTTAGTAATATACTTGCACATTTTGGATTTATAAGATGTAAACAAATTAGAATTGATTTTAAAGTGAATCGAATAACTATCAAAGATGTATAACATAACAGCTCAATTTAGTTTGTAGTCTGGATTTCACATCTCTGTTTAACGCCTGTGTTTTGTTTAAAGAATTTTCGGTAAAGAAGATATAAGGGACTTCATGATGTGTATAACTGTATTCATTAAAGGCAAATTTATTTTAGAAAACTATTTAATTTTTAACATGTCAGGCTGATTAACTTGCAAAAAAGTAATTTCAATAATTTGAAACATTATATAAAAAAAATCCGTTGTATTTTGTCGAACTTGAGTGCAGAAACAATTCTTTTAAAGTTGAACTGGTATAGATAACTAACAGTAGATAAATCTGACACATATGCACTTGAATTGATGGGAGACATTGCGGACGTTGACTCATTAAGTGTGTTCCCGTACTTTGTGCCCAAAAATGTTAAGAATGTCACTTTTGCAAGAGTGGGGTAAAAAATCTCTTAGAGCGCAACAAATTTTCACAAAAGTACGGGAAGGCTTTAAAAAACAATGTTTTCCATTTTACTTGCGATTATAGGTACTATAAGGCAAGTTATACATTCGTCGAAAAAAAAAGTTGTGATATAACAATCAAACATGACATTACGATGATAGCGAAGGCGAAAAAAGATGGTCTAAAAATTCTGTCCATCTGTCTGTCTGTCTGAATGTATGTATGTATAGACACCTACAGCCCAAACGGGTGGGCCGAATTGCTTCAAACTTGGTATATAGAGTTTTTTAGGTATTGTACAGAGGGAAATTGAAATTTTTTAAGGTCAAAAAATAACGGTACCTTCCATATAACCGTTACGTTCAAACCTATTTTTCTCGGAAACGGCTCTAACGATTTTGATAAAAAAAAATCAGTGTGGCTTTTTAGCTACGACCGAAGGGTTGAAAAAAAAATAGAAAAATTTCTAAAAACGGTACTTGCCATAGGACCGTTTTTTTTGCTTTCGACTATCTCATAAATGGCTTAACCGATTCTTTCGAAATTTCACAAAAATATAGCCTTAGGTCGCCCAAATTATACCGCGTACCAATATTTTTAATTAATATTTTTTTGTATTTCATTTCTAGGAACAAAATTTAAAAAAATTATTATTCGAAAACTGCTCATTAAATTTTTTTTCAAAAATTATATTTATTTGTATTTTCTGAATACCTATGAATTGGCGTTTTTGAATTTTTTTTTTAAATATTTTCAAAGAGTTTTTTTAAAAAAAACTTTTTTTCCTCAGATCCACAGATTTTTAAAATTTTGTTTTCATAAATTCAAATTTTAAACAAGAAATAAAATGGCGTACTTTTTTTTAGCTCAAATTAGTTTAAGTATTTATTTCAGAATTTTGAATTATTTTTTCTTTAATTAAAAAGATTTAATCTTTTGTTTTTAAGTTTATATTATAAAATATTTAATATTGTCATAAAAATTTATTTTAGAACAAATTTAATGAAATTTTGTATATGCATATACAAAATTTTAATGACTTTGAATGCCCAACAAAAACTTGAGTGTGCTACCACAACGTTTTTTCTCAATTGGCGGTAGCACACTCAAGTTGTTGTTGGGCATTCAAAGTCATCAAATTATGCGAAAAATGGCTTTAAAAAGCAAGTATGTAATCATACAAAAACTGAATATTATACAAAATTGAGTTACAAATGACTTTAAAAATATATTTAGATTTTTAATAGAAATCTTTTGCATACGATGTGATCGAACATAAGAGCAAGTTCGTGCGATCCAGTCGTGCATTTTATTTTAAACGTCAACATAAAAGTGCATTTTTGAAAATGTTTATTAAAGATTTACGTGAATTTATTTCTTAAAATAACCAATTTGATATCACAAATTTCAATTTATTGCACGGATAAGCCCGACCAGACTATAAATTCCATTATTTTCAACTTTTGTAAGGATACACTTGGCAACTGACAGCTTATGTATTGTTTTTTTCCTTCATTTGACAGTCTTTATAATTTTGTCCAAAGAATTTTCTTGGACTAAAATTCGCAGCCTGGGGAAAATATTTACCCTCTCATGAGTGCTCTCTTCTGTGAAAAAACTACGAAGATTTGGAGTATGGAAACAGGATTTGACTGTTTTTCGTAGAAATTCGTAGATTTTCGCAGTTTTAGAGAGTACGTGGACGCACCTATTTATTTTGAGAAATCTGGCATAACTTTTTGTTGTTGCAACGCGTTCTCATGAAAGCTATCTTGAGTTATATTAACAATTTTTGATTAACTAGCTGCCCGAGAATAAATATATAAAACAGCTGACTGGAAACTTCACTTGGTATGCGTTTTGTTCTGATGTTTTTGACAGCTAACCTATCTATATTCGTAGGTATTCGAGATAACATATCTAATAAGTGAGTAAACGCCCAATTGACTTAAAACAGAAAAAAATTATTTAAAAACAAAGGTACTTCAATAACATGCTATACCGTTTTGGAAAGCCAGAAATCTCTTCTTGAATTTTCATTTTAAATTAAATTGTGCTAGGCAATAGTTTTTGAAAAATTAATTTTCAAACTCGAAACTTTGAAAGCAAAATTTTTTTTTAATTTTCAAACTATTTTTTTGCAAAATTTTATGTAATTAAGTATAATTTTTGTTTTCAAAATGCAATGCTCTTATTTATTTATATTTTTAATAGAAAACAGAAAACCGGATGCTAAAATGTATCTTAGTTTTTGACAAATTAAAAAAAAATTAAAAGTACTTTTTTCCTAGAAAAACACTTTTTGTTTGTTCTATCTTTGCATAAATACCATTAGTCTAGTTAGCAAGTAATAAAAAAAGCCTAATTAACTATTAATATTTTTAATATCTTTTACAATTTGGACTATTGTAATAATATTTTTTTATTGCCTGCCATCCATTTTTTAGCGAATAATAAAAAACATTGATTTAACTAGATTTCCCTTTTTTAATTGGGGCATGTGTTCAATTTAAAAAAAAATGACCTGCATTCCTACCTAATAAAAAGGATCACTAACCACAAATAAATATGGAAGGGCATTATGTTTAAAACTCGTTTCTAATTTGGGTATCAAATAGTCAACACAAAACGATGGCAAGTTTCTGTCGGGAAGAATTGACAGATATGCACTATTGCTACGGTTTAGCGGATGGTTCCAGTCGGGAAGCAAAGAGATTGTACGCTGAAAGGTTCCCCAATAGGAGATGTCCTCACCATTCACTTTTTGCAAGACTTCACATTCGTCTTCGGGAACATGGAGTGCTGGAGACTCGAAGGAGAGAAAGTTCATCTGGTGGATCAACACACATAGAGGAACGGATTTTGGATTTGGTTCGACGTAATCCCACAATAAGCACCAGAAAGACAGCAATTATGCTTGGATTGCCCCAGAGTAGAGTTTGGAGAGTGATTCATAGCGATAGCCTTCACCCATAACACTTTACCCCAGTAAAGGGTTAACATCAAATGATAAGGTATTGAGGACTGAATTCTGTAGAATGCTATTGCTGAGGAAAGAGACAGAACACAACTACTTTAAAAGGATAGTCTGGACAGATGAAGCGCAGTTTACCAGATATGGAGTTACTAATTTTCACAACTTGCATTACTGGGGTCACAACAATCCGCTTGCTAAAAAACAAAATAAATTGCAGCACCGCTTTAGCTGCAATGTCTGGCTTGGCATTGTTGGACGAACCATAATTGGACCACGTTTTTTGAATACGGTTTTAAATGGAGAAACCTTTTTGCAATTCCAAAGAACCCTTTTGCCAAATTTATTAGATAATGTCCCTTTGGCTATAATAGACAGTTTAATATACCAAAAAGATGGAGCTCCAGCACACCACAGCCGCACTGTAAGGAACTGGCTTGATGACCATTTTAGTGACCGCTAGATAGGAAGAAGAGGTCCCACAGAATGGCCACCTAGATCACCAGATTTAACTCCTTTGGATTTTTACCCTTGGGGATTCATGAAGAACTCTGTATATGAAATTGAAATTTCTTCTTTAGAGCAACTTAAACAACCCGAGGCGCTGGAGTCAAATTCCAGGAGAATTTGGCGTAATTAAATTTATCTGCAGCCATAAGGAGAAGATACAACCTTTGCCTCCTGAAGAGTGGGGATCATATGAAAAATTTCTCATAACATCATTAATTTTTATTACAATAGTCTAAAATGTAACAGATATTAAAAATATTAATAAGTTATTAAGGCTTTTTTTTATTACTTGCTAACTAAACTAATGGTATTTATGCAAAGATAGAACAAACAAAAAAGTGTTTTTTCTTGGAAAAAAGTACTTTTAATTATTTTTTAATTTTTCAAAAACTAATAAACATTTAACATCCGGTTTTCTGTTTTTTATTAAAAATTAAATGAAAACAAAAATTATACTTAATTACATAAAATTTTGAATAAAATGAGTTTGAAAATTAAAAAAAAAAATTTTTTCAAAGTTTCTAGTTTGAAAATTAATTTTTCAAAAACTATTGCCTAGCCCAACTTAATTTAAAATGAAAATTAAAGAAGAGATTTCTGGCTTTCCAAAAAGGTATAGCATGTCATTGTAGGTTATACCGTTGTTTTTAAATCATTTTTTTTCTGTTTTAAGTTATTTTTTAGAAAATTACCCCACCCGTCTAAGCAGGGGGAAATAGACCCCGCCTCCCATATGATTTTTTTCTTGTCTAAGTCCAACGCATCTTATACGAATCACCCTGTATACTTAGTCGGATTTCTCATGAAAAATTCTATGGGAAGAGTTTATACTCTACATTTTCTTAAGCAAACTCATTCTACATTTCAACAGTAAAATTGATTTAGTTTTGTGTTTATTTTTATGAAAGTACGGATTCCTGAGAAATATAAATAGGTTAATTGTATTTTAATACAAACAAAATGATTTTAATAAAAACATTTAACAGAAAAAAGCATACCTATCCCAAGAAGTTGCCAATTGGTCTATAAAAAAATAAAAACTGTAAAAAAAAAACTAGCTGTTTTGATTCGCCAAAAAATACTCTGCCTGCAGACAGAAATGTGTCTACAAAAAAATCATCACCCTTCAAACAATGCATTATAATAATTTATTGTACATCAAGCCACAATGTCACATCTTACGATACTGGAGCAAACAACATTATCCACTTCATTGGATGCATAATAAATTGAACTCTTAATATGTAATAAATTTTGTATATATTATTCTCCTTCGTCTGCTCCATGAGCATCGCCATCGCGTCGTATAGTCAAATGCAACACATTGAATGTAATTAATTTGCCTCATACATATGGGAGCTTGATTGTCTACCTATTCTAGAGTAAAATCTCTATAGAAATTATTCATTTTGCCCACATGATTAAAAAACTATTATTAACGCAAATAATGTTTCAAAACCTTTTAACAATTTTTCCCAAGCTTTGCAATCAGTGGGTGAAAAATATGGTTTGTTTAATTTTAATAATTTCGTTTTATATTTTTATGAGAACAAAAAATCCTCTTAGGAACTACCTTTAGTGTGTAGTATATGTATATATGTACATTATGTACCTACATTAATATATGAAAAGTGAAAGATCATTGTAGATAACCGCTACACTCTACAGTTCATCATACCATATCTAAGGTAAGGACTCAAAAAATGTCAGTTTCTTTTGTTGTATAGGTCTAGGTATACGTATCAAAAGAAATTTTTAAAGAAAGGTAAACAACGTAACTTTCAAATTCGTGACTTTATTCCATCACGTTTATTCGTTGATGCTAATGTCTTTCATTGTATTTATTTTTTTTTTAAGTTTTTTCTTTGTCAACAACATTATGAGGAATTCAATTTAACGCTGTCATCAGCTTGAAACAGCAGGAAGAGTCACTTATTTTTAATTTTTTTTATAAAATCAAAATAATTAGCGAAAATAAAGGCCAATCTAAATAATAGCAATCAAGTCAACAGAGCCCGTCATTTACGTCAATTACGTTTAGAGCAAACTTTTAGAAAAATTGTTATATAATTATGAATATGTAGGTACATATGTATGTATCTATACAAAATGTACATATCTATACATTTTTTATTCAACTTAAATTCAAAGCAAACCGAAAACAGGTTTATGAAAAAAATGCATTCTTGTTTTAGGGTTTGTATCTTTTTTTTTATTCTCGCAACATGACGATCAAGTATAGTTAGGTAATTGATGACCGATGCATATTTGACATCAGTGAACTCCAATTTCAAATTTAAATTCAATTTGCCTAAGAA
Organism: Philhelius pedissequus; assembly: GCA_910595825.1. Classification (NCBI taxonomy): domain Eukaryota; kingdom Metazoa; phylum Arthropoda; class Insecta; order Diptera; family Syrphidae; genus Philhelius; species Philhelius pedissequus. The sequence goes on from OU343162.1 coordinate 76,670,532, forward strand.
TAAAAACAAATAATCCACCCCAACTCTTACAGAAATGAAAATATTTCAGCAAAATCAAGACCAATGTCACAATATTGACAATACATTTCAATAGAGGAAACATTAAAGAAATGGCAAATATTAATTTTGGATGCAAATCAATAAAATTGAACAATTCGTTTGATATTTGCTTGCATTATGAACGAATGAGGGAAAATATAAAAAAAAAACAATTATTTGGTTTTAATTGCTTTTGTTTATTTTTCTTTAGCAATCATACTAATCGTCCCGGTCCTGATATATATAAATATGGGGGATAGAAATGTATATTGACAATCTCCCGGTTATTTTTGTTACTGTCTTTATAGAATGACGATGAAATGGCAGTGAACTGCACAGTGAAACTGACCTAGGTCAATAGGTTATCTATGTACATACTCCCGAGCAACGGTTCAGTAAAGTGATACAGAGGTTAATGTGGATGGCAAAAGTTAAGAAAAACCTCAACTAACTTGGCGTGTGAAACTTGGACTGCTAGAACTGAGGTAATTGGCCAAGGCTTGAAGCCGGCTGTAGCGCCACTCAGAACAAGTAATTAATAAGATTTTTGTTTGTCAATTTTTTATCTTAGAATTTCAAAGTGCTGTTCTCAAATTTGGTAAAAACACCTTTAGCTAGCAATCTAATACAGAACTTTATAGAAACTAAAATAATATGAAAATTATCGTTTCGCACTTTAAATTTGACATATGTATTAACATTCAATGAAACATAGTGGGAAACACCTTAATGCTATATTTTAATTAGGAAATATGTAATTCATGGCGTTTTTATTTGGTAATCCGGAATCTCTCTCTCCTATTCATGATCCTTACTGACCAATTGATTCCGACGATTCTGAAGATTGGTGTGATTGTATATTTGAAGATAATTTAATATAATGTAATGTATGGTATGCGAACATAATCAAAATAAAAAATAAATGTTTGTTGCACAATTAGGATACAAACAAAACACCAAAATGGATCCAAGTACTTGGGCTTATGTTCGATCACATCCTAAGCACAAGATTTTTAGTAGAAATAGCTCAATATATTTTCAATCTTTTTTAATTGATTTTATATGTATTTTATAAAATAAATTGGAAAACTGAATCAAAAAAAAAAAATGTCCACCCATTTTCGTAATAAAGGGTTATCCATTTTGCGGCTTCAAAAATATAGGGGTGGAATTTGACATCTGTCAAACAAAGTTGTTAAACCAATTTTTTTTCAGTTGAAAGTCTGACATTTACGAAAATGGATCGCTAAACTATCGCACAACGCATACAAATTGTGAAAACCTACTACAAAAATCGTGATTCTAGCACAGCCACATATCGTGCTTTAAGACGAGATTGTGGTTTACATAATCGTCCAACTACGCAAGCAAGATTGTGAAGAAATTTGAAGAGACTGGATTGGTTACAGATATTGTAAGGCCTGTGCATCATCGTTTCGCTCGTACCAATGAAAATATCGCTGCTGTAAGTGAAAGTGTTGCCGAAGACCCGAATGTGTCGTTTCCTCATCGTTATCAGGAATTAGGACTGTCTTACGGTACATTATGGCGTACTTTGCATTTGGATCTACACCTACAACCATATAAAGTCCAGCTCACACACCAACTGAAGCCACCTGACCATTCACAACGTCGTAGAAACGTGCTTGAACAACAGGCGGTGGACGGCAATTTTTTTAACAAAATTTTCTTCAGCGACGAAGCACATTTCTCACTCGGTGGGTATGTTAATAAACAAAATTGTCATATTTGGGGTTCTGAGAATCCTCAAGTAATTGAGGAGAGGCCATTACATCCACAAAAGGTCACTGTTTGGTGCGCTCTTTGGTCCGGAGGTGTGATTGGACATTACGTCTTCGAAAACGACGATGGAACGACTGTCACCGTCAATTCGGAGCGTTATGGTCATATGATAACAGACTTTTTTTTTGCTTGCTATTGAAGAATACGACTTGGAGAATATGTAGTTTCATGCCACACAACTCGAGCGAATATGGCTTTATTGCAAGAGACATTTCCTGGCCGCGTAATTTCTCGTCGTGGCGATATCAACTGGCCACCAAGATCATGCGATTTGACACCGCTGGACTTTTTTTTTGTGGGGTTACGCTAAAGACCGTGTTTATGCAGATAAACCTTTAACTCTTGAGCACTTGAAAACCAACATTCGTCAAGTTATGGCTGAGATACCGCCCAATATGTTTCAAAACGTGGTCGAAAATTAACTCAAAAGAATCGATGCTTGCAACAATTCGCGTGGTGGTCATTAAAATGATGTAGACTTTCACACATAATGTCAACGTTCAAACTTTATAATAAAAAAGAAATATCATAAAAAAAAAATTTTTTTTTGTGTATTATAGTAGTGCACATATTTTTTTGTTTATCAAAATCGTTAAAACCGTTTTCGAGATAATTAATATGGTAGTTTTGGGCATAAAAAGACGATTCAAAAATCTATTTTAGACAATCACCTAAAACGATTAAATAACAAGTTTGAAGAAAATCGCTTCAGTCCCTTAGGCTGTAGGTCATTGTACAGACAGACCGACGGAACTGCGGGACCCACTTTTTTGGTGTTCTCTATCATCGTAATGTTAAGTTTGATTAAAATCTCGAGTTCTATTTTTTTTTTCAAATGACAGCTGTTGAGTTTGACGTTTAAAGCTATGTATGAATGGGTGAGTGCTTCTATTTTCGATTCTGATTTCAAATCAGATGCAAATTCCTCTTTTTTTCAAAATCATTTTTACCCCAAGTGAAAATGAATAGAAGTAAAACTTCATTCAAAATCCCTAGAATATTAAAAATTTGTAGCAGCTAAAATTTGCTTTTACTTATTTTTCAACACACCTATAATTCAAATTTTTAGAACGCTATCCTTATTTAATTTCAACTCTTTTCTGAAATAATAACATGAACTAAAAAAAAATCCAAACTTATTCCACAAAATATTTCCACTTTCATATTATCAACATATTTTCTTTTCAAAGACTGCTTATTAAAACAGCTGAATTCAAGTATGTATGTACGAATGTACTCGTATATAGCTCTGGATTTCTTTTCCTATGAACAAAATGTGCAAATTAACCACGCGTAAAAATTGTTGCAGAAAATACATTCAGAGTGCAAAAGTGCATCCCAGTACAGCCATCGAACAAAGCAATTGAGATCATGCTTTCAATACTGACTAAAGTACGGGTAAAAGCAATCATAATCGGAATAAATTAGTCATTATTTCTATAAAGATACGCAATACAAACTCGTTATCAGCTCTGAATTGCCATCGTTTATGTGTGTGCATAATAAATTTGAGCTAAAAAGAAGCTGTTGCAGTTGATTGGTTTATCAGACATTACTAAACTGACATAAATTATAATTATTGATTAAACAAAGGTTATGTCCGATTAAAAATATTTAATGATTTTATTAAATCATTATCGACCAGTATTACCTCATTGAAAATTTTTAATCAGAAAGACTGCATTGCCTATGAATATCAATCATCAAATGCTAAAGAAAATAAAATAGGGCGAAGACGATGACGACAACTACGGACACACAACTCCACTTGAAAAAGAAACACCATTTTATTTAATATTCGATTATTCGTTTGCATTTGCACAAATTTAGCCAGGCATATATTTGGAACGAGTCCAGAAGTATTTTTGGGATATGGAACAAGCTTGTAAGGAAATACGAATAGGTATTGCTCAAACAAAACAGGCACCTTATTGCATATTTAAAATTAATTTAGAAATTGAGAAACACACAAAACTTTTTATGAAGTGCACTGTATGCATTACAGCTTACAAGAGTGATTCACTATGAGTCCACAAATAGAGGAGGACACTAATTTTCAGTTTTCACTTCTTAGCTGGCTGATTTAAGCAAATGCAGATGTCTTTGCATTTAAACTTATCTTATTTCTTTGTCTGAGGAGGTATACAAATTTCCTACAGAATAGAATATCAGTTGTAGCTCGAGCAGAATGCATCGTTTCCCCTTGCATTCAATTCGAAACACAATCCATACAGTCCAAATCTCTCAAATTGAAGAATACACAATTCATTGATCATGGCTATGTATATCCAGCCATGCATATATACCGTTTGGCCCGCACGATTTTAAGAAAAATTGGTTCAATAACTAACCCAGCCAGCGTAAACAACACAATAGTGGACCACTAAGTAAAAAGAACTCCACCAATGTTAATAATACATATTTCTAAAATATTAAAAAAAAACATATTTATTGGCAGACTTACAGTAAGATGCTTCAATAATTTTGTTTTTGTTTTTGTGGATGGAAGTTAGATGGTTCATCTATAGATTTCGAACCTTTAGAAGTTTTCACATTCCGCCAATATCGCAGGTGCCAGTTAGTTATGAGTAGTCTCAGCTGTATTCTGTAGTTTTTGAATTCTAGTATGCATTGGTGTGATATATCATTATCATCCTATGTTGTCTTTCTCGTATGCGGAAATTTTCAAGAACTTTTTTTACTCCATTCTTTCGGTAATTAAAATAACATCCACCAATCCAGAAAATTTAGAAATTTCATTAAGAAATGCTTTTCGTGATGCTGATGAAATAGATTCAGTTTCCGAATATGAATTCTCAAAATTTACAGATCATTATTCAATAGACTCGAAGTGCTCATATACTTCGTCTATCAGCCACTGCATAAGTTGAGACCGATATATCTAAAATAATTAGGATTACTACTGGCTTAACCTCAAATGGATCCACCGACACGTCTAGCTAAAAATTTGCCACCACAATTAACCGAAGAAATAAAGGGGTTTCTAGCACACTCTCTGGAGTCACATAAAAGTGAGTTCCCCCATAAATTACAGAGAGAGTCGTAGTATGTAATTTGTATATAAAAACAAAACCCCAAAATAAAGATTTAAGGCTTTAAATACAATTTTCCTGTATGTCCTGAAAACAGGAAAGTGATATGATATGAATCAATTGCATTTAATTATTTGTATTTCCAGACAATTATTTTTTTAATGAATTTCCAGTTTTCTTTATTGTGTTAAAGTCTATGAAGCGTATATTACCCTTAAAAGGATTTTTTTTGCATTTAATCCTGGCTGGTGTGTATAGCACCCTATTGTTGTGTATGTGCATTTTAAATGTGTTGCTATCGGAAGGTTAAAATAATTGCAGTTTGTTGCTTTAAGGACTAGTTTAATCTAATTCCATTATGAAGTATGTTTTTCATCCAAAGCGCTTAAAACAAACAAAAAATGTGATCATTACACAACTCGATCACCTTTTTAAACATTTTCACCCGTATTTGATTTAAAATAACAATAAATAGACAGCCTTAAAATAGTGACACATTCGCTATTACAAAAAGGCCGGCTTTTTGATTGTTGACTTAAATTAAAGTTTCGATTTCTAGTTGACTGACGATTTCTAGCTAACTCAATCTACCGATTAAAAAAAAACTAGAGCTATTTAGCTCTCATTAAATTCATTATATTCCACACCGTCACACAGTTTTGGATTCATGGCTTAACGATGATGTGGTGGTCGAACATTTGGTTGGTAGTGATCGTGATTTGGTTTTATGCGCCAATTCGCAGTAACAGCAGTGCACCATTACCGGCACATGTACTCATGCGTTTCATCAGCTTCGATGAATAATTTAGTTAATCTTTAATCTAATTTTTCCATTCCATTTAATCACTGAATGAAAAAAAAGGAGATTGCTTTTTTTTAAACTCTGACTGCTTTGGGTTGGGCTATGGAATGACCTAATTTTGTCAGCTACAAAAAAAACAACATAAAATCACTTTTACTAATTGCCACTCATTCGGTGGTATAGGTACATACACACATATATATATATATATATATACATGTTTATGTGAAAAAAATATGTATTATGACGACTTCCGTTCACGCAATTATATTTACAAATTCATAAAAATGTTGTTATTGCTTTTTTATGGTTAATAAATTGGTAGACATCTAAGAAAGGCCCTCTACTTGGCACGAAATTTGAACTTTAAGATTGTGTACTAATAACCAATCGAAGTTCGCGAAACATTTCCATTTCTTTAACACAACCCTGATAACTATAACGAACATATTTACGTTGTTGTGCTGTGACGTGTAACTTGTGAGTAATCTAAAGCCCCAAAGATGATTGATGTGTATGAAAATCAGTCAGAAGGTTGTGGGGTGTGTGCTTTGAAATGTCTCGTTATGAAAGCAATTTTTTTTATTATTTTTGATTTGAATCAATAGCTATTGAATGATGATTGTTTATTTGGTTATGAAGTCGTAGATAAGTGTGTTGTGAACATTTCAATTGAAGTTATTCAACACCGTTGTGGGTGTATTTTTTTTAGGCAAATCAGGTTTTGACGAGAGTACACCTTGAAATAAAGTGAAAATTATGCAAGACTTTGTGGGGTTATATTTCAAAGTCGAGATTGTCTATGAATACAATAATTACTAAGCAAGTGTCAATGAATGTCCAATGTGTGAGTAATAGGTTTTATTCAACTTACGTTTGTTTGTTTTGTTGTCGTCTCGGAAGAATTTTTGTATAAATGTCTATCAACCGATAATTATATTTTGTTGAATAAGGACAGCTAGTTAGAAGATATGATAACTTGGATTAGATTTTGAATTTTTAGGTAGGTCAGAATGTTGCTGGATGAGATCGGAAACATTCTACGTGGTACGTGGTCAACCTGGTTGTACGACTAAAGAAGAATCTCTGTACTTGAAAGTACGTCCGAATTTGGGCACAAGAGTAAACTGATGAGCATTCCTAGAAGCGGAAGTATTACGGTTGAGGAATGTAACTTGCTTTTTCACTAGATCATTGTTTATAAAAATAGTGATAATATAATGCAAGACACGCAAATTTCAACTGTGCTCGAGATGTAAATGCCTCTGTTATAGTACTAACGCCTTTCATTCTTAGAGATATACTTTGCATTCCATCTAAGAGATTCAAATGAATTTTACGAACTCCAGCACAGATGTGAGAGTGGAACGCAAGCTTTGGTAGAATATAGGCTTTATTGATTACAGCCGGATCAAAAGAGAAGAATTTAAAGTTGGCTGCATTTTCAAAAATACCGACTATTTAATCATTCTACAAAAGGTGGTTTGTGACCAATAACCAATAACACGGTGCGGTTTCTGCTTCAACGACCGAAGTCAACAATTAGTTTTTGAAGCATTCAACTCTAACCCGTTTCTGTAACCCTTATTTGTTAATTATATCGAGCTCATAATTAAATATAATGCACGAATAGATCGTACGTACTTGCTCTTATGTTCGATAACATTTAAGCAGGAGATTTTTAATAGAAACAGCTCAATATGTTTTCAGTCTTGTTTTACTTAATTTATTATAAATACAAGAGTTCGTACATTTTATTTAAAACAATTTTTTAGTATGACAATTTTATGTATTTATTAATAAAGTTGTCATTTATTTACCTGACCTTTAATTCAATGATTTTGTTAATAGTTAATGCAGGATGTAGGTCAGTATTTTATAATATAAATTTAAAAACGGAATTTCAAAAAAAAATCGTCCCCCCATTTTCGAAATGCATATTAAATTTTCAAACCACCATCAAAACTCCAAAAAAAAAAAAAAATATTTTCCGAAAATGTTGGAATGCAGTATTATTATTGAGTCCAAAGGACCCCATACATTAAAATTTTGATTGAAATCCGTTGAGCAGTTTATGAGAAAGTTTAAAATTAAAAAAAGAGTTATATGACAGGTACCTACGGTTAATAACAAAATATGTAAAAAAAACCTATAGTAGTGCACATTTTTATCAAGATCGTTAGAGCCGTTTTCGAGGTATGTTATTAAGAAGGTAGAACATTTGTATGGCAAGTACATACTGTTATTTTTTGGGATAAAAAACGATTAAAAAATTAGGCTGTAGAGCGTTGTACAGGCAGCCATACGGAATTGCGGATTGGCGTTCTTTGTGATGGTAATGCCAAGTTTGATTAAAATCTCAAGTTCCATTTTTTTCCAAATGCAAAACTTATCCTATAGTACCTATTATATACATATGGATATGTATGTATTTATATATCGCAAGTAAAATCAAGAATTTCAAATTTTAAACAATCTAAAAAATCAGTTAAGCTAAATTGTACATTATATCCAAAACTCGAACAATTGAATTTTAAGAAAGAGCCAAACGTAAAAAAAATTAAGTGGACGACTACTAGCTCCATCACTCTTCTCCTTACATTTTATTTTATTTTGATGCTGAAAAGGAAATTCGTTAGAAAATACGTATTTTACATTCGATTATTATCAACATTGAAGATAATAACAAGTCTTCGATGTTACCATCGATGTTTTCTCAATAAGCCCAATTGGAAATTTCACATTTCGTAGGAAAGTTTAATCCCGATACCAATAAATTGCGATGAATAATTTTGAGCATAATTCACATTCCGTACTTTCAAACGAGAGCAAAATTTCCAGATAAATATTTATTCATGTGTTCACCAGGGCGAGTTAAAGTTCTTCAAAAACAAAAAAAAAACGCTTCAGGGCTACCAAAGGGTTACTTCAATACTAGGTTGTTCGTTAAGCCCTGAAGTCGCCATAAAGCGTTTTTTGAAAAACCTGAAGTCTATGTTTTTTTAAACCTAGGGTCGCCTTCAACTCGCCCTGAAGTAGATCTAGGTTTTTAGCTGCGGCAAGTTGAGGTAAATGAGTAAACGTCAAAGTAACAAGAGATATAACGTGTGTTCAATGAGACTGCTCGGTACAGATTAGAACACTTTAGAACAGAAAAGTACAGGATTTTGCTGTTCAATGAGAAATTTTCTGTTCTAAACTATTCTGGTTTGGTGTTCAATGAGTCCGTTTGGAACAGTTTGGAACAGTTTGGAACACTTTAGAACAGAATTTTCTGTACTTGATTTTTAGGTAGGACAGGTTAGAACAATTTGTGAGAACTGTCAAAAGCAATTGTTGTTGTTCCAAAAAAAATTAAAAAAAAACATTTCGGTCTTAGATTTAGTTGATAAATCATTTTCCGTGTCGGAATCACCTCAATTTCATGAAAAATATTTTTTTAAATAAATTCAATCCATTTCAGATTATTTTTAAGAACGTTTCTGCAAAAATAAACAAACTTGAATTGTAGGTAAGCAACAATAAATTCTTATAGTCTCTGTCATATGACTGGCTATTCCAAAATGTTATATCTTGTTCTGAAGTTTCTCAGGAATCTGTTCTGTTCTATTCTGTTCAAAATTTTTCGTCACTGAACAATCAAAGTAGGGATGAGCGATATTAAGAAAAATAACGTAATATCATCGATGTTAATAATTATCGAATCGAAAACATCGATGGTTTTTACGAATTTCCTTTATTCTTTCCTTTAATATCGATATTGAGGCATCGATATTTTGTTTTAAAATCGATATTTCGTTTAAATATATAAACATCGCTCATCCCTAATCCGAAGCATTTGTTTTGTTGTGAATTGTCGTTTTGTATGCAATTTGTTATTTTTAAAATGGAAATTAAAAAAATACTCTAATGTATTTTCTGACACACACCTGCAAAATAAAAACCTTTGAAATCGTGGAATGTAAATATAGCCAAGAAATTAAATTTAATATATTTTTTATTTTAATTATTAAATGACATAACTTGCTCTTTTGCAACATAAAATTAATTGCCCTCGGCTCGGGTTGTTTTTTGAGAACCGAAAAATAAAGGTTTTTTTGACAACTCTTGGGGTTGTCACAAAAAACCTGGGTCGAACCTGGTTAAAGTTCAACGAACGAACTTACTTTATTTTTTCAATTGTTTAACGGTAAGTAGGTACTACCTACCTACTCTACCTGTGTATGAAGACCCTGAACATTGGATTTGGGTTACAATTAACGGAGTAAATTTACCTAATTTATTTTTTGGAGTTCCGTTAATATATCTACATAACTACATACCTATCTACTTAACGGCTTGTGCAAACTTTTATTGGCATTTTCATAAACTAGGTAATGATTTATACCTGAAGCTGGTTCTCAATAAATGAATGGACTTTCTACCTTCTCGCATCTTTCACCTGTCCCACAAAAGCCCAGCAAGCATTGAGAATGAAACTAAGCCAAACCTAAAGACAAAAACAACAACAATCAAATCACTTGACGAGAGCCACAACGAAACCAAACCATCGTTCGTATTTATTTTACATGTTGAAGTGATTAACGCAAACGTTGACCCCAATGTCATGGGTAAAATTTTCAACAAAAAAAAAGGACAAGAATACAACAACTTAGAGAAAAATAACAAACAGAAAACTTTAAGTAAAACCGGAAAACCTAACCGACGCGGCAGCAGAGGGGAGGTAAATAAGGCCTATAACACAAATAATTATGTAGGTAGGTAAATTATAAACAATAGGTTCTTGCATTTTTCATATGAAATGAGATACTCACATTTCCGTTCCATACACAAAATTATACACTTCCGAACCGCAAACGATTTATTTCTATTTTTATAAAACTTAAATGATCTTTTAACAAAAAGAAACAAAACAAAACTTGAAGCGAACCGGAATAATTCCAGAACTGATTCTGGTCGTTTATTGTTGTCGTTCTTCTTTTTTGCTGATGCCCCACAACTAGGTATTCTTTACTGAAAGTGAAATCTGGAATTCCATTGATTTTTTTCTTCTTCAAGAAGAAAACAACTTAGCGAATTTGATATGCGTTTCAAATTCATTTCTATAGTTGGGTCAAGTTATTTGGAATAGCGCTAATCTATTTTAATAAGAAAAAACCACAACTCTGCTGGTGTAGACCAAAAAGGATGACGTGTTTCCTTTCGCTTCTGTGAAATAACAAGCAAATGAGTCAGCGACTTTTTTTTATTAAGTTGGAGCACCCTTTTCTACTGGACAATGAATTGGTTGGCGAAGTAAAAACCCACATTCCAAACAGGGACTTGAAAAATTTGAGAAGTTGCTATTGAAATCTTGTGACTTACCTTCCTTGTAGTGCTCAATCGTTGTATCCTTCCAACTAGAATTAATCAATTGTCTGCAATTTGTTGAGTAACTCCATTTGAAGTGGATTTTGTAATTTCAATTTTCACACAAGAAACTTACAAGTAGAAGATACAAAAAAAAAATAGACAGACATGGATTGCAAAATATCAAACAGCACAGTCACAAAGTGCAAAATTCATTGCACATCGAGAGCGACGACGACGGCGACGAAACAAAATTGCTAAATGTCACAGGGTAAAGTAAATTGAATGAGGTTGGTTAATGGGTTACACGACGACGATAAAGTTTTTATTTTCTCATTTACAAATGGAAAACTTGGTGCAAAAACACCCAAGAACTTTGAAAAAGGTTTGTGTTTGTTCTTTAGATAAATTGAATTCGAAATTAAAATCACTTTTTTGAAACTAGGCAAAAATTAAGAAGAAAAAACACGAACACAACTTAACTCAACGGAGGAGATTACAAAAGCAGCAAAGCAGCACGCAGCCCACAAAAATCTCAGCCAGAACAGTTTCTTTTACGCTGGAATCTTCCATGGCTAATGATATACTAGAGGAAACGAGACAAACAGATATGTTGGCCTAGACAAAATTGTTGTAATATTTTCTTTTCACTTGGTATTCGTGTTTTGTGTTGTTGATTTGTTGGTGATTGTGCGCAAATAAACTGTCAAAAGTGAACTAAGGAAAATGAGCACCAAAACGGAAACACCAACAAATAGATTGGTTGATGTATTTGTTAAAATGTACGCGAATCGGTTTAGTTTGGAACTAAACCGCTGTGCGACGTTTCTATGAATTCGAAATGGATATTTTTTAAAATGCTATGAAATGGTGTCATTTAAAGGGGAAATATTTTAAATTTCAACGGTTTCTCTTATAACATTTATGAAATGGAATTAAATATTTTTATTGTGGTATCTTCAAACTGATATACCTCGATTGTAATTATCACTATTTTCTGTGACAAAAATAGTTGATTTTGAACCATTTACATTATGATTAGGTCAATTATGACAGAAAATTCAACAAATAATGGAAATTCCTCCAACGTTTATGGTAATGTCAATTATAGCTTATTCACACCAAACTCGTTTACCCTTTTCGAATATTTACTAGTTTTTGTTTGACTTTTTAGTTGTTTTAGAAAAGCTGCCAAAACGTTGATAGAACATAAATGCTTAGCAATAAAATCTTATAATGCTGCATAAAAAGAGAAAAAAAAAGTATAGATCAAAATTGTGCAATCCATAGAAGCATGTGGACAAAGGTGAGCTTTTAATATTTTATGCAGATACGTACTAGCACTTTCTGGGAGAAAGAAATTGGAAAATGATGGTGAATATTTCAAACAAAATTTTCGAATGTAATTTGGAAGTTCTAGACCCTAACTGCAGAAAGTGCATTCCATAAAAAAGGGTAGAAAAATAGCAATTTCTGCGCTGGGATTATTTGCCGAATATAGGAATATCTCAGCCAAAACATTCTGCCAGAAAGTTTGGCGTATTCTTAAACCACAATACGTAAATAAAACTAATAAAATAAAAAAATTATTACAAATAAATATGTACATATTTGCAAAAATGTCCTTGCCAGAATTTTTGAAAACATTAAATTAATTTTTTTGACCAGCTATTCTGTTTTTTAAGGGCCTATTCATAATTATATCGATTTCACTTAACGGAAAGTCTGTTCGCTTAATTCATCCTTGAATTGCTACTCGTTTTCAAGTCGTTTTATTAAAAACGAGTCGTTTTGCAAAACAAGTCGTTTATGAAAATTGTATTGGAAAACGAGTAGTTTTTAGTATTCGTTTTGAGGAAAACGAGTAAAATGTCGGTGTGAATAGCCTATGATTAATTTTACATTTACACAACTGACAAATTCACAATAATAAGTGTGTTCCCGTACTTTGTGCACAAAATGTGAAAATCTCTCAGAGAGCAACAAAGTTTTACAAAAGTACGGGAACACTTTGAATAACAATTTTAGAAATGTTTTAAACGTCAAAATAAAAGTGTATTTTAATGTTTATTAAAGATTTACATGAAATTATTTCTTAAAATAACCAATTTAATAACACAAATTTCAATTTATTGCACGGATATCCCCGACCAGACTATAAATTCCATTATTTTTAAATTTTGTAACGATACACTTGGAAACTGACAGCTTAAGAATTGTTTTTTTCTTTTTTCATTTATTTGACAGTTTTCATAATTTTGTCCAAAGAAATTTCTTGGACTAAAATTCGCAGCCTGGGGAAATATTTTACTCTCTCATGAGCGTTCTCTTCTGTGAAAAACTAACTACGAAAATTTGGAGTACGGCAACAGGATTTGACAGTTTGAGTACGGGAACGCTCCTTTTATTATGAAATAACAAACAATATAAAATGGCAGATACATAAGAATTTTGACAGCGATGTAAATACGGAATTATGTTCATGCTAAATGTTTTATTTTTGACACTTTTAAGTAAGATGTGTATTTCAATTCTCTTTCTGTGCCATGATATCATTCTAGTTTACCTAAAGACGATACTTGAGACCATGGAATTTACAAAAGTTAGTTGCCGTTTCAGTGCCGCGTGCATACGAGACATGACCCAGCGAATTTTGAAATGCATTTTGTTTTGACTCAAAGTAATGTGGTTACATTGGTAGAATAAAAAACAATTACCTAGGTAGATTACATATTTATATACATAAATATAAATTTTAATTTTATTAAAAATAATTCTCACAACTCTTTAAATTGAATTTGGTATTAACGACGTGTTTCGGAATGTAATTCTATCTTCGGGCGAATAACTCATTTGGAATTTCAAACAACCAAACATTCGATTTTTACTTGCGATTATAGGTACTATAAGGCAAGTTATGTATTCGTAAAAAAATTTGTATTTTCTAACAATCAAACATGACATTATTATCATAAAAAACACGAACAAATTGGGTCCCGCAATTCCGTTTGTTTGTCTGTCTGTCTGTAGGACAATCTACAGCCTAAACGGCTGAACCGATTTGGTTCAAACTGGGTACTTAGGCGTTTTAGGTGATTGTCCAAAACATATTTTTGAATCGTTGTTTTAGGCCCAAAAATAACGGTACTTGCCATAAAAATTTTTCTATCATCTTAATTATCTCAAAAACGGCTCTAAAGATTTTGATAAAAATTGGTGCGTATACTACTTTGGGTATGGTCTACAATTCGGCCAGAAAAGTTTTTTAAAATATTTTGTTATTAACGGTACCTGCCATACAACCATTTTATTGATTTTCGACTTTCTCAGAAACGGCTTAACGGATTTCGATAAAAAAATTATAAAGGAGCTCCTTCAAATTCTAAATAGTATTGCATTTAAAAATTTTCGAAAAATAATTTTTGAAAAGAAAAATATTTTTTTTTTGAAAATTCAACATTTCGAAAACGGGTGGACATTTTTCTCTGAAATTTTGTTTTTGAATTTATATTATTAAATATTTAAAATGTTCATACCATATTTCATATTTTTTTTAGAAAAGTTTAAGAATTTTTATATAAATGTATTTATGTATTTTGAATGAAGTAGCTAAAGTTGATATTCTTCTACCTTTCCGTCAGAATTTAACATACACAGTTAGTTTCCACAGTTATCTTCCAAGAATAGCAGTGAATACACACAGTCGCACACTGCAATCAGTCAACACGATATTTTCATTAATCCATATAGATACCGTGCAAAACTTTGTTAAAAATTCCCGTCAATGTCAGAAACTTTTAATATACACAATGCACACACGGATGTCATCCTATCTTGTTCAGCCTTCCTATGCCTATATTCTTTTGGAATACCTATTTAAAATTCGCTAAACACTATGATCGCATCGGCATCCGTTGTGCTCCACTTTTAAAACCACACATGCCAGTCCAATATCTATTCGTATAGATACCTATATAGACTTACCTTACCTCTCAAGTACCAGGAACGATCTGGTTCTCGACTAATATAAGCCAAAGAAAAGACGACGACAAAGTTGATCAGTGATCTTTGCCGTATACCGCGATCGCACGATCGTGTCGATAAATCCGATCAACACAGGTGTTGGATGGAATTTATCGCTATACAATGTGGCTACGATAACAACGAATTCAGCAAAACGGAAAGATCGCACCATTAAAATAGAGACTCATTCATCCTTTTAATGGCATTTAAAACAACTCTGGAGCTCATTGCGCCGACAAACTCTGCCCACCTGATGATCAATAGCTGATGGAGCTCTCCACTAACCACCAATACTAGACACACTTCGCCTGCGCTGCTGATGCTGATGCTGTTTTTTTTTTTAAAGAGCGATTTTAATCACCTGATTGCGTGAATGAAGTCAAAGCGTGAAGCATGTGTTCCATAAAGTGCTGCAACGGGAAGATTTATCGGATTAGCGCATTGCTCAAGAAGAGTCTTAGTTTACACCAGGCGTTCGGCCGGTGCATAGACCATACTACCCAAATAACACCTTCTCCAGAAAAGGAAGATACAAACTATATATAGGTATGTACATAGATATTCGAGCTGTTTCATTCACTGTGAGATGCATCTATAGATACACCACGCGGACGGAAAACATTTTGGTGTGTTGAAGAGGGAATGGGCAGGGCAAGGCTCTGTGCGAAACTTGCCAAACATGGATCGTGCAACAGAAAAAGAGGACGACGATGATACGAGTATCTAACCTATACGACAAAAATAAACCAAAGTATCTAGAATCTTTGAATGCAAGGTCGTTTATGTATATTTGTAAAAGCAGCAACCAGGAGCTTGGGGACCTAGAAAAAAGAGAAGAGTGTAGTATCTCTATATAAGCCAGTGGTGTTCAAGAATTGAGATATTTTACTTGAGTGGATTAACCAATCGAGATACGAGTATCATGGCGCGCAGAATAGGTATCCGTCGAGCTATAATTTAGAAGTTGCTATATATAGGTCTATATATAGGAATAGATTTTCCACAACGAATTGTTTGTTTTGTTTTGTTTGGTTTTTGCAACATAGCAGAATTCTATTTTGAAAATATGCGAGTGTGTGTCACTAGGAAACTATAATTCGATGATATGGACGTAAGAACTATAGGTATATAGGTATAAAAGGATGCCGTAATGGAATAGAGGAATAGGTATTTGGCATAGTTGCATTTACGGTTCGTTGTGACATTTTCAGAGATAGAATCGAGGATTGAGTTAAGTGTGTCAGGAATTTGACATCAGGACGACAATGTATTTATGAAAATTGTGTGATCGGGGGGAAAATATGTTAGCGTGCACAGGCACAAGTCCTTTACGGACAACAAATTTGTGTTATGAATTCATTGTGACGTGGATGATGTTGATATTTTTTTGATTTGTTTATGGAAATATCAATAGCTACTAATTGCCACATTAATACTCATACTTATATGAAAGCATTTGAAGGAGGTTTCATTCATTTTTTAAATCTAGTAAACACTCGGAAGGAAGAACTTTAGCAAGCTCATACACTTTCCATGTCTTTAGATTCGTTCATTGAACTTTACCCAGAGTTGACCGTTCACCTAGGTTTTTTTTAACAACCCCTGGGTTTTTCGGTTCTCCAAAAACACCCGAATGCCATTAATTTTATGTTGCAAAAATCAAGTTATGTTATTTAATAATTACAACTTGAAATATGTTTGAATTTAATTCCCTTGTGGATTTCCATTGGCTGTGTGCACAATCCACAACTTCAAAGATTTCTATTTCTGTGTATGAAAATAAATTTCAGAATTCTTTAAAATCCCATTTTAAAAATGACGAAACATAGAAGTTAAAACAAAAAAATCGATGGTTAAATATCGATGTAAAGGAAATTCGTTAAAAAACATCGATGTTTCCGATTCGATAAATATTAACACGGATAATGAGTATTCGATGTTAAATGGGTGTTATCTGAATATCGGTATTTTCTACTTCAGATTTCATGTGACTTTGAGAGTTCATTTATTTACGTCATTTACTTCAGAGCGAATTCAGGGCGACCTTAGGTTTCAAAAAACAGCGATTTTTTTCAATAGGATGAATTCAGGTTTTTCCAAAAACGCTTTAGGGTGAACATAGATTGACTTCAAAAATCTGACAGCACGAACATTTAGGTATCTATCTCTCGAAAAAAGTCCGGAAAACCGATATTAGTTTTTTTTGTAAAAAGATAGAAATTAATGGTACATACAAATCATTGCTTGCTCTGGCATTGCAAGAAAAACTAAAGCGTGTTTTTTCCCATTCTTGAGAAATTTGAAGGAAATAAAATGCACGACTGGATCGCACGAACTTGCTCTTATGTTCGATCACATCGAATGCAAAAGATTTCTGTTAAAAATCTAAATATATATTTAAAGCAGTTTTTTACTTCATTTTTTATATATACAAAATTTATTTAATTTTTTTATAAAAAAATTGGTATGACAATCTTAAATATTATAATAAATATAAACTTAAAAACAAAATATTAAATCGACTTAATCAAAGAAAAAATAATTCAAAATTCTGAAATAAATACTTTAACTAATTTAAGCTCAAAAATAAGTACGCCATTTTATTTGTTAGATAAATTTGAACTTATGAGAAAAAAATTTAAAAAATCTGTGGACGGGTTTTTGAAAAAAAAAAAGTTTTTTTTTTAAACTTTTTGAAAACATATTTCAAAAAAAATTCAAAAACGCCAATTCATAGATATTCAATAAATACATATAAATATAATTTTTGAAAAAAATTTAATGAGCAGTTTTCGAATTTTTTTGTTTTAAATGATTTTAAAAATACAAAAAAATACTAATTAAAAATATTGGTACGCGGTATAATTTGGGCAACCTAAACCTATATATGTGTGAAATTTCGAAAGAATCGATTGAAAGTCGAAAGCAAAAAAAACGGTCCTATGGAAAGTACCGTTTTTATACATTTTTCTAATTTTTTTTTCAACCATATGATCGGTCGTAGCTAAATTTTTTTATAAAAATCGTTACAGCCGTTTCCGAGAAAAATAGGTTTGAACGTAACCGTTATATGGCAGGTACCGTTATTTTTTGAGCAAAAAAATGACCGTACCTGCCTCTGTACAATACCTAAAAAAACTCTATATACTAAGTTTGAAGCAATTCGGCCCGGGCTGTAGATGTCTATACATACATACAGACAGACTGACAAACAGACAGACATACAGACGGACAGAATTTTTAGACCATCTTTTTTCGTCTTCGCTATCATCGTAATGCCTTATAGTACCTATAATCGCAAGTAAAAATGTTAAGCAACTTACATGTTAAAAACAACAACAATGACGCGAAGAAAATTATATTAAGCTGCATTGATAGTGTGCCAAATAATACCAAATTAAACTAAAATATCCCCGATCTACTACGACTCCTATTTTTTAAAACAAAATATCCTAATAAATCACCCTTATTCATTAACGCATCATAGCGAATATATAAGACTGTGGTCTTTCTATAATTTATCTATGCTCAAAAATTTTATTAATTACGTTGTATAACAGCAACATAAAATAAACGCGCTGATAGGTAGTAGATATAGAGCTTAGATAAAAGGGATTTCGTATCGAAAATGTATTTGAAATCGCCCATATCAATTTCCCTTTTTTTAAGGGTGGGTAAATGTGTATTTTTGACATGCACTTTACTGCCCCGATAAACAGATAGTAAGGTATGCTCATTAGAAACACCCATTTCGCCATCTTGCTTATGATGTGACGTCATCGTGTTCTGCTAGTTTGTCAAGCGAGGTCATTAATTGTAATTTATAAATTGTTTTTTTTTTTATTTTATTTGTTTTCGCGTGTAAAAAGTGAATTATAAAATTTGAAAATGGTTGTGTGTGTTGTTTTGGGGTGTAATAATCCACTGGACAGAAAAAACAATGAAATAAAATTAAAATTTTACTATTTCTCGAAAGACGCTAAAATGTGCAAATTTTGGATAATAAAAAATATTATTCTTTAAAAAGCAGTCGTGCTTGCTCAGAACATTTTGTTGAAAGCGACTATGCACTTAAAGATATACTTTTAAATGTTCCTGAAAATAAGAGTTCTTTAAGAAAAGAATCAGTACTATCAAAAAATTTGCCAAATGAACCTGAGCAATCTTCGACAGACAAGACAAAAAATAATAGAAAACAAAAGGATCGTTAATGAATGTCTAGCTGCTTTCGAAAAGTAATGATTTGAAATAAACTGTCCTATATTATATATTTAACCATGTTTAATACCTATAGTTGTCACAAACCCTCGACAAGTAACTTTGTCCCCGAAAGTCCACAAGAAGAAGAATTTTGTGGAGACCATGATCAGGAGGATTGTTTGTATTACACAAATGGTGGCACCCAAGCAGAGTAAGTTAGACTTGGAAATCATTTTGGGTTACTAAAATAATATTTTATTTTATTATATTTTCTAAAATAGAGTTGAATACAACTGCAGCAAGGATCAAAGAATTATGGAACTGGAAAGGCAAGTCAGCAGATTGAAGATCAATCTGAAGTGGAAGGATCAGCACGCACAAAATGATAAGGCTATGAGGACATCTTTAAGAGGGATATTTACAACTACCCAAGCTGAACAATTGGAGCGTCCCAATAAAAAGCACGCTGGAAATCTGAGGATATTTCGTAAGCAATATCCCTATATTCTGCTGGTGCCAGATCCTATAGCCTACTTGGGTGGACGAAAAGTCGGAAGGGTGTTGAACCAAGCGATACATACCTTGAAAATGTTAAGTATAAAATAACTATTTTTTAAGTGCAGACTGTATTTTAGAATTTAGCATTTAAACAAATAATTTTTAAGTGAAATTAACTGTAAGAATAGAAAAATAATAAAAACAATGCAATGAAATGGTCTTTTCTTTCATCTTATATCCGAACCAGTTGACGATGACGTCACACCACAGCTGTCAAAACACAATGAGTATAACTTAATATCTGTTTATCGTGCCTAACTGCAACGACGCACGGTGCCTTGTGGATCCAGTCTTGTCTCGACCGTTGGTTCACTGAGCAAGATTTCTTTCGGAGCGGGGTATAATATTTATATTTTTTGTTACAAAACTCTCTTGTGGGTCACAAAGAGAAAATTTCCACTTTTGTTATCGATAGATTGTATGCAGATAACAATTTTTTTTCCAACGGCGTCAATTATTTCATATGTTGTTTTTTTCGCCCAATTCTTCTTGAATTGACAATTTACACGTTAAATTCAACAAAAACTAATTACCTTCGGCAATTCGTACGAACAAAGGGGGTGGCAATGGCGCAGTGGATATAGTGTTGACTGCTAAGTTAGACGTGTGAGTTCGATCCCCATGCTAGGCAGCATTCTTTGCCACAGCTCTAATTTTAATTGGGTGCCGCCTGTGGGTTAAAATGAGATCGTGAATACCTCATTCTCAAATCCACTGTGCCAACAAAACAATTCTTTCCTATCGTTCTTATTCTTCTAACTAGTGCCGTGCAGTTCAGGTTGCATTGAAAAGACCTTAGGGAGGGCTTACAGGAATATAGTAGTTAAAATTATTTAAAAAAAGGGTTGGAATCGTGGATGTTATCGATATTTTGTATGAAAATATCACCTTTTTGTGTGTAATGATGTCGTTAAATCTTCCAGTTCCCTCCAAGCGTACAAGATATAAACCTAGTGAATTTATCACCGTTATGGATTATACCAGAAATTTTATATAGTTATCACTTTGGCTGATTTTCATCAAAATTGCTTGGTCTTCGCAATTGTTCGACTGTTTTATATACAATTTACTATATTTATAGCAGCAGATATGAAAAGAGCAAAAAATCCAGCTTGAGAAGGCTAGAAATGTTTACAAGTGTATTTATTTACTACTATACTACGGTTTTTATAATTTTAGTATTTATTGTTCTTAAAATCAATAATACGTCTCTTCATTTAAATGCAGCTCTAAGTTATAAAGAGCTATTGTCGTAAATTCAGGAAATATGATATCCAACTGAAAAACGTGAACCAGGGACAAAACGATAGGACTCTGATTTAATCCCATTGCGCCTCCACTCTAATGGTTGATTTACAATGCCGGGTTGGGCGTCGCTTTAACAGATTTTTCACTTAAAGCGAAAGTTCCAACATAACAATAATTTAGGTAGTGTTTACATTGACACGTTGGGTACTAATGTTATGAGCCGGCACCGACATATATTAGCAAGTACACAAACCAACGTAACATAAACTTTTGCGGCCGGCGGCGATTCGAGCATTTCATTGATCTACATACCAATATTTATACCACATCCAAATTTTCTACATCCCAGCTAATTGACGTCCAAAAAAAATTCGTAATTACACTTTACAATTACTTAGGTTATTATATGTGTGATTTTTTTTCGAAGCCCCGCGAAAATTGGAGAAAAAAAACGACCAGTGGGATTAACAATTTGCATTTTCAATCCAACAACAACTAAACCCAGAGAATTCTCGGGGCTTAGCTTTTGGAGAGGATAAAAACTGTGATACCAAATTCATTTTTCTGGAGTTATCGATAAAATGTATAGAAAATTTAAAACTGACATTTTGACTGAAAAGACTCAGAGTGCCAATTTTTTAAATCTGTTCTCGAAAATCTAAAGGAGAAATGGCTGAAGGAGTCGGAAAAAAACAAAATCAGAGTTGACATTTTAAGATCAATTCAAAAGAATTTAAATCGCAATTTTTCGATATAGTTATCAATCCAATAAACTTATTGTTTTCATCTGGATATGACAGTCGGCTAGCAGTCCATTTTATATATAGTATGTCAATGATATTAAAGCTGCTTTCTAAATGTCATCTTGCAAATGTAACAGTGCTGGTGTGTAAGCTGGCAAATGTAAATCACTTTACTTGCATTGTTCTGTGTTCTACGGTTAACGTTGACTCGGTACATGTAGGCAGATTATTAAAATTTAAAAAAGATCATATAATACTTCTTGATACAGTAAAGGCCCTTTAATTCGGAATTCTTTAATTCGGAAAACTCGTTTATTCGGATAAAATTTTTTTCCGAATAAAAGCGATTTTTACGAATAGTAACGCAATGATTTAACACGTATAGGAAGCAAAATGATTTGAAATATGTATGTTTTGGGGGACTCCCGGCAATTAACATTAGAAATCTGTGAATCTCGGTAATCCACATTTAGATGTTGTTTGGGAGAACACCAGTACCAGTACTGTTTAATTTGGCGATAAATGGTTACCGTAGTTCTTAAGCACAAAATGGATACATATTTCTGCATAAATAAAAATTAATTATAATTCAAGTGAAAATGACAGCTAAGCAATCAATTAGGTAAGTTAAGTTGTATTAGGAAAATTAACTGGGCTTTTATAACAAGCAACAAAAATTACTACTTTGAATAATAAAATGAATGAGAAAACAACTTAAAAAAACAATAAATTGGGTTTGATTGAATTTTGCGGGAAAACCGTTATTCGCACAAAAAGAAATTGTATGCCAAATTATAAGAATTATAAATTATTGATTGGATAAAAAAATCTTACGAATCGGACGTCGTTTAGCAAAGATAAAGCCAGTTTAAGGAAAATAGAGCAAAGATCATAAGAGCCGTTATAACCCCAAAACGAAGCGAAAACAAGAAAATTACATAATTCCATTTTTCGACTGAGAATGACCTCAGGAAACCAAGTTGTATGTCTGCGGCGGTGACTGTGAAGCAGCCTGTATGTTACTTGCGATTATGTATTCGTAAAAAAATTTTTTTTTTTCTAACAACCAAACCTGACATTACTATAATAAAGAACACCAAAAAAGTAGGTCTGGCAATTCCGTCTGTCTGTCTATATGTCTGTCTGTAGAACGATCTACAGTCTAAGCGGCTGAACATATTTGGTATCAAACTTGGTACTTAGGCGTTTTAGATGATTGTCCAAAATAGTTTTTTGAATCGTTGTATTAGGCCTAAAAATAACGGTACTTGCCATACAAATTTTTCTACCATCTTAATTATCTTAAAAACGGCTCCAACGATTTTGATAAAAAATGTTTAAAAATATTTTGTTAGTAACGGTACCTGCCATACAAACAGTTTATTGATTTTCGACTTTTTCATAAACGGCTCTACGGATTTCTCTGAAAAATTTTACACAGGAGCTCCTTCAAATTCTAGATAGTATTGCATTTCAAAATTTTCGAAAAATATTTTGTTTGGACTTTTGAAAAAAAAAAAATATTTTTTTTTGTTGAAAATTCAATATTTCGAAAACGGGTGGACAATTTTATCTGAAATTTTGTTTTTGTATTTACATTATTAAATATTTAAAATGTTCATACCAATTTTTTTTTTAGAAAAAGTTTAAGAATTTTTATATATAAAAAATTAAGCGAAAAACTTCAAAAATATATTTAGCCGTTTTATTAAGAATCTTTTGCATATAATGTTATCGAACACAGGAGCAAGTACGTGCGATCGAGCCGTGCATTTTATTTTTTATATTCTTAGTTACAAAAATGAATTATAATAGTTTATGTATTATTTAAAATCTCTTGTGTTGATAAAATATTTTTTCGTTTTAAATTCTTGCATTTGTTCATCAATAGGAACGCGTTTTAGTGCATACAAAATCTCTCATTAATTCGGAAAATTATTAATTCGGAATAATTTCCCCCCCAACCATTCCGAATTAATTAGCTTCTACTGTATATGCAAGTTGCCAAAAGCACAGTTACTCGTCGAGATCTACATGAAAGGATGAGACCCTCTTAAACGATGAATCGGTTCATTTCTATACCGCGTTTCTTGCATAAATAATTTGATTTTTGCAGTTTTTTTTATTAATATTTGAAATATTCTTTAATGAGGCATATGAGTACTGCTACACTTTGGGCCGACACACGCCACGACGTATTATATTATACAAACACTTTTGTGAATTTTAATTGATTTCATTGACCTCATCCATATATACTAACTCATAAAGATCAAAAGAATCCTTATTTCGACAAAAAAAAAAAACTTAGGTATCATGATCGAAATCGTGAGCATTATTCAGGTTACTATAATTTGATACCGATGATGTTTGATGGTCAGCACTATCCTCGACTACAACTTACCCATACCCTCCATCCTCATTCTTTTTAACCCATATATCTTAACAAATTCCCAATTAAATCGACAGAAGATCGTCGAGATTATGAGAGTAGAGAGAGGTGTTCCGAGTCTACAATTTCTCTTCTTTATCTAATATTTATAACCTCTTGCTAAAACACAGAGAGGTTCTTTTGTTAACAAGTTAAGATTTCTATCTCCTTCGAGGCCGCACCCAATATTTGCGTTGTCTTTAATTTGCTAAGCACACCGCGATGAGGTGCAAACTATACGATGTCCATGGTCCAGCTTCCTATTAAAACTAAAGATTTCTAAGCTTCATGTAGATAGCTTTACGAGCTATTAATCCACAAGCAAATTACAATTTACGACTTTGCTAAATTATCATCTTGATGTTGGGTCCGAGATATAAACCTACTAACCCATCCCCTCATCGCCCCTACTGAAGAGTGAAATGATGATTAGATTTAATTAAACACAAACAATGAGGATTAGTTTTATTTACTATTAGATATTTTAATAAATGATAATCAATTTGATTTGCATGCGTCATTTAGAAGAGAGAGAGTGCACAAAATGTATCTTATATTTGAGTTGGCTCCAATTAGGTGTACAAAAATTTATAATGTGCAAGTAGTTATTATATATTTAATTTAATAATGCAATTGATTAGGTAATTGTAATTTATGTCCCATAAAAACCACAATGAACGTAAGTTATGTTAATTTTATGAATAACTTAGACGATAAAATGATGTTATTGTTTAATTGGACAAATAACATAGAATGACACTTACCTTTGCAGGGGGTCCTTGGGATTTCGTGATTTGAGATTTTTCCGTCGTTGTTGAGGGACGTTTCAGTCTATTGGGGGAGTCTGTAAGAAAAAACATTTTAAAAATAAGCTAAGTTTTAACTTTTGATATTGTTTATGTTATGAGTTTTAATAAACAGACAAAATTGATGGATGCAGGAAGTCTGCAAATCGAATGCCAACCTATTTCACTTATAAACAATTTTTCAGGGGAGAATCTGTTCTCTTGAAAAAGTGTGTCATACCTTAGCCTATCGGATTCAGGAGAAATAAAATGCACGACTGGATCGTACGAACTTGCTCTTAACCAATGACGCTGTTAGTAGGTAGGTAGCCTAGTTATCCTATGCAGGTTTAAAGCCGATGTACATAAGTAAGATTACCTTGATTCTTAGTTTAATGAATTGTCGAATGCATGATTCAAGGAATAGTTACATTAGTTACATAGTATTATATTTAGATTATGGATTTAAAATATGTAAGTTAGGAGAGTAATATTAACCTACTTATATAGATGGAACATAGGTATGTAAATATGTACATTATATATAATGAAAGTGAATGGTGTATAGGTAAGTAAAAATCGTTTTATAAAATTATCTATAAGAACTGCAAGAACCATAACTTTAATCAGTTTTTCGAAAAAACCGGACCAATGAAAATTTTATAAAAAAAATTGTAATCTCGAAAATTGTAGGACGGATTTTGATGAAATCATGTATTTTTATTTTTACTTTTTTGAAAACAATTTTTTTTTGAAATTTTGGTACGCAATTTTTTAGATATTATTAATATACATGTGATTATAAAATTTAAAATCATTTTTTTTATCAGTTTTAAAAATATTGATTTTTCAAAAAAAAATCAAAAATTTATTTTAATTAGAACAAAAAAGTTATTCAAAATTTTGATATGTAGAATTAGTTTGGCTTCCAGGATCTTTTCTGATATAAAATTTGACAGAAATCCAATGTACCGAGAAAGCTAAAAATTAAAAAAAAAACCGTTATATGAAAGGTAGCGTTATAATAGACTTTTCCCGCAAACTTGGTTAGGATCAAATGATGGCTAGTACCAACGAAAAAATTCTCAAAAAATGTTATCAAAATCGTTGATGCCGTATGGCAGGTACCGTTATTTTAAGGCCTAAAAATAAAATTTCAATTTTCCCTCTGAGGGAAAAAAAAAGAATCACACATACCAAATTTGAAGGTAATCGCCTAAGCCGTTGCGTAAGCGTCTGAAATATGTACATATTTGTGTACCTATGTGTATGCTCAAATGTAATCTAATCACCATATAAAACTAATTGCTATCCAAATATTTGTTCAAATTGAAAATACGAAATATTAACATGATCTGAAAAACGCTAATTGTGTAAGTTATCGAAATTTAAGAAATAAAGTTTTTCGATTTTTAAAAAAATTCTTTATAAAGTAGCAAAGGTAAAAGTAGCAAAGGTAAAAGTAGTAGTAATACACATAATAACAAAATTTTCTTTACAATTTTCACAAAAGGACTTTGGAATTTGCCATCAAAGGTTATACCAGTGATGACCAATTAATTTTAATGTAATAGAAGGTTCATTAATTTCATCTAATAAATATAATAATCGTAATGAAGGAAAAGCAATAAATAATAAAATAAATGTTGGTAAAATAGTTCAAATTATTTCAATTAATTGTCCATCTAATAAGAAACGATTCGTAAATTTATTAAATAATATTATAATTATTATATATGATACTATTACTGTAATTATTACTAAAATAATAGTGTATGATCATGAAAAAATATTAATTGTTCTATTAAAGGTGAAGTACTATCTTGTATATTTAAATTAGCTCATGTTGACATATTTATAAAGGTACAGGCCTAATAAACCATCAACTCAAAAAAATCATACAAAATTTCAGAAGTAATATTGCTCTTAGGCCCGTTTGCTGATACACAACTTAAGCATTTAAATTGTACTTAAGCACATATGTGACAGTTTACGCAGAGGAAAAAGCGTTCAAGCGTTTTAAGTTGAACATAAATACGTATGATTCGTATCAGCAAATGGACCTAAATACCATAACTGTATGTGTAAACTGGTTGATAACAAACTATCAATAGGCGTTTTTCTGTTTTAGTTCAGAGCAGAGTCTGAGTTGGCAAAAAATTTGTTTGTGTTTCTTTTTAACTCAGAGCATGTAGAGCTCCAAATGTGTGATTCATTTTTCGTTCTGAACATGTGTAGATCGCACTCGACGTGCTCGAAGATAATTGACTGAGCATGTAAGTATAAATTGATGAACGCACCAAATGCCATGTGTGTCAAGAAGGAAAATAGGTAGACAAAATAATTAGATATATAAGTTGGCGAAAGAAGGTGATCCCTAGTTGATTTTCTGTATCTACAAAAAAGGGTAGGTTTTGTGTTATATTGCTTTTGATGATTAAAATGAAAATGTGTTCTGATTTGTGTGGTTCAAGTGTGTTTAAAAAACATAACAGTGTTCAGAGCTCGCTCTGTTTGGAACAAGTTCAGTGCGTAATCTATGTGTTCGAACTCTGTTCAGTGCTCTGCTCTGAAAGAAAAAAGAAAAACGCCTAATGTATATATTCTAGTCAAAAAAAAATTAAAAGAAAAATATAACAAATAAATAGAATTCTACAATTCTTGGGACAAAGCTTTTGTTAGACTAGAAATCTTTTGAAACATTTATTTCAAAGTATAGAATTGATCACATTAAGTTGACAAGCAGAAATAATATCTGTCAAACTACGACCCCAGCAAAATGGAGATTTCTTTCTTCCAGATTGGCTTTCAAGACTTTTAAGACTTTTAAACAACCAGAAATTAGTCTTTCCAAACATCCGTAGTATCGCATCAGGACATGTACACAGAAGATGAGGAATAGATTCCAAATCTTCTTCGTCCATGCAGTTACTGCAGAGATCGCTTGAATAAATGGCAAGCCTATTTGCGTGCTTGCCTATAACGCAGTGTGCGGATATGACACCAATTAGCTGCTGATGTGCAATCTGCTAAAGGATATCAAACACTTGGAGCGTTTCAGATCAAGTTTTGACCAGAACTGTTTTGTCGACAGACAGGTGGTTGCATTTTCCAACTTTTCACTAAATATTCGATTAATTCCTACTTAGGTTGATACAGGATAAAAACCGATTTTGGTTTGTAGTTCCCAAGTAGTAGTTAGGATGTCTTAACCTGAAGAGTTCATTCCAAAGTTTGGACCTTTTGGCTTCCTCTTCGGATCTGATCTCGTTTTTTGATCACGTTTTTTTCCATTCTGCAATAGGGATCTGGTCCCATTTAAGGTGAAGTTGCTCCTATTTTTGCAAGGGAGTCTGCTTCTTCGTTACCCTGGATTCCTATAATTCCTATATATACCCAAGTACCGAATGAAGTGAGACTTTGTCATACTTGCCCAGCTCATTCAGTATGCTCACACATTACCTCCCATACCAGGTTTTTGCTAATTGAATAAGTTCTTAGTGGCTTTAATGCAGTTTGACTATTTGACATGTTTCTTATAGTTTCTTTCCAGATCACGTTCTGCGCAGTTTATTATTGCATTAGCCTCCGTCTGGAAAATGCCCCATCGGAACGGAGAGTTTATTCTAGGCCCAATCCCTTGACTTGTTCTCGATCAATCAATGTAACACTTGTTGTATAGTTAAAATTCTCACCTACACACGCATTTTTGAAGTTCTTTTCGAAGTTATATTTTTTGATGGCATATATGCCATCTCTTGGAATGTCCAAGTTCCTGTAGAATTAAGAATCAAGGTTTTTTTCCCTAGATTCTATTATTTTCCCCCGGTCCCAGCTCCCTCTGTGGCTTTCCAGACAGTTACGTCGATATGGCTGTTGCATAGAAGTTAAGTTTTCTAGATATTTTACCTCCTTCTCGATGACAATTTCTTCTCGATGACAAAGCTAACCGAATCGATTTCTTTCGTGGCAAAAGCCTTTTTCCGTACAGAATAAGACAAAATTTCAGAAATAAATTTCTGTTTACAAAATTACACAAAACAGCCGCCACTGTATTAAACCGTCAAAACTACATGTTATTTACCTCAATTATGGTATAAACAATATCTACAGGTAGTTACGTACATTCGTCAATTCAACAATAACACAGAAGGCATGACTTCAATTCCGAAACAAAAGCCACCGATTTATTATTATAAAGATGAATGAAAACATTTTGCTCTCAAAGGCCCCATATAGCCAATGTCAATCTCACACGGAAGACGGAACACATCATTCATTGCATTTATGGTAAAATCTATTGTATCCATTGTTAAAAGGTTTGAGCTTATAATAAAGACGAATTTACCCCATATGTGTGACCATAATTAGACATAATACCACAACAATAGCAACAACAACAACAACAAAAACAAACAAAAAGTCCACCTGAACTTTTACTATGTATTTATTATTATCGTTTAGCGGTTCAACCACAAACAATCGAAACAATCATTATAGCTACTTTGACAGTTTTGCTATTATAGTATGCGCTGAGTATTCTCGTATGGATATGAGAGAACTCCACCTTTTCACCACACATCATCGCACAAAAAAGTGACCATTATTTTGTGAGCATAAAACTTTCTACGATATTTTTTAATGTTTGTTCTTTTTCAAATACATATAATTCACATAATGTGTTTTCCATAAAAAAAAGAAAGGAAGAAAAGTTTTGTTTTCTATAATTATTATTGTCAACAAAAAAAAAAAAACACACAAAATACAGAAAGACTTTCTACCATTAAAAAAGACAACATACATTATATTATATAGAGATATGGTAATTTGACACAAGCACACTCACTTGTCACAGTTATCAGTCTCCAGTTGCAATGTGCATTTAATTCCCCCCCCCCCCCCCTCCCCACCCCTTCCATCAACCATCCACCATCATTTGGCCATTTGGGGTTCTTCCATTTGACAGAAGAGCGACATTAAAATCGATCCACCCATAAGAGTGTGGTGTAAAAAAGTGTTATTTTCTTTGCAACGATCATCATCAGTATCATCATAGCTGAGCTGCAACTCTAGGGGATCACTATTTCACTATTATGGTATATAGAGAAGATGGCTTTGCTGGAAAGTTTGTTTGGATTTTTGTCGTTTGCATTTAATATGCCTGACCGACTTTCAAATGTGTGTAGAGTCTTCGAAGACGAAGACTGCCGTGCGACATCTTTATAAACATATATCTTCACGAGGGGAAACAACACACATAAAAACAAACTCAAAGTTGAGCTATTATAGATACTAGCTCAAAATGAATCTTCTTTCTATAAAGCTTGGTGGCCATAACACTCTCATAACCATGATCATCATTTTTATGGGCGCAATAGACGTGTATCAATTACATTTCACTTTAACTTAATCTTTTCGATATACATAGATTATATACATGTAAGGTTAAGGTATAGCCTATAGAGTTCCTGAGATATTTTTTTTTTGCTGATGGCGATGAAGATGCATGAGTGCTGAATATTTTATG
This sequence comes from Philhelius pedissequus, assembly GCA_910595825.1. Classification (NCBI taxonomy): domain Eukaryota; kingdom Metazoa; phylum Arthropoda; class Insecta; order Diptera; family Syrphidae; genus Philhelius; species Philhelius pedissequus. Next base: position 76,701,093 of record OU343162.1, read on the forward strand.
TGTCGGCATTAAGATCACGGTATAACCATCATTATTAACATCAGCTACGCAGAGTAACTTATCTTGAAAATATATTACATTAGTGAGTACTTAAGCGAAAAGAGAATACTATAAGCGGTAAGGCACATTTAGCCATAATGTGTTAAAGTGGTTAACATATTCATAATAGCTAGTGTTATTATAAAGGAGTATTTCTTCAAGATGGCAATCACTATATCCATAAAAGGTGTATAGTGAAAGTGATAGCAACTTTCATGTTTTTCTCGGAAGAATACAAAATCATGTATGTTCAGTTTATGTGAGAAGAAAATTAAGCATATGTTTGAATTTTAATACATTTTGTTATCTTAATAGTTGTTGTGTATGCCCACAAACCAATAAGAAGAACAATTCACTAGAAGAAAAATTCTTTGCGAACTTTAGGAACATTAAATGAACCATCAAAACTCTGTACACATTCTAAGCATATCGTCGAGAGGCATGTTTCAAATATATATGTCTTCCATCGTAGAGTTTAAGTATATAAGAATAAATTGTTATACAATTACAGTTATGCAGAAAATTATAATATGTAGATTTTGACAGTTGATGGCGGCCATGTTTTTTATCTGTTATTATTTTTATTTAATTTCAGAAACGAATGACATATCGTAGAAATTATGCATTTCATTTTAACAAAAAAAGATTTTAACGTCACGTTTCTGCTGGCAGATTTTTAAAGGTGATGACCAAAGACAAATCATGTAGAAATTATGCATCCCGTTTTAAGATCAAAAGATTGTAATGTCACCTGTTTTGTATGTAGATTTTGACAGCTGATGGCAGCCATATTTTTTCATTTGTTATTATTTTCATTTAATTTTAGGAACTAACGACAAATCGTAGAAATTATGCATCCCGTTTAAACACGAAAAAAGTTGTACGTCACCTTTCTGTTGAAGCTGTCAGTGACATGTAAAACCGACACGTTTTCTGTCAAAAACCGATAGAATTTTGTACGAAAGATCTTGGTTTATCTCTCTAAATGTTTACCAATCAATACATAATGTAAAATGTCATCTAATTTATACCGAAAAACAATGTTGTTTTGCAAAAGTTTTCATTAAAACATATAATTATGAAAGAAAAATAAAGTTTAAAAATAGGGTTGGTAAAATATGTAATTTTTCAAGAAAATAATAAAACGCATTCTGCATAGATACAGGGGGTGGCCGTGGCGCGATAGTTGTGTGCTCGCTTGTCAACCTCGTAGTTGCAGGTTCGATTCCTGCCGTTGTCTATGTCTTCTTATATTCCATTAAAAACCAATTCTAAAAATTGTCATAAAATAAGTTGCTACTTTGCTCATTACATGCTGTTTAGGCATAACACTAACAACATGTGATTGAGTAAAATAGCATATCCTTAAAATATGACAACGAAATAAATAAAATAATGCGAATTATAAGGGACATAAATAAATAAGACACGGTAATTCTCTCCGCATTAGTTCAGCCGCCATCCCTGGAGATAAATCTGAGACATCAACCAGCACTTGTCTCAGAACATCGCGTCACACATCTTACCTATCCTTCTTTCTCTTCTTCCACCGGATGACGCGCTGTGTTAAGAAAAAACATATAAAGGGTATTCATAATCCCTTGAGCGCGTGCAAAGTTATAAAAAAAAAAAAAAAAAAAAAAAAAATATCCAAGTTTTTTGAAAATTTTGCAAGAATTTGAAATGGTCTAAAAGCACTTAAAATAATTAATTTAAAACACACAAACGTTTCAATCAACGAAACAAAATAAGTAGTTTTAAAATGTCGAAATGTCAAAAATATAACAGTTACAAAAAAATTCAAAAGAGAATCATACGAATTCTTGTAAGTGTTATATAAAAAACGCTGTAATTGCAAAACTACGTACTTTATTTGGATTAATCAAACGGTTCTTAACTCTAAGTAGTAGGGCCCGAAAAATGAAAAGAAGTTTAACTTCTAGCGCTTGTAACAGGTTGAGAATTTTAATTAATAATACAAGGCAGAAATATTGTTAGAATGAATTTTTCATTATTATAATCTGCATTTCTCATCATGGCATTTATTTTTAAAATATGATTTCCGGCACACGAACGATGAGGCCAGTTAACCGGACCTCTTGTCGAAGTAAAGCTGGCACCAAATTGATTTTGCAATAAATTTATTGTTAAGCGAGCTGAATGGCAAGTTGAGCGGTCTTGTTGGAACCAAATGTCGTGGATGTTTAGCTGATTAATTTGTGGAAACAAAAAAATCAGTCAGCTCGCCATTCACTATAATGACAGCCATGACAAATTCTACCCGTCTGTCAGTATGTCTGTATATAAAGGGTTATCCATTTTGCGGTTTTAAAAGTAAACGTAAATAAAACACATATAAAGTATTTCTTTCCATGATATTTCTTTTTTTTTATAAAGTTTGAACGTTGACATTATGTGTGAAACACTACATCATTTAAAGACCACCACGCGAATTGTTGCAAGAATCGATTCTTTTGAGGTAATTTTCGACCACTTTTTGACACATATTGGGCGGTATCTCAGCTATAACTTGACATATGTTGGTTTTCAAGTGCTAAAGTTAAAGGTTTATCTGCATAAACACGGTCTTTCGAGTAGTCCCACACAAAAAAGTCCAGCGGTGTCAAATCGCATGATCTTAGTGGTCAGTTGATATCGCCACGACCAGAAATTACGTGGCCAGGAAATGTCTCTCGCAATAAAGCCATATTCGCTCGAGTTGTGTGGCATGTGGCACCGTCTTGTTGATATCACATAGTCTCCAAGTCGCATTCTTCAATAGCAAAAAGTCGGTTATCATATGACCATAACGCTCCGAATTGACGGCGACATTCGTTCCATCGTCGTTTTCGCCCCAAACAGTGACCTTTTGTGGATGTAATGGCCTCTCTTCAATTACTTGAGGATTCTCAGAACCCCAAATACGACAATTTTGTTTATTAACATACCAACCGAGTGAGAAATGTGCTTCGTCCTGAAAAAAATTTTGTTCGAAAAATCGACGTCCACCGCCTGTTGTTGAAGCACCCATTAGACGTATCAACGACGTTGGGAATGGTCAGCTGGCTTCAGTTGCTGTGTGAGCTGGACTTTATATGGATGTAGGTGTAGATCCAAATGCAAAATACGCCATAATGTAAGTAGACGTAAGACGTAAGGCAGTCCTAATTCCTGAGAACGACGAGGAATCGACACATTCGAGTCTTCGGCAACACTTTCACTTACAGCAGCGATATTTTCAGTGGTACGAGTGAAACGGTGAATGCACAGGCCTTACAATATGTGTAACCAATACATTCTCTTTAAATTTGTTCACAATTTTTAAAATTGCTTGCGTAGTTATACGATTATGTAAACCATAATCTCCACTTAAAGCACGATATGTGCCTGTTGCAGAATCACCATTTTTGTAGTACGTTTTAACAATTTTTATGCGTTGTGCGATAGTTAAGCGCTCCATTTTCGTAAATGTCAGACTTTCAACTGAAAAAAAAAATTGGTTTAACAACTTAGTTTGACAGATCTCGAATTCCAGCCCTATACTTTTGAAACCGCAAAATGGATAACCCTTTATGTTTAGACACATACAGACCAAACGGGTGGGACGAATTGCTTTAAACTTGGTATATAGAGTTTCTTAGGTATTGTACAGAGGGGAAATTGATTTTTTCTTAGCTTAAACAATAACGGCACCTGCCATATAACCCTTCAGTTAAAGCCTATTTTTCTCGGAGACGGCTATAACGGTTTTGATTAAAAAAAATAAATGCAGCTTTTTAGGTACGACCGATCATATGGTTGAAATTTTTTTTTTTTAAATGTCTAAAAATGGTACTTTCCAAAGGACCATTTTGTTTGCTTTCGACTATCTCATAAATGGCTTAACCGATTCCTCCGAAATTTCACACATATGTATATAGATTTAGGCAGCCCAATTTATACTGCGTACCAATATTTTTAATCAATATTTTTTTTGTATTTTTAAAACCATTTAAAAAAATTATATTTTGAAAACTCATTAAATTTTTTTCAAAAATTATATTTATATGTATTTATTGAATACCTATGAACTCGCGTTTTTGATTTTTTTTTTGAAAAATGTTTTCAAAATTTTAAAAGCAAACTTTTTTTCTCAAAAACCGCTCCAATTAAATTTTTTAAATCCTAAATTCAAATTTATCCAAGAAATAAAATGGCGTACTTTTTTTTTAGCTCAAATTAGTTTATGTATTAATTTCAGAATTTTTGATTATTTAAGATTGTCATACCAATTTTTCTTAGAAAAAAATTCAAGAAATTTTGTATATATAAAAAATTAAGTAAAAAACGACTTTAAAAATTTATTTAGATTTTTAATAAAAATCTTTTGCATACGATGTGATCGAACATAAGAGCAAGTTTGTGCGATCCAGTCATGCATTTTATTTATTTTATAGACTAAAGACAAATCATATGCAGAGTTTGCATCATATTTCAAAACCAAAGCGTATAATGTCATCTTTCAGTCACAAGTAAAATTTATATTTAAAAGTAAAAGTTATATTAAAATGTATTTTAGGGTTGAAAAAATCACTGAATTCAATTATCAATGCTCGGGAATTGAATGATTCCATTTGCCACAACAAATCCTTGGTACATATTTCCTCCATGTCGGCAGATAAGGCGGAAATTTACTAAAAGGAATTTTCTTTAAATTGTCCATAAACATATCAGTTGGTTTTATGAAAAGAACACACAAGACTTGCCTTTCAAACAGTGCGACGAAAAGCAAGCAAAAAAGCACACCATCTTACCACCATTTAGAGGGTGTTTTTTTTTAAACAATGTAGATATTAGTTACCTAAAAACACTAAAATATATTTTCCCTTTCTAAATTAATAAAAAAGGAATTTATAATGTGCTCAATGAGATGGTTATTCTAGGAAAAACAAAGTTAAAGATTTTGAATCAAACCTAAAGTTAAGATCTACGATGCTAAGTCCGAAGGTTTCCAGTTGGCATGTGTCTATGTATCCATGGAACATAGATCTGGAGGCTATTAATAAATAATATTTGGTATCATTTCATTGCTACATTTAGATCAGTTTTGTCCCCATCTACAGCTGGATTGCTTATCCTACAGCTTCTTTCTCCAAATTTGTTTGGAGCAGAAATTTAAGTATTTGGAGAGTTTTTTGTATAACTGCAACAAATCTACTATATGGTCGGGTGTCCCATAAGCTAGAAGCTAAATCACTAGATATGAAGTAGGAATGTTTTCTTTAGCTATCTAGAACTGGTAGCTGTTATTCAACACATTCCGATCTTATCTAAACAATTATGATGGATTCTTATCATCATTAGATACTCGTTAATCTTTTTGCCATTTATTCTATCATGAAATTCTTGAAAAGTAAGTTTCTCAGAAAAACCCGTTCTAATGCACTTACATATATTTTAAACTGCAGAGTTTGTAGTAACAATATAGTTTTTTTCCCAGTCTATTGCCAAAACGACAGGCAATTTATTACAAAACATTCAAACACGTGCAAAGTCAAAATTTACAAAAGTCACAGCTTAATGTTTTTTTTGTTAGTTTCAAATGAAAAATTACAAACAAAACCTCGCACATAAAGATTTATTGCAAGTCGTTAATTTTCTTGGATTAAGGTTGCCTTATCGCCTGGTGATGTTGATGTTGAGATGTCATTCTGATCTTCTTCTCATGGCTCTTTGGGATTTTTATGTTTTTTTTTTTGGTTAGAAGTATTAGGTGTAAACTGTGTTTATATTTAATTCTGTATGCTTTTCATTATTTAGGGAGTGACTGAAATTTTAATGTTCATAAATAACTTTTAAGTTCTTGGCAAAATGGTAAATACTCTGAAATCGTAAGTAATTTGTCTGTCCGGAATTCAAGAATGCTTATATTTGAACCGAAAATTTTTCATAAAAACTCTTAAATACGTTTTTTAAGGTTAAGTCCTACCTTTTTTTAATCGTAAGGTTTCATATTTTTAAGAAAATACTAGTAGGTAAACATTTCTATATTTTAAACTCTATTTTAATAAGCTTTTGACATTCAGATTAAAAATGAAGAAAATGGTTGGTCGCGAGTTTTATATAGAGGAGAAGTGTTCAAAAAGGGGGACGAAGCGTGTTTCTTGAAAAATATAGCACCAGATTAAAAAAAAAGTTAAGTAAAAAGTCTGATTCGATTTTTCATTAACAATAACAAAACCCAAAGTTATAAATTATCAACTAAAATAAATTAATCAGAAACAAAATGAAAACAAAACATGAACACTAACGGTGAAATTAATATAAAAACATAGGTACGATTTATACATACTTTTCGATTGACTTGACTTTTTCAATAAACTGTCACTTTAATTTTAAAACAAAAAATGGCCTCATTCAATAACAGAACTATTAGCTATCCGGATAGGTTGCTGTTGTTGTATTCCCATGTAAAATTTTTTTTTGGCAGCAGTTGCATTGTCATAGCTGTGTTCTTACATTGGAATAGCTATCCGGATAGCTAATAGTTCGGTTATTGAATGAGGCCAATGACAATGGCAGATAGCAGCACAAATCATAAAGTGACAGTTGGAGGATAACTTTAACGCGTGAAGTGAGATGTAGTTCATTGAGTAGATGAGTTCAGCTTTGAAACGATTTTGAACTTTAAATGGATGTATTCACAGAAAATATTTTTGAGCGTATTTAATGAAAATTTGATTACAGTTTTCAATTAAAGGTTTTCCTTTTTTTTGTATTTTACTTAATAAGGGGGCCATAGGTTTTTGTAGAGGGGACAAATAGCATTTTGGAATGAAAATGAGGGACTGTCCCGCCCCCCCTATAGGCCTGGTATAACTCCTCAAAGAGTGATCTCATCATATTTGCTTCTATACAACTGATTGATTTTTATATGTACAGGGTGGCCCACGAATCGTGCTACAATAAGAAATTTAAATAACTTTTATTTTAATCGATGTATTTCAATAATTTTTTTTTATTGGATTAAAAATTAAATTTTATTTTAAATAACTAATGGTTGTTAGAGATAATAGACCGCAAATGACATCCACGCTCATCCACGCATATGCGGAACCTGATCAGAAAATTGTTCATTTCGGCCTGAAGGGTTGAAATTGGGATCGCCTCAATTATTGTCTTAATGGACTGCTTCAATTCAGTCAAATTCCTGGGTTTCGTTTTGTACACTTCCTGCTTGACATAACCCAATAACAAGTCTGGTGCAGTCAGGTCAGGTGACCTTGGGGGCCAGCGGAAATTGCAGTTTCTGGATATCAATTTATTTGGGAATTTTCGTTGGAGCTCCGCAATAACTTGTGTGGCTACGTGTGCACTTGCTCCATCTTATTGAAACCAAATCCTGCTGAAAGGGATATGTCTTCAGCGAACGTCTGGGTAAAAAAAACTCCTTTAACATCTTTAAATAGCGGTCCCCATTGACAGTTTGTGTTACACTGTTTTCTTCAAAGAAGTATGGCCCGATAATACACCTTGATGAAACTGCGCACCACACAGTGCTCGTTCTGGGTTCAGTTCCGTCTCATGTAGCATTTCTGGATTAGATTCACTCCATATATGGCAATTTTGCTTGTTAACATTGCCGTTTAAGTAAAAATGGGCCTCATCAGACATGAACAAACAATTTATCAATGTGTTGTCTTCTTCGGCCATTGCAATCATTTTTCGGCAAAATTTCAGGCGAACAGGCAAGTCCTGAGGGTTTAACTTGCTTGTAATTTGGACTTTGTGCGGAAACAAGTTTAAGTCATCATGAAGTATCCGTTGTATTGACCGTCTGCTAACTCCAATTTGGCCCGATAAGTTTCGAGTCGAAACACTTGGATTTGCCTGTATTGCCGATGCAACAGCCACGATTGTATCCTGAACCCGAACATTGGGATCTCGATGATACGGTCTTCGTTCGATGCTTCCAGATTCGGCAAACATGTTATTTTTGTAGCACGATTCGTGGGCCACCCAATATAAAATATCCTTATATCTTATGTTATGATTGGATATTGTTGAATACCAGGTGGCGCAAAATGAATCATTCAATAAGAAGATGCCATAATTTTAACAAATGGCGGCAAATGCCAATTCTACTTTGATATGATATGCGTGAAGTAAACAGACACAAAAGACACGTGAACAAGTCATGAATCGTTATACTAAAAAAACGCGGAATAATTGTTTCAAAAATTAAAGCATCTTCCGATAGGGTGATTAATTTTGCGCCACCTGGTATTTTTCAACAAGCCGAAAAGGAATCTTAATAATGAGTCATTTTTATCTGCGTAATTAAGTGCCCCATCACAACCATCATCAGGCTTGTCGAAAAGAATTTCCCTTGCACACTTTGTTTTGTTGTTTTATTTTTTTTTGGTCCATCAACTCTGCCGTCAACATTAACCGCATGTTTAAGATATCTTTCATTGTGAATGGAGCTATTTTGCGGGCAATTCCACACCTCAATGGGTGGCGCAAAAAAACTCCACCCAGATGCGGTATACGTACGTAACCCCCTAACAACCCAGTCACCGAGTAACCTCTTCGCAACGCCATCACTTTTCACATACTCGTAAGACAGACAGCATGTTATAAATGATTTGCTCTACTTATATGAAATTAATCAGCTTAATTGCGGGGAAATTGCATTTTGATTGAGTGATGACTTTAATTGACTTGAAGAATGAAAAAAGATTAATACTCACATACTAACACGCATAAAGTGGTGTGTCTCATCATTGGGGCTGGATGCGCTGAATAAAAAAAAAAAAATTGAGAAAAAAAAAACTTTAAGCCCGAAGCTCAACAAAGATGCACACCAAGAAAAATGTACTAAAGAAGCTAATCCAGCATTTTCATACGTGAAATCAACGTGATTTAAGCGTCTGAACTCTACGTTGTGATTGTGAATGATAATCGCATAGTAGTTTAATGTAATTATTGTTCATTCACCATTTCCGTTTCTCACAAAAATATCCCCGCCCCATTTTGAAGATATTCAGCGAAGGAGCACACGCACCTGCCAATTTAAATTTAGCAACTCAGCGAAAATTGCATCTTCGTGTCGTCCGTTGTCTTTTTTTTTCACTCCATTGCGTCGTCGCGGTCGTGTGTCTTTTAGATGCATAAATATGGTCACTATTTTTGCTATATCTTGTCATAGTATAATAGCACGGCATTTTTATTGCACCAGCACTATCTTTCTGATGCCAAATGGCCTACTGGTCTGGTACTGGCGCGGTGGCTAGGCAATTTAAAATTAACTTTAATAGAACCAACATGAGTGAAAATACACATAAATGAATATGTATGGGGATCTGCAGCGCTCTATATATACATATAAGAAGATTACAGTACAGATAGTTATAACTCCAGCTCTATAGATACACACACTCAGGTGTAATCAAATTAAATATCCTCTTTGATTATTTATTTACTCAATGGCAATGGCAAACGTTCAGAAGCAGATATCATGCACAATATAGTAGTGTCGTTCGTTTTGTTGTTGTAATGTGGAGATATAGTAATTGTAATGACACTGAATAGACTGAGCCAACAATCAATAAGCGGAATGTTATTTTTATTAAAATTAAGACAGATAAAATTGCAGCAGGTGCAATAGTTTTAATATGAGATTACAGTCAATTCCCTCATTCTAGAGTTAGGATATTAAAAATTCGAAGAAAGCAAATTACCCTATCGAGAATCTGCCAGGGAATTTCGGATGCCACGGAATATTTTTTTTTTTTTTTTTTTTTTATAACTGCACGCGCTCAAGGGATTATGAATACCCTTTATATGTTTTTCTTAACACAGCGCGGGCATCCGGTGGAAGAAGAGAACGAAGGATAGGAAAGATGTGTGGCGCGATGTTCTGAGACTAGAGCTGGTTGTTGTCTCAGATTTGTCTCCAGGGGTGGCGGCTGAACTAATGCGGAGCGAATTACCGTGTGTTATTTATTTATGTCCCTTATAATTCGCATTATTTTATTTATTTCGGTGTCATATTTTATGGGTATGCTAGTTTACTCAATCACATGTTGTTAGTGTTATGCCTTAACAGCATGTAATGAGCAAAGCAGCAACTTATTTTATGACAATTTTTAGAATTGGTTTTTAATGGAATATAAGAAGACATAGACAACGGCAGGAATCGTACCTGCAACCATCAGGTTGACAGGCGAGCACACAACTATCGCACCACGGCCACCCCCCTTTTTCTTTATTTCCTTGAAATTGTTCCTGCGATCGTGAATCTACCACGGAATACATTTCTCTCGAACAAAAAATCGTATGACATGACAGCAAAATTCCCTGGGAAAGTTTATTCCCGAAACCAATAAATTCCGAAGGAAACTTTTGAGTATCATTCCAGTTTCCAAGATTCGAATTGGAGAAACACTTCCAGGGAAAATTTTAGTCACGATAACCCCCAAAGTATAGGATTCATATTTCTTTTTTGAAATTAGCAGACTTCAAACTAAACTGGTGTATACAGAATAGTGTCGTAATAATTCAAGAATTTAGTAAAGTTTAATATGCAAAACTTCGTTATATAAAATTTAAAATGCCTACTACAGCCCCTACATTTCTCTCAAAAATAATAAAATTGTTTTCTGGAGCCTATGGGTAACACAACGCAACAAGTACTTGTGGGACAAGTATAATTATACAAGTCTTAAAAATTATTTTAACACAACAAGACAGGTCTACAAGTCACAAGGGGAAATTGGTCCTTTTTTAACAGAAAGTGACAAGTGTCACAGAAATTTTGCATAACTTATTGCTAGTGTGCGACAGGTTACTGATTTAAAAGTTGTCATTAGTGTACAAGTTTATATTTTCTTAGTAAGAACAGTTTAAAATATGTAATTTAAATTGTGGGAGAATATACATACCTTAATAATTTAAAAATTTATTTTCAACTAGTATTCAAGTTAAACATTTTTTTTTCTTTCTGATTTTGATAGTGACAATTGAGAATAAAAACAATACATTTTTGTACAGATTAAAAGTGCAAAAAGAATAAATTTAGAAGTTTGCGATCATTAGTTTCTCGAAAAATTTCGAATGCCAAAATTAGGACAAGTAGCTTGCCGAAAAATTATCCGTCACTGCTTTGGGGAATTATTAGTCAAACTTTTTGGCAAAGTAAACATCTCTGTCCACTTTTCACTTTTTTTCTTATTTTGTTAAAATAGCGCTAAGTGCTCCAAAAAGAGTATTTATTTATTCTTTTATTTTTACTAAAGCAGCCTTTTATTTTCCTTTTTGAATTTTTGCCATTTTTTTTATTTTTGGCCACTTTTCAAATAATGTCATGGGAAATTTATTATGCCATATATTTGCGTTGTGTAAAAGAATACACTTCGCAGGCTGAATACTTAAGTGTCCATATACAAAAAAAAATATTCCTCAGAAAACGAATTTTAAGGTTTGAAAAATAATTCCGCTATTTTGTACTAAACAAAAAAGTTTGAAAAAAGTCAGAAATGGATATATACGAATGCGAAATAAATGAAAACAAAATTTCAAATTTGTTATGGATATAGGGCTTTTATGAACTGGGCATTCGGAAATCAACGAAGGCAAAAATAGTAAAACAATTAAAAATTTATAGCATTATTAATATTTATAATTTTACTTTAACTGATAAAACATACAACAAAAGCTAATATTAGTTTAGTGACTGTGCCTTCCTGTATACCACATTGGACTATTTATAAGTCGATAAGAATCGTATGAAAATGATAAAGTATATGTATATGGAAAATACTGAATATGAACTTTAGCCAAAAAAAATTCCAAGAAAATACAGTAAAGCCTGCTAATCGGGACTCTCTATAATCGGACCTCATACTCGGACCGCACCCTATGCATTCCCTGCTATTTTTCATACAAATTTCCCCTTATAATTGGGGCCACTAAAATGACATGCGTTGCTTAATGTATTCACATGTCTAATTGGGCCAACCGAAGGAAATACGAAATATGTATGCATACAATTTTTTTTTTTTTAATTGTTGGTACCGGCCGCCGCGCGATTTCCCAAGAAGTCTGTAATTTAAGGCTGTCGTTAGTTGGCAAATGAAACAATTTAATTTTTTTATATTGTTTATAGGCAAAGGTTTCAGGTCAGTCAGTGCAATTGATTTGTTAAAGGTTTTTGTTTTTCGTTTTCCATAAAGCTACTAATTTAAAAAAAAAAGTAAAAGTAGCTTGATCTGGAAAATAAGGTTGAAGTTATTAAGTAGTGTTTTGATGATACAAATTTGTCTCAGAGAGATCTGCAAAGAAATTTGATTGCAGCAAATCTCAAATCCAAAGAATTTTGTTTGAGCGCGAACGAGGACATCAAATGGATTGAAAACAAAACGTATTAATTCATTTGTATCTTTTGCCGAAATTGATGTCTTGACATTGAATGGTTTTGCTTAGCTATACAAAAGAATGTACAATTCTCCAACCAAAAAGACTGGCTTTAGCAACAAATCTAATTGATTGTATATTTTCTGGAAATTTATAAGTGGCATATGCACTGGCAGTCAAATTTGTATGTACATAAACATAGGTATACTCTTAATAGACATGTATGCATGAGCGAAACCCCTTTTTCAGTGGACCGTTCCGATTAAAAATGAACCTCTACAATCGGACCACCTCCTAATTGGACCACTTTTCATCGGTCTCAAGCTTGGTCCAATTTGGCAGGTTTTACTGTATATTCAATTCTTTTCTTAAAATATTAAAGCCTGTTTTTTTTAAGTGAATAGCCAATTTAGCAAAATTTTACATGCAAACATTAACAACATCAAGTGTTGATATAATTTAGGTCAGTAATGGCAGTGAACTTATAAAAGTGAATAAAAATAGTTCAAATGTTTATATTTAGATGGCGCTAAATTTGAGTGGAGACAAATATTTATTTCGGATAGATCGGCTAGGATGTATTCTTTAATGCATTCCAGTTTAAAAGAAATCAGCTTTTTATACTTTTTTCTTAGAGAGTTAATATAAAAGTGATTACAACCGTTTTCTTTAATTTTATTTGCTTCGCTGGTTATATTCTTTACGATAACACGACTCATATTGTGCTAATAACCGACTATCGGGCAAACATATTTTTAATAATGAAGTTTTGAAAATACATATCATTGGTTAAGTCAGAGGGTCTTATACCTGCGAAATTTTTAAACTCTCTAGTTTTCTTACTCGCACAACAACGTATAAGGGAGATTTTACTGTATTATGCAAAATAATTGTTTTGAAATTATTGCTCGAGAATAAACAAATCTAAAAAAAAATAATTTTACTGGCTTCTCTGGCAAGATGATTATTTAAGTACTTCGAAAAGTACGAGATAGTAGCAATTTTAGCATGAAAAATTATTAAATTAATGTTAGACTAAATTGTAAAAGAATCAAATTAAATTCTAGGTATATTTAAATTATATATTACATTATGTTTTATTATTTTTAAATATCAAATCAAGGATAAGTGGGACTTAGTCCACATTATGTATGTGTAATTGCAACTCATAAAATTGAGTGGCTAAATTGGGTGGAACGATTGGTTTACCATTCCAAATGTTGTACATATTGATTACATCGGTTTATACCAATTCATTTACAAATTTGAATAATAATAATATGAAAAATGCAAAATGCCAATATTTCTCCCATATTATACCAATATACTCTAACTGTTGCAAATAATTTAAACTATGGTTTATAAGCCAAAGACGAATATAGTATTTATAATCGCAAACATTAGCCATCTAAATAAGCGATGGTGGCCGACTGTATAAATATATATTTGTTTGAAGATCCTAACGAATAACTGCATTATGCCGATACAGCCATAATTTTAGCTCAGAGAAGTTAGCCGTCACACAAATACGGTGACCAACTATGTAGTATTTTTTGAAACAAAGAATTTGTTTTTTTTTTAAATGAAAATATTAATAGATAAACAAAAAATTACTTATAAAATGTGGATATACTTTATATGTTGGTCTGATTGGTATAAACATATCATAACCGACTCGACTGTAGGAGGAACAAGTATCAAAACAAATAAATAGTTAACTTTTTTTGTATGGCAAGTAGCGACAACTGGTGAATTATTGACAAAACAAAATAATTATTTGTATTTATCTATTCGCAAAAATCTAAGAAAACACACATTTTATCAAAATTCTTGGAGCCGTTATTGAGAAATAAATTTTTTCTTAACGGTTTTTTAAAGGGAGCGGGTCAAAATTCTGGCTTCAAAATACTGCTTTTCAAAATTTAGGTTTAAAAATGAAAATTCTGCTTTTCAAAATTCTGTTTTTTTTTCATTTTTTCTGCTTCTCAAAATTCTGTCCGTCAACAGAAACGAAAAAAAATCTGCTCATTTTTTTTATTTACAATAGCAAACGAGAAAGAAAAATAAAACAAAACTATCCATTAGATAAGCTTAAGTATGAAAACAAAAATACAGAAAAAACAAGCAAACAAGAAAAAAATAAAGAGAACAATATTTTTTTAAATGCGCCTAAGATAGCCAAAGGTACTTAGTTTGGTTCTCTTTTTTATAATTCATTTATTATTTAATTATTTATTTTTCGAAACACTTTTTCTTTTTTTCTTTAATGGACACAAACTGAATAATTGCCCTAAGAAGTTGGCCGACAAAAAATAATTTTTTTTATTAAACTATTAAGAAAGTAAGAGTATGCTCTGCTTATAAAAAAAAAGAAAACAAAGGTTTAGAAAATGTTAAAAAGAGCGCGCTTTTTAATATTTTCCAAACCTTTGTTTTCTTTATTATATGGAGAATTTTGATGAGCAGAATTTTGAAAAGCAGAATTTCAGCGAGCAGAATTTTAAAACGCAGAATTTTGAAAGAAGAATTTTGTTCAAAAAATGTAGACCCCAACCCTTTGTTAACGTTTGCATTGGAGGTACCGTTGTTTTTTATTTTAGGAAATTTGATTTTTAACTATTCAAAAAAATGTAAAAGAAATACCAAATACGAAGTTTAAAAAAAAATCGATTGAAAAAAGTTTTGTTTTTGGCTTAAATTT
Source organism: Philhelius pedissequus (assembly GCA_910595825.1). Classification (NCBI taxonomy): domain Eukaryota; kingdom Metazoa; phylum Arthropoda; class Insecta; order Diptera; family Syrphidae; genus Philhelius; species Philhelius pedissequus. The sequence goes on from OU343162.1 coordinate 76,716,229, forward strand.
AGATTTTCTAGGAGCTTCTGCATAAATAAATTCAAAAAAATTAAATATGTAAACCATTTCCCGGAAAATCGAAAACCAAAAAATTGGTTCTACTAGAGGTACCAAAAATAACCATTTTTTGGAAAAAGATCACCAAAAAGTACATTTTCCCATTAATGAACTTAATTTTTTTTTATAAAAATCGTTGGAGCCGTTTTTGAGAAACATAAGATTTTTGTTTTTGGCAAAAGAAAAATGTATGGCAGTTACCATTATATTCGTTCTTAAAAAAAATGAAAAAAACGTGTACACATATCACCGAAAAGCAATAGGTATGTAACAAGTTTAAAGCAAAGCCATCCAAACTTTTAGGCTGTAGACTCGGGGACAGGCATGCAGACAGACGCAACCCTATCATATGTCAGGTTTGATCAAAATCTTGAGTTCGATTTTTGTTTACCAATCGATAATTTGCCATTAGTACCTACCTATTTACTCGTACCTATTGCAAGTAAAAACAGTACTGCGAAAAGAAAATATTCAAAATGAGGACACATGGTCACCATATATAGGTACTCGTACGCAACGAATGCATGTTGTGTCGCCAAGTATGCACGCATTTCTTAATGCAGTCTCAAGCACTTATTATGCACTAAGAAGAATTATTTCTTAGAAATTGTCGCAGTGCTAATAGCGTTTCTATGTAGGTTTTGTTTGCTTTTGGAGTTCATTAGACTCAATATTGTGCAACACTCTTTTAGAATTTAAATGAACAAACACTATAAAGATACGAGTATGCTTGAGTGATAAACAAAAAACAAAAAAAAACTATAGAAAATATTTTAGAATTCCTATATAAATACCTCTTACCCTTTGAAGATAGATACATTTTGGTAGGAATAGGTTTAAAAGATTCAAAATACCTTACGAGCTTATACGGGACGAATTTGTTTATTTGAAAGGTAAAACATGTCGTTTAATACAAAAGAGTTTTATTTGCTTTTATACGTGATAAGACTCTTTAATTTAATTTCAAAAGAATGCCAGTAAATCTTGATACCTACCTACCTATAAGTGGGTACGCATTACGCCACAAAAATAGTTTTTTTTTCTTTGTGCTTTAAAAGACTGTGCACCTATCTGAATAAGTTCTTAAAAAACAAATTGATAGGACAATTTATTTGAAAAGGCACGTGAGTTAGGTGCCAAAATGAAAAAGCTTTTCAAAAATGCAGATGTAATACGAGTGAGTAGATTTAAGAAGTACATAACCTTATTGTATTTAAAAAAAAAATTCCCAAGAGGGAAGGGAAATTATTTAGAAGAATTTTGAATAATGTGTAACGGACATTAAATATCTTTATGAGACAAACACGAAATTAAACAACACGTCTTCTGCTACTTTATATCAAATAGAATACCTTACTGGCTTCCTTCACTTTAATGCCAAAGCTTGCACCTGGTTTGAATTTCTTATATGTACCTATAGCCTTCGAGCTCCATTTAAACCTTTCCAAAACCAACCATCAAGCTCTTTGAATCAATAAAAAAAAAATATCATCGTAATATGAACCTGCTTTAGCCATTCATGAGCTCATGAGAGTTTATTTTAAAATGTCATTCTACTTACAGCCAGTCCTTATTTTGAAAGTCAATCTAACCACAACAACCAACTACTTAACCAATCAACGACTCGTTATAATAATTAACATTTCCATTGGGACTCATTGAGCTGTATGGACATATCTGTCATATAAAATGGTATTTTATACCAATCACCCAAATAATGGGTATTGAGAAGGGGGGATTTATGGTGGCACTCGCACATGTCACTTCACCCCCAGCTGTCAGTATACACAGTATGTCGACGCACTTAGATAGATTTGGTCCAATAAAAATAAAAAAAAAAAACTTCACTAAAAAAATAAACGTTTAAATCAAAAATGTGAGCTGCTGGCAATCTGCCTGCTCACTAGCACGCGTACCACCTAGCATAGAAAAAAGTTTGGTCATTATGAAAAAAAAACACATTTTTTCCAGAACTCAGTGGTAGGTAATACATGGTAGGCAGTGCCGTCTAACAAACTTGATGCGCCCACATTTTTCATTTAAGTCAAATTCTGGATAAGATTTCTGCGCTATTTCGAATTTTGATTAATATTTTATCTAGAAAATAATGGATACATAGTATGTTGCAGGTGAAGTGATATTTTTTTGAAACATTATCCCAATCACAAGAAATTATTCGGATATCCCAGACAAAACATCTGATATCCGAGTGAATCTGATTATCCAGATAGGCTAGATGCTTATAATATAAACAATAATATCCGGATAAAAAGTCAAAATTCGAATAAGCGTTCAACTTGAACAAAATGTCATCAATAGTTTTGCCAGAAATGTATGTGATTTACTAATAGTAAGAGAATTTTAAAAATACTATCCAAAACGGCAAAATTTTCCGAAACAGCTGATATCTGATTGCATCGGGATACTCAGTTATCCACATAAATATTTAAGAAGGTAATAGGATAACAAAAAGTGGCCGGATAACAAATATGTAGTATTCGGATATACGAAACCAATGAATGCACTAGTTTTTAGTATTTTAGTGGTTCTTAAAAATGTTTTAAAAAAGGGAATCGAAAATCGAGATTTTTATTAAACTTAACAAATAATCTTTCGATGACGGGTAAGTTCGAAAAATTTCGATTTCGGATCATTGACCTGTTCATTAGGGAAGCTTTTTGTTACATAGAATAGGGACTATACTCTGTTCAATTTATATTTTCAGTACAGATAAGATAGGATATTTGCCTTTCACTCTAACTGTTAGAGATTCCAATAAGTTCATATTCTTTTAAAACTCTTACAGGGTTTCAGTAGTAAGCATACTAAATTACGACAAACGTAGCAGTGTTAACTCTGATTTAAAAAAGTTTATTTTAAAAGCACACAACGAGGGTTGAGTGCATGGAGAAGGCACATAACCAGGTCATGGTGGGATAAACGCTGGCTTTAACAGGATTGCAAAAATATTTTGTATGTAACTTAGTGAGAATATCAGCGACAGGCACCAGTGTGTTTGAAAAAGCTCTTCCTGTACTGAAGAACATAAATTGAACAGTGTATAGTGATATGATTAATCTATATTATTTGCGACAACTATAGGGCAAGTTTTGCATTTGAAAAAAAAATAGAACTCGAGATTTTAATCAAACTGAGCATTACGATAGAGAACACGAAAAAAGTGGATTGCGCAATTCCGCTTGTCTGTCTGTCTCTGTAGGTCGATCTACAGCAAGACCCGCCGAAGTGAATTTAATCAACATTGGTACTTATGCTTCTTAGGTGATTGACTCTTTTCTTTTTCGATAATTTTTTGTACCAAAAATGTTTAATCCTTATTATCTCAAAAATGGCTCTAACGATTTTGATTAAACAAAATTTAGTGGACCATTATACGGATTTTACATTTTGGTTTAAATTTTTTGTAAATAATATGAGATTAACGGTAACTGCCACAGAACTGTTTTTTTTATTTTCGACTTTCTTATTAACTGCGGTCAACGGATTTCGGTAAAAATATTGATGGAGGAAGAAATACAACGTGCCGTCGCCAAAGGAAAAACCAAGAAATCACCAGGAGACGATAGAGTAAGTTGTGAGTTTTTCAAGAATGGTCCACCATACTTAGTCCAGTTTCTGACAAAAGGCTCTAAGATTTTAATTTCCCTGAAGGCATATTACCAGAGAGCTTTTAAAAAAAAAATAAAAAGGTAGATCCCAATGATCCAGCAAACTATAGGCATATGAATTTCATTCCTAAATACACCGCGGAAGCTGCTCACAAGCATAATTTTTGATCGGCTAACTTCTTGGGTTGATAGAAATCGTCTTTTGAGTGAGTTTCATGCCGAATTTAGTAAACATTATTCCCCGGTAGACAACAACATTTTTATCCTTACAAATATTGGCAGAGTATATCTCGGCAGTGAGTCGGAAAAAATGTATGCTTTTTTGTAGATTTCCGAGCTGCATTTGACACTGTGGACAGAAGAGATCTTTTTCTAAAGCTTTGAAATATTGGCATATCTTCAGCTATGCTTAATATAATACAGAGTATTTTTCAATAACAAAACAGCAGTATGAGACGGATTTTCCATGTCATAAAGGTTCAACACTGATTCGGGAGTCAAAAAGGCATGTCAGCTCAGCTCACTTTTCGTTTGCCTTTTCCTCGATGACGTTTTTCATTACCTCCTACCATGGAAGCATTATATTCAACCAAGTGGCTACAAAAGGTTTAATGTTTGCAGACGACACCGAAACACCGAACATTACTTATTTATGTAGGAGGTCCTTCAGATTCCATACCAAAATTCTCGAAAAATAATTTTTTAGATTAAAAAAAAAAAAAAAATTTCGAAAAAAAATCCAATTCGTTAAGAATATTCTAAATTTGTTAAAATGTTTTGACTTTATCGTAAACAACAATAAAATTCAATTGCTCGCAATACGTTTTGGTTTCTAAAAGATGGCGCCCTACCCTCCATAATGCGGCACTGCTGTTTCCGTTGGAGTGTGTTGTGCCTGTTAGATAGAAACCTTTCAAAAATATTTATAAAACTTTTTAAGCCGAACTCGAATTAATTGAATTTATTGCCAAAGCTCAGTCTACTGGGGAGGTAACTACATACAGCTGGAGGTACCAAAAAAAGAACCGCACTACATTACCTTAATATTGCTGCCGGTTGGATTGGACCAACATGCCAAGATTGGGCATAAGAAATGAGAGAGTGAAATATTATTTTAAGATAGGCTGTCATTGATAACACCCTAGAGGTGAATAGCGGTGAAAAAGATTTGTTTTTGGTCACCGCCGGCCGACAACGCTGACGCCGCACCACTATCAGCAGCCGCGCCGGTCGTTGGCCGGCAGACATACAAAAATCCACTTTTTGGATTGCGGCCAATTTTTTTTTTGGTTATAATTATTCACTGCAAAATGCAATACAATGAACCAGTTACCCAGTTGTTATTCTTGCTGCTGCCACTACCTCTGCCAACTGCAATTGCTGTGCGCAGATAAAAAGATATTTTTCGCAAATAAAAGTTGCAGATTACGGTAATAAATAAACCAAATGGCTGCTAGTTGTTTCTGTTGTTGCTACTCTGCGGCTGCCACAGCTGGGTAATTGGATGTTGAAGTTGGTCAATGGTAGTAGTTGTAGTAGCCAGGATGGCGCATAAGGACTTTCACTTTCTGCAATTGTTCGCCGGTTCGCTTCTATAAATGAAAACGCTGCACACATCATGATATATGTAGGTACTATACTACGAGTATAATCAGAAACTCGTTTTGTATTGAAAGGTCTGCGATGCCTGGCATGGCTTTAACCGAAGATGCCTTGAGATCTGGCTTTATGGGAACAAAACCAGTTGGCGGCATCGATGCAATCCAAAGATATAGTATAAATCGTCCCATGTGACGGGGAAGCCAATTGCATAATACAGCGATTCAATGATGGGAATATTGTGGATTATTCAGTGCCCAAAGGTGCTGTTGACCTCGACGAACGGACAGACGGGCTCTGATGATTGTATATGAATATTATATGTGGTCTAAAGGTCTGACCGATGTTAAAATGATGTTTTTCTTACTTCATCTTCTTTTCTGTATAAGAAAATGTCTTTGGGAAGATAAACGCTGACTTTTGAATTACTTAACTTTTGGGGTTCTGCTTTATGCATTTAAACAAAGCACATTCGCCCGTCAACGCATGGCTGAGATAGTTCTTGTTTTTTTGTTTTTGTTTTTTTTATTACAAAGTAGGTAGGTCTGTGGTAGAAAATTAAGGGTATGTTTTGGACTCATAAAAATAATTTGGAACATTTAAAATTGTGTTGTGCTTAAGATTTGGTAAAAAAAATGTCCATGACCTTCGACTTTTTTTTTTGAAAGAAACATGTAAGTTCTGTGATCAGTAATTATTCGATTACTAAATTGTTCTTTTTTTTAGAATCTGCTTTTCAACAGGAATGGACTACGTCTCAGAGGTGTCATGGACAATATTTCTTGGTTTATTTTTCATAAAATTAAATTAATTTTATAACTTTGTTTAACTGAAACTGCCTGAGCCATTTGGCCAGTTCAGAAAACTGAGATCTCATAAAATTTGTTTGTTTCTTTTTCACTCAGAGCGTTCAGAGCTCCGAACGTGTTTTTATTTTTTTGATCCGAAGATGCTCAGAGCGCACTCGATGTGCTCCGACATAATCGTCTGAGCATTCTGGGTAAATTGCTGAGCACACGAAATACCATGTGTGTTAAGTAGGAAATTGTGAAGAAAAAAATTATCAGATACAATTAAAATTGCGATTTGTTGGCTAATTGATTCTATGTTTGGTGTATATCTTCGTACAAAATATAGGTGGTTGTGTGTTATATTGCTTTTTATAGTTGAAATGAGAATTTATTCCAATTGTCTGATTTAAATGTGTTTAAAAAAACAGAGCTGGCTCTGTTCAGAACAAGTTCAGAGTATACTCTATGCGCTCGAACTCTGTTCAGAGTTATGCTCTGAACGGAAAAAGAAAAACCCGTAAATTGAGAAATTTTGTCGATGAAAGAAACTGCTCGGATATCATCTTTATGAACTTGCACTTGAGAAATGTCTTTGTCAATTTGACAGTGTTAAAACAAAATTAATAAAATACATTTTTAAAAGCTAGAAATTATGTCGAAAAACTTTAAGCCCAAAGTAACTTATCTTTAAATTAAAAGAAGATAAGTAATATGAAAGGTGAAAAGCAACTTATATGCACATGGAGTTATAAATAACGGATTTTGTTAATAATTTCACAATCGCATTTTTCTTTAATTTGTGATATTTGTAAAAAAAAAACACGTGTTGGTGAAAAACCTTGTAGAATTAATTGTAGTGCGTGAATTTTATTTTAAATTTTAAAACGTACACATCGAAATAAAATAAAATTTAATAAAATCTTAATCTTTATCTTATAATCGATCATATCGTATGCACAAGATTCTTATAGTAGAAACGGTTAAATATATTTTTTAAAGTCGTTTTTTACTTAATTTTCTTTATACAAAATGGGTTCCCGGAAATTACGCCAGAATTTTTTTTTAGAAAAAAACGCCAGAAAATTCTTCATACAAAAATCGGGCCTTTTTTCCTGCCTTTTGTCCTAAGAAAAAAAGCCAAAGTTTTCTGATAATCTTTCCCAAATGTCTGTCCTTTTTTCCACGCTTCACGGCGCTTAAGTGGGGCATGTTGCCCCCGTGCAACCCGCCTGCTTGTCACAATATAGGATTTCGAGTGGATACAAATTTAGGTAAATGCAATTATTTTTTTTTTTTTGGATTTGAAGATTTCTTTATAAAAATTTCCAAAAAAAAAATTGCATATACCCAAACTTGTACACACCCTAAATCCTATATTGGCTTACGCGCCAAGCGTTTTAAGATTTATTGTTTATATTCGAAATCTATTTTACGTTTTGAATATAGATTTTACAGTGTGTCAGTGATCCCGCCCCGACCCTACGCAGGGCCTTGTTTGAAAACACCTTAAAACATTTCATGGCCTTTTTCTAAAACGTTATTTGGAAATTAGGCCAGAATATACAAATTTTCTGGCTTAATTTCCATTTTGCTTTCAGGCTCTTTTTCCACACCATATCTATATTATTTTCCAAATAAAATTCTGCTCTTTTTTAACATCTGGCATTTTTTTCCAAAAAAAAATCTGGCGCAATTTCCTCTGGCATAATTTCCGGGAGCCAACAAATGTTTTATTTTTTTTTGTAAGTATCTAAGTATTTAATAACATAAACTGACAAACATAATTTTTAAAAAAAATCGTCAATTTGTTTTCGAAACATTGAATTTTCAAAAAAACAATTGATTTTTTGACAAAAAAAATATTTTTCGAAAATTTTTGTATGCAGTATCATTTAGACTTTTGTGGAACTCACCTATAATAGTGTACTGATTTTTGATCAAAATAGTATTAGCCGTTTTCGAGATAATTAAGATTTACCATTTTCGCTGCTAAAAATTGTATGGCAAGTACCAAAAAAAACATTAGAAAGAAGAATAGAGCTTACGTATCAAGTTTGAAGAAAATTAGTAAACTGCTTCAGCGGTTTAGGCTGTGGATCGACAATCAGACTGACAGACAGACGGACACTTTTCCATGTTTTTCAAGTTTGATTAAAATCTATAGTTCGATTTTTTGTTCCAATGTAACGGGTGATTTTTTGTTACTTGGTTTTTGACGTTTATATTTTTGACTTGAATAGATCACACATGACAAATTCCACGAAAATTTGATATTTCGATTCAGTATTGTTTGCCATTTCATCATGAATAGACTTACGCCTGAACAACGTTTGCAAATTATTGAAATTTATTATCAAAATTCGTGCTCTGTGAAAAATGTGTTTCGCAAGCTACGTCCGTTTCAGCGACGAGGCTCATTTTTGGCTAAATGGATACGTGAATAAGCAGAATTGCCGTATTTGGAGTGAAGAGCAGCCAGAGGCAATTCAGCAGCTACCAATGCATCCCGAAAAATGCACTGTTTGGTGCGGTTTATGGGCAGGCGGCATCATTGAGCCGTACTTCTTCAAGGACGATGAAGGCCGCAGGGTTACGGTCAATGGAGAAAGGTACCGTTCGATGATAACAGATTATTTTTTGCCGAAAATGCAAGAATTGAACTCGGTCGACATGTGGTTCCAACAGGACGGTGCCACATGCCACACTGCACGCGAAACTATGCATCAATTGAGAGGCGAATTTGGTGAGCAGTTGATCTCACGTTTTGGCGCAGTCAATTGGCCACCAAGATCATGTGATTTGACCCCGTTAGACTATTTTTTGTGGGGCTATGTTAAGTCTATTGTCTATGAGGACAAGCCAAACACAATTGCTGCCTTGGAAGCCAACACTGAACGCGTCATTGGTGAGATTCCGGCCAAAATGTGTGAAAAAGTTTGCCAAAATTGGACCTTCAGAATGTACCACCTGAAGCGTAGCCCCGGGCAACATTTAAGTGAAATTATTTTTAAAAAGTAAATGGCAGAAATTGATTTATCGATCCAAATAAAAATTTCATTCACTTTTTACAAGTTTATGTGTTTTTTTGAATTTTCAAAAAACAAGCTCTTAAAAAATCACCGTTTAGAAATATTACATATTTTATTTATGTATGTCTTTCTGTGTGTATATCGTTAGTAAAAATACTATATGTTTGAAAACCACTATTTGGATTTCAACAAAACAATTCGCATTCAAATTCAGTTCTTTAAGCCAATTGATGCGACCAATTCGGGCACTTTGTTTAAAATTATATTTATTTAAGTTATTCGTAAAAGTAAATTGTGCGTACGATGGTTATGATATTATGATGAAATAAATCGGCCAATTGATTTTAATTAATTTTTTTTTCAAGAAAAGTACAAACGTAGTTATACATACATGTATGTATGCGTTTAATATTAGCGAATGTATAAATTTGGGTCAAAGTAAGTGGTTTTTTATTTATCTACTAATTATTCTGTTAAGCAAAACATACCGCCTTTTAGCTTTAATATTTATTTTTCATATTTTTTTTAATTGATTAAGTTTTTATTTCTAATGTGAACATGTTCTTTACATACATTATATGGCATTGCATTTTTCATACGAGTCATTTGATAGTTTTTTTATAATCTAACTAACGCCAATTTATTAATGACTGCATTTCCAATTTAATTATTATCATTTTATAGAAAAACTTGTTCAATATGAAAGGTGTATTAGAAAATGATGATGATGATCATTACATGAGTGATTTATTTGCATTCATTTATATCAAAAAAAATTGTAAAACAGCTTTGATATTGCAAATTCTGTTTCGAATGTTAACACAATGTTAATAGCTTAATAAAATTTTAGTAATTCTGTTCAGATCTGATATTGTAATGAATAGAAGAGAGTCGCCTACATGGATTGACTCGTATTATTAAAAAGGTATGACTTTGTTTTTCGTATACATATTATGATTAATTAAAGTAAATAAGTGACAGCCCGCGGCGTAGTTGTAAGTGCGTTGTCTGTCTGTCAAGCCAGAAGTCTGTTGTTCTACTGCAAGCCTATATGAGCTAAAAACAAAAAGAATGCTTTTGCTTTGCTATTATATCTTGCGAGGAAGTGGGAAGCTATTCTTGAAAAAGTTCATTTTGCCTTAACCGTTTGGAATCGTAAGATTATTTCAACATAGGTCCCCTCCATTGCCAGTAATTAACAATTCGTCTAGTATCGATCTAATCTCGGTCTCGTTATCCGGACAAAATCCGAGAAAAGAAAATCACCCGAGACAAGACCCTATTTTTGGTACTGAAATTCACCGAGAGTTTTGCTGGTGATGGTGGTTTGGTTTCGGTTTTCGCTAAAAGAAATATTTTTTATTTAATCATTTTTTTAGTATTTTTTGTTGCGAAATATTCTATATGTGTGTTCAAACATTAAACTACTCAAATAGGCGCACTGAGAAAATCTAGAGAAGAATACGTACGATTTATGTATGCATTTCGTTGGAATAGAAATCGCAATTTTTTTAGACTTTGTTTCCCCCTCCGGAAAAAAGGTGACTTTAACCGTAGACCTACATTGGTGGGCCGTTGTCGACCCTCATATATTTTATTAAAAAATAAATACAAAAATGAACATTTTTTAAGAATTAAAGATTTTATTTTAACAACTTAAAACACAAATTATTTATTTTTACTTAAATGTACATTTCGGAAGCTATGCTTCCATCGTCAGTAAGCTCTATTTAAATAGTAATGACATTTTGATATTAATATTAAAATAAAATACAAACAAATTTACAGTGAATTAAAGGTCTAATATAAACTTTTATATAACATCTGACTCATTTCATTCATTTGAACAAAAAACATCAGCTTTTCATTCCATGATTTTTAGAGCCTTAAATATTCCAATGACAAAAGAAAGAGAATACAGTGAAATTCAAAAAATCAAAGAAATAGAAAAAATAAATGGGTACACAGAACAACTAATTGATGATCCACTGATTGCTCATAAAAGAAAACAAAACCTAAGGAATTATACAACTTTACATTTAATCAGAAATGAACAAAATTCAGAAAAGAAATGGTCAACATTTAATTTCCATCCAGAAATTACATCTAAGCTAAAACCAATACTTAATAGACAAAATATCAGAATTAGCCAAAGCAGTGAAATAAAAATTAAAAATCTGACAAAATTGAAACATTATAGCAATCAGGGATTTCCTCAATTGGATGTAACAATTGTAATAAAGACTATATAGGACAGACAAGAAGACCAATTCTCAAAAGATCTAAAGAACATTTTGCGCATCTAAAATACAATGAACCAGAAAAATCAAGTGTATCACAACACATGCTAGATTATAACCATAATTTTAGTTTACAAAATTTGAAATTAATACGTAATGTAAATAATCCTTATGAGCTAGATGCTTTCGAATCTCCTTATATATTTAAAAATAAAAATAATTTAATGAATAGTGACGATGAACCAATATGAAATCCAATTTTCAAAAAAGTTTATATTAGACCTTAAATTCACTGTAAATATGTTTGTGTAATTTGTTGTTTGTATTGAATTTTAATATTGATATCAAAATGTCATTACTATTAAAATAGAGCTTACTGACGAGCATAGCTTCCGAAATGTACATTTAAGCAAAAATAAATAATTTGTGTTTTAAGTTGTTAAAATAAGATCTTTAATTTATAATAAAAAACACGTTAAAAAATCTCCACTACCAAATCAATTTTTTAAGACAAAATTACTTATACGTTTTCAAAACATACAAACATTTAGGTTGTAGCAGCAGACCAACTATGTTTTATATTCTTTGCTTTCTGATTTTTCATCTAAGCAAATAGCACATCTGCCACGTTTTTTTTGGTGGTGGTGAAACAAATCTCCTGCGTTTGACAGATGGGTTGGTATCTTAGATTCCAGTTTCATTCATAATCGAAGTTGAAGAGCAATATATCGTTGATTGAATTGAAAGTGAATAAAAATATTATCGAAGCGTCAACATATAGTTTGTTGCCTACCGGTCTAGCCATGAACTGTCAAAATCCATTTAAGGATGGCTCCGATTAAAATAGATTAAGAAACCTCTTCAAAATTCTAAATTTATGTTGGGAATTCCACTCTTCAAAGCTGTCTGATAACGTTATTTTGCAGCCAATTTTTACGTTATTACACACACCAAAAAAACATGAAAGAAACCAAGACTAAGGATGAGTCCAAGACCGAGACAGAGGCGAGACTGCACATTAAAATTTTCACGAGAGAAAGGCGAAACTAAGATCGAGACGAGATTTGGTCGATTTTGACGAGACCGAGGCGAGACTAACAAAAGTCTCGCCTGGTCTCGTCTTGTTGTCCTCCCTAAACTATTAAGAACATGATCTCAAAAGAAATCGTCCATTTGTTTTCGAAGTATTGAATTTTCAAAAATCCAGTATTATTACGAATTTAAAGGACCTCCAGTATAAAAATGTTGATCCAAATCAGTTGAGCCGCTAATGAAAAAGCATAAAATAAAGAAAAAACGGGTTTATGGCAGGTATTGTTAATAACGTTTTATTAATTTTTGTTTGTCAGATCATAATGTAGACCTTACCTACAGTAGTGCACTGAATTTTGTTCATAAAAATCGGTAGAGCCGTTCGTTTTCGAGATAAATTACGATTTACATTTTTTGTTATAAAAAGTTATATTTCGTGTAGCGTTATTTTTGGGACTTAACAAAAAAGATTTCACAAAAAGAATATATATATCACCTAAGCAGACGCTTTAAGTACCAAATTTGAAGATATTCGCTTCAGTCGCTTAGACTGTATAAATCGACCTACAAGCGACCTACTCACTGGCCACTGTAAACTGAACAGGCACTTCAATATCCTGGGATTGGAGAGCAATGCTCTCTGCAGGTTCTGTAAGGTGCACGAGGAGACACCGGACCACATACTAGGGAGTTGCGAAGCCATCATTCACCAGAGATACACCAACTAATAAAGGAGAAGGAACTACCCTTTATCGAAATACCATAAATACTTAAGTTCATCAGAGGAATTAATTTGGAGGACGTACTGTAAAATGAGAAATCCCATCCAGTTCTGTAGGGGATACAATAGATCTCAAGGCAGTGCTTCAATACCCCAAAATCATTCATTCAATACACACGGGCAGACAGATCCATAGCCATACTGTAAAGTGTCAAACTATTAACTGAACATACACATATACAGTCTCAGCTGACAGTTCTGTTTGACGTTTATGACAGATGTCAAATTTATTATTTATTTAATTGTCAGTATCTGTCAAATGTTATTTTTATTAGTAAACAATATTCGTTAGGCAGTTCAAACTTAGAAAGCTTGTAGCGCATACCTTTTGCTGCCTTTAAAAATGTGTGCTATTTTTCCATTTGCCAGTGAATAAAAACAATAAAAATTCTTTGAAGCGAATTTGATCTAAAACTTTGTCCACTTGGGGATGTCTTGTAGAGAACTTTGACTTTAATAGCATTGACTCGGCCACATTTATGTATTATTGCCTTTTAGCACATAGGTTAAAAGTTAACGCTCAAAAAAATAATATACTGTCGTTGAATGTTTTTATGATTTTTTTGTGTATATATATAATTAGTAATTATTTTAGAAAACAGATGCCCCTTCGAAATTCAACTGATTTCACGCAAAATTTAAAAGCGTAAAATCTAATAAAAAAAAAACAAATCTTAATCTCTCGATTCGAGATCGAGATATTAGTTCAGAATAAAGAAACAAATTGATCGATGATGTTTAGAATTTAAGTTTTCGAAAGTTTTCCCACGATCACGATTATGTTTTACTAGAGATACTGATTCATCTAATAAATTATGATAATTTATTAAATCACAATCACATTTCCGATTTCACATCACGATTAAAGTTCTAACAAAATAGAGTTCGGCTACCTTTCGCACAACAAAAACAATTTCCCTTTCCAAAAATTAAACAAACAAAAAAAAATCAAAAAAGAATAAATTACTTTCTTTTCCATGGTCACGTTTACTTTCCGTCTGGAATCCACACCCGAAAGATGCAACGTGCCTTCCGGAATGGATAACAAACCAAACAAATGTCTCAGCAATAAAAGGTTTAAACAGTATTTGTCTTCATTTTTTTTTTACAAAATAACCCATTGCATATACCTAGTCGTATTCTTCAAAACTTTATAGTCGCTCGTCGAGCTTACATTTATTTATAGTCACGGTAGTAATGTTGTTAATGTTGATATTTTTTCAACAAAAACTCTGACTATTCCTTGTGGTATCTAAACATTGAAAAAAAATCGTGATACCAGTATTTATGAAACCAGAAAGAAATAGGAAATGAAAGCCTTCGAAATTTCTAAAATGTTTAATAAAAAGTTCTAGTATGAAATATTTTGGAAATTAAAAGAATTACTATTACTATTTTTACAGCTTTTATTATCTTAAGTCAATGATTTCAATACTAAATAATGCTCAGTATGAAATTTAAGCACACTATCAATTTATCTTATTTTTCTTTGATTAAAATTTAGAAAATCCAGCACTAATTCTCAAACTATGAACACTGTGACAAACAAACTGTCTACCATCTGACAGCAACGTCGGCGTCGTGACATTTGAAATTCTCGTTACTTTCTCTGTGATGACAATGACGAAGACTTGCGCGCCGCGATGATGATGATGGTTTAGCCGTGACGGTAGTTAAGTTGCATATAGAAGATTACAGGGCTATAACGATGGAGACCTCTTGCATCCTTGGATGCAAGCTGCAAGCGCTCCTAAATACAAAAGAACACCGAAATGCTTGAATCTCTTTCCAGTAATTTTAATGAAATGGAAATTAATTGTTATTCTTCTGAGTATTATGAGGCGGAGAGTTAAAAGGAGTTATGAAGACAAGCAGAAGCCAAGACCTAGACATGATACAAGTTTTGGGAGTTGACGGTGGTCGAAATGTAAAATGCAACCGAATAATTGTCGTCGACCACACACACTGTCGGAGGTTAAATGATAATATGTTATGGGGGAGGAACTCGTTGTACAGTTAGTTGCATTTTGTATCTTTGTTTGTGTAAAAAAGGTACGATGTTTATAGTTATGATGCGGTGTGGGAGCAAGGAACGAGTCTTAAATGGGGTTAAGAGTAAATTTATATGTACCTCCTTAAATGCAGTTTTCCTTTAATATTATTTCCAGTGCAAATTTATCTAAGAGGGAATCATTGGCATGTTTAAAAGAAGTTAACTACACTAAGTCCGTCAAGTGTTGCGAACAACAGAAAAAGGGCTTTGAACTTTAAAACTTAACTTACTTAACTTATTAAATTAATAAAATACAATGGCGCAAAATTGTAAACAGCCTGAAGTTAAGGTTTTAGCATTATACTAACAGTTAGCTAATACTAAACCGCAAACCTAAAATATTTCTAATTTTAAGCACTTTTTAACTAGCACCGTACTATAAACATATTTTCTTGACTTGTGTTCTTGACCTGCTGAACACGTCTAAAACAGTGTAAACAACTAACCGAACATAATTTTTTGCGTTTGTAAATGTCAAAGTGTCACATGAATTTAGTGTGATGCTAAAAAGATAAAATAGCCTGGTGATTTTGACTTTAGCAAAATTAAATTTTTTTCTGGCAAAGAACGCATCCAGTAAGTTGGTCAAAAATAATCGAAAAAAATTATATATCTATGAGGTTTTACGTATCAATAGATATACAAGTGAGATTAACTAAATTGTATCATCTTGGTGAGTATTCAATGATACAAACGCAATCAAGTGGTGAAACATCTCTTCAAAATGTTGGTTAAATTTTGTAACTGTTAAAATTTGACACTAGCGTGGTGAATAAAATGGGTTAAAATGTATGCAGCTGTAGAGCAGGCTAAATTTGTGTTAAGATTTAACGTTTCTCCAGATAGAGTAATTTGAAACTATAAGCGATAACCGAAAAGAAAGATGAACTCCAAAAAGTCCAGATCTACTGGGAAACCATATAATAAATGCGAGTTTTAATTAATTCAATTGAAAAATAAAATTATATTAATATTTTTGTGTGTGTAGGGTGTCAAGAGGAAAAAAAACAAATAATATATAATCCGTTGATATTTTAACAAATATAAAATAATTAATATAAAATACTTATTGTAGTTCATTTTGCAAATTGAAAACAACTAGATTGATTTGTCAGCTTGTCAAATTCTGGTCAGCTGTGAAAACTAGTGTTTATATACTGAATCAACAAACTAACCATAATGGGAATTGTTTTGAAAAGATTTGGAATTGTTGTTTCAAAATATTAAATTAACAATGTAAAACCGAAACATATACGTAAAACTGGGATTTGGTTACATTTTTGGTGCCAATTTATTAACTTTATATCTTTTTAGTCGGGTTTTGCGAAAGAAATTAATTTTAACACAATTCATTCTTTTTTTTTTTAAATTAACTATATGCCTGTAAGACCAAAGGTCTTTTTTTTTAAATGCAACCTGAATTGCACGGCACTAGTTTGGCACCGTGGATTTGAGAATCAGGTATTGACTGTCTCATTTTAACCATGGGCGGCATCCATTTAAAATTGGAGGTATAGAAAAGAATGCGACTAGCGTGGGAACCGAACCCATACGTCCTAGTTAGCAATCAAGCACTTTATCCACTGCGCCATTGCCATTCACACAGCAAAAAAGGTACAATTGATACCAACACAAACCAAATTTCAAAATTTACTCAAAGTAGAAAATTTAACCAACATTTTAACGCAATTCACACAGCCTAAGAAACAAATTTAGAAGCGACATAGTTAGAATAAAATAAAAATGATAGAATTGATACTTATTTTAGTAGATTTTGTTTGTGGATATTCGATTTTTTATTAATTAAAAATTTTAATCCCCAGAATAAGTTCTATTCTATGGTTTAGTAGATTCATGGATTAGATGTGCAATAAGCATTTTTACTTGCGATATATAGTTACTACAGTTATCTTTAGATGCGTACAAAAAACTCGAAAAGATTTTTAAAATTTTTTTCTCATGAATTCAAAATTATCCAAGAAATAAAATTTTGCATTTTTTTGATCTCAAATTAGTTTAAGTATTTATTTCATAACTTTGAATTATTTTTTCTTTGATTAAGTCGAGTTAATATTTTCTTTCTTAGTTTATATTATTAAATATTTAAGATTGTCATACCAATGTTTTTTTTAAACAAATTAAAAAAAAAATTCTATATATAAAAAAAATAATTTAAAGACGACTTTAAAAATATAGTTAATTTTTTAATAGAAATCTTTTCATATGATGTGATGGAACATAAGAGCAGGTTCGTTCGATCCAGTCGTGCATTTTATTTTAAACCGACAAATAGCAGTATCTCCCATACATTATTTTTTTGGTTAAAAACAAAAATCTTATTTTTCTAAGAACGGCTCCAACGATTTTTATTTCACAAAAATCAGTTAATTAATGAAGCGAAGAACTACTTTTTTCATTTTTTTTTTTTTTGGAAAAAATGGTTATTTTTGGTAGGTAGCTATTTCTAGCAAAACCATTTTTTTTCGATTTTCTGAAAAACGGTTTGTTTGATTAAGTTGAAATTTTTGTATGCATGTTTAAAAATCGCTAATGTAAGCAAAAATTGTTCAAACAAAAATTTTTTTTTGGAAAACTCAATATGTTTTTCTAAAACGACTCAAGGGATTTTTTGAAACTGCGTTTTCTTTGACATTATCTTGAACACTTAAAAAATACTATTTTCCTAGAACATAAAACAAAAAACAACGGTAATTCCCATACAATAATATTAAAAAAATTACGAGAAAAATTTATTTATCAAAAAACGGCTTTCTGAAATTAGTGCAGTTCATTTTTAAGTTAAAAAGATTTTATTTTGCCTACTTAACGGTACTTTCCATATAACCACTTTTCATATTTTCGACTTTCTCACTATTGAATGAACCGATCGATTTTTTTTTCTTAAAAATGTTTCCAGAATTTTTTACATAAAACAATTATTTAAAAAAAAAACCCTCCACCGATGTTTGATTTTTTTTAACCAAAAATTGCGAATTGACAAGTAACCCAAGTGAGATCGGCGGAATGAAATGCCAATTTTTAGGACTAAACGCCGTTAGATGCCATTTTGGGCCAAACACCGGTTGTGTTCCAAAAGAAAAATCGAACTCGAGATTTTAATCAAACTTGACATTACAATGATGGAGAACACCAAACACTTAGCGGCTGAAGCGATTTTCTTTAAACTTGGTATTTAAGCGTTTTAGGTGATTGTCTCAAATAGGTTTTTGAATCCTTTTATAATACCAAAAATAACGGTACTTTCTATACAATTTTATCTACCATCTTAATTATCTCGAAAACGGCTTCTAACAATTTTGAAAAAAGTGTGTACACTACTTTAAGTATAGTCTGCATTTTGAGCATTTTTTTTAAATATTTTATTATAAACGGTATCTGCCATACAGCCATTTTCTTGATTTTCGACTTTCTCATAAACAACTCGACGGATATCAATACAAATTTTTACGTAGCATGTCCCTTAAATTATAAATAATACTCCTTACTAACATTTTCAAAAAAAAAATTATTTTTGAAAATTCAATTTTTCGAAAAGTGGTGGATGATTTGTTTAGAAATTTTGTTTTTAAGTTTATATCAAAAAATATTTAAAATTTATATACCATTAAAAAATATTGTATACCTATATACAAAAATTAAGGAAAAAACTACTTTAAAAATATATGTATTTAGATTCGTAATAGAAATCTTTTGCATACGATGTGATCGAACATCAGAGCAAATATGTGCGATCCAGTCGTGCATTTTATTTTGTATCTATTTAGCATCATCCTACTACAAAAGTTAGATTCATGATGCCAAACTGTATCTCAGAGTGACAGTGTGTCGGGTGCTCCCAGTTTTTAGTGCGAAAATGTTAAAGACTCACAGACAGCCTAGCGGAATTACAGAATTCTTAGTTGCAGAGCGATGCTGAGGCAGTTCGAATGTGTGTGAATGTGTAACAATTTGCCAGTAAGACAGTGTATAAGTGTGACACTGTAAAAGTATGACAGTATGGATAATAGGAGAGTATGACTTTGTAGAAGAATTTCAGTGGGATATTGTGACTATATCATGCTATTATAGGAGTTTTACACATCTGTAAATTCTTGAGCTTTTTTTTTTTTTTTTTTTTTAACGAATCCGCGCACTAAAGGGGTTTTGACTACCCTTAAAATGAACAAGCACAGTGCGAGCGTTAGGAAAGTAGGGAAGGATGCAAGAGGAGATACCGATGCACATTGGTTTTGAATTTCTGAATATCAAAATGGGAGGGGAAAATAGAGCCGGGTAAAGTATTCCACATTGGCGTTGTACGGCTAAAGAAAGAATCTCTGTACTTGACAGTACGTCCGAAGTTGGGCTCGAGGGTAAACTGATGAGCATTCCTAGAAGCGCGAGTATTACGGTTGAAAAATTTAAGGGGAGGAATGCAAGTGGCTATTTCGCTGGAACAGTGTTTATAAAAATAGCGATAAAATAGTGAGAGACATATAACATTTCGACGATGTTCTAGAGATGTAAATGTTTCCACTATAGTTCTATCGCCAATCATTCTTAGAGCTCTATTTTGAATTCTATCCAAAAGATTCAAATGAGTTTTGGGAGCTCCTGCCCAAATGTGCGAGTTATACTCCAGCTTTGGACGAATGAAGGCCTTATAGATTACAGCCAGATCAGACGGGGAGAAGAATTTCTTGCACCTTCGAAGAAAGAAGACATCAAATATGTGTTCATTCCACAAGAGGTGGTCTGTGATGCACATGCCGAGGACTGAAAGCTGATCTGTTTCTTCAATACTAGTGCCGCTCATGGATAGCGGCATGGGGGGTGGGTTCTGCTTTAACGACAGAAGACAGCACTGAGTTTTTGAAGCATTAAATTCTACACGGTTTTTAATTCCCCATTGGACAATGCTGTCAAGATCAGAATTTAATGAGCTTATCACACGCTGCCGTTCCAGTTGCACATCCGAAAAACAAGGAAGTGCATCTAAAAACGAATATGAAAAGCTGAGAGTACTATCGTCAGCAAAACAATTAAGTGGATTAGAAGGTCCAGATAAGAGATCATTAATAAAAATGAGAAAGAGGGTCGGAGACAATACGGAGCCCTGGGGCACACCAGCATTTATTTTGTGAATATCAGACTTGAAACCGTCCAATACAACTTGTATTGAACGGTCCGAAAGGTAATTTCTAATCCAACGAAGAAGACATTCATCGATACCAAATGCACGCATTTTCGATAGGAGAGCTTGATGCCAAACTCTATCAAATGCTTTTGAAATATCAAGCGCAATAATCTTACTTTCTCCAAAACGATGTAAAGATTTGTGCCACTGTTCGGTGAGATATACCATCATATCACCAGTGGACCTATTGCTACGAAAGCCATACTGCCGGTCATCAAGGAGCTTTCGTTCTTCAAGATATTTCTTGAGCTGATAATTAATCAGTGTTTCCATGACCTTGGAAAGAAGGGACGTAAGTGCAATTGGACGGTAATTAGATGGTGAAGAAGATGCGCCTTTTTTAGGGACAGCCTGGACAAATGCTGTTTTCCATCCACTCGGAAAGAGACCTGTAGAGTAGGACAGATAGAAAAGCTTACGCAGTGGTTTTGCCAGCGTTGAAGAACACCTCTTCAGAACGATGGGAGGGATACTATCCGGGCCAGCGGATTTGTTTATGTCAAGATCTTTGAGGACTCTAGCAACTGCACGAGTGCGAAAGAAGATTCGTCCCATAAAATCGTTTACGCTCTCAAGTACTGGAGGAGTCATAACACTTTCTGACAGCGTCGAATTAACAGCGAACTGCGCTGCAAGCAAATTGGCTTTTTCGCGAGAACTGACAAAAGGGGTGTCATTAAAGACGAGCGTTGGAACCGAAGAAGAAGTTGAATTTCGAATAGTTTTTACAAATGACCAAAAATTCTTACTACCTTTGGGACATTGTAGTATTTTTTGCCTTAATTTTTGGTCATGCAAAAATTTGGTTCTACGAATGTGAACGTTGCAAGTCTTTCTAGCTTGTTGAAACTTTTTCCGGTATTCCTCAGTGGGGTTGGCTTTATAATTCCGGAAACTGACTTCTCTAACCTTAATAAGCTCTTTACAGCTTGAATCAAACCACGCATGTTGAGCTGTGAAATTCTAAAGAAAACTAATTGAAATAAATATTTTCTGCGCAATTGGTTTTTAATTTCTCAGAGCATCATTTCATGCCCTAGGTTAGAAGTGTTTTTCTTGAGCATTCCAGCATATCAAGGCAAGATAAAGAAGTAAAAAAAAAATATTTAACCTAACGCTTACAAAAAATTTAAAAACATTCAGATCCACACCAGTCTTCGTAACACACTATTTTTCACTCTCATACTATTTTAATAGCTTTTAACAATTAGAAAATTCTCATAGTCATAGCACATCTCTTATAACTCGTCGGCATCATGCGGGGATTACAAAAACATTGCAAAAAAAAAAAATCTTCTTCAACAATGTATTGCGCAATTCGCAAGTCTTATGGATTTATTATCCAACAATGAGCTACCACTAACTAACTAGCAGCCAGTTAATTAAGATCACCAATTATTACATCCAACTTGCCACATAGGAAGCGCATTGATGCGCACACTATGCTGTGGTACAATTACGCGGCGGCTGGTACGGCCGGCGTCGCCGTCGTCGTTGGCGGCTGCGCCACCAAAAATATTACTTCTCTATATCTAACTCGAAATAAATGAATGGCCCTTAAAAGAATTTGCTGTGAGACTTCATCTTTATAGACTCGCTGCTGGCTGGGCTTAGTGTCTTACAGGACGGAACATTGTATTGTGTATATGTATAGCAATTAAAAATGGTTTTCGTCATGAAAAATCGTGAGCTACTAGGTATATGCATAATAAGCCATATCTAGCCAATTCCTATAATAGTAGGAACCTACTACTCCAATAAAATACACGATAGATGGCAAGATCAAGTTTTGTTACTTAATTTTTCCCAACGGAATTTATTTCCCCTCATTAAAGGTTAAGGAAGAACTTGTCTTAAGTGGAACTAATGATGTGAAAGTTAATTCACTTCCCTGAGTATGGGCTGCTTTGAATTGAGGTAGGTAATTAGTGTTAAGTCACTACTATCGGACTATAGGTACCTCAAGATGAATTGTTTTGGGCAACAGAATTTTTAACAACCCAAACTCATCAAAAATGGCAATTACGGGCGCATGTATAGGTGCCTTCCTAGCAATAAAATAAGAATAATTATAGGTTATAGGGTATATGAGCGTGCGCGGTGGTATTTTATTTGATGATAATGCAATATAGTGTAACCCTGCAGCCCTGACCGTATTTATTGTTTACATCTTAATGATTATTATACAAAAGCTCAATATATCCCTGTTCATATTATAGTATGATCCGATTTTTCTTCGAATTTTTGAAGCCGGAGGTAAAAAAGACTGTACAAACATTGTGTACCTACTTAGTTTCGCAATAATACAGATACCAGTGGAGTCGAATTCGATTTATTAAACTCCCTTTTTCTGTATAAAAAATGAGTTTTATATTTTAACATCTACCTGTAAGATATAAATGCGATGAGTCCCGCAAGCTTACCTCTTCAATATGGCTTATAATTTATATTTATGTAAAGTAAAACCCGCTTAAGTGAAACTCGCTTAAGTGAAAACCCCGCTTAACTGAAAACATTCACATATTCCCTTATATATTTGCATGCAAACTACCTCGCCTAAGTAAAAACCGGCATAACTGAAAAAAAATCCCTTTAAGATTTCTATTTGTCTATAGAAAACAACTCGGTTAAGTGAATTTATTAGAAACCCAAAAAAAAAACGGGTGCTTAATCGTTAGATTTTTGTATACGTTCACCTCTGTCCTCCACCATTTCCATTCATGACAAATGTAAATGCTAAGTTTTAAATAAAAGGGGGAAAATAATTTCCATTTACTTACATACATTGTTGTTTTTGTAACACGTCATGTATATGTGAATATGGTACAGGTGTGTAATATGCATGTAAATTTTCATACATTCATTTTCATATACATATTTAGATAAAACAAATTTATTTATAAAAGCAATTGTTAAACATTTAACACAGGTTGTTCGATATAAATGTGGTAAGAATTGTTTCGTAACACGAAGTCTGCCTTAGTAAAATATTTTTTCAGTTATTCGAGACCCGGTTAAGGGAAATATATTTTTCACTTATCCGAGATCCGCTTAACTGAAATTTGTGTTCAGTTATCCGAGGTCCGCTTTAGTGAAAAAACTGCTTAACTGAAAAAAAAATCCTGATTTTTCGTGGTTTCGCTTAATGGGGTTTCACTGTATTTACTTATATCATTGCGTATAGGGCTGGCAACGAGACCAGACCAGGCGAGACTTTTGTTAGTTTCGTCACTGTCTCGTTAAAATCGAAAAATTTCAGTCTCGCCTCGGTTTCGGTCTCAACTAACCAAACAGCCCTATCTTTACGTGATAACATTCTTTCTTTAAAAAGGGTTCGTTATTTTTATGATGATTTACAATGTTCTTTTACTGTTAGGTTAGGTTAGGTTGAAGTGGCTGTTGCAGCTGACACACTTAGACCAGAGTTTGGTCACTTTTAATACCACATGCATCCTGAGATGAACTCCCTATTCGTTGAACCATTTAGAGCTCCTAATGAAGAGACTTTGCATACCAATATTGCTTAGATCACTGAGATCATCGAAGAAAAAGTCTCCCAGATGGAGATTACGTCTCTGAGATAGAGCAGGGCATGTACTCAGAAGATGGAGAAATAGATCTTCTTGCTTGCCTATGAGGCAGTGTCCGGTTATGACACCAATTACGGAGCTCAAGTGCAATCTGCTTAAGGATATAAAACAATTGGAGTTGTAGCGTTCCAGATCAAGTTCTGACCAGAACTGTTTTGTCGTCAGACATGTTGTTGTATTTCTCCATTTTCGGTTTGCCCTTTCTATAGGATATATATACCTATATTTACCTGTTCAGGCTAATATAAAGGTATAGCGTCGTTCCACTTTTGGCAAGTTCATCTGCGAATATCCCTATGACCTGGCACCCAACATAGGTAAATATTGAACAGTTGTGCCATCTCCATGAGAGATGAACGGCAGTTGAGAGCAGTTATGGAGTTTGTAGAGGACGAGTCAAGGGATTTAATATAGCCGCCTGACTATCTGAGAAAATACGGATATCAGTGGTTGATATCACTTTTTCTTTGAGCCAGGAGGACTTCTCTAATTGCCATAATTTCCGCCTGGAACAAGCTACAATGATTAGGAAGACGGAAAGAGAAACTTAAATTAAGTCACACCCCCACCAATCCCGTCATCAATTTTTGATCCATCAGTATAAAAATGGATAGCAACATCTTCTAAGAAGCTTAAGTCCTCCCAGACAGATCTTGGGGGAATAGTGAATTGGAAGTATTTGCCGAATTGAAGTTTATGGATGGTGTAATCAACTTGTAACTTGGAAGTGATCCGAAATTTGACTATTAGTCTTCTGCAAAAATATCAGTGGTTTTGTAATGTTTTCATTTTTAAACAGAAGAAGCGTTAGAGGCACTTAATTGACTGTTATACACCTACCAAATTTAATTCTATACAAAATAGCGAAATTAAATCGATTGAGTAGGCTTCCTTAATAATGATCTATGTTCAAGATTGAGGCCAATATTTAAAGCTTAAATGTTAAAATATACTCGTGTGCAAAACTACTTCA
This sequence comes from Philhelius pedissequus, assembly GCA_910595825.1. NCBI lineage: Eukaryota > Metazoa > Arthropoda > Insecta > Diptera > Syrphidae > Philhelius > Philhelius pedissequus. The sequence continues at coordinate 76,741,191 of OU343162.1, forward strand.
ATATGTTATGAGTAACCATGCTTAAATTCAAGCTCAGCAAAAAATAATTTCATTCTTGGTATTCTAATTTCAAAAGTTGACGAACATTTTTTTTAAATTTTGAAAAGCAAAAACACACCAAAATTAACGTAATATTCTTTGTTGTCAAACAATGTGACATTAATGCAGCAAAGGTGCAAAAGGGTAGACATAGGGGACAGAAAACAAATACATTTTGCTGACACTTATGGATGGGATGGTGATACGAGTATACATAGGTATAAAGTAGCAGAGGTCTGAAGAGTTCGAGCGCATAATTAATGCTTTGAAATTGTTCCGAAAAGAGCGACCTCGGAACACTCTGATTTGTTTTTTTTAAACACACTTGGACCCCACAAATTTTCATTTATACCTTAAAAAGTAATATAACACAAAACTACCCTTATTTTGTAAACCAACTTCTTTCGCCATTTTAATTGTGTCTGGTTATCTTTTTATTCACATTTTCCACACATGGCAATTCGTGTGCTCAGCAGATAACTCAGAATGCTCGGACGATTATGTCCGAGCACACCGAGACCGCTATGAACATGTTCAGAAAAAGAAATAATTCGGAGCTCTGAGTAAAAAAGAAACACAAAAAAAGTTTATGACAACTCAGACTCTGCTCCGAACTAAAAAAGAAAAACGCTTACTATGAAATTCAGTTGGCATATACCTACAATCAGGAGCATCAATAGAGTAAGGAAATTCATCATTACTGCTCCATAACATTTTCGCTTCTTCCAATTCTCGGGGGTATGATCCAATCAGTTGCATGGCTTGTAATTTTTATTACAACTTGTTGTACAATGTACACCCGAGATATAGTTGATTGCACACCCACTTCACCAAATCTGTCTAATCTTCGCAAATATTCACCAACATGGACAGACATCTTCTATTTTATAAACACGATTTATTATGGAAGTAATAGGAGATTCGGCCATTTATTTTGATGAACTTTTTTTAACTGAGTAAGAGAAATATACAATACTTAACAATTCATGAGTTCGATCTCAAGTAAGCAGTCGTTTTCTCATCTTTTTCCATATCAAAACAAGAACTTTCTCACATCAAGCTTTCATCATAAAATCAATCGCAAGACTTTGAGATCGAGTTCACAGCATCAGATCGATCTGGGAGACAAAATTTTAGTTTGATTACCGGTCTAGAAAAGTTCTCAGAACAGAAAAGTGAGTGATTAAAAAGATTTGACTCATCTTTGTGTATACATATGACCCATTGTCCTTGATCAACTTATTTATTTTGACGTACGTCAAATCAGTTTTTGTTCAACTTCAACACACCGAATTCACTTTGACGTGAAAATAAACTTATAATAAAATCAGTGCAGTGGAAAAACTACGTAAACACGAGTAAATTATTTTTAATTATTTGAATCAAAAAGTATCAGAATGCCAAACGCCAGGCAAAAAGAAAGAATCCAGTGAGTTGAAAAAAAAACTGCCTCATTTTTATCTCGTTCTGACTGTAAAAAGGGAGTTAGATATTATATATATTATATATATATTCATAGACTCATAGAAGTAAGTCGGTTGAGTGAGGCCAAAGGGAACATCGACTATAGCGGTATCGAAAAATCAAAAGTTTTAACCTAATTGTCTACTCTATACAATGATGAAATCGAAAAAAAAATTGATTCCTTAAACATTTCCGCTTCAAAGTAAACATATCGAGACCATGTACAAACAAAAAATCTACTTGACACAGACCAACGAACTAGAAACTTTACTTAATAATTTAAAGCCCTAGGTAGATATGTAATACAGAGGGCTTGAATTGGAATCATTGATTTTTCGAAAGCAGAAAGCACCACACCCATCAATTTTACGACCGACGAGTTTTCTATCGAGACCATCACCGCCATATAGTCTACACAAAGCAACGAATACAACTTCCTGTTTTTTTTTTGTTTTTGGCTTAACAAAAGCCCCTTGTTACCTAGTTACAGTTTTATTACCCTCAAGCGCCAAACACTTATAAATGCTGCATTGCTTTTTGCCCTGGAGAGGAGCATATATTATACTAAAATCTCCATAGTCGTACATAAACATATATACAGACGAATTATGTTTGTATCTAGTATAGACTTACCTATATGAAAACCAAGTGAATCTCATTAGCTTCATGTTAGAGAGTGCATTGATCCCTTTCCGAAGTCAAAAGTAGGTAGGTTAGGTAGTAAGTAGTGGTAATTTTGTTTGTTTTCAGCAATAAAACATTTTAGACAATAATATATCTACCTACAAATTTAACTATATTTCTTCTATTTTTTTTTTAAATAAAACACAACATTTCCCTTTCGTTTCCGTTTGTCTTACACAATTCTATTTCACTTACAATATGATTACCAATTAGGGCTAGTTGGGGTTTTATAAAAAAAAAGTTGAGCCTGTAGCGAAGTGTGTTCAACATGTATGTTTTTTTGGGCAATTTTTTATATCGGAATTTAATGCAGTTTGTATTTTAATTTAATAACTTTATACAAAAAATTGTTTTAAGGAGGTGTATCTACCTACCAACTTTTAAACCATTATATATGTTAATTCTTTGAGTTTTGTAAAATTGAGTTAGATACATTGTAAGAGTATTGGCAACCATTCAAGTTCAGAGTAAAAACGTGCGACCGCTTAATTGCTTAGGTTTTATTTATAAACCAAAAAAAAAAACCATAATAAGTTTAACAATGCAAAATCAGATATACATGCCACCTAGACAATATGACGTCGAGCTTTGGCTTTCCTGATTTTTAAGGCGAGATTTCCATTCAGCAAATTGTCGGTCGGCAGAAAATTGCGACAACAATGCTCCCGGCAATGCAAATTTTCTGTTATATTCGTATGTCTGTATGAATTTCATTTTACAGTAAAGTGGACAAACAACAAATAGACTTTTGGTATTGTTATATTGGGTCAAAACGAAAAAAAATATATATATACACTCCGCATCATTTTAATGAGCTCTTTTTTATACTTTTTATGTTGTTTGAAGTGAGGATTACTAACGCTATCGACTAAAAGTGGTATTGAGTTAATATAGAAAAAGAAATCTCAACGAACAGAATATACCAGTACCCCTGTTCAGCAACTTTCGAATCGTTAAAAATGGTCGAGAAACTGTGAAAATTGGAACAAAAATCAATTTATCGCATCATCGTTTATCTGTATCGTTTGACAATCGTTAACTTTATCGACTTAAAGAAACGGAACTGAAATACTGAAAAAATGCGATAAAATGTATTTCTGTATCTTTGAAAATCGTTAACTTTTTCGATTTAAAAACGTCAAATTTTATCACTAGCAACATAGCTAGTGAGTTAAAAAATAAAAAGAAGCAAACAAATTGGAGCTGTTCAAAGTAAGACTTGTTGTACCTCAAAATACGTTTCATAATTTTTTAATTTTGTTTAATATAATATTTATATTACAATTATTTAATTGCTGTTGTCTGTATTTTTGTTTGCAATGTTTATTTAATTGTAAGTCTGTGATGCAGAAAAGTGTTTTTCATTTCACAATACATTTTAAATGTTACACTAAACTAAATGAGAAACTAAAGGATATTATTGTGAACATAAAGAATTTTAGTTGCGCTTAGTATATAAAACTTCTGCAATAAAATAATTAAATAATTCATAGAAAGTGAGAAGATCCAAAAAATATTATAACAACACAACCACTGTAGGGATTTCTACCACCGCGAAAAGGTGGCACTTGTATGAATATAATTTCAATAGCTATACTACTTGGATTGTCTTATATTGCACGAACTTCAACCAACTCTTAATGGTGATCACAGCAAATTGCAAACGCTTATTTAAGAATTAAGGCATTTCTAAGGCAACTCTGAGTTACTTACATACAAATCAAAAAATTTGGGATCTTAATAATGTTTTCTGTTACAGATTCTGGGTCGCACATCAATGTTGTGAAAAGACATTGCAACAACTATCCCCTTCGATTTCCTGATTTTGCCGAATAACATTTTGAAAATATTCTAAAATCACAAGTACTTCGCCAACTTTGCATTTTCTTGACGAATTGCGTGGATGTCTGACTGATTTTCTTCTTCATCTTTTTTTTTTGAAACTTTCAAATTATTGCTTAGTTTACTTTGCAATCTTAATCCATTTTTTGAATAGCTAGGAGAAAAAACAATCAACAAGGTAAACTAGAGTGGCTAGATTTTCCTTGAAAAAATATTTTTTTTTATTTCCAAACAAATTAAAATACTAAAAAGCACATTAACTACGAAACCACACAATTTTAAGAACATTAAACAATAAATAACAAAACAAATGATAAAAAAATTGTCTGTTTTGTTTTTGAGATGCCATCAAAATATCATTTCAATGTATCACCTTCCATTTGAAAATTCCAGCCAAAAACAAAATGAAATATTTAAGTTATCGCCTCAATTTGCAGAAACACATTTTTCCTATGAGGCGATAAGTGAGGAATACAGGGTTTCATTTTTTAACGATGCGAAAAGTTATTGCTTGAGTTACAGAACAGGGGCCAAAGCGTTAAGAAAAATTAAAAAGAAATGCAAGAAACTTCAAGGACTATATATATGAATGCTGAACGGAGTAAATGTGTAAATTTGTTAACAGGACTTCCAAAATGTCATTTATTCTGCCAAATTTAAGCCAATCAAAGTCAAAATCATATTTTTGACAAATAATTGGTAAAATATGGTAATAAATATTTGTCCTGTAAATAAGGCATAAGTATCTCCTTGACCTAATATAAAAGGATTTTTTTAATATAATTGTGGATCCCGAAGGCATATGATGCTACATTGACATGAATCACAAATTACCATAAATTTTTTTCCATAAAAATACTAAAACAAAGAATACAACCAATAACGTATGCACACTTATACGTATTCAAATAATGGCGAAATGTCATTGCATGCAAAATGGCAATTCCACTTGTCACAATATTTTTACGACAAACAAAATGACAGATATATGGTGATAATTTCTGGCGTTCACTCTTCTATTTTGAGCAATCTGGAATAATTTTCTGTTGTTGTAACGTGTGCAAAACTACATCTGATGAAAAAAACAGCTGTTCTCATGAAAGCTATCTTGAGTTATGCCAAAACATTTGGAATAACTAGCTATCCGAAAACAAATGTATAGAACAGCAGACTTCAAAATTCATTTGGTATGTGTAATATTTTATTTAACTAAACACTCCTGGCCTGTTTGAAAGTTCCTAAATAATATACAGTAAGACCCGGATAAGTGCCTCACGCTAAATGCCCACTTTAATATGCACTTATGTGGGTTAGGCAGTTATAAAAAACCAGTATAAGTACACATAGGTACTTATCTATATATTTAAATATACAAGAAAAAACAAACATATTTGATTAAAATAAACATTTAATTCAAAAAAGCTTTTTCTGGCCTTTAGTCCACAAAATTTGCGTTTCATCCCGGCGATCTCACTTGGACTCATCAGTCAGCTAGTGATGGCCTTACCAATACGCACTTTTTGTTAAGTTCAGTTCATCTTACATGGAAAACAATGTGAACTATATCCAACAAGCTTAACATTTTTATCCATTAAAATCGGAAGATTTTGCCCTTGTGTAGACATAGTTAATTAGAAAGGTGTTTTGTATTATATTTAATCGGACTTGTTGAATTATTGATTCAAAATAGATTTTACTGGCATTTGGTTCACGAATCTTTGTAGTAGATTAAGATTAATCCTTTTTTATTTATGAATTAAACAAAAGGACGCTAGGAAGGAAAACAAACTTCTGTATTTTGTCAGCTGATTTCAAATGTGTACTTAAAAGAATTTTTGTCAGGTAAATTTCAATAAAAGTATACAAAATAAAAGTCGTTAAGCGGAAAAGGTAGTTAAGCGGAAGGTACTTATACGATGAGTTTTATATGATAAGATCCTCATAATATTGCTTCTAAAAAAAATAGGAAATAAGAGGCACTAATCCGGGTATTACTGTATATAGTAACACAGGATATTTTAAAGGTATATTTCTTATTTTTTTAACGGTATACATATTTACGTTTTTATTCTGAAAACTCAATATTTTGAAAATAACTTAATTCAATTATGTATTAACATTTTTATTTTTTGAAAGCTTTCCATGTAATTTTTAGATTTTTTGCTTACTACAAAAATGGCGATATCATGTCACATTTCAAAAATTGTTGAATTTTCTTTTTTTTTCTTGAAAACTGCTTCAACATTTTTAATATTTTTTATAGGAAACATATATAGGACTTTTGGGTAAACGGATTTTTCTTTTAAATTCAGACTGCAAATTTAGATTTTCAAAATAAAATTATTTTTCGATTTTTTTTTTCAAAATAAATTATAAAAGTTTTCAAACAAAAACCACTGTGAGCGCACCTAAATGAATTACAGTGTGCCCTCGGTAAAAGCAACCCTCGATAAACGCAAAACCTCGATTAAAGCAACGCCTAGAATTTCAATAATAGTGACTCAGTAATTGCAACTTTTCAAAAAATTGTGACTCAGTAATCGCAACTTTCCAACTATGATCTCTTTTTTCATTCATTCTGCGCTGCTATTTTCTGGAATTTGGTAAAACTGTAACTGGTGGTTATTTTACAGCTTCTTTTCTTTGAATTTTGTACTTTTCTTGATCGTATGTGCATTGCATTTGGGATGTAGTTTTTTTAGTTTTATGCAAGTTTTTTCGTTTTCGGGTCGGTAACCAATTGTAAGTTTTATTTAAGAAGCCAAGGCCATTGTTAAAAAAGTTCCCAAGCTGTCAATTAAGTAGAAGGCCGAGATTTTAACTAATTTGAGTTATGGTAAATTTGTTCAATCGCTTTGTGAAACTTACAAATGCAACAAATTAACCGTTTGCAGAATGGAAGGCTGAAGAACACTCAGTTTCACTTGAAGACATATTAACTCTGCAAAAACTCAGGGAGCTGGCATTGACAGGAGTTTTCATATTTCTCATTACAAAAAAAAATTAACGAAAAAATGCATTGTCTTTTCAAATTTTTTTTTTTTTTTTTTTTGAAATTAAGTACCATAAGTTATTTTACGTTATTTTTTTAAAAACATTCTAACAGAAATAGGTAAATAAAATAAATTTTCTTTACTTGAATACCACACAATTTTCTTCAATTTTTAATACTTTAATTTGACATCAGTCAAATTTTAATGCATGGACATGGATCAACATTTTTGTGACTCGGTTATTGCAACAAACTCAATTAACGAAACAGCTCGAATTTCTATTAGTTGCTTTTACCGAGGGCGCACTGATATATTAAGGATTGTTAAAAAATTTTTCAAAAAGTTGTAACCTAATCAAGAGATTTAGAATGTCACAAAATAAATGCAAGATAGTTCTTGTTTTTACCCTAAAGTTTATGAGATATATAGCGATTTGGGGTATTCGGTGTAAATAAAGTTCCGCTTAGGTGACGCTACTTCGTCATGGTGGTATTGTAATTTATGCAAATCATTTCTTAAATTGGAAGGGTTCTCTGTACTTCTTTTGTGAACAACGCACCACTTTTAAATAAGCAGCACAATTAAGTATTTCTTTTTTTCTTGTTATAAAGGAAAATAAAATAAAGTCGGACTTACCTTGGGCGGCGAATACTTGATAGAATTGTGACAGATATGTGAGAATGGATAATCTGTCAGGTACTTCATAGGCAGCCATATCGTCAGCATCTAACAGCGCTGGTATTCCCAAATGCAGTTCAGCTGTGCGAAATGCCAAATCGTTGTTATAATAGATATCACCTTTGTTTAACTTTTCAAATTCACTATAAAATAAAAAAATAAATAGACAATTTAAAAATTGTGAATTCGTAAAGATTTTGTTAAAATAAAATTGATTTTTTTTTTATTTATTTACAAAATGCAATATATAAAAAAAATATCATAACTTAAATCTACTGAACAGTCCATAAACGTGCTCTGTGAAAACGTTTCAATTTAGAAAATGACACCTCTTAAGGGCCAATTAATAGCGATCAGCAAAAAGAATTAGTAAGAAAGATAATTTGGATAATTTATGATGTTTTCACGCGTTTTTAAAATACAAATCCTACAAATTGATTATAAAATAACAAATATAAATAAAATGCACGACTGGATCGCACGAACTTGATCTTGTAGTCATTGAGGTTAAGTTAGTTAGGTGTAGTTATCGTATGCAGGCTTAAAGCCTATGTAGGTAAGATTACCTTGGTTCTTGGTATAATGAATTGTCGAATGGATAAGAATAATAATGAAAATGAAGGATGTAGGTGGGTAGGTAACTATATACATACAAGTTCATAAATAAGGTGCAATATGCATACATAAGATTCATGTGATTTTTAAAGCACATATGTATATATAAATGCATGAGGGCCTACATTGTATTTAGTATTCAGTGACGTACGCAAACATACCTAAAAAGGGAATTATAAATAAAGGTAGAAATTAATGGATAACACACATAATTAAATGTTTTTATATTGCTTAGTCGTTATTGTTTGAGGGAAAACAAAGATGCCATTTGAATTCATGGATAAAATTTAAATCGTTGGAGCGGTTTTTTAAAAAATTAATTTTGTATGTATACAATTTTGAAAACATTTTTAGAAAAAAAAATTGAAAAGCCATTTTGAAGATATTATTAATATACATATAAAATTTAAATTAAAAAAAAAATTCTGTGACTGGTTTTTGAAAAATCAACGAACAAAATTTTTATTTATTTTTAAAAATCGAAAAACTTTTTTTTTGAAAATTTGAGTACACAGTCTTGCTAAAAATTTTAGGGAGCATTTGCATAAAAAAATTACTTTAATCGGTTTATCCAATATTGAGAAAATCGAAAATATGAAAAGTGGTTCTATGGGAAGTACCGTTAGTAAGTACACAAACAAAATATTTTTATTTATAAAAGTGAACTGTACTAATCGGAGAACACACAAATTTTTTTTATAAAAATTCATGGAGCCGTTTTCGAGAAATAATTTTTTTCCTTAACGGTTTTTTTAACATTTGTATGGGAGGTACCGTTGTTTTTTATTTTAGAAAAATAGTTTTTTTAACTATTGAAGTTAATGTCAAAAAATCACAAAATACGAAGTTTTGAAAAAATCTATTAAGTCGTTTTCGAAATTTTGAGTTTTCAAAAAAAAATGATTTAAAAAAAAAATTATTTAAAAAAAAAATTGTTTTGAAAAATTTTGGTACACAGTGTTTAAATTCTCTAGGAGCTTCTGCGTAAAAAAAGTTCAAAAAAATCAAATTAACCGTTTCCGATAAAATCGAAAACCAAAAAAATGGCTCTACTAGAGGTACCAAAAATAACAATTTTTTTCACAAAAAAAAAATAATCAAAAGGTACCCTTTCCTTTCGTTAATGAACTGTTTTTTTTTTTATGAAAATCGTTGGAGCCGTTTTTGAGAAAAATAAGATTTTTGTTTTTGGCCAAAAAAAAAATGTATGGGAGCTACTGTTTTTTGTCGTCTTAAAAAAAATTAAAAAAACGAAAATTGTTTGTCCAGGGTGTCCGGTAAAAAAAAAGTGATTACATTTTTTCACACATTATTTTCTCACGAATTTTGAATTACGAAAACAAATTTCATTACAGTTATTAAAATCTTCTACCACTTATGTTTTGGCCCAAATATTGTAAAATATAGCTGCAACAAAAAAAAAACAACTATGTCGTCGTGGTATTCAAAAACTGTTTTAAATAGAATCCTGTATGAGTCCCAACTGTTTTTGTATTTGAAGATATAATTATTATTCTGATTTAAAAAAAAAAATATAAACAACAATTAAAATGAAGATTTGGGGGAAGAAGAATCTGCATTTGAAGTTTATCGCTGATCTTAAAATTCAATCTATGTATGTCATCAGCAATTAGATAATTAAAGGCCAATCAAGCTAAGACGAAAAACTGCCCATTACTATTCAAGAAAAATATCATAAATTTCAAACCACGCAACACATTCTCTTTTGCATTTCTGAGCCAATTCGGAATACCAAATTAGTGTTATAGTAATCATCGGTTTTTGCCATTAACACTCCCGGTTTTCCTGCCTCCAGTTATCTTAATTCTTTCGCCTTCAACAGCATCATCATATGCGACAGAGTTATGATCAGAAGCGAAGTCAATTTCCTGTGCAACAATGTAACATTTACTTGTAATTTTTTCCTGCAAACGTCCCTATAAGTGTTTTCGTCTCAGCTTCGTCGTTGTTGGACTAAACATAACACACTATTATAATATATCAGCACAAGTTAAAAAAAACTTTACTTCACCTTATCTTCTCCTCACTTGGCCTTGTAATTAATAAGATTTATGTCCATTTTGCACCTTGGTCATGACGGACGGTGCGTTTCAACAACAGTTCATAAATGAATAAATGCACCTATACGACTCAACGCACGAGTCGCATGTATCCGCTCATATGGCCATAAGGATACCCAGCAAACATTTATGTGAAGGATCAGATTCTAATCACCAAAAATGAAGAATAATATTCAGGAAACCTTCAGTTTTTTTGAATGAATTATGAATATATACAAAGATCCTACAAATTCTTACCAGAGAGACATAAAGAGATATGTATTATGTGTCAAAAAAAAACAACACTCAGATTTTGTTGTTGGATCCTTCATATGGAGATCCTTTTTTGTTCATCCTCTTATTTTTCTTTTTACCAAGGGGTAATGATGACGGGTCATTGTAATGACAAAAGTTTCGTTTGCATAGTCGATTATCAGTTCGGAAAAGTTTTTCGAAAGATCGGTTTAGATAGGTAATATAACCAGCTTGTGTTTTAATAGAAAATGGGTACCTACTTACTTAAAAAAATATATATAAAAAAGCAAATGATAAAAAATAAAGGTATGTAAAAAATTGTGTTAAATTTTCTTAGAAACATAAAAATCATTTCTTTAATTATAGCATCGTGTAACAATTAAGAAGTCCTGGAAGCTATAAAAGTCAAACAAGAGGCAAATCAAAAAATGTTCCAGAGGCTCACCGATGAAATATTCAATCATAAATGAATCACAAATAATGAATTCACTTATGATGCAATTTGAATTCTTTTACCTGGGCTCTTAGACACCGATTTGAATCATTTTAATGATACATTTATGATCTGAAAATTCTGCAATTAAATGAACGTATATAACCGTTCCATATATTCCTTTAAATGATTAATCCCTGAACCTTTTCTGAATCGCAAAAATGATTCCTGTACGATTAATTAAAGTGAAGGTATATACTTAGAAATCCTTCACTTAATTGAATTTCATTGGAATTATTTTTATGATTTAGAAAAGATTCAGGCATTAATCATTTAAATGAATATATTGAGCTCTTATATACGTTCATTTAAATGACGAATTTTCAGATCATCAATGAGTCATTACAATGATTCAAATTGGTGTCTAAGAGCCCATGTAAAAGGATTCAAATTGCATAAAAAGTGAATTCTTTTTCGGCCGGTTTCTTCACTTTTATGAATTAATTATCGTTCATTTCTGAATTAAAATGTTTGCTGGGTAACCACTGTATTATGGGTATTCGAATTTTCAGTTAGTCTTGGTATAGCTTGAACTTCACTTGGAAATTCTATACTGCGCAGCTCATTTCAAATTTATTTGCTCATCTCATTAATTTTGGAAAATACACAAAATCATCTTCCAGGGATGGACTTTATTTATATGAGGTATGATCGTTGTTTATTGTGCAGTTTTAATGGAAGTATATTTGAATTGTACTCATTAAATCTCTTGCGCACCATTTTTGTTCTCTTGTATCCTATATCTGCGCAACCGACCGACCATTGCGTTGGCCAAGTGTTTGGTTCAAGCTGTAATTTAATCTGTTCAATTTATATTTGCAGCACAGAGAAGATAGGATATTTGCCTTTCAGTTTGACCATTATGGATTTCAAAAAGCTGTCTTTATTTTAAAGCTCTTACAGGGTTGCCGTACCGAACATTTTAAATTATCGCATCTCACAAAAAAATCGATAGAATTACGAATTACTTGTTAACACATTTTATAAGCAAAAACATTGATAACATAAATAAATAGAATATTTTTTTTTCCACACCACCAATCAGGTAAGATAGCAGCAGCGTTTTTTTTTTCAATGGTACCTATTACCAGTAGGCCTACACCTTCTTCTTTTTATGAGTACCTTATTCCATAAAACAACAATTATTAGCAATTTATAATCAATATTGCACTAGAATATTGAACCGAAATTCATCGAAAATTCGTTCGAACAAAAACTCTTTCTAAAACACAATATCCAACAATTGTACAACTGTATTTTAATTTTTAACTATGTATTTTTTTTTATATATTTCAAACAAATTATTGTTATGTATATTAAAAATCTTAAAATTTAACGTTATGTAAGTCATATTTGTTCGTTTACTTGTATCAATATGTACAACATTATATCTCTTTTTAATTTTGTAAATAAAGACACCTCTGAAGAAAACGGCAACCACCGTCGAAACGTTGGGAAAATAAAATGAAAATTGCTTTCATTTAATCACCATTACGACCAATAAAGCCGACGAGAATCACTTCTTAAAAATTCTCCAAAGTCAAAATAAAAACCAACTTGGTCAAAAACTTCTAAAATAAAATAAAAACCTAAAACGTGAAAACGGAAAAACACCAAATGTTAACACTATTTGCTCTAAGGTAGAAATATATTTGCTATCGAAAGCTCTAAAAAAGCTTAAATCCTGAAAGTTACTACCATAGCAAGAATAAAAAAAAAATGTCATATGAATTTATATCAACTTGGCAATGGTAACTCTGATTCAAAGTATTTTGTTTATACTATTTCCAACAACAATAGTCAGTACAGACCTTATGGGAGAGCTCTTGAAAATACACTGGTGCCTGTTGCTGAAATTCTCATTGAAAATAATCACTGAGTTACACACAAATTGTTTTTGTAATATTGTTAAAACCAGCGTATATTCCACAATGACCTAACTACTGCACATCCAAGCGCAAGTGCACACACATATTATACCTGTTCTTTTGGTAAATCTATCGACAGTGAAGCAGGATTTCCCAAAAGAACGATGCGCAGAAGCCTGATTTTTTGTATCTTTACGTTGGTATTACCGAACTTGTGTTTAATAACTAAATGCAAAATATTTACATTTGATTTGTTTTTATTTCTTCAGATTAAAGGCATTTAAGCATACTAAAACTTGAATTTAAAGATGTATATAAAATGGAATATATATAAAGCAGCAAGAAAAAACAAAAAGTTCAATTTTCTACCTCTGTGTGTTCGAAAATGTTCATTTTAAAATTATTTTATGTGCTTGACGTTTCTTTTCAATAAATCAGATCTTGTGGCAATGAAAGGGTATGTTGGCATTGTGTTTCCTTGTAAAAATGATCGCATTCATTATTTATCTATTAAGTATTTTTAAGCTTCGTTTACATGCGCTTCAAAAGTAGAGAGGTTAATTAAAAATGTGTTATATGAAATATGGACAGAAATCCACTTTTTGAATCTCATAATTGGGGTAAATAACCGTGTTTTGGTAAGAATTATTAACGTCTCAACAAATAAATACTGAAAATAAACGATTATGTCCACTTTTTTAGAGAAGAAAATCTAAAAAATCTTCACAATCGAATTCGACAGTTTATGTCTCGCACGTGTTTTAAGTGCTCTATCGACTGCTCCTTAAATGCTTGTTGCTGTTCCAATTTCAGAGCTTTGGTAGGGGGCGCTGCTCAAGTTTCAGTTAGCTATTTTTTAGGAAATTTGACAGCAGCTGACACAAAGCCACTCAAACATCTTTTATTTAAGTATCTTTGGATCTGACAGTTTCGCACGTATAACTTTAACTTTTACTTAAATTGGAAGAACGCCCCCTACATATGCTTATTAATATGATTTATAAAGCAACAAAAATTAACAAAACGTATTTTTGGCCCAGTTTGTTGCTTTAGACATTTTTTATTTCCTGTACGTAAATAGGTGTGAAACAATTTTTTTTAAGAAAAGAACACATAATTAACCAAAAATTATTGATTCTTGACTGCTTTCAGCTAACTTTTCCGAATCGCTCACAAATATATCTATTCGAATTGTTGGGATTCCGAGATAACTTAACTAATAAATATGTGAACGTGCCCGTTGACAAAGAGAAGAACACTACGAACAAGGACTTCGAGATTCATTAAAGTCATCGGAGCTACCAACTAAACAACATAACACTCGTAATATTCGATACTCGAATAAATGTCACAAATCTATCCGAAGCAGACTTCTGCTTTTAGTTTTATCGAAAGCAGGTTGTTGTATTTGTAATGTGTGTAAATTCTGCTTTGCTGCCGAGTCAGTTTGCTAAAAGAACAGTACTATTGCTTCACCATGCACTTAGCCCTCGTTGTGTGCTTTTAAAATAAACACATCGAATCAGAGTCACCACTGCTACGTTTGTGGTAATTTAGTATGCTTTCTACGGAAACCATGTACGAGCTTTAGAACAGCCCGAACTTATTGGCATTTATTACAGTCAGAGCGCGATACCTACAAGTCATAATTTAGAGAAATCTGTCTGTCTAAGTGAATGTCCATAAAAATAAAATTAGATCATACATGTATTATTTTAAAAGAATATGATGAAGGGTCAAAGCATAAGCTGCAGTAGTCAAAATATAAAAAAAAGCATTGTCATCATTTATTCGTTAAATTTCTGGATTACAATCAATTTCAGGTACCCTCCATAATATAAAAGGTGAGAGAAATGTAAATGTGTCATAACTTTTGAAAATGGCTGCAACTGTCATTGAAATTTGACATTTACATAATATGTTGTAGATAAATGGAGTTAGTTGACAATAAGGGACGATACACACTTGAAGAAATGACAGTTAATTTACATTGTAACTATACCATTCATGTCTAAGCTTTCAATTCTTTTCTTCGTGCTAATCAACTTGACAGACAAATCAAAACAAATATGATTTCCACTTTTTAAGAATCCACAACTTGCCTTTATATATGGTACATTTGCTGTAACTAAGAATCCAGGCTTAAATTAAGTAATTTATTTAAATTGACCGCTGCCGCGGACATCCATTTATTTATAAAAAAAAAACTTCTTTTATCATAAATTTAATGAAAAGAAATGGAATTGGAATTGCAAGCGCATTAATGAAGTTATAACTCAGGAGTTCCAATGTATGGGCAAAACAAAAAAAAAAAAGATGCCATGTAGAAGGGGTGCAGCATTTTGAAAGAAATTCATAAAATATATCGATTGTGGCGCAATTATTGAGTTGTGTAATCGAATTTGTCGGTGCGCGGTATGTCGTACGATTGCTTCATACTTTTTTTGCTTTGGCTAATAAAATGGAACTAGCCCATAGTCTTAGCATTTTTTTTTTGTGTATTTAAAAAAAAAAACTAATCGTGAGGTAAGTTTGCACCAGCATTGGATTGGATGTACTGCACGCTTGTCCGTGTTATTGTTCGGCAGCACGAAATGCCAGCATAAAGGCGCGATTGCACCCGGAGTCGAGTTGTTTTTTTTCTTGTGCTTTCAGCAACTACAACAACAACAGTGAAGCTCAATGGTAAAATAATGATTTCATTAGATCGATCAATCGATCACCGGCACGCTGTAGGCCACAAGTAAAATGTTAGCCACTTCGACTTAAATGTTAGTTATATTCCTCTACTGTGAACTGCTTCTAAATAATCACCGGATATTGGTTTACGTTTACTAGATGGTTGTTTGTAATTTTGTTTCGATTATAACTTAGGTTATGCATTTTGCATGAAAAATTATGGTGACCATGGCAAAAAATGGACACTGTAGGGGATATTAGTGAAGTAAAACAATTTAGTAAGTCAATCGAATTGTGACATTAACAAATCTTGAACTGTATCTCTCTGTTCTTCTTATTCTATACATACTCGTATGTATATGGCATCTTAGGAAATTGCATCGATTAAAATTTAGGACATGTAAGCCAGAAAAATCTAGTTTAGAATATCTTGTTTTTGTACAGCAGTTATTAATGTCACGTTAAAATAAAATGTCCAGTATTTAATGAACTAAAATTACAATAATAATAAATAAATCGAAAAAGAAATGTTCGTCACACATTATTCTTCTACATATCGATAATAATTTTATTTTTTTTTTTATAAAAAAAACTTTTGTTTTCGAATTATTGCCGTGCATGGAATTAAGAGCAGTGTTCCCAGAATGTTGAAAAAAAAAACGTTTGGTTGAAGAAATAATGAGTAAACTGACAAATTACTTGTTTGCTTATTATTTTGTAAGCGGGGAATGTAAGAGCTATGAACTCTCCATACTTCACTCAAGTAAAATGGCATTCCGTTTCTATTGTACCAAATGTCAATTTGAATTCTTTGATGCGCTTACGAAACCCTATTTCCATTTGAACCCAAAACTGAACGAAACTAAACGAAAAGCAATGAACCACTACTTTTGGCTAATAATATGATTCCCTAGTATTTAATTTTTTCCGCTGACTTCAGTGCATCTTAAGGTGTTATAGTTTCATCTTAAGATTAATTTTCTGTTTTTCGAAATAATCAGAAGTAAATTACATTTATCACATTACAAAAAATAGCCTTGGTGCTTTATTTTTAATAGATCTTCGAAAAAATATGGTGAATTTTTTTCTTCCAGTACAAAAATGGTGGATGTTTTTCTTTTTTGAATTTAGTGGGATCTTAAAAACCGAACTAAATTTTAGCTCCCACTTTGCTCTGCAAAGATTAGATAAAATCCTTGCTAACATTTGACATAAAAACGTTAATTGAGAAAAGACTACAGAAAACAGCTGACCGGTGACAAAAATCAATCGTTTATTGTAAACAATTTGTTTTAAAATTTAAAAGTGATTTTTCGGACTTTGAATTAAAATTACATAAGTCACAAATTAAAATCGACGGACTGTAGTGGAAATATTTTTAAAAATGTTTTTTCAATATCTGTGTAAATGCTGTATAAATATAAATATAGTTCTATATTTTTTGTTGCTGCTATTTCAAAATAAACGTTACGAAATATATATACAAAAGAATATATGGACATGGCAAGGTGCCGTCTGCCAGATAATGACATTTCATAAGAAATGATAAATGCATAGATACATAATTGATATAATTATAATTTGTAATTTAAGAAAGTTTCATGAAAAAAAAAGAAAAAAATTGAATTAAAAGATAAGTACAAAATACAGTGTTGTTATTTAAAATTTAGATTTATAGTTTAAGATACAAAAACAGTTTTTAACTATTTTTTTAATTGGCTTTGGTATATATAAATGAATAGATATATGCTTAATTACAAAAGAAGAAACCAGTGAATAAAAAAGTTTTGAATCAAAGTAAAAGGTTGAGATGATAATTATAGACATTTCAAAAACTATTTTTATACGACAGGGCATGGTCACAAAATTTATAAAGATTAGTCCAGCCCAGGGAACCATTCGAAATGTCTATCAGTTGTGCTCTACAAAGGACACTTTTCTGGAAGTAAAGCCTTCGAATCTCTTGCAAAATAGGGCAAGTGGCTACAAAATGGTAAACATCATCTCACTCATACCTGTTGCAGAAGTTACACAGATAGTAGGTCAGATTGATAAGGAACATAATTTAGATTTAGAATTTCCACTCTAGCTCTAAAAATAGTGCTAATAGCTTTCACAGGAACATCTATTCTGAAATAACTGGAAGATTGAAGCCGGTGATTTAAATCTCTATATAAACCTCTTGTTGACGATGCAGATGCACGATTTAAGTATCGAACATAGATTTGTTCATCTACTTTTGATATGACATTCGCAAATAGCTGCTGCCAATAATCTAAATTAGATTCAGTAAGATTTGAGGAGACGCCATGAGATTGTGCAAGGGCTTTCCATTCTTTGAAAGGTTCAAATTGTGTCAGTAAAAGGTGAGACACAATGGACTTGTGAAGACTTTCTCCAGATTTTTCCATGGTTTTTATCAAAAAGTCGGAATTAGATTTTAAGTTTTTGATATAAATAGGGGTGATACCTGTCTCAACGTGGATGGCATATGTTGGAGTCGAATTTGGTAGGCGAAACAAACGCTTGAAAAAGAACCTTTGAATGAGTTCAAAATCTTCAAAATATGTGTAGCCAAATGCTTGAACACCATAACACATACATGTATTGATGGTTACTTCAAAAACCCAAAACTTTGATCCCAAGTCTATACTTTGGTTTGAAAAAAAAATAAGGCCACATAACGCTCAGTCCAATTTTGGCTTCCTTACTCTTTTCCTTCACATGTTTTGTAAAGCTTACATTTGCAGACATCAGCACTCTCAGATATTTGAATTCCTGTACGACCTCTATGCGCTCGCCATCGAGGAACCAACTTTCCTCTCTTAATCTTTTACTTTTTCGAGCTTCAAACACCATAATTTTTGTTTTTAGAGCATCAATCCTTAAATCCCACTTATTACAGTACCTATGTAGATTGTTTATTTGAAGTTGAAGAGAAGAAGGGTTGTCTGCCAACATTACAAGGTCATCCGCATAGAGTAGCACTTTGACAGAAATGTTTGAAATGCTGATGCCCCCAGGTAAGCTGTCGCAGATATCGTCGATAAAAAGAGCAAACAATATTGGACTTAAGATACATCCCTGAGGAACACCTGTCGTTGTCTCAAACCAGTTCTATGTATCCGATCCATCCCAAACTGTTGCATTAGTTCCACACAAGAAATGTTCATATATCGAAAGGAATTTTCTAGAAATACCAAATGAAGCCATTTTGAATATCAAGGCTTGACGGTTGACAGTGTCAAAGGCTGCTTTGAAGTCAACAAAGCAGGCATATAGTTTTTTCTTCCTTTGAGTATATTTGCTGGCAATACTTGACAACGCGAAAATATGGTCAACGGTCGAAAACCCAGTACGAAAACCCGCTTGAAAAATGCTTAATCGTTAGTGTGATTCTATACACTTTGATAGCCTAATATACAAAATTGTAGCGAAAACTTTTCTAATTGAGTTTAGTATTGATATACCTCTATAGTTTTTGGGCAAACTAGCATCTCCTTTTTTGAAAATCGCAAAAATAACAGCTTTTTTAAAACTTTGGGGAACGCATGCATTCTCAAACAAGTAATTATACTCCGACAGCAAATATTGTTTAAATTCCAGCGTAGAATCTTTAAAAAATTCTACAGGTATCCCATCGATACCCGGTGATTTGGTATTCTTCATTTTTGAAAGAGCCAGTTCAAGTTCAGTTAAATCAATTGGTGAGTCAAGCTCGTCAACAGTTGTATTGGGAAAGGCGTAGTGAAATGATTGCAGTTCACTGCTCCCTGTCAATAGCGATCTAAAGTGAGATGCTAAGATATCGGCTTGTAATGAGCTACCAGATGTGCGATAATTGCCACAATTTCCCTTACATTACACCAAAAGCTTTTCGAGTCTTTACAAATTTCTAGGTTACGAGCTAGGGTGCTTGTGTAAATTATCTTTTTATTCTGACAAACATGCTTATATAATTTATTTGCTTCTAAATATTCCGACTTAAAATACTCACTATTTGATTTTCGAAACAAGTTAAGGAGAGAAAAAACCTTATTACGGAGTCTTCTGCACTCATAATCAAACCATTTACAAACGGCTACTGGTCGATTAGCAGAACCATTTTGCGAGGTGGAATATCTTATTACATTACAAATTTTGTCTATAACCTCCTCAATCGGAGCAGAACTAGGAGGAGGAAGTGAAACAGTGTTGCGATTAAGCCTATTTCGATAGATATCCACTTCATGAGGTACCCATCTTAATTTACATATATTATTTATCTCTCTCACATGAGTTTCTTGACAAAAGAAGAGTGTATTCAAGCTCGAAACGTTGCACACCATTAACACCGTGTTTTATTGATACACGTATCTATCAATTTTAAGTTTGAGAGTGCCGTATAATTATTTCGCTAAAAACTAAGGTTAAATTTTTTAGCGGCAGCAGGGTACCTCTCATCTAAAATGCTTGGCTAAATGATATGATAGTAAATATGAGATGATTTTAGAGAAATGATACCAAAATTTTCGAAAAATATTTTTTTGGATTTTTGAAAAAAAAAAAATCATCGGATCGCATGTACTTGCTTATATGTTCGATCACATCGAATGCACTAGATTCTTAGTTGAAACGGCTCAATATATTTTTAAAGTCGTTTTTTACTTAATTTTATATCAGCAAAAATTCTTTGATTTTTTTTCTAAAAAAAATTGGCATGACAATCTTAAATATTTAATAATATAAGCTTAAAAACAAAAGATTAAATCGGCTTAATTAAAAAAAAAATATTTAAAAATTCTGAAATTAATACTTAAACTAATTTGAGATAAAAAAGGTACGCCATTTGATTTCTTGGATAAATTTGAATTTATGAGAAAAAAATTTAAAAATCTGTGGAATGGTTTCTGAGAAAAAAATTTTTTTGTTAAGCCCTTTTGAAAACATTTTTCAAAAAAAATCAAAAACGCCAATTCTTAGCAAATACATAAAACTATAATTTAAAAAAAAAATTAATGAGCAGTTTTCAAAATATAAATTAAAACAATTTTTTTTTCTTAAAATGCTTTTAAAATACAAAAAAATATTAATTAAAAATATTGGTACGCAGTATAAATTGGGCAACCTAAGGCTATATATGTATGAAATTTCGGAAGAATCGGGTAAGCCGTTTATGAGATAGTCGAAAGCAAAAAAAATGGTACTATGGAAAGTACCGTTTTTAGACATTCAGACTAACAGACAGATATACAGATGGGCAGAAAAAGTAACTTTGTAATTAATTATTGTCTATAAATCTCAAATGCGATATTTTTCCAAATGCAAAACTTGCCCTATTATTGGTAGAACCTATGTTTACGCAAGTAAAAATCTGCTAACTATAAGGCAGAATGTATTTCTTCATATTTTCGCTTTTGTCAAAAAATGGTTATTTTTACCTCAGTCAGTCTGACAGTCTGTCAGTCCGTCATAAGAACAAGTTCGTGCGAACCAATCGTGCATTTTATTTTTATTACTTTAAAATTTTTTGTTAAACGGTTTAGTTGACATTTTCGATTTTTTTAATGGAGAAGCTTCTTCAAAGTTAAAACAGTATTGTAACCCAACATTTTTCGAATTTTTGTTTTAATTAAAATGTTTAATTTGTTTTAATTCTGTTAAAACTCAATATTTCGCAAAACTACTACGATTTCTTCGAAATTTTGATCTTAGTAATTTCTTGGCCCTTTCTATATATATATATAAATAATCTACCCTGAAATAAAAACCAACCGCAACTACCATTCAAATACAAATATTAAAAAAAAACAAAAACCATTAAGAAATTTGTCTCTCAAAAAAAGCTCCAAAATTTTGGAAAAAAAATGTGTTTAAGTAACGGCACTACATAAAAGTTTTTAGCTACAAGAACAAATTTGTACGATTCAGTTGTGCGTTTTAGTTTTTCATGTTTTGACACAAGCCTTTTAAAATTGGGATGAAAACAGAGCTGTAACAAGAAATAATCGCAATTTTTCAAAAACACTAACAGTAATCAAAAGCCAATAGCTATACACTCCAAATGTAATGAACAATTATAATTTTTAGCTATGTAAAAATTGACAAACATGTAACAATTTTTTTTAACTAAATTATTTTTACTTAAATAATAAGCTAGTTTTAAGTTCACTCTCAAATTTCAATTAATGTTTTTTTTTTCAATTTTATACAATACTCGACTATTTATAAACGACGAACAACAGCGAGTTAGAACTTACATCTACTAAGGAAATTTTTATTAATATAACATTTAATTTTAGTATTACATTTTTAACAGCCTCTTATGCGATAGCAAATGGATAACTCGTCATAGCTATTGATACGACGAACGTGATTGATATCTTTTTCGAAAGGGCTTATCAAGAACACCCTTCTTTTAGCCTTCATAGACGTTCTCTGAACCTTTTCCAAACAGCCGTCCTTTAACTTTATGGAAGACACCCGAAAATTGTTTCATACATTTCCCAAGGTTTTATATGCTTTGCCCACTCGAAACGTCTAAATTGTCAATATCTGGCATTTACGCGTCATTTTGAACATTGGGAACTCATTTTTAGCCATTTTGTTTCCAAAATTTATAAACAGATTATAATGGATGTGTGTATGTGTTTCATTTCGATACCCTAAACAAAGTTAGACAACTAAGTAATCCATGTTTGGAAGTGCCGACAAATACGATCTACTCTGAGATTTTTTTTATTTTTCGATAGAGTCTACATAAGGTCAATCTGCCACAGCCCTAAATTCGACCTCCAAAAGGGCATATAAAATTTGTTATAATAAAACAAACACACAGCCATGGAATTACTATAAAAATATATGTTTTTTTACATCTTTTTTCTCAATAAATTATTGCGAGGCCTGTAGCAAATTAGCTAATCTATGTATGTATATACATTAAAAGTTTGTTGAAAAAAACGAGGCTGTCAAAAAGGTGTCAGTTAGAATTTCAAGCCAAACTGGTTAATTTCAATAAATAAAAAAAAATAAGCTAAAACAAACCAAAGTGTGTCAAACGTTAAAAAATAAATTTTATATGTTTTAATAATTAGTTAAGTGTGGTAAATTGAAATTGAAATTTCCATCGTTCCAAGGAAGCTCACATAAATATGGAACTCGTTTCCCGTGGAAAATGTGTGCAAACACACTCCATTGGAGCCAATTTTCCAATTGGCAAAACATTACCCTGACCAATAAATTGAATTGTGAGTTGGTTGAAAAGATGACGGCGGTGCGGTGTGGTGGGTGGCGGGAACCCAGCGCGGCTAGGTTATAGGATTTCTTGACTTTCCTGATCTATGGGAGCGATTGGATTTTTTGCGTGTAGTTTCTTAAGCTTGTTGTCACTTTTGTATATTTTTAATACCCAATGGCGGCAATGGTGGTATAGCGCGCAGCGGAGGCTTTGTTCATTATACTGTGCGGTAACCAGATCTAGATCTTGTCTAATTGATTCTTGCAGTTGGTGCACCCAAGTCCCATGTTTATAGGACCCAAACCGACCATGGTGAATGGTAGGCTAATTCTAATTTAAATAACATAGAACCAAACCTATCGACCTTGCAAGGTTGCTCTGATGAATGGTTTCGGTTAGATAAGTATATTGTGACTTTTTTTTTATTTTGTTGATTACTTTAGGTTTTGCTAATGCGACTTTATTATGGGTCAATTTATTTTGTTAATTTTTAAACAACAAATCACACGTGCGGTCTTGAATGGTCTGTTGAGTTTTCTGCGTGGGTAGATGTGATACCGAGATTGAAATTGTAAACAAACCCGTTTGATTCTATAATGTTTATGAATCTTGACTTTTTTGTTTGAAAACGTGTTTGATTGTGAAAAACCCGCTTAAGTTAAATTTATGAAACATAAACAAAAACAAAAAAATTATGTTTTGTTCAAATAATGATTCATTTCAATCGCAACTTTATTATTGTTCGTCAAGATGCCATGTCGATAAACGCCTTTAGGCATGTCATTCGTGCGTTTTAAATTTTAAATGGGGATCACAAGTCTGCAGGTCAAGATATTTCACTAACGAATACGGAGCAAGCTCACATTCTCATATCGTCGTTTTTCATTTATATTACGGGATACTATGCTCCCTTTAACTCCAAAGGAATTTGCAAATGTATACGCTTACCGCTTGCCGACGAATATTCGTCAATTTTTTTTACATTCTATTTATTCTTCACATAAGGAAATATATAATAATTACATGAAAATTCCAGAAATGCTAGAAAAAGTCAGCAACGGGTATTTTAACTGAAATCAAAGGGCACGGCAGTGCCCAGCCAAGTTCTGGTACTAAACCCTATTTACATGAACAAACTCAGGCGATTTTCGACCCCATTCTTACTACAGTACCAATAAAGTCAGAAACTTCAAACTTTTAGCATTTGCTAAGCCCACAAGGCTTAGGCAACTCGCCCAATTTCAATTCTTTAGCTTTAGTGGTTCCCGAGATATAAGACTGCAAAAATGGCAAAAACCGTAACTGACTGACTGGCTGTCTCACTCACTCACTCACTGACAGATCATCAAAATTATGGAGCACTTCCCGACATCGTAGAATCGGTTCGAAAATTTAAGATTTTCCATTCAAGGGGCGTGGTACCCGCCCAATTTCATAGAATTGATATACATTATTTGGAGCACTTCTTACCATCATGGAATGATTAAATTTGGTACAGGGGTAGGGTTCAAAGCGCAAGCAAAGGGAATATTTTAAAATATGGGATCTTACATTCAGGGGCGTGGCACCCGCCCATTTGCATAGAACTGATATCAACTATGTAGAGAACTACTGATTGTCGTAGAATGATGGAATTTGGTAGAGCGATAGGATAGCGTTAAACACCCATTTTCACAGAATTAATATTGAATATATTGAGAGCACTTCCAATTGGGGCAGGATTATGTTTGTTAGAGCAGTCAGCTTTCAGATGTCACAGAAAAAGTTGAAATTAGGAATTTTTCGTGCGGTTCATCCACCAAATTATTATCAATTATTACCGTTTCAATAGGGCACTTCTAACTAATGAAAATTGGTAGAGGTGTAGGACTTGTAGCACACACAAAAGGCTTAAATTAAAAACTTATGCTACCTTATGAGACATTCATTGGGCGTTTATTCCACCCACCTTTCCCGAAAAAAGAATTTTTGCAAAAAGTAGTGAAATCACAACAAAAACATAAATGTTAAAAAAGTAGCCAAGTTCTTATATATACAAAAACCTTTTGGGTAACAATTCAACCGTGAAAAGTAGTCAGATCTAAAAGTACGCCAAGTCCTAAGTTTATTAATGTTAAATATAAAATATTTTAAGTAGAGTAATTTGGAAGAACCTCAAAATTATCAGAGAAATCTGTTATTTAATGATTACTGTCTTAAATTGCGTTGGTTTATTTGGCAAATTTTCAGTTCAAAATTGAGTAATTTGTTATAATAAAAATAATTTGCAAAGTAAACCAACGCAATTTAAGTCAGTAATCATTAAATAACAGTAGCTGACCTGGCCCAAAAATGTGTTCAAGTTACATCATCAGAAATGTATGCCAAGAGGAGGAAGACAAGATAATCCCCATCTTCTTTGCGTATGTACTTCTCTCTCTCACGGAAGTATAGATTACACCTGGGATAATACTTCTTCAATGATCTAAGACACATATAGATTCACCAGCTCCATCGCTTCTTTATTGTCTCCAAATGGTTTAATTCAAAAGATAACGGCGCAAAATTTTAAACGATTTAGTAATATGTTAAATCATTTTTAGTATGATACTAGGCTAAAAAGAGGATTTTGCTAATTTTAAACCAGTTTAGTATCGTACTATTTTCTTCACATTTTACCAAAATTAAAATCACAAAATACGAGTAGCTACTTTATTTTTTTGGTATCGTACTAAATCCATATGCCACTTTGACATTTACAAACGTCAAATAGTTGTGTTCGCTTACTTTGTTGCACTATTTTAGGCGTGTTTAGTTGTAGTTTATTAAGAAAATAGATTTAGTATGGTGCTAGTTCAAAAGTGTTTAAAATTAGGAAAATATTAGTAAAGTGATTTAGTATTAGCAAAGCGTTAAGTAGTATCATGCTAAGTCAGTAACATCAGGCTGTTTAAATTTTTGCGCCAATATCTCTTGACAAAATAAACCTGTCTGTGGTCTAAGTATGCCAGGCGTTTTCTTGACAGCCACTTTAACCTAACCTAATAAAATATAGGATTAACGAAAGAGGCCAGAAGTACAGTTTCTGGATATCGTCTTATCTCCATTTTAAGCAACGCCAGCTAAATTAGGGAAGGATTTATGTTTCAAAACGATGTGACAGGGACAGACACTCTGAACAACTACTAGGTTGCTAGCCTATGTTCTCTCGATATGGAGGAATTATAAGATTTAGGTAGACAAATAAATGCTGTTAAATTTTGTAGGTGAATTAATCCGAATTATTTTTTGTGGTTTTGCTTCAAGGTAATTCTTCGTCCAAACAAGCAAACACAATAGTTGCTGAAGTATCAAAGCTCGGGTCAAACAGCCTTACTTAAACTTAAACATTGCTCTGCTTATAGCATTTTATTGATAGTATACTATTTAGCTGCCATTTTCACTTTGGCGTTAGCGTTTGTAGCTGGTGAACGTTTGTGGTGTGTGTTATTGTTATAATTCCTTGTTTTTTTTGTTTAATTCATTTTGTTGAACGTTTTTTAAGTCTTGTAATCCTACTAGAGCAAGAACACAGCAATACGTATACCTTCGCGACATTTGTACAAATGAAATAGTATGCTAGAAAAGCACAATGCCAAATTTTTAGCATTCTATTTTTTTTTCTATCAAAATGACAGATAGTATACTTTAAAATATAGAACGTGGAGACACCGTTTAATGTCATTTTCTATTCAACAAAAATAATCGATCCCTCGGGGATTCTAATCCCGGACCAGTCTTCACGTTCTATTCGACCAAAATTATCGACTTTTTTTGATCCGGGATCAAAATCACAGATATGGATCACAGTGAGGGATTTACAGGCACATGAAACACGTGCTTGCACACACGCCAAAATAAAGGTAAATTTGCTGAAACGTGAAACGCTTTTGTTTACTCTTCATAATAAAAATAATAAATGCACACCCATACAATAAAAAAAAAGATTTTGTGTTTGTATTCGCAATCCGCAATCGATATAAGAGCTGAGACAAATAGGTTGTCAACATTAATTCAATCAACTCCAAATTAGCTTTTTTTAATTTATTGTTTACATTTGAAATCTATTTTATGTTTTGAATAAAGATTTCACATTGTGTCATATGGCCATATTTATGTCGTATAAAATTTGGGTGTTTTGTCCCACCAACGCCAAACAAAAGTTTGTACTTATGCCCCACAGAGGTGGGGTATATGTCCCAAATTAGTTTTTGGGACGTACGCCTCACCTATGTGGGACATAAGTCCCAAAAAGCTAAATTGGGACTTATGTCCCGGGGACTTATGTTACTGCGCCGTTATAACTTCAATGACTTAAAATTATCGACTGAAAACAAAAAAAAAGAGATGGATCGAGGGGTTTTTGAGGCAAACGCTGGCTGAAAACAACCCTGACTTATCCATATGTTTTCCCGTCTCCCCGTCTGTTCCAGTATTTCAAAAGGACGAAACTATAGAAATTTCAAAACTCACTGGTGCGAACTATCTCAAGCGCAGGAGAGACTTTTAAAGCCCGAGCCATGATACCTATGTAGATTAGATGTGTTGGCACTACTGGTAGAAGGAAATAATAGTTTAATCAAACCTTTGCTTCATCAAGGACCGACAACTTAAACCTAACTTATGTGTGATTTAGCTTCGGTTAGGGTCTTGAAACTCTATTCCAATTTATATAAAATACCGTACTTCGCGAAACAGTTGCCACAGCACGTAACTTGATACAATCGAGTTTTGTCGATACAATCGAGAATTGGAAGCACTTATTTTAGTTCAATCGAGTTTTCTCTAACAATAAAAATCGAGGACACTCGATTGAACCAATACAATTTTGGATTATATCGAAATAACTCGATTGTGTCAAGTTACGTGTTTGAAAAAAAAGCTTCTTATTAAAATAAAATCATTTTTTTTATTCTTAAATTTTGTTATTTTTTCAATGTTAAGGATCATACATACATATGTACCAATTCTTATTAGAAGTTATTTAAAACTATTCACAAAAAGGTTAAAAAATATGTAAAGTTGGATAATTTTAAATAATACAATCAATGACCTTAATCGGTTTTAAATAGTATCGGAAAACAAAACACATCATGTGTAGTAAAACAATCGAACACTTTTATCTAAAAAAAAATTGAGTCTCTTCCTGTATTTAACGATTATTATTTACGTTACGTCTGACACTGAATGTCAAAACGGTTCATCGACATAAATGTTGATATGTTTGCTTACAATATAATTGAATAGATACTAATGACAGATGATGACCATCAAAATGCCACATAATTTATCCAATGATGGCAATGACAACCAACAAACACAACACTCATCATTCCGTTATTAAACACAACCAACCCAACAAACAAACAAGAAACTACAATAACAAAGAGAGGAAATAGCAAAAGAAAAGAAATTTCAATGAAACGTCAACAAACGTGGTCAATGAATGTATATTGCACATACCTACCTATCAGCCACAGGTTCAATAGCAAGTTCATTGGTTTTTATTTTGACACTTGATATGTCAGAGGCTTATTCAAATTTCCCACACTATAATATTGATGATGAGACATTTAACTAACACAATGGCATATAATTTATGTACGTGGTGTTGCTTCATTCGCTGTTAATAATATTGTAAAAAAATTAAGTGCGTTCATTAACTAGAATGACACTTCTAAAGATCATTTAATTCTTGTTATAATATGTATAAGACCAATTCAAAAAGGTGATTAAATTCATTTTCCTCGTGATAAGTATGCGAGGGCTTGGCCTTATCATGAATTCGGAAAAAAATAAACACTTCTAAAAGGCTTGAGCAGTGAGTTGCGTGTCGTTAGTTCCTTCGATTTCCTGACATAGTTAAACTGCTTTGTTCCGAAAGAGCTAACACTTCGTAAAAGTTGTTGACCTTTAAATACCTACATATAACGACAGCTATATCATTTTTAGCAGTTTTGATTTTTGAGTCTTCTTTTTTGATGATGGTCTGTTTACAGTTGGGCTTGTTATTTACAGTCATAAAAATGTCGTCGTAATTATTTAATTTAGGGCAGAGATTGATCATTATCCACTATATTTCTTACACGACTTTTCTCAAGATGTTGATAACTTTGCTTTAACAAAAAAAGAAACAAGTGTTTGATGAACTCTCAAAGGTGTTTGTTCCTCTTTTTAGCTGATTAGGTCACTTAATAAGGAATTCTTTAAGTAATTAAGTTAACGTTCAGTGCAGCAAGTTACCTTACGGAAGTATGCATTTTAGACCCAGTTTACATTGGCGTGATTTCTACATCGTGTTTAAAACGTTGAGGCGCCTCAAGAATACTTCCCGTATTGTGTCAATAGATTGAAGTATAGATGTTAGTGCAATACATTGGCAGCAACGTTCCCTCCTATTTTTTTCACGCTGCGCGAAAAAATGATGTTCTGTGCCCATATTTTAAAAAGTAATCACATTGTGGGCAAGAGAGAATTTTGTTTTAGTAAATTAAGACTTTCCATTTTTATAAGAATTTTTTTTATTATTAAAAAACGAAATTAGGTACATTTGGGGTGGCCGTGGCGCGATATTTGTGTGTTCGCCTGTCAACCTCATGGTCACAGGTTCGATCCCTGCCGTAGTCTATTTCATATTATTTTTTCATTAAAAAACCCAATTCTAAAATAAATCTCATACCAGTTACTGGCTTAATCATTACATGCTGTTTAGGCATAGAGCTAAGAACATGTGATTGAGTAAAACTAGTATACCGATAAAATATGACACAGAATAAAAAAATTAATGCGAATTATAAGGGACATAGATAAATAAGACACGGAAATTTCTCCGCATTAGTTCAGCCGCCATCCCTCGAGATAAAATCTGAGACAACAACCACCCGCGCCACACATCTTTCCAATCCTTCTATCTCTTCCTAACCTAACGCTCGCGCTGTGTTGAAACATTTAAAGGTAGTATAATCCCTTGAGCGCGTGTAGATTATATAAAAAAAGGCACATTTTAGATTAATTACCACGACGATCTTTATTATTTTTTCTTTACTTCTTCACTATAATTTGGAATAATTTTCGAGTATTTGTTAAGAAGATTCAGCAAGTTTTGGCTTCCAAAATTAAAATTTTTGCTGTTTGCGATTCCTATATGATCAAATGCAGCCCAGTTTTTTATTTCTTCTTCTGGAAATCTGTAATCTAGATGAGCACATAGTTTTGTGATAAATTCAATAATTTCAGCAGTATTATCTCTTGTGTTGAGAAGTTTCATTGCTTCTTCACTCAAAAAAATAGTTTCTCCAAGATACTGAATCCGAATCTTCTTAACAATGGATTTTACGTATTGATGAGCTTCCATAATTCAGTTAAAATATCATTTAGCACTGTTAAAGCTAATCGGTTCAAAGAATTAGTAAGAGCCTTAACACAATATTTAGAGATTGGATCATTTGAATTTTCAACTTCACCTTTGCAATACTAAATCAAAACATCATAATTTAGAATAAATGGAATCACTTCAAAGTGCCGTGAAAGCCACCTTACCTCATTGAGAGGTCTAAGACTCAAAACATCGCATTCCATTACCTAGCTAAATCTTCAAATGTGCCTTTTTTCACAGATGATCTACTGAACATTGTGTACACCGTTCTTAAAAAAGTCTCTAAAGTTTTTATTAAAGGTATTCCCCCTCCAAGCATCGTCAATTCCAAGGACTTCTCTGTGTGCCACACAATGCTGAGCTGATAAATATGGAATATCTCGTTGTAGTATCTTTGCTACTCCATTATAACCACCCAGCATAACCGCAGCTCCGTCCGATGTCATCATTACCATTTTATCCATATCCAACTTAAAATCAGAGTATAATTTTTTGATAGCTGCCACAATTGATAAAGCGTCGCGACGCGTCGCAAGCACTTAACTGAATTATAGTTGCAAAAGAGGTTTTGTAATCAAAGTTTGTTCTGCATTTTATGTAAATTATAAGCATTTTATGAACAGATATATCTGTGCTCTCATCAATTATTAA
Source organism: Philhelius pedissequus (assembly GCA_910595825.1). Classification (NCBI taxonomy): domain Eukaryota; kingdom Metazoa; phylum Arthropoda; class Insecta; order Diptera; family Syrphidae; genus Philhelius; species Philhelius pedissequus. The sequence continues at coordinate 76,772,121 of OU343162.1, forward strand.
GCAATGATATTGTAATTTTCTAATAGCATCAAAATCTTCATTCTGAACCACTTGGTTTATGCATTCCACGAATTCAAAGGCATCATTTTTGGTACGCCAACTTTCAGGAATTTTAACATATTTTGATACATGGCTATTTATTTCCTGCACAGAATTCATTGAAGTGCTCAATTTTATTGCCAAGATTACGATGTCAATTAAAATTTTAAATATTTTTGGATTTGCCTTTTGTCTTCCAGCATTTTCTGTTCGTACATCACGGTCCTTAGGAGTCTCAGTAATCAGTCGTACTAATCCACCACATCTACGAGCTTCAATGTATGTTTTCTGATTTAGATGACGTTTCAGATAATCCAACTTCCAATCATCCCACTTTTTCCCAATGGAAAAATCTCCATCTACTTTCGCTTCGCTACAAAATTTGCACTTAATTGTACTTTCTTCTTCATTGAATTCGAATATATTTATTATCTAGTTTCACATGGTCGAGTTCACTTTAAATTGGTATTTTAGTCTTAACAAGTTGCAAAAGCCAAGCGGGTTTGAAATTTGGACATACATATAATATGCTAAAAATATATTACTTTATAATAGCAATTAGCAATGTAAAAATAATCCTACTTGCATCGATATTAAATATTATTAAAAAAAAACGGTCATTTATTTTAAAAAAAAATTCGCGAGGAATTTTCTTATGCGCGCACCATTGAATGCTGTGAGCAACAAATTATTATTTATGCGCGAATGCGCATGCGCGCAGCTTAAAGGGAACGTTGATTTGGCAGTTAGAACTAAATATCTTAATGCCCCAACATTTCTTCAACTCTCGCCAATATGTCAAAAAGACGAAAGACGAAACAACTAGTATCAAATTTCATTGCAGGCTCATTCAATGTTTTGCACAAATTTCCTTCACGTCATTGATGTACGATTTCATTTTAGTTTTAGCTAAAGAAAATGCATTTTCAGGGCAATCGGTTGATATCTGTAACGAAATATTTCCTCGATACGTCGAAATTTATTGTGTCCCTTAGATATTCTTTCAGATCATATAATGATAAATTTTGATTTAAATATTCTTTATACATCAAAATATATATATTTCGCCATCTGTCAAACCATGAACTGTGAAAATTCGACGTCAATGGATTAAAAAATTCAGTTTTATCCTATCTACTTTGACAATTTTAATTAAAATATGGATTATCAACTTATCATTAGTTTTATATTGTAATCACTTACAAAAGGAGTGTGATAAAGAACAGAAACGTCAAAAAGTGGTGGAGGATTTAGTTCAGTGTAAACACCAGTCTATAGCAGGAAAAAGACATAAAGATTCAATTGTCTGATATTGCACGAGTCTCTTTTCTAGTCGTTTTCACTTTCGTCTTCTAAAATATTTGGAGTGAAGTCAAGAAGTGTACACCTATTCTCACCCAAATGGTCAAAAATACGAAACAAACAAAAAAATAAATTGCATGACTGGATCGCACGTATTTGCTTCGATCCGATTTTCACTTAACTTTTTATTAAAAAATTTTCTAAAAAAAATTGGTATGATCATTTTAAATGTGCAATAATATAAATTCAAAGCCAAAATTTCAGAAAAAATTGTCCACCCGTTTTCCAAATATTGAATTTTCAAAAAAAAATATTTTTTTTTCAAAAATTAAAAAAAAAAACATTTTTCGAAAATTTTGAAAAGCAATACTATTTTAAATTTGAAGGAGCTCCTGTATAAATTTTTTATCGAAATCTGTTTAGGCGTTTATAAGGAAGTCGGAAATCAATAAAATGGTTGTATGGCAGGTACCGCTAATAACAAAATATTATAATTTTTTTTTTAGCCAAAATCGTTAGAGCCATTTTCGAGATAATTAAGATGGTAGAACAGTATGGCAAGTACAGTTATTTTTGGGACGAAAACAACGATTCAAAAATTTATTTTGGATAATCACCTAAAACGCCTAAGCACCAAGTTTCAACCAAATCGGGTCAGCCGTTTAGGCTGTAGATATTTCTACAGACAGACAGACAGACGGAATTGCGGGACCCACTTTTTTGGTGTTCTCTATGATCTTAATGTCATGTTTGATTGTTAGAACAAACAATTTTTTTTTACGAATACATAACTTGATTTATAGTATCTACTCGTATAATCGCAAGTAATAAATAAACGTATGGAGTATGGTTCCAAGAGTCAAACAAAGGTATCATATATTTTTTGTGCACCATTGGGGGAGTTCACATTCTCAAATACGAGTATGTTTGACAAGCATGACATGATTGGCTTGATTTTGTTAATGTGAATGCTCTATCCACCGGCTTGTTAAGTACGCTAGATGGCTTTCAAATTATTTTAATATGTTGGCTCCATGACAAGCATATTTAAGAATGTGAACACATTTTTGTTAAATCGGAAACTCTGAAGCAAATTCCATTTAACATGAAGTTTTCGAGCTGTGCACATCGTAAGAAAATATATCAAAATTAGTTTTATTTTTTATTAAATTAATATAATTTTTCTCAAGAATTCCAAGTTCCAAAAATATATTAAATTTATATATATACATTTTTTTTCTATGCTCTCAGTTAGTCTGCCATGTTAAAAATTCAAATGAGAAGTAATGTTTGACACAATGTTTGACAGAATGTTTTACGAATGTGAACGCTAATGTTTTGCATTCATTAAAAATTCCTCGTGTCGTGCTTGTCAAACAAATTAGAGAATTTGAATACCGATAATTATGTTCCTAGCAATTAATTAAATAGTTCGTATCAGATAACATCTCTGTTTAAACAAAGGTGGACAAATTGAACGTTTTATCAGCTAACATCCCTGTCTAAAAATAAGTTTAACAAACTTTACGTTACGTCCGATCGGTGGTTTCTTCTTTTTCTAACCGTGAGTGTGTTTACTTATTTATTGGATAAGTTAGAACTTGTGTCCTAATTTTTAAACCGTTCAGTGGACATGACAGTTGCTTGGCTTTTTTATCTATTTCAACCTCTAAATCCTTTTGCACTGACTTATGGCGTCTGTATGTTCTGTCATCTTTCCAAATGCACGATTCATTATACACTGTACTCTTCATCGCACAGAATAGGCGGCTGTTATGCCGAATTTACACGACTGCCAAATTGGCAGTAGGTGCAGTATTACTATCAAAATCTTGGCATTATTTTTTTTTTTGTCGTGTAAATGGTCGAAAATGTAGCAGCCCCTAGTGTCTTAGTGAACAAATTCCTCGCTCCAACTATGGTTTGTTTTTCCTAACAAATTTTTTGTCAGCAACTATTAATGTAGAATTTGTGGTTTTCTCGCAAGAGACTCGTCAAAAAAACATTTGTTTTTAATTGGCATATCCAAGACGTCTGGCCTTACCGTCCAAGGGCCTATCCCTTACGCCACGAGCTACTAAGATTACTTTTACTTGCGATTATATGTACTATAATGCAAGTTATGGATTCGTTAAAAAAAATTCTAACAATCAAACATGACATTACGATCAGAGAGAAGCCTAAAAAAGTGATCGCCAAAAAATGTCTGTCAGTCTCTCAATCTGTATGTATAACGAGCTACAGCCTAAACGGCTTGAGCGATTACCTTCAAATTTGGTATATGTGATTATTTTGGCATTCCTCAGAGGGGAAATTGAAACATTATTTTTAAGCATAAAAATACCGGTACCTGTCATATGACGTTGAAGGAAAATCTTATTTTTCTCTAAAACGGCTCCAACGATTTTGTTAAAATTTTGCTAGAATTTTTTTGTTGGTAATAGCTATCATTTGATATGAACCATGTTTACAGGAAAAGTCTATTAACGGTATCTTTCATATAACGTTTTTTTGTTTTAATTGTTGGCTTTCTCGATAACGGTGCATTGGCTTTCTGTCAAATTTTATATCTGAGAAGATCTAAGTAGCTAAATTAATTTTGCATATCAAAATTTTGAATAACTTTTTTTTTTTTAAATTAAAATTAATTATTGAATTTTTTTTTGAAAAATTAATATTTTTAAAACTAATCAAAAAATAAATTTTAAATTTTATATTCACATGTACATTAATAGTCTCTAAAAAATTGCATACCAAAATTTCAAAAGAATTTTGTTTTCAAAAAACGAAAAATAAAAAACAGGATTTCATCAAAACCCGTCCTACAATTTTCGAGACAGTTTTTTGTAGAATTTTAATTGATCCGTCGCATCTAATGGCGTTCTTCGTTTTTTCGAAAAACCGATTACAGTGATGATTTTGGCAGTTTAAATAAGTTTAAAAAACAATTTTTTCCCACCTATACACCATTCACTTTAATTATATACATGTATCTACTTGTACCTATTTACATTATTACCCTTCTAATTTACATAATTAAAATCCATTTAAATATACACTTATAGGTAGGTACCTATTTAACTATTCCTTGAATCATGCATTCGACAATTCGTTATACTATGAGTCCAGGTAATATTACCTACATGTGCTTTAAATCTGCATAGGATAACTATAATAAACTAGCTACCTACCAACAGCGTCAGTGAGTAACACTAAAGTTGTTAGCTACAAGAGCAAGTTTGTACGATCCAGTCGTGCATTTTATTAAAATAATCACAAAGGTAGTTTTTGTCATGATAAGAAAATAAAGGAAAAATTGCAGCCAGTCCAGAAGCTAAAATACATTTTTATACTAAGACTTTTTGAAATTGCCAAATGCAATTTATTATTAATTATGACCTGTGAACTAATGGAGATGTTAACATGATGCAAGAACATCGATTCAATTTGGTTCTTGATATGCTGATGTTTCATCATCATACGAAAGCCTTCAAGATCAGTTAATTCATTTTTTTTATTTAGCATTTTTCTTCTAATCCTATGTTCTCATTATTATGTTTTTTTTTAGTAAGATCTTACTGCCCTAGTAAACTTAGAAACCGGTTCAATATTTTTTTAACAAGATCAAAAAAAAAAACAGACAATCATAATTATAAAAAAAATTCTACTTACATCAAATCAGGTCTAAAGTGATGGATCATCGCACAGAATGCCAGACCGTCTCGCCACGATGTGGTCATATTATCGATCTTTACACCTGGATAACCATCGGTCATTCGTCGGCACCATAGTTCCAAAGCTTTAGTTCCTCTTCTCTCACCCATAATTTTATTTATATGTGTTTTTGTTGTAGTTTTGTTTTGTTGTTTTCAGAAGGTTTAGTTCTCACGTTTTCAAAGTGAGACCACGGATTCAATTAGTTGATATTATAATGTTGGAAATACAAGAAGCAAAAACTGCAATCTGAAAATAAAAGTTAAAAAAATGGTGATTAAACAAATTGCTTTATGTAGAATTGACATAAAAGATCAAGCCTATTTTACTGGCACAAAATGTCTTCTCAATATTAATTCTCCAAAATATTAAAAGGCATTTGTCGTCAAATATTGAATCTTCTACAAAAACTCGTAGAATTGTTTAAAACTGAATAATTTTGATTTCAATCTCAATTAAGATTTTGTGATTTTGACTTGAATTTCAAATCTAATGACCTTGAGTAAAAAATAAAAACTGCTGCATACGGCCCTGATTATTTAATTTAACTAGGTCCCTATAACAGACAGGCATGACATTAATTGATTAATCAACATGCTGGAAGTTGGTCGACAGAACCATAGCTAAGATATTATGACGCCATTTGGACCTAAGAACATTATTTCATGGCCGCCGCGCACCCAATTCAAAGTATGCCTAAGAGAAAAGTGAGGTACAAGCAAATTTAATCACAATAATATTAGTGTTGCCACTTTGGGCAATTTTTACTTGCGATATGTGTATATGGCAAATTTTGCATTCGTAAAGAGAAATTGAGTTTGAGATTTTGATATAAAGGGTTATCCATATTGCGGTATCAAAAGTATAGGGCTGGAATTCGACATCTGTCAAACTAAGTTGTTAAAACAATTTATTTTTTTCAGTTGAAAGTCCGACATTTACGAAAATGGATCGATTAACTATCGCACAACGCATAAACATTGTTAAGACCTACCACAAAAATGGTGATTCTGCCACAGGCACATATCGTGCTTTAAGAGAGATTATGGTTTACATAATCATCCAACTACGCAAGCAATTGGCAAAATTGTGAAGAAATTTGAAGAGACTGGATTGGTTACAGATATTCTGAGGCCTGTGCATTCATCGTTTGACTCGTACCACTGAAAATATCGCTGCTGTAAGTGAAAGTGTTGCCGAATACCCGAATGTGTTGATTCCTCGTCGTTCTCAGGAATTAGGACTGTCTTACGGCACATTATGGCGTAGTTTGCATTTGGATCTACACCTACATCCATATAAAGTCCAGCTCACACACCAACTGAAGCCAGCTGACCATTCCCAACGTCGTAGATACGTCGAATGGGTGCTTGAACAACAGGCTATGGGCGTCGATTTTTCGAACAAAATTTTCTTCAGCGACGAAGCACATATCTCACTCGGTGGGTATGTTAATAAACAAAATTGTCGTATTTTGGGTTCTGAGAATGCTCAAGTAATTGAAAAGAGGCCATTACATCCACAAAAAGTCACTGTTTTTGGCGCTCTTTGGTTCGGAGGTGTGGTTGGACCTTACTTCTTCGAAAACGACGATGGAACGAGTGTCACCGTCAATTCGGAGCGATATGGTCATATGATAACCGACTTTTTTTTCCTGCCATTGAATAATACGACTTGGAGAACATGTGGTTTCAACAAGACCGTCCCACATGCCACACAACTCGAGCGAATATGGCTGTATTGCAAGACATTTCCTGGCCGCGTAATTTTTCGTCGTGGCGATATCAACTGGCCACCAAGATCATGCGATTTGACACCGTTGGACTTTATTTTGTGGGGTTACGGGAAAGACCGTGTTTATGCAGATAAACTTTTAACTCTTGAGCACTTGAAAACCAACATTCGACAAGTTATGGCTGAGATACAAGTGGTCGAAAATTATTTCAAAATAATCGATGCTTGCAACAATTCGCGTGGTGGTCATTTAAATGATGTAGTGTTTCACACAAAATGTCAACGTTCAAACTTTATAATAAAAAGAAATATGATGAAAAAACTGCAAAATGGACCCTTTACATAGTTTGCTATTACGATGATATCGGAGACGAAAAAAATGTTTCTCATCTGTCTGCCCGCGAACGTACAGCTTTAACGAGTAGATGGAGTTGCTTCAAACTTGGTACATATTGTTTTTTGGGTAATGCCGATACGTTTTTTTTTTTTTTTTTTGACTAACCAATTAAAGGTTATCTTTCTCAAAAGCGGCTACAACGAATTTTATAAAAAAAAATCCTGTTAATTAGGTAATAAAAGGAAAAGCTACTTTTAAGTATTTTTCTTTTGTCAAAAAGTGGTTATTTTTGGTAGTTAGTGGAACCATTTTTTTTATTTGGAATAGGGCGCAGTTTAATTTGTAATCTAGAAGCTCCAAAAAAAAATAACAGTATTGCAAACCAAAATTATTCAAAAACGACTTAATCGATTTTGTCAAAAGAAAACATTTTGATAAAAAAAATCAGTGCATATTATTGGTAAAGTCAAACATTTTGGCTTTAAAAAAAATATACATTAAGTACGCATTATTACGTACCTATCATAGAACCGTTTTTCTTTTTTGACTCTATCATTAATGGCTAAGTGGCTATCGAACAAAAGTTTATAAATGAGGTCCTTGATATTCGAAATAATACTGCATACCGAAAAAAATATCAATTTTTTGAAAATTTAATATTTTGAAAACAGGTGGTCTAGTTTTTTTTTTGAAAAAATGTTTTTAGATTTATATTATTAAATGTTTAAAATGTCCATACCAAATATTAGTTAGAAAAATATTAAAGAAAGAAGACTTTAAAAATATATTAAACCTTCATACTAAGTAATGAGCTTACAATGTGATCGAACAAGTATTTAGTCAGTATTTCGTTCCCTTCTCTTAAAAACGATTGCGACAAATTTAATCAAATAAAATGCACGACTGGATCCCACATATTTACTATAATGTTCGATCACTTCGTAAGCTCAATATTTTAGTTGAAAAAGCTATGCACATTTTTAAAGTCGTCCCTTTTTCGAAATATTGATTTAAACAAGAAAAAACGGACTACCTTTTTTTAAAACTCTAAAAAAATATTTTTCAAACATGTTGGTAGGTATGCAATATTTCTTAGAATTCGAGGGAGACGAAAATTTGCATCGAAATCCCTTGAGCCATTAATGAGATAGTATAGATAATCCAAAAAAATTTCTATGGCAGGCGGCATTATTAACATTTTATTTGAAACAATTGTAGAGTATACAATATTGGACTGAATTTTTTTTATCAAAAACGTTAGAGCTGTTTTCGAGATCGTTATAACGCAGGACCTTTTTCGGGTCTATACAAATGATTTAAAAAAGTATCAAGCCAATCAACTAAATCGCTTAAGTATATGTACCAAGCTTACAGAAAATCGATTCAGTCATTTCGGCTGTAGGTCGACCTACAACAGACAGACAGACGAAATGACGGGATCAATTTTTTGTCAAGTTTGATTCAAATCTCGAGTTCGATTTTTGTATCAAGTAAGAATATCATAAAACCCAAAAACTGACCTATTATCCAAAAGTGCAACGAAAAATTACCGGCAATTCCCAAAAATTAAATAATTCCTACTTAAATTCCCCAAATTAATAAATAACACTGAAATCTAAAATCTATAATGCGCAAGAAATCTTTCAGATTTTGACAACAATTATAATGATTCACTGTTCCAAATGCCCTGACTATATCCTCTAAACTCGGGGTTATAATAAGATAGTAAAGACCTAATTCCCAAACCCACTGTTCCGAAATTCTTTCCTATCTTTCTATTCTTTCTAACCTGTGACGTGCAATTCAGGTTGCATTAAAAAGACCTTAAGTCTTACAGGCATAAACAAAATAATAAAAACAACACTATCTTGTCCATAGTAAAGCTTGCATTTAAACAACAGCAATAAAGTGGAGAATTCTCGTCATTTTTGACAAAATTTAAATCCGCCATTGCCTGTATGTTGACTACGTGAATATATTAATTCAACTAATTTACTATGGGTTTGATTTATTTGCTTCTATTGAAACTCATAATTGCAAAATTTGACTATCAATTCTGATAAAAATGATGTCGTTTTGGTACCAAAATAAAAGTAATTAGATATATAATATTTTTTGTCAAAAAAATATTTTATTTGCTCTACCACTTTCTTGAAAATTCACTTTTGATTTTTCAATGATGGAACGCCTCTACCACTTTCTTGTAAATTCACTTTTGATTTTTCAATGATGGAAAGCGTTTTCAATGATCATTCAATGATCATTGAAAAATCAAATGTGAATTTATAAGAAAGTGGTAGAGTAAATAAAAATTTTTTTTTTCAAAAAATATTATATATCTTATTACCTTCATTTTGGTACCAAACGATTTCAGTTTTATTTGTTTAAGTGCCTCAGGATTGATAGTCCAAGTTTTCAATGATGAGTTTCAATGAAAGCTATAACTGGCGCCTTACAATAATCTAAAGCCAAATACTTCTGGCTATATTGCCTATTTGCAAAAAATGTATGCTAACTTAACAATAGTTCCGCAAACAAAATTTCCCACCCAAATAGCTATAACAGTACATGAACTGATTTGGTCTATTCAAGTTTCTTTTCAAAAATATACAAAGAAACTCCCAAACCAACGCAACGTACAAAGTCAACCTTTTATACTTTGATGTCGACTTACGTCATTCGTGAATATAAGAGCTCAAGAACTAGCTAAAGAACTCTTATAACTTAATGCCAATGAAACACAAATATAAAAAAGCAAGAATTCCTCCTACACTGTCATCGAGTTTGAAAATATTGAGTATATATAACCAAATGCGATTTCAACAAAGTTGCATCGATTTGACAGCCATTGACTGCAATTTTAAGCTTCAAAACCGCTGAAGCACTCAACCTCCATTTACTTGATCAAACAATAAAACTATAAACTAAATGCGTAGGGGTTTGTATTTGTAAAATCATAAAAGTTCAATAATCCGCTTAGACATGCACTGCACACACAATAAAGGGGAATTTACCGCCATTTCTGGTTCAATGGCTTGGCCTTCTGAGATGGTTGCCACTTGCCATGAAACAAAGAATTAATTTTCGTAGACTAAAAAAAAAAAAAATACTAAATACAGTGAAATCTCCCTTGAAATCTCCGTTTAAGGGAAATCAAACAAACACACTAATTTTCAAAATTAAGGGTATTTAACAATAATAATAACTTTAACTATATGCCTGTAAGACCTAAGGTCTTTTTAAATGCAAGCTGAATTGCACGGCACTAATCAGAAGGAAGAAAAATGTAGGAAAGAATTTTTGTTGGTGTACATTCATTCATTTATTAATAGAAAAAAAATACAACAAAAATAAATTAACTTTACTTACATAAAATTAATTTGATTAATAATGGCTATATTAATTTATTAACACCAAAAAAAAACCACTAAACAAATAAGCTTCTGTTCTTTTTTTTCACTTGACGTGGAATGAAATGATTAGAATTAACACATATAGAGTAATACATATTAAAAATCAGCCTCTTAAAACTTTGCGAAAATATAAGATGTATTAAGATGTTTATGTATTTTTCAAAAACTTTTATATTTTTTTTTTTTGTTTTAGAAAAGACCGATTTATTTTGGAATCTGGCCTGCAGGTCAACGAAAAGTTGAACAGATTCAACTTCATTTTTCTTGGCCGAAAAAATATTTAAATTTTCAATTGAAGAGTTTGCTTCTTGGTACAAATTAATAGATGTTCACAAAAGGTCCTGATCTTTTTCCTCAGATTCACTGCCAGACTCATGACATGACAGACATTGATTTCAACAAGAACTGCAATATTTTCTGGCATCACATCAAAGTCATCTTTCACGTTTACATTTTCATCCATCAACACAAAACTTTCACGTTCTCATTCAATCTCATTCACGAAGGAGCTTGATCATTTCTCTTAAATTTCCTATAGCAAAGTCATCTTCTGTATCGAATTTAGCTCCTAATTCGAACTTTCTCCAAAACCAGCATATTTGAATTAATTAATAACTCTTCCAAGCATTACTAATACCAACAGATACCTAAAATCCTTGAAATAACTACAAACACAACTGGCATGCATTTATTTTTCCATTACATTAAAACAATTTGATGCTCGCTGTAGACTGCAACTTAAAAAATTACCGTTGAAAAAATTATTAGCGTGATGATATTCAATCCTGCTCAGGAGTTCGTCTACGAGAAAAAATTTTATCATTCATATGTGAAATTCATGTCCGTGTCCATCCAAGGGAGTGTGTGTCCAAGAGAAACTTAAAACAATGAAACTTATATGGAGCAATTTCCGTATAAAAATGTGTCCGCCTAAGAGAGGTGTCCGCCTAAGGGAGTTGTCCGCAAAGGGAGATTTCACTGTATCATAGTAGATTGGGAAATCATGGAAATAAAAGATTTAGGGATTTGGGACTTAAATACTTTGAAAAAGGTTAATAAACTTGCCTTCAAAATTGAAAATTAGTTAGGTTAATAAACTTGCCTTCAATTTTGAAGGTTTTTAACTTTTTTCATATAAACAATTTAATTTTAAAATTATAAATATATTCGCATGTTTTTATAATTTTAATAACATACATTATTAAATTAGTCAGGTATTTTCACAATTTTTAAATTTATAATAGTTTTGCATAAAAGTAAAATTTGTTTAAAGTTGTCTCCATGTTATATTAGTTTCAATTGAAAATATAACGAAACAAAAAACAAAATAAAACTAAGTTTTAAAATTTTTATTTTTGTTTATTTAAAAAAATTTACAATAATTTTTTTTCCAACCTGCCTCTACGTCTACAATGATTTTATTTAAACACAAATCCGAAAACGTAAATTATGGTATTTTTTAAGTTAAAACTATATAAACAAAGTTACTTGCACTCGCCGTAGAGTCGTTCTAATTTTTGTTGTTGAACTTTTTCCTTAATGGCTTGCCCGATTTTCGATCATAACTTTAACACATTACAACTTAAAAATTGTGAAAATAATGTATATGAAAAATTAAAAGAGGTTATTTTTTAAGATATCCAATCTTTTTTTAGAAGTGGATCGTAGCTGATATTCTTAAACTAAAACAAACCTAAAAACAACATGACAATAATACAAAAGTTTTGTTTATTTAAATTTATTAGTTGGGAAAAATCCTAAAGTTTAAAATTGAAATTTGCAAAAATTATAAAATTCATCGAATTTGATAAGAAACCAAATTGGCAACCATGTTCTAACTATAGTCATGTTTGTTTTGAATTCTAAAGCTCTTTATACAAAGAAACAATTTCAGATGTATATTGCTGGTCTATTTCTCACGTGTACAAAAAAAAACTTGCGTAAAATGTGGGCGATTCATCTCCAAACTCTATGAAGTAATGTAATTCGAGTGAATTCCCGGTTCAGTCTTTGTTAATAGCCGACGACGAAGACAAGTGTCATTGTTCTAGGGCTTCACGTGTCATCCATCCCCACGCACAATCATGCATACCTTACCTAGTCCAAAGTAAAATATTGAACAAATTGTTAAACTTCTTTGGCAAACCGTTGTAATTGCTTTAACTTGATTCTTCAACTTGTATTTAAGACATGTTCTCAATGCTCAACTCATTGGTCGTACTATACAATGACATCATCATCATCAAAGGTGCACTGGCGCATAGTCATCTCATCTCTTCGGAAACCAATAACCGGCTGATGATGATGATGGGATATGCCCAACGTTGCATTTCTACAGCTCCACCACCACAAACGCATAACATAGGTAGTTAAAAGATACAGAATGTTCTTCATCTTCTTTCGAACTTCGCCGAGTATGCATGGGCAGCAAGATTAGAATCTCATTAAAGAATGAAAAATTCAAATCCAGCCGGCAACTTTGTGTCCATCTGAAGAACTGTTCTTTAGCAAAAAAAAACACTGTGTAGCTTAAGAGTATATATGTATGTATAGATGATGCACTTGTCAAGAGCCTGTCAACATGTTGACTTCCTACTCTAGATTTTGTTCCTGATTTCGGAAAATCATAGGTCTATCCGTTGAAAGAGCATAATTTTCTTCGATGACGTGATGGTTAGATGAGTATGAATTCGTCTAAACCAGATGAAAGATAACGCAGGCAAGACATGTTTGAAATTTAAAGTGGATCTTCCAATACGTGGTTTGGTCCACTTTATGTAAATTGTTCTTTACCTATTCCATATAGCTGGAAAGCTCAGACATGGCTTTTTTTTAAAACTTAGAACACAGCTTCAACGCTGTCTAAAGAACAGCTAAACTAGTGTTTTCTTTTTAGACGAAAATTCAAGTCAAAACAAAAATAAAATGGAAATTTAGACTAAGAGATACAAACATCTATGGAAATGTTGCAAATTTTCCTGTGATTTTTTTAACAATATTTTGTTATTGTGTATTAAATTCAGGAAAAAAAATCAATGAAAACAACCCAATCATGCACACCAATTACGATTGTCAATAATTTATCAAATGATAAATAATAAAATTTGTTATTTTCAAAACTCAGTTTGTCACAAAATTGCCAATTAACATTGGTATTGTAATTGCTACCTATTCATTGGTGTTGTAATTCACAATGGTCTGCAAAATTCACAATTATCAACATTTGAATATTTATCAATATTATCAATTGATAGTTGACTATTGCAATAATGGGGTGAGCACTCCCATTCGTAACTTAGATATTCTCTTTCAATTCTTTCCAATGTTATTCTGGAGTAAAGTGGGATTATTTAAGAGAAAGAATATCAGACCAGTTAAGGAGCGAAAAAGCAGTGAAGTAACAAAGACGGTTGTCAGTGTCGTCAAAGAAGACATTTCAGTCATGGACTTACTTAAGCTACGATTAGAAGTACAACGTTGAATCTATAATGTCAAAATCTGTCCCAATGTTGTCAAGTCAAGTTACCAAAAACTTTTAGGACACATTTGGTCAATTCTCAAAACTGACATCTCAAATTCACATTTCACATCAAATATTGTTTTTCCTCAATATTTGATAGCAAATGTGGAAAATTTTGCTGAAGAATCCTGTTCATATATGAATAAGATATAATCTCTTAGATGTAATTTTTCAGAACTAGCCTATTTAGATTTTTGTGGGCAGTGTTGTGTTGTACAGACAAAATGTGATTTAAGTGCAATGGCGTGGTAATTGGAAAGAAATACACTATTGGCCTCAAAACATAGTTTGTCGACAATCTGTCAACCAATAAAATGTAAAATTTTATTGAAGGATGTCTACGATATCGATGGATTATGACTACTCTAAAAATGAGAAATGTTTATAGTTTTTTTTAACGCTTCTGGAACAACCCGAAATCAATCACATTTGACTAGGTCAACGACGCAGCCGTAAAATAACAGCCTGTTGCTTTTTAAAACGGTCAAAATGCTTGGAAAGGGTCAATCCGAGTGAAAGTTAACCATTACCTGCATTGCCACGGATTGGAAGAAATATATTTGACACATGTTACGCCCTTTGGGACAACATTGGTGACGCAAAATAAGCCAAATGAAATTACGCCAAAAAACCAATTTTGACCTTATATTTAGTTTTAAGTCTGGAAATTTTCGATTTGATTTTATTTCGCTTTAAAAAACGAAATAAAGTTAAATTGGCCTTATTTCGTTTTGCAATTTCTAAAACTGGAAATTTCGTCATCGAATTGGTATATGGACCTTAATAAACAAGCTTCCACAACTAGTTCGGTTCGTTGCCAATTGTCTCCAGTTGAATATTAAGCCCTTCGGCCTTCAGGTATTTCTATAAAATTGCATTGTTCGTCACGTCGCTGGTCGTCCGTCATCCGTCGTCGGGAATAGAGTTCTAAGATATTTTGGGATAAATCAACTGTTATCATGACTTTTTACTTTCGATATAGATACCATAGGGCAAATTTTGCATTTGGAAAAAAATCGCACTCGCGATTTTAATCAAACTTGACATTACGGTGAAAGAGAACACCAAAAAAGTGGGGCCCGCAATTCCGTTTGTCTGGCTCTACAGCCCACACGGCTGAAGCGATTTTCTTCAAACTTGGTATTTAAGCGTTTCAGGTCATTGTCTAAAACAAACATTTGAATCGTTTTTTTTTTTTTTGTAAAACTAACGGTACATGCCATACACGTTTTTTTACCATCATAATTATCTCGAAAACTGCTCTAATGATTTGGATAAGAAAAATATGTTAACTACAATAGACATAGTCTACATTTTGGTAGAAAAAAACATATTTTGTTACTAACGGTGTTTGTCATACAACCATTTTTTGATATTGGACTTTCTCATAAACGGCTGAACGGATTTCAGTTAAAATTTTTATGTAGGAATTCCTTTGAATTCTATATAATACTGCATACCAAAATTTTCGATAAATATGGTTTTGGATTAAGAAAAAAAATATTTTTTTTTTGAGAAAATTCAATGTTTCGAAAATTGGTGGACGATTTTTTTTTTTCAAATTCTGTTTTTAAATTTATATTATTAAATACATAAATTTGGCGTATCAAAATTTTTTTTTAAAAAATTGTTCCAAATGTTTGTATATAGGTATAAAAAATTATCTAAAAAAGACTAAATACATATTGACCTGTTTCTACAAAAATCAAGAGTAATTACGTGCGATCCAGTCGTACATTATATTTTATTTGCATAAGTCGTTTGCTGCACTTTAAGCTTTTAGATAAGGTCGGCAGCGCTGTATATCCCAACTAGCAGTCTTTATAAAAATCGTTTCGTGAATTTACTCTCCAGAATATTCATGCTTCTCAGTCGATCTCGTACTGTGGAAGTGTTAAGACGTTTTCGGCTTCCCAGTTTTTCCAATTAAAATTCGTGTGTGAGCTTAAGTTCTAAATTAAATCAAGATTTCATAAGTGGTGCAGTAGCACAGTGATAGAGTGGCCGACCGAGAATCCGAGGGTCGCCAGTTCGATTCCCAGGAGGGCATCAGAACTTTATCAGCTTTTTTTCACAACCGTGAAGTCGTTAACTTTATTGGTTGGGAAAACGAACAAAGGAGGAGGAGTTTAAGCACCGGGGCATCGAAAGGTGTCCTAGGGCCAATGAGGCCAGCGATGGCAACAGCTGAGGGAACATCGAAAGATGTTCCAACTACAAGCAGTGATTCTGCAGCAACAACATCAACAGCAATAACAACAACGGCAACATCATCCGATGCTAATCAAAAGCGCAGAAAGAGGATCAAGTGCGCACCAAATTTGGTAAAAAGGAGATCCACGGCCACCTCAGCAAAGCTGCCAGCTGGGGTGCATACGTCCGATATAGATGAGACGTCAGAGGCAGCAAGACAAACCGAGTTAGACACTTCACCCGAAGAGGGTATAGCATATATGTCTGAAGAAGGAGAAGGGCACTTCACGACGGGCGATAGTACTGCCTTCGTGAACCTCTCCACATCAGAGGCGTCATCTGAGGAGGACGAGGAAAAAAAAATGATCGCTAAAATTGTAACAATGGAGGCAGAAATCCAAGAGTTGAAAAGTAAAGTTAAGGCCAGCCAAGAAGCGCGCCGAGCGAAACAACTAAAAGAACTCGGCGAACAAGAACAACAACAGAAAAAAGAACAATTACAAAAACAACAGCCACAGCAGCAGCCAAAACAACAACGGCAAAAACAACAACAACAACAGCAACAGCAGCAGACACAAGTCCAGAAACAACCGCAAGAAAAACAGCAGCAGCAGATTCAAAAGCAGCAGAATCAACAGCCGCAGAAAAATCAGTCTCAGCAGCAGCAGCCACAGCCGCCGATCATGAAAAAAGAAAAGGTGCCACCCATTAATACTTATAAAATGGAGTTACAGGATACCATACATCTATGTAAGTTGACCATAGGTCATAATTTTACTATTAAAAGATTAAATAACGATAGGCATGCTATCCAGTGCTTCACACTGGAACAGCACAAAAAAATTAAAGAGTTGCTGAAAGAAACTACTACCGAATTCTTTAGTTTCACCCCTAAAACCGAAAAATTTCAAACGGTCCTTTTGAAGGGCATAGATTCCTGCACGGAACCACATGTGCTCTTAAATGAACTCCGCCAACAAGCGAATGACGATCTCGACTTTATCGGGGTCAAGCCGTTCGCTACAGTTAGAGCTAGGCGGGAGAAGCGGAGACTTCCCTTCTTCCTTGTTCAACTCTCACCCAGCAGCAAACTGGATAGTTTGAGGAGTATATCCGTCCTCAACTATCAGGTTGTAACTTGGGACAAATTAAAAAGGCGCGGCGACATGCTTCAATGCATGCGCTGCCAAAGGTTCGGCCACGCCGCAGCAAACTGCGAAATGCAGTCACGCTGCGTTAAGTGTGGAGAGAACCACAATGCAGATGAATGCAAGTTAGGAAAGGAACGGGTCGAAGATAGGACCCAGCTTAAATGTGTACTCTGCCGAGGCGCCGGACACCCCGCTAATTATCGGGGATGCCCGACGTTTCAGCTTATAAAAAACAATAAAGCAGCAAAGCAAACAGTGGTAGAAAAGCGTCCAACAGTGCGCCCTCCTACAACAACGCCCGTCAACCCCCAAATTTCTTACGCCCAAATGGCGTCAGGAAGGGGAAGCACGGTACAGCCTACACCAAAGGTCGCCCAACAGGCCCCCGTGCCTAAGGCGCCGGCGGCACAGGCGGACATTATGGGCGTTCTACTGGCCATTCAGGGCCAGTTGAACGGCCTCCAAAACCAGATCAGGGAGCAGGCGACTAGGGTGGATTATATCTACTCTGTTTTGCCGAGCTTAACGCAACTTAGAGGTTAAGGGCGCGCTGCCGGAGAGGCCCTTTAAGATCCTAGCTGTGAATGTAAATTCACTGATTAAGACCGAACGTAGAGCGAATTTATCCCAATTGCTTAAAGACATAAGTCCAGATGTGTTTATGGCTAGCGAAACTAAGCTTAACCAGAAACATAAATTGACTAACAACAATTACAATATCGTAAGGAGAGACCGACCCAACTGCACTCAAGGAGGGGGCGTCGCAATCTTTATACGTAAAGGCATTAGTCATAAGGTAATATATAATAGTGATGTGCGTAAATTTCGGACGTTAGAGGCATGCATCATATGCATTCATCTCCAACAGGGGAAGCGAATGTATGTGATCGCTGCCTATGCACCGGAAACACCTCAGCCCACACAGTTTATAACAGAGCTTGAAAAGCTTTTTGAATGCTTAAGATTGAGCTCGGAAGAAAACTACTACATATTGGCTGGTGATTTGAATGCCAAACATATAGATTGGGGAAATCAAATACAAAATCCTCGTGGTAACCATCTGTATAATTGGATGGGTCGATACAACCTGGAGTATCGCATTGAACTTCTCGCTACAGACAGGCCATCGTTTCCAAGAAGCGGTGCCTATCTGGATCTATTGTTGAAAGACGCAAGACTAACAATTACTGATACTGTGGGCCATCGGTCTAAAAATTGTTTAAGAACGATCGAGTACGACAGTGACCACTGCGGACTCGCCACCGTAATACAACTTCCGAACTCGCTTATGGAGTTGGAGGAGTATGTACCGGTGCATACTTACAATTACAGTAAGGTGCGCTGGCCACGCTTCTCGAACGTCTTATAGAGCGAATTACGATCAAATGGTATATCCCCACCAAATGACAGGAACATGACAAATACTGAAATTGACAGATACTTAGAACAAATGGACGAAACAATTCAACGAACAATGAACAGGACAATACCGAAATACAAAGAACGTAACGCAACTGACATGTACCGTAACGCGACAATTGATGCATTACACAGACAAAAAAGTGGCTTACTGACAAGACTAAAACGCTTGTACAGACGGTTTACGGACACACGAGATCTGGAGATAAGGACACTGAAGTCGTCCATCAAAAACATCAACCAATTGATCAAAGAAAATTATAGGTTGTCCATTAATTTGTTTTGGGACAACAAAATTCGGGCCGTGAACGCTACCGACCCGAGTATGTTCCCACAAATTAATAAGATATTCAGAAGAAAAGATCAAAACGACCTTCCGTGTCTTAAGCTCCAGAGGACGACACAAAACAGAGACGTACTTCTGACAGCAGGCATAGACCCAGATGACGCCGTCTTGGACGATGACCTCTTCATAATCGAAGATCCGCAGGAGAAGGTGGAGGCGGTGGGGGCTGTTTTTCAGCAAGTGTACAAGGTGAATGCTAGCATTCGCCCGAACCATGACCTGGAGAGCAGAGCTCTGGTTCACCACTTTTACCTGCGGAACGACATAACGCAGTGGCGATCTGAGAACCTTGGTTTTACCGGGTTTAATGATGAACATTTGGCAAACGCCATAATCGCCGAGCGAAATGGGACCAGTTCCCTGTTAATTTCGAAGATTGAGCTCCAGCTCATCTTTGATTCACTAAAGAAAAAGAAATCAGCAGGAGTCGATGGTATATCCAACGTTGTACTACGACATTTGCCTCAAGAAGCAGTTGACATATATACTACACTGTTTAACAACGCACTGAATAATGCATATTATCCAGTGCGGTGGAAGACAGCAGTGGTGCATCCTCTCCCTAAAAAGGGAAAGGACAATTCCAATCCGGCGAATCTCAGGTCGATAAGTCTTCTTCCGAGTATCAGCAAAGTATTTGAAAAGGTTATTAATAGAGCTCTGTTCAAGTGGGCGGAGGACAACAAAATCATACCGGATAATCAGTTCGGTTTTAAGACGGGACATGACACAATTCATGCCGCGTCTAAACTTGTTTCTGATGTCCAATGGAACAAATCTAAAAAGCAGTGTACGGGTGCCTGTCTGGTTGATTTGGAGAAGGCCTTCGACACCGTATGGTTAGAGGGTCTCTATCTAAAGCTCGCCAGACTTGGTATAAGTAAACCGCTATTGTACATGCTTTATGACATGCTAAATGGTAGAAAGTTTGTTGTCAAGAGTGGCAATGTAACTTCTACCACAGTTTTTAATATTAACAATGGTCTTCAGCAGGGAGCGGTTAACTCGCCGATTCTCTTCAGCATTTACACCAGCGATCTGATAGGTAGTCTAACTCAGGCAATTGCGTACGCCGACGATCTAATTGCGTACAGAACAGCTCCAACAGTTGAGGTCATCAAAATTCTCTTGCAGCGTGACTTCGACAAGATTCAGCGATATTGTGATGACTGGAAGTTGAAAATCAACTTCCAGAAATCAGAAAATATTTTGTTTAGGACTCCGTTGTCCAGCGCCTCAAGGGATACGAGAAAGAACTGGCGCAAGCTGGTGATCGTAGGGCCACATGGACATCCACTGGCGAGTAAAAGTGTAGTAAAGTACCTTGGCATCTGGTTGGATCAGTACTTGTATTTCGACAGACATATAGGTGCTGCTCTGGCCAGGGCTAGGGGAGCCTTTGCCCTGACAAAACGATTGTTTTATAGCAGTCGTCTTGACAGCAGGGTGAAGGTGATTTGCTACATGGCCCTCATCAGGCCGATGATTGCCTATGGATGCCCGGTGTGGTTCAACGTTGCCCCATCTCAAATGGAAAAGATTCGGGTGTTTGAGAGGCAGTGTCTTCGACGTTGCCTTGGATTACACAGAACACCAGAGTCGGAGTACAAACGATATTATTCCAACCAGGTTCTATACAACGGAGCCAAAATAAACAGAATAGATAATTTTTTGTTTAAGCTGATTCGGGGTCACGTTGCAAGAGCGATGTCCTCAACTAACAACTTAATTTTTGGGGCGTATTACCCAAATAACCAATATTTCGAGAGTGCGCGGTTAAGTGGCTACATCCCTCCCGAGGCATTCCTCTATTTAGACAGTCGAGGGCTGATACAGGATGGAGGGGCGGTTCCGCTCATCTACCACGTCAGCCGGAAAACTGTGGATAGGCGACTCCTTTATGGTCGAGACGTCATCGCTCAAGGTGGAGAAGAGCGCCTTCGGTTCAGTAGGACTGTGTTCGATCGGGACCGGAGGGATAGGGCGAAACAGGAGAACCAGTTCTGGTGGCTCTCTGAACAGCATCGTGATATTTAAAGTCGATGAAGATGGTATATCTTGGCCGACTTACATAGATTTAGGGAATTAGGTATAGGGAACAGTCGTGGTGGCACCAAAAAAAAAAAAAAATAAATAAAAATATGTATGTATGCGGGGGCATGCGTGCATGTATCTGCGTGTCTGTACATGTATGTGCGTACGTATATGTACGTGCGTATGTACATGTATGGGTGGGTTGCATGTTTGTATGTGTCTGCATGCATATAAAAAATAAACAAAAAAAAAAATTAAAAAACGAAAAAAATGCTGCTGTGGCTGTTCTAGTTTTTAAGTAGTTTTAAGTATTATTAGGTATTTTAAGTAGTGTAAGTTATTTATAGTTAGTATAAGTTAGTTTTATTTAGTTTTAATTATTTTTAATATATATTTAGGTTTAGTTTATAAGTTTAAAAAAAAAAAAAAAAAAAAAAAAAAAAAAAAAAATGATCAGATATCAAGTTTTTGTGAAATTTCCTTGAAATATAAAATAAAATAAAAAAAAAAAATTTAGATTTAATTAAAATAGTTTTTAGGTCGAAAGACATTAGTTTTAAGAGTTATAGATTAATTTAGAGCGCCCGTAAAGGGCCAGTAAATTAGTTGTAAGTTATTGATAATTAGGCTAGTTTTAAACATTTTTGTCTAGCTTTAAGATAGTTATAAGTTAAAATGAAATAAAAATGAATTTAAAAAAAAAAAAAAAAAAAAAAAATATTCATGCTTCTGCAGAATAAGGCAGTTTATAAAAGGTACACTTTGCAACAAACTGAAGAATAGGCCCTTAATATGTATCTCGAAGGATGGGAAGCCGAATAAACAGTTCGTAAAATGGATTCTCTATAGCTGCGACGAAGAGTTGAGGGTTCTTGGCAAGCAGCATAACATTAGGTTCTACTGGGTCCCAAGTCACAGTGATGTACCAGGGAACGAGAGAGCTGACGAAGTGGCGAGGAAGGCGGTTCAACAATTGGCTCTGCCCAGAAAGACCCGTCGAACAAAATCTCACTCTGTGTCACCAAGCAGAAAATTGAAAAGAAGATCCTTTTAAAAACCAAGGAAAGGTGGAACTCACTCCTGCTACAACCAGGAAATTATAGTTCAATTTCGATAAGAAAAGAACAGAAATATAATCCACTTGAAAAAGAAATCCCTTAGAACTTTTGTACGCGTAATAACCGGGCACCATGTTCTAGCCTACTAAAAACGAGAATGGGGTTCAGTAATTATGATCAAAACGAACGAGGATACCTCTCGCAATTTCTTCAACGATTTGGAAGATCTTTCAAAACAAAAGCCTATTGAACTTCATAAATGTCTCATGATTATCCACAAAAATCATAGGATATAATACATACTTAGGAGTTACAATATTTTCAGGGTATCACAATGGGGCTATCTCGACCAAAATGTGGAGGTAGCGAGATTAACTGTTAAGCCATTAACCTAACCTATGGTTCGCTGTTCACCCTTAATAAAATTCGGAGATATTGTATATGGTCGACATTTTCCCAATTTATCTAAGGTCAATGAAAAACTAAGGTATTCTCAATCCTTTTTACCAGCACACCCTTCAGCCCTCATATATACAACATGGCCTTCATATATGAATTTCGAACATTGAACTGAATTCAATGATACCAAACTCTAGACCAAATTGCCAATTTTCCTCTAAACCACAGGACAGAAACCTGAACCTTATAACCCAAGATAACCCTTTCTTCCATGTTCCTTCTCGTATATATATATATCTCTATGCTTAGCCAACCTATAGTATACAGAGCATAAAACATTTCTTCACACATCATACAAAGAACAAGAGTAATCCATATGAAATCATCTCTTACTCATCGCAAGTTCGTACAAGGTAATCAGATCCTTTCATTTTGCCATCCCCAGAGCAGCGAGTCAAACAACACCACTCACCATCACCATAGCCATTGAATCCTAAAGCCTAAATATAACCTTGGTCTTATGGTGTCGATGAGATATTTCCTTCGTTCAAAACCTAGAACAACAGTCTCTAAATACACTCAGTTTTTTTTTTTGTTGCTTATTCTTTTTGTTTCAGCATCATTGGGTTTTCTTGTCTAGCCTTAGCCTAGCCTATAACTTAATGAAGAACACGATTCCTTGGCGATAAGTTAATAATTTTAATAGCAAAGCCATGATATTTGTAAGACTTCACTTTGCATTCTCATGTTATTCAATTCTTCATTCGTATGTAAGAATACATGTGTTGTGTAGGTACGAGTACATATATAGTATAGGAATAGAATCCGTGTGCTGTTTTAGCTGATGATGATGATGCCTTTGCACAGGGCGCCCGCCGGCTATCTCTTCTTAGTTGTAAAGAATTCTTCCATCTGATTAACCTTGCTCACACCTTTGTTTTGTAGTTCTCTCTCTAAAGTCCTACAAGAATCATTGAATAGGGGATAACTTTTGTGCCATGGCTAAAGAATATAGGTACCTTTGGAAGATGCGTCAACTTGCTCCCTATATCGCATGACGACTTCAAGTTTATTTATATTTATTTCGCAGGCTTTTGTTTTTTTGTTTTGTTTTTGTTTTTTACATGACCTTTAGCTAGAAACATTTAGTCACCTGTATATCAAGACTCTCATCTTTCTAAAGGCTTGAACTCTTTAGCTTTAACTGATGCAAGACACTTTTAAGAGGGTTTGAAAATTGAAAGATAATGTCATATGGTCATGGCCAGGTAAGCGGACAAAGGGGTTAGTCTTCTGTCTGAGTGGTTATAACAGAATACAAATAGGACTAAGAGCCCTAGAGTTAAAAAGGTAAACGTCAGTGTATCGTAACCTGATTGTTGACCTGTCAATATGCATGTTCGTCATTTTGCTTTTTCACTTATTGTGAATATTCGTGATTTTTTTTAACAGCGGCACGATATTTTTGCGGTTATTATATTTGCGTGGGCTAAAAATACATTTTGTGGCCAAGCGAACACTGAGAGCAACTAGTTTTCGTACCATATTGAATTACTTAAAAATGCTCCCGGAAATTATTCCAGAGGAATTTGCGCCAGGATTGTTTTTTTTGGAAAAAATGCGAGAAGTTTTTCTGGCTTAAAATTGGAAAAAAACAGCAAATTTTTTTTGGAAAATAAGCCAGAAATAATGTAAATTATTCCAGATAGGTGTGGAGAAAGAGCCTGAAAGCAAAATGGAAATTAAGCCAGACGGTTTGTATATTCTGGCCTAATTTCCAAATAATAGTTTGGAAGAAAGGCCATAAAACGTTTTGAGGTATTTCCAAACAAGATTGAGCGGGTGGGTTGCGCGTCCGATCGGGGTGGGCCACAGATTTCAAATGTAAGCAATGAATTTTAAAAAGCTAGAAAAATAATTGGGCTTGTGTGAAGTGTTTTTTGCAATTAGGTCCACGGCGCAAGGCGGCATGCTAGCCTCCTGCAACCCGCTGCTGCTTGACCCAATATATGATTTGGGATGGGTACAAATTTGTGTATATGCACATTTTTTTGCGAATTTTTTAAAAAGAAATTTTCAAATCCAAAATAAAAATTTGCATATACCCAAACTTGTACCCATCACAAATATAAGGCCAAGCTGGGGCGGGTTGCAGGGGCAGCATGCCCACCTTACGCGCATTTCTTTTGTACGTAGTGGACCTAAATGAAAAAAACACTTCACACAAGCCCGATTTTTTTCTGGCTTTCTTTATGGAAAGACCATATTAAAAACGCCAGATTTTGGAAAAAAAGGCCAGAAATTTGGGAAAAAATATCAGAAAACGTTGGCTTTTCTCATAGAAAAAAGGGCCTGAATTTTGTATGAAAAATTTTCTGGCGTGTTTTCCAAAAAAAATTCTGGCATAATTTCCGGGAGCCGCATAAAAAATATAAGCATGCAGAATTTTTTTTCCATTCAAACTTGACTGCAAGAAATTTGTTTAGAATTAGTTGAAGTGACTAAGGCATATCTCAATTTATAACAGTTCTGCTTAAAAAGTGTGTGAACACCAATGGGCCGCTAGGAAAACGTCCATTTTAGCCTGTAGTTGACTGAAAACCTGTTACCACTTTAAATTATGGTTTTGTTTGTATATAAAGGTGTGTCCACACCAAAGAAACATTTGAGGAAACATTATTTAAAAACTACACTCTCTCGTTAGCTTTTAAAGGCATTAATAAGGCTCAAATGCATTCAAATGCATTTAGCACCAATCATGAAAAATAATAGTGACTGGGCTAAAACAGACCTTCAAACCTTTTAACGAACGTGAGCTAGAAAACGAATTTGATAAGATTCAACCCTCATCTGAGAACTTTGATTTTCTAAATGTTTCACTATACAAGCTTTCCCAGACAATGAACAATTTTAACAATAATGCTCGTGTTCTTAAAGAACTACCGAGAAACTTTTTGTGCCTCATAAAAACGGCATTAAGGCTTTCATAATGTTTTACGTCAATGGGAAAATGTTGCAGAAATAATAATGATGACAAAGCCATAAGCCAATTTCTCTATTGCCCATGATCTCCAAGGTATTTAAGAAAATCCTACTCAGGAGAATGCTTCCCATAATTAAAGAAAAACGTCTTATTCTGGAACAACAGTTTAGTTTCCGGAAAAACCACTTAACTATCACTTCAATAGATTAACTAATGAAATAGAAAAGTATTTGTCTGAACAAAATGTTTTTCAGCGAATTTCAAGACGTTTCCCAAGAATTCAACAAAGTCTGGCCTGAAATATAAGCTTTGACAGGTATTTCCGGAACAAGTATATCACATTCTGAATCCTACTAGAAGATAGGTTATTTCGAGATAAACGTGGAAGGGAATATTCGGGATTTAAGGAAATAAATTCTGGTGTTCCCCAAGGGTGTGTACTTGGTCCGATCTTATTCCTCTTATACACTGGCGACACATCCCAAGCACAAGATACTGTAACAGCTAAATTTGCAGATGACACGGATAAGTTTTCAATATCGGATTAAATTAAAACGGCAACGGAAGTGCTCCTGAACAATATTTCGGAATGTGCTAAAAAATGACGTATTGCTCTTAATGAGTCTAAATCAACACATGTTAATTTTACAATCGATTCTGAAATATTTCCGATATGCTTAAAAAGCATTTCGCGAAACGTCGAGACCAAAATAAACATTTGAGAAACATTTCGCAAACAAAGAAACATTTCTGAGATGTTTATATTGATCTGGATACCTCGCGAAACATTTGGGCAATGTTTTTTTAGTTGACATTTTGAACGTGAGGCATTCTATGTTTCTCAAGACCTTACATTAAGAGGCGTGAGTGAGTGATTGTTGAAGGTGAATAAAAATGTTGCGAAAAGTATGGAATAAAAACATTAAATACTTTTAAGAATCACCAGTAGACAAAAATCAAAGAATCACTGCTAAACCTTCTACGCCACTTATGCTGGATCTGAAGTTTGTATTTTGTTTTCTAATTTTATTACCAACCAAATCAACGAGAAACTATAGAAATCATCACTTGACATCCGAGCGAAATTTCTCTATCCATTTAAACTATCTACTTTGAGTACTTCTTAAAATATTAAACCACCTGAATTGTTTCTATTTTTTAAAATATTTCTTTGCCAATTTGTTTTCATCATGATAAAACACGAGGCTAGCATTGCTACTTTTTTAAATTCAATTTTCAAGCACAAAACTGGATAAATGGATAAATGGAAAAGAAGGAAACATTTCAGAAATGTTTCCCGAATGGCCCAAACCTAAAAAAATATTTCTAAAATGTTTCCGAAATGTTTTGTAAAGAAATTAGAAACATTTAAGACGTGTTTCTTAAGCAATGTTTCCTGAAATGTTTCATTGGTGTGAGCACACCTTACCACAAAATTTTATAAGAATTCTACGGAAGCCTTAACACTTAATTTAATTGCACTATATTCCTGTAAGACCTTAGGTCTTTTAAATGCAAGCTGAATTGCGTGGCACTAGTTTTTTCTGGTAAACATCTGGAAAAAGTAACTTGTAAAGACGAAAGAGTGGAAGTTTCGTCATTAAAAATAGTCAATATTCTTTAAGCCCAATAATACCTATTAAACAATTTGTTAGATTGTAAATCTCTGGATTAAATACACCAAGCTTACATTTTAGCTTGCATAAGACCTTACCAAAGCTTTATAGAAGTTGAAATATTAGAATAGCAGCATAGTTACCAAATTTTAGGAACCTTATTTTTCAAAATTAAGATAAAGGACTTTAAGCACTCGCATAATTATTTTGGCCATTTTCATTCCTGTTTTCTTTGAAGTGACGCGTAAATGCATGGTTAAATCAAATGCACGATTGGATCGCAGGTAATTGCTCTTATGTTTGATCAAATCGTATGCAAAATATTCTTAATAGAAATATGTTTTTAAAATCTATTTTTACTTAATTTTTTATATCAAAATTTCTTTAATTTTTATTTCTAAAAAAATGGTACCTATGGCAATTTTGAATATTTTTAAATTTCAAAAAAAAAATCATCTACCCGTTTTCGAAATATTGAATTTTCAAAAAAGTATGCAGTATTACTCGTATTTATAATTTGAGGGACCTCCTACATAAAAAATTTGTTCAAAAGCCGTAGAGCCGTTTATGAGAAAGTCGAAAATCAAAAAAATGGTTGTATGGCAGGTGCCGTTAATAACAAAATATAAAAAAAAAATTAGACTACCTAAAGAAGTGCACACACTTTTTTTTATCAAAATCGTTAGAGCCGTTTTCGAGATAATTAAGATGATAGAAAAAATTTTATGGAAAGTACCGTTATTTTTGGGGATAAAAAACGATTAAAAAATCTATTTGAGAGAATCATCTTGAACGTTTAAGTAGGTACCAAGTTTAAAGAAAATCGCTCCAGTCGCTTAAGCTGTAGATCGTTCTAAAGACAGACAGACCCACATTTTTGGTGTTCTCTATCATTGTAATGTCAAGTTTGATTAAAATCTCCAGTTCGATTTTTTTTTCAAAATGAAAAACTTGCCCTTACCTATATCGTAAGTAAAAATATTAAGAGTGAGGAAAAAGCTTCTTACTTTTTAGAAAATTTTACAGTGTTCTCATGGTTTGAAGGCTTATAAGAGCTTCCTCATGCAAGGATTAAAGCAACATGACTATCGTTTTTGTTGAAATTTGAATAAAAGATCTCAAAGTAGTCTGGTATTACGCTGTTTTATTATTGAAACACCATTACAAAGCTACAAAACTATGTGAATGTGTTGGGTTGCTTAAAGTTTGCCTACATTGATGATCATCCGAAAGTTTTGAGAAAGGACTTAATATGTCACTTCAGTAGGGCACAATGTCATGGTGAATTTTTTGATTGCCAATATAAAAAGTTTCTACGTCAGTACTTCTAAAGTGACGAACAAAATAAAAAAAAAACCATTTGAACCTACCATGCAATTTTAAAACGGTGAATAATAACTTCGTCTCTTCACAATTTCTAAGAAACCTGTTATTAGTTGACACAGGAATGGATGTTTCCCATAATTTTTTGCCGAATCCAAACTGATTGAACGTGAGGCCCCTTATGATTACCCAAAGGTACTATCAAGTCTAGTTTTTTAGTGGCTGGTTTTCCGCTAAGTTAAGCCAGAGTTAGTTAATCTTGCGAATAAACTTACCCCGAGTTACCTATAGAAAGAAATTCCCACTTCACTATCGAAGTAGAGATGGCTACACAATATAATCGCCCTGTTCGCAAATTTATTTTGATAGTTTTTTGACAAGAATCTTTGAGAAATATCTATTCAATTAATCCAGAAATAGATAACCCGGGATCTGTTGAGTCAAAATTGTCAGGAGTTAATTCGAATTTAATTCAGAAACTACGTTGAATATACGCACTGAAAAACTGACTCATAGAAAGAGAGTGTACAAACGTAAAAAGCAGGAATATCATGGATATCAACTCAGATTTTCTGCACACCGTGGTGGTTCAACACACTTTAAGTCTACAACGATCATATAACAGCAACCTAAAATGACGGAAATGATGCTCAAATTTGGCAAGAATCTCATACTAACCAATGAAAATGTATTCTTATTTTTGTATGTCTTTTTCATACAACAATTTTCATATAGACCTTTCAAGACTGCCAAATGTAAACTCATAACACAGAGCGTCGATTAGTGTCTTCATAAATTGTTGGCTTATCAAGTGCACTTAATTCGCAACTATAATCCATACCATCCACATTATAGAATGTCCCTCGATATCTCATTCACGATCTGGACTTCCGACATAACCCTCTTTGCGCAAAATCTTTTATGCTGTCCGATTTCATCGTATTAGCCAACTTGAACCCATTCTCGACCACACCATGTGTGTGTGCTCTTAAAACTTAAATGCACACCAGTTTCATCTGAGCTGCAATACCATTGTTAGCACAGTGTAATCTGAGATTAAAAGCGCCCAATAAGATTTCGTGCAACAACAACCATCATGCGCGTTCTTGTCGTGCGTCGTTGTCCCAACAAAAGCCTGTTCAAAACGAGCGCCAAGAACCGAGCGCCGGCCGCCGCGCCGCCAACGCTACACATTAGATCGACTTTAACTTGGTTGGTGCTCTAACACAGCATGAACATAATTTGTTTGCGATAAATAAGTTTCGTTACCATGGATGGACATGGACAAAACACCAGCACACCACACCGCAAGGAGTGAGGACATTATAGGTACACTTTCGCGCAGGCTCCTTCGCGGTGCAAGTATATATACATATTCTACACTACACCCAAGCAGCACTGCACTAAGCGACATAAATTTGACCTTGCGGCGATAAATTATCGCCCCAGCCAGCCAACTAGCCAGCCAGCAGCGTCTACGACGACGACAATGACAACAAGCTACAGAAAATCGGTGTTGGCCTGATCGTGTAAACTGGCGCTAAGCTACCTTTTCTACAACAACTGTCACCGGCTATTTGTCATGGTGGGCTTGGGCACCCAACAAAGTGACTTGAAAAAGATAGGCGGGCGGTCGGTTGGCCCGGCGCGGGGGGCAAGGCTAGCAGACCGGCTTAGCAAAGTCAAGCTACATTACCCGCCTTCGGTCTATGGTAATCAAATATTTTTCTTTCTTTAGTTTGCTTTGTTGTTTTTTTTTTTTTTTTTTTAGTTTTTGATTTTTGTTTTTGTTTAAAAAGTGAAATTAGAAAGTTTTTAAATATATTTTTCGTTAATTGCGTTACTTCAACTCAAAAAATATGATAAATCGATGGAGAGTGAAATATGGCGTGCAAATAAGAATAGAAAAGCGAGGGGATTTCTTCGAGACTAAAATTAGGTACAACTAAGGTGGTACATATTTATGTATGTGCATATATTGATAATTGATGGTGAATTTATGTTAAAGAAATTAGTAAACACAATGATCGATTATGAATTATTTTTGCAAGAAAATGGTTAAATATTGTCTTGTTGCTGTTTCTGTTGAAAGCTGTCAATGGTTCTCTTGAGAAAAAAAAACTGTTAAAAAGTTATTTTTCTAGGTTTTTTGTTTTTAATAAATTTTCTTACAATGCCAGAATAATTGTGCGGGATTTTGATCAGATAGAAGTAATGGCGGATTCCCGTGAACCCGGAATAAGTATTTTGGAGGCAAGTCGAAGATAGGTTAGTATCCACTGAAGTTCCTGAACAACCAACATCGGATTGGTTAAATTAAAAGGATTTATGCATATGTTTTTGACATTTTTCATACGATACAAAAGTATGCAAAAGTTTTCCGAATATCTTGAGATTTTTTTTTGTTGCAGAAGATGTTTTGTCATAAGCTGTGTTCTTACATGGAATTAAAACATCACCAACCTATCCGGATAGCTATGTTTCGATTTTTGAATCAGGGCATTAAGTGCTGATTTTCATCGTGATCGATGGAAGAGGACTACCAATCTATTTTCTATTAAAAAGCAAATCAACAAAATATTGTTACTAACATTCCATGTCGAAATTTGTTTACCTATTCATTTTGTATCTCCAAAAATTGATAATAAAAATGTTATAAAACAAAATGTCAGCTGTTAAATACTCACTTGTTAACTGCATTTGATGACCTTGGATGACAATTTAAATTTAATGAGCGAAAAATGGGCATTTAATTAAAAAGGGTGTTTAAAAGCTTGTGCAATTTAAAAGCGGTGCATGCAATCAACAAATCCTATATGTTTAGAAGCATGTGTTTTGTTTAAAAGTCCTTCATGAAATCAGCCATAAGTATGAGTAAAAAAATGAATTATATTATCAACATTTGTTCCCTTGATACATGTTGTGTTGTACGGGCAAATTATTCTGCAACATGATTTATCATTTAACACTTTTTTAGTACAGACAATGGCGCAAGATTTTAAACAGCCTATTGTAAAGGGCTTATCATTATACGATTTAGCAATTTCCTAAGTATTTATTGATTTAATAGATATTTTTAAAAATGTAAACCTTTTCTTAACTAGTAAATTGCTAATTAAGCAGAAAACTGAGCATTTGCAGGGTTTGAATTTTGATGAACACAATTGTTTGTTTTATGGAAAATAAATTATATGTTGATGGAAACCCAACATTTGCTATACATAAGTATTCGATGTTTATATTTTCACCATTTTAACTTCATTATTTACAAAAAAAAAAGAAAAAAAAGTTGTGTACCAGCAGGACTCGAACCTGGTATATCGGTGATATACTATCAGATGCCATAATGGGTTTAGAAAATTGCTAAAATTTAAATTAGCAATTCCGTGATTTTAACTTTAGCAAACATAGATGAAAAGTTTCAACAGGTGTGTACAGACTCTGGTGTATCTTCATTTTTGAAAGTTAAGTGTGGAGTTCCTCAAGGGTCCATTTTAGGTCCATTACTTTTTTCCCTCTTCATTAATGATCTACCTGATGTTTGCCAAGATGTAACAATGCACCTTTATGCTGATGATGCACAAATTAAATTTTGAACACCCATTGGTCTAATTGAAGACTGCGTGGCAAGAACAAATGAAGACTTAGAGCGAATATATCATTGGGCTTGTATTAATAAACTAAAATTTAATCCGCTCAAATCCAAGGAGATAATAATTTTTTTAAATAATAATACCGTACCATATGCAGAAGAGGTAAAAAACCTTGGAATTATTATTAAGCGTAAGCTCTCCTGCGAAAGTTATATTAACATGGTTGTTAAACGAATCTTTGGTGGACTGCGTCAGCTTTATATTTCTTCTAACGTTGTTCCGGTCTTTATTAAATTACAACTGGTGAGAGCTCTTTTTATTCCATTTATTAATTACTTTTCAGTTGTTTATTGTAATCCTGATATAGCTTCTTTCCGAAAGTTAAAACTAGCATTTAATTCTACAATACGTTTTATATATGGACTTCGTAAATTTGACCACATTTCGACATTTTCTTCTAATATAACTGGATGTACTCTTAGACAACACATTAACATACGAAATTGCATTTTCCTTCACAAAATTATTCAAGGTCACCAACCATCATACCTGTTTGAGAAAATAATCTTCGCAAACTCTATTCGAACGCCAAAATATAATTCTTCCTCGCTTTAAATATTTAAATAGCCAACGACTTTTCTTTGTTCACGCTATAAGATTGTGGAATTCTCTACCATTATCAATTCGCTTAGTAATTACGAGCATAAAGTTAAAAAAAATTACTGTTATCATATGTTAAAAGTAATCAAAGGAATAACTTATTTAATTGAAATAATATTCTCTCATAATAATTATAGCTGTATATACCTACATTGTGTAAATTTCTTTTTAATTTATCTAATCAAAATTATTTAATATAATGATTAAGTACAAATTAAAAGAATTTAATTCTTAATGTACTACCGAATTCTAATTTAAATAAATAAAATTAAGAAAAATTAAAAAATCGTAAAAAATTTTGCGCAAATGTTATTTATCAAATCATATCAATACAACGCTATACTCAAACCCTGCATGGCGCTGTCTGTTTGGAAGATTTCTTTTACAACATGCAACTTCACCTTGCAACTTTTGAGTGTGTAATTTTCTAAATTAATTCGAGTAAGGAGTACGGAGAGATATGTATTTAAAACAAATTTTGCATCCATGAAATAACGATTTTGCGATCGCAAGGAATCCAAAACATTAATAAGGATTAAAAATCGCCCTTGTGTTACGGTAGGAAACATTATTGAGCATCTCAGTACCGAAAAAAAGTATAATAAAAGAGAACTTAAATCTAAGCCAAGACTTAAAAATCATCATATAATTGCGGGAAAAAATTCTGAGATTCACGACAATGCAAAATTCGACGTGTAAACATCCAAGTACAGAATCAACGAACGCATCCTTCGAAAATTTAAGTCTCGAACTAAACATTATGTATGACACACAACATTTTGTCTAAAACTTAATAAGCCATCTTCATGTAAACATTTCAACGATTGATAATCAACACCGCCATGTCGTTTTACTAACTTCGTATATGTTACTTACAAAGGTAAATTTTACTTGCTAGCTAGCAACTATTAAATTAAACATGGCTAGTATAAGATAATGCAAAACTGGAACATAAAATTTAACTAGACCATAAATGACTAACTTTCAATAAACGGCTCTAAAATTAATGAAACCGAATTTTGCTTACATAAAGTAAATACTAATATATATTTTTAAGACAAATACTAATTTTATATTAAAAAATAAAGCATTATATAAAATTGGCTAACCATTATTTTGGTTTTAAAAAATTATTTAGAAAATGCCAGTTACGGATTTTGAAATGTTATTTTCTTAAATTTAAATATATCTAAGAAGACGATAGTCCTTTGCGATTATGTAAATTAAAAATTGTTTAAGGCTTAAGGTTCACACTTCGAAAAATAATGTATGTATTATTTTCTGTTAGAAATTGGTTACGTTCTCCCATCCTTCTCAACGATTTTCATACTCAAAATAAAACTTGATACATAATTTTACATCTAGCATCAACTTTAAAGCACGAACTATATATTGATATGAATAAAGAATACATTTATGTGTAATCACAATCATCATTACCATAAACAATGAATGCAGCT
This sequence comes from Philhelius pedissequus, assembly GCA_910595825.1. Lineage (NCBI taxonomy): Eukaryota > Metazoa > Arthropoda > Insecta > Diptera > Syrphidae > Philhelius > Philhelius pedissequus. The sequence continues at coordinate 76,806,415 of OU343162.1, forward strand.
CTAGTTCTTCTTCATCACTGACCATTTTTACTAACCACAAATAAATCTCGACATAATGGTCACAATATTTTTAAAGATTGGATCTCAGATTTGAAAAGTGAAAACTCAAACGATTTGTTAATTTAAATTGAATACAAATTCAGTTCTATTTTTAATGATTTTATTTAATTACATTTTTGCGACTAACCAAGAGAAAAGGCAAGTTAGAAAAGCTTAACATTATTCAATCAACGATTTGTACATTCACATTTTGAATACGGGTGACTTGGAATTGGTGAATTTCATTTATTGTTAACACTATTAGATTGTATATCTCAATCTCCCAGGCATAAACGCGTTGAATTTTTTTTAATGGTCTATAGGATAGTAATGAAGATACTAGATGAATAAAATATTGAAAAATTCCTTGTTCTTTGGTAGCTGGAAAATCAAAAACAGCGGATGGCGATGGCGCATTGGATATGGTGCTTGACTGCTAACTTAGATGTGTGGGTTCAAACCCCATGCTAGGCAGCATTCTTTTGCCACACCTCTAATTTTAATTGAATGCCGCCCGTGGGTTAAAATAAGATAATAAATACATATTTCTCAAATCCATTATGCCAGTAAAAAATTCTTTCCTGTCTTTCTATTCTTTCCAACTAGTGCCGTGCAATCTAGGTTGCATTTAAAAGACCTTATGTCTTACAGGCATATAGTTAAAATTATTAGTTAAAATTATTAACTAGGATAGCTTTCGAGTCGACTAACATGCCCCATATCTGATTTAAAATAAAGTTCTATCGAAGGATTAAAGAACAGAAATGTAGGTACCGATTTTTACTGCTGTGGAAAAACGTAATTTAATAAAATAAAATAAAGCGCATATCACTATGTCAACGCCGCCGCCGCGCGCCGGTCGTCTAAACATCAACTCGAAAAATTGCAGGGTTTTTCTCTGTAAACTGTCAAAGAGCAGGGTCACGGTCCGTTCGAATTACCGATTTAACTGCCAACTGCTTGACATCAATTGGGACAGATCTCGTTGAGAAATATTACATCCCATTGCATTTTGGGACAACATTGACAGACTCACGTCATTCGTGTGATCTCGTTGACATCGTGAATACTGAGTGTGTACTGTCAATGATTTGACCTAATCTTTTGGTCACGTTAGAGAGTCAAGGAATTTACCCTTGGTGCTGGCTAGTTTAATCGTAGGATTATGTAAGAACTAATGCAAATGAATGGAAACAATCCTAAAATTGAATGCATTCTCAAAAGATTGGAATCAATTGACTGCCTCTAATTAAATGGAAAATATAGATTTTAATCTTTTTTCTGTCAAATGAATGTTGATTGTTGAAGTGAATGAATACAATTATTATTTATTTATTATTATTATTATTATTATAAGATTGCATTCACAAAAGATTCCATTCTTTTACGCAGATCTTGAATTTTCAAACATAAATTCGATTACAGCATTTTTTAAACCAATTTTTTTTATTTTTTTTTTTTAGTAATTCGTCTAAGTTCAGTGTAGTGATTTTAGTTGAGAATTTATCAATGGGCTTTACAGTTAACAAAATTCGCTAGTATCTTAAATAAAGACAGTAAACTGAAAGTATTTGTGGCACCCGCCTTTTCCCTACCTTTGCAAAAAAAACTTTCTGTCAGAAGTTAAGAGACTTTTTTATAGGAATTAATATAAGTCTATAGTTATTTATTTTCTTCACATTCCCTATAGAAACTTCGAAATTGACCATAGCTTGACATTTAGTTTTCCCCGGAAACACGATCAGCATGTTTATTGTTTAACCATTCAATTAAAAATTATCATAATTCATAGCTTTTTTTGCTTTGTTTAATTAATTCAAAATCAAGCATGAAGAAGAAGATGTCTCCAAGTTGCGGCTGTCATAGGAAGCCTTCATCATAAAAGACAAGACATCGCCGGCATTGTACACTGTCATTTCTTTAGCTAATCCCTTGATCAAACCAAAGTTTACATATTCAAACCATGTTGTATGCATTCATAATGAGATTCATTTTTTTCTTATGGTTTGTTCATTTTGAATTTTTCAACAGAGTTCGAGCTCGAAATGTTAAATGGTGTTTTTTGTCGCATTTATACCAATACCAGCGGCACAGTTCGTTATACCTGGCTTTCTTTTTTTTGGAAAAACAATGGCCGTCACTATATGGTCGAACAATACCAACAACTATCAACAGTTTTAAAAATAAAAAAATAAAAAACAAAAAAACTGTCAACTTGAACTTACCTACCTTGAAAATGGCTGTGTATCAAGTTTGGGCATAGATAAAGCAGCCAATGACCTGAGGTTAATTTCCTATTCAGTTTTATATGAACCTGACCTGGTTCATAGTCCAATGACAACAAAAACAACAACAAAAGAAGAATACAACAACTGTGAGATTGAAAAGGTTTGTTTAGATCAAAGAAGATTTCCGACTTGAATATCAGTGAAAGCGGTCTTTATAGAATATAAGAAAAAGCTTAAAACATGAAGGCATTTTATGATGAGGCGACAATAAAAATGAATCTTCATTGTCACATACTCGTACCTATTATAAAAAAAGTAACCCTCACAAATAATTCGTCGACGAGGCACAATTGTCATAAATGATGCGGGATTATGAAGTCAAAATGCTGGATAATTGAACGGGTTACACATTCAATTTGGTACATTGGTTGTATTGCAGCAGTTTATTTTGTATTTCAACTCGAAATCAAGTGGGACATCTATCTTCTACAATTAATGAAATTTAAGTGGTGTACTAAGAGTTGGATTTATTGTAGAATTTATTGATTCAAGAAGTTTTATCTGGGGATCTAAATTTATAGTGGTCACATGGAAGACCATATTGGTCTGGGAACGATGTTTAGATTAACAAAATATATAATAGACGTCACTAGCATTATATCATCCACCACCATATGGTATTATTCATTAGTGGCACTTGCATTGAGGATACTGAACAGCTTTCAGTTCTTAGTGTGTCCATCACAGACTACAAATTTGAGGTTGCCAAAAATGCTGATAATTGTGTTTAGTTCTTCTGGTAATGCAAGAAATTTGTTTTTCCTCTGATCATGTTGAAAATTACAATGCCTTTATCAGTTAAAAGCTTGAGAATAATTCTAATAATTTGGCAGGTGCTCCAAAAACTGACTTGTGTAGTTTGAATAAGATATAAGTTTCAAAAAATACTATTAAAAATAATGGGTGATAGAAGTACAACAGTGAAATTTGCATCAGTTAAACACCGTTATTATTTTATCGCTATTTGTTAATAAATTCCTTACCTCTGGTTGGGAAATTTATAAACAACTACTCATTAGAATTCTTTATTGTAAATAGTTGTTTATAAATTTCGCCCCGCCAGAGGTAAGGGATTTATGAACATTTGGTCCTTCGAGCCGGATCAAATGTTCATAATTCCCTTACCTCTGGAGCAGGGAAGTTTATAAACAACAGAGTGCAATAATAAAATCCGAGTGGCCGATTTGTATGCTCATTACAATTCTTTATGGAATCTAGCCTAATTTCTTCTTAACCTACGTTTATATACACTTTGTCTTTAGTGCTCATAACGATAAGCGTTACCAACCACACAAACCCAAGTTCAGATAATCTCTTGTTTGTTATCGCCATGTGCACACATGTGTTTTCTACCTCGTATCTTTTATAAATTTATTTTATAACATTTGTACGCTATCCTAAGCAAACACAATAAATCATTCTTATGATCCGAGTGGTCATTGTATTTTGAACAATAGTTTTGAATGTTTTACCGAAATAACCAGCTTCTTGAAAAAGTATTCAACCGGAATGCTCATCATATTATCCCTGATGGCTGTTAAAAATGTTCTCCAACAGCCGCTAGAAATAACAATCTATTGATATGAGCATTGGACATTTGTGGCTAACTGAGTAAAATTTTGATAAATTATAGCGAAAATGTGCAGGGTACAATGCATCCATATTTGATATTACTATTAATAGGGAGGGAATAGGCAGTTAATATATCTAGGAATTAAACAGGAAGAAAAACAATTGATACAGTCACAAAGGTAGGCGAAATTCATCAACGCAAGATTTCCAAAGCAAGACTCATGCTAAGCCAATAGACGAACTTTATTAAAATTGAAAACCACCATAATATTACAATTTGTACCGGCTTTTGCGCAAGAAAAAAAGAATGAACTGTGTTTTAGTACCAGTCTGCATTATTGCACGAATGTTTACATTTAGGGACAGTTTGCTTAGCATATTTTACGCAAGATTTACGTTTAATATTTTGATGGTACTTATGACAATGCAAACGACTTACAGGTAACAATGATAGTAAGACCAATCAGTGCGTTTGATCGGAGGCATAAGAGAACCGAACTTAAAACATGCATGATCCACCTGATGCCACTACGCGTGGTCAAAGCAACAGCTGTCAAGGGAGCTATTTTGCTATTTGATAAAGGAATTGGGCCTAGGAAATTATAAAAGCTCTATAACTACTTGACATTCGAAGAGACAGGATGAGCAGAAAATATAATTTCAACAAGAACTTCACTCAAGGAGATTTAAATGCATTTAGAGGCAGGAATCTTTTGTGATAAAAAAATTCCTTGCCGATGAAATAGTCAAATTTCATGCCCCATGCGGAATAACACGCAATGTAGGGAAATATGCATGGCAAAAGGCAAGTCGCCCTAAGAGTACTAAAATCCTACACTTATAGGGTGCCATTTCATATATGTAGGTGTCCAGTGCAATGAAGATGCAGACTGTTTATAGCAAAAATGTAAAAAAAAATGACGCTCTAAAAGAAGCCAGAAAGCTATTGTAAATCAACACATTAGAGGTAGGGCTGGCAACGACTACTTGGCCTCGTCTATCCAAGTCGTGTCTCGATCATGGTGTGGCCCTTTACTCGTGAAAAATTTAATGTACAGTCTCGTCTCGGTCTCTTTCTTAGCCTTGGTTTCTTTCGTGTTTTTTGATAGTGAAAAGAATTTTCCGAGGTAAAATTTGAATTTTATAGAGGTTTTTTAATGCAAATTAATCGAAGCCATCAGCCAATGGATTTTCACAATTAATAGCTTGATAGGTAGGCAACAAACTATATTTCGACGATTAAATAATATTTTTTTTCCACATGTCACGCAAAAGGACTAAAATCAACTTTTTCCGCAGCAAAAAATAAAATCGGAAAAATTTCGAATTTTCTCAGGTAACATTTGAATTTTATATATGTAGGTTTTGTAATCCATTTAAAACGCAGCCATGCTTCAATGCATTTTGATGGCAAATTGCTATTTGAACGAGAATAAAATATTTCGCTAAAAAAAACTTGTGAATATTTATAAAAATTAAACATAAGTATTAAAAAATAATTAAATAAAAAATATTTCTTCTAGAGAAAACCGAAACCAAACTACCGAGACCGGCGAGACAATCGGCGAATTTCGGTAGGTACCGAAAATACTGTTTCGAGCCCTAATTAGAGGAGCCCACAAAATCACATATCTCAGATCAATGTGTTAATTATAACAAAAAAAAGTTTTCGCAACCTTCATAAAACCGATTAACTGGTAATTGTAAGCTTAGAAGACATTGCAACTTTCTGCAGCTTCCATGAGGAGATCCCGAAATAAATATACTTGGTATATATTACACTACACATCTATCCACTTAAGCAAAAAAGGGCAAACGCAAAGCAAGTTACCTACCCTCGACGCAACATACTCCAAATACTCAAGTTTTTTAAAGAAACAAACTTGGAGGAAGAACTGTAATAGTAGCGATTTCAGCCAAAAGTGCTAACTCATCCAAATTGCTGGAGATTTGATAACTTTTGTAACGCCGCGACGAATTGCCTTGAGTTTAGAATACTACTAATAAAACTGTTGTACAACCTTAACGGCAGCATTCTCGTATTTTAAATCCTATAGTATTATGCAATCGCCTAAGATTGTGGTTCATAAAGCTAAAAATGTTGTCGAACTTATTTCTTTCCAAAACCAAATCACCAAAAAGCTTTCAAGAGTGGTTATCAGTTTACCCTTGTCCAAGCCCTTCGGAAGTACTTTAGTTTTAACCTTAATACTCTGCAAGAGCCCCGTAAGCTAAGAAACCCTCGCCTCTTCCATCTACCTACTCATCGTACCTCTTATGGGTTCAATTAACCTATTACCCGTATGCTGCGTAGAGTTGATTTAAACGAAAACTATTTCGACTTCAACCTCAGCACTCCCAGCCTAAAACACCTCCTGTTAAATCGCCCGCCTAAGTCAAACCAATCTTAGCCCTAAGTTTCATAGTTTTAAGTTAAGTTAAGTTATGTAGCTTGTATTAAGCCAAATACATGGGGGTATTGTCCCCACCAAAATTAGTAATAGGGATGCCAACAAGACGAGACTTTTGTTAGTGTCGTGTCTCGACTCGGTCTCGTCAAAATAAATTTCAGTCTCGTCTCGATCTTGGTCTCGCATTTTTCTCGTGAAAATCTTAATGTACAGTCTCGTCTCGGTCATGGTCTTATCTTTAATCTTGGTTTTTTTCGTGTTTTCTGGTAGTAAAATTTGGAATTTTCTGAGGTAGATCTGAATTTTGTAGGATTTTAAAAATCCATTTAAATCAGAGCCATCGTTCAATAGATTTTGACATTTCATGGATTGACATGTAGGCAACAAACTATATTTTGACGTTTTGATAATATTTTTTTTTTTCAGGTCAAATCTAAAAGTCTTAAAGTCACCTTTTTCCGGATGGGGAAACAAAGTCTGAAAAATGATTGAGACTAGTATTGTTCTCGTTGCCAGCCCTATTTAGTACAGAGATTCCATCTTTAGCAGCACTATTCGAATGTGAAGTACCTTGTTTAACATCATTTGTTCTCCTATTTAGAAACTTAATCCGTATATCCTAACTACCGCCTCAAAATTGCCTCCGAATTGAAATATCAAAGCTTTGAGTGCAACAGTTTAATCAGTATTATGGTTATGATTCCACTTGGATTCAAGCCCCATACACCGTGTCTACTGTATGTTGATCAGTCGATCTCGTATCTTCATAATATAAACAGGTCATAGAACCTCGCTCCCACTTTATATCAATTTTAAACTAGTTTAACATCCAACATAATTGTTACTTTAATTTCAAACTTTACTTCGCCTAACTCTTACGCCCTTTTTCTGTTCTTAAATTAAAACGATATAATTTTAATAATACAAAAGTGTAAATATAAATTCGTCACATTTATTGAAATTCATTTGCACTATCTCTCTCTTAATTTTGCTCCCGTTAATAATTTAATATATATGCTACCTCAGGTGTTCCTCAGGGTAGTCATCTCGGGCCACTTTTATTTGTCCTTTCCATTAATGATGTTGAAAGCATTATTTCCTTCTCAAACCTCTCTATATATACCGACGACATGAAAATTATGAAAGTAATATCTACTCCTACTGATTCTTCCCTGCTTCAAAATGACCTTAATTCTTTTCACACATGGTGCACACAAAATTTCCTCGAACTCAATGTCACTAAATGTCAACACATGACTTTTTCTCGTAAACGCCTGTCCTTACCCTCTCGTACTTATCACTTTTGCAACGTTCTAGTTCCTTCAGTTTCCTCCATTCGTGATCTCGGCATTTTATGTGATAAAGAGCTCAATTTTCGTTCACACATAGATAATATTATCGCTAAAGCAAACTCTTCCCTAGGATTTATAAAGCGCTGGTCGAAAGAATTTTCAAACCCATACGTAACAAAATCACTCTTTACCACATATGTTAGACCTATTCTCGAGTATGCCAGTCAAGTTTTGTCTCCTTATCATACCACCCACTCGTATAGGATTGAAGCCGTACAACGTAGATTCCTCCGTTTCGCTTTACGAAACCTCTCATGGTCTGATCCTCTTTTCCTTCCCCCTTACGAACATCGTTTACAACTGATCGACCTAAACACCCTTGCCAAGCGTCGTGATGTTGCAGACATACTTTTCGTTCACCAAGTCATCACAGGAGTAATAGATTCTCCGCCACTTCTTAAATCAATTTATTTTAACACCAATCCACGTAACCTCAGATCTGTTCCCTTATTTCGCCTTCCTACTTACCGAACCAATTACGCTCACTTTAACCCAGTTACTAGAATGTTGCGATTAGCCAACAATGCACAGCAACTTCTCGATTTTAACCACAGTATCTCATACCTTAGAAGAAACCTTTACTCTAACTATCCCTAATTCCCTACTCTTTAGTTTAAGTTAAAATTATTACTAGACGGTTTAAGTTATTTTAAGTTATCTTAATATTGTTAATATTGTTATATTGTTATTATTTATATGTTTGAATTAAGCGAAATAAATAAATATTAATATTGTAAATAAATATTAAAAAATAAAAATAAATATTGAATTTAATTAGAGCTTTACTTAATAACCTTTATGCTAAACGATCTACATATAGTTAAAATAATAAATTCAGAAGCTCTAATAGCAACAACTTACAATTATTAATAACCTCGAAGCCGGATCTTATAAAGGGCCTAGGAAATTATAAAAGCTCTATAACTACTTGACATTCGAAGAGACAGGATGAGCAGAAAATATAACTTCAACAAGAACTTCACTCAAGGAGATTTAAATGCATTTAGAGGCAGGAATCTTTTGTGATAAAAAAATTCCTTGCCGATGAAATAGTCAAATTTTGTGCCCCATGCGGAATAACACGCAATGTAGGGAAATATGCATGGCAAAAGGCAAGTCGCCCTAAGACTACTAAAATCCTACACTTATAGGGTGCCATTTCATATATGTAGGTGTCCAGTGCAATGAAGATGCAGACTGTTTATAGCAAAAATGTAAAAAAATGACGCTCTAAAAGAAGCCAGAAAGCTATTGTAAATCAACACATTAGAGGTAGGGCTGGCAACGACGACTTGGCCTCGTCTATCCAAGTCGTGTCTCGATCATGGTGTGGCCCTTTACTCGTGAAAAATTGAATGTACAGTCTCGTCTCGATCTCTTTCTTAGCCTTGGTTTCTTTCGTGTTTTTTGATAGTGAAAAGAATTTTCCGAGGTAAAATTTGAATTTTATAGAGGTTTTTAATGCAAATTAATCGAAGCCATCAGCCAATGGATTTTGACAATTAATAGCTTGATAGGTAGGCAACTAACTATATTTCGACGATTAAATAATATTTTTTTTCCACATGTCACGCAAAAGGACTAAAATCAACTTTTTCCGCAGCAAAAAATAAAATCGGAAAAATTTCGAATTTTCTCAGGTAACATTTGAATTTTATATATGTAGGTTTTTTAATCCATTTAAAACCCAGCCATGTTTCAATGCATTTTGATGGCAAATTGCTATTTGAACGAGAATAAAATATTTCGCTAAAAAAAACTTGTGAATATTTATAAAAATTAAACATAAGTATTAAAAAATAATTAAATAAAAAATATTTCTTCTAGAGAAAACCGAAACCAAACTACCGAGACCGGCGAGACAATCGGCGAATTTCGGTAGGTACCGAAAATACTGTTTCGAGCCCTAATTAGAGGAGCCCACAAAATCACATATCTCAGATCAATGTGTTAATTATAACAAAAAAAACGTTTCGCAACCTTCATAAAACCGATTAATTGGTCATTGTAAGCTTAGAAGACATTGCAACTTTCTGCAGCTTCCATGAGGAGATCCCGAAATAAATATACTTGGTATATATTACACTACACATCTACCCACTTAAGCAAAAAAGGGCAAACGCAAAGCAAGTTACCTACCCTCGACGCAACATACTCCAAATACTCAAGTTTTTTAAATAAACAAACTTGGAGGAAGAGCTGTAATACTAGCGATTTCAGCTAACAGTGCTAACTCATCCAAATTGCTGGAGATTTGATAACTTTTGTAACGCCGCGACGAATTGCCTTGAGTTTAGAATACTACTAATAAAACTGTTGTACAACCTTAACGGCAGCATTCTCGTATTTTAAATCCTATAGTATTATGCAATCGCCTAAGATTGTGGTTCATAAAGCTAAAAATGTTGTCGAACTTATTTCTTTCCAAAACCAAATCACCAAAAAGCTTTCAAGAGTGGTTATCAGTTTACCCTTGTCCAAGCCCTTCGGAAGTACTTTAGTTTTAACCTTAATACTCTGCAAGAGCCCCGTAAGCTAAGAAACCCTCGCCTCTTCCATCTACCTACTCATCGTACCTCTTATGGGTTCAATTAACCTATTACCCGTATGCTGCGTAGAGTTGATTTAAACGAAAACTATTTCGACTTCAACCTCAGCACTCCCAGCCTAAAACACCTCCTGTTAAATCGCCCGCCTAAGTCAAACCAATCTTAGCCCTAAGTTTCATAGTTTTAAGTTAAGTTAAGTTATGAAGCTTGTGTTAAGCCAAATAAATGGGGGTATTGACCCCACCAAAATTAGTACTAGGGATGGCAACAAGACGAGACTTTTGTTAGTGTCGTGTCTCGACTCGGTCTCGTCAAAATAGAACAAAATTTCAGTCTCGTCTCGATCTTGGTCTCGCATTTTTCTCGCGAAAATTTTATTGTGCAATTTCGTCTTGGTCTCGGTCATGGTCTTATCCTTAGTCTTGGTTTCTTTCGTATTTTCTGGTAGTAAAATTTGGAATTTTCTGAGGTAAGATCTGAATTTTGTAGGATTTTAAAAATCAATTTAAATCAGAGCCATCGTTCAATAGATTTTGACATTTCATGGATTGACATGTAGGCAACAAACTATATTTTGACGTTTTGATAATATTTTTTTTAGGTCAAATCTAAAAGTCTTAAAGTCACCTTTTTCCGGATGGGGAAACAAAGTCTGAAAAATGATTGAGACTAGTATCGTTCTCGTTGCCAGCCCTATTTAGTACAGAGATTCCATCTTTAGCAGCACTATTCGAATGTGAAGTACCTTGTTTAACATCATTTGTTCTCCTATTTAGAAACTTAATCCGTATATCCTAACTACCGCCTCAAAATTGCCTCCGAATTGAAATATCAAAGCTTTGAGTGCAACAGTTTAATCAGTATTATGGTTATGATTCCACTTGGATTCAAGCCCCATACACCGTGTCTACTGTATGTTGAATTTAATTAGAGCTTTACTTAATAACCTTTATGCTAAACGATCTACATATAGTTAAAATAATAAATTCAGAAGCTCTAATAGCAACAACTTACAATTATTAATAACCTCGAAGCCGGATCTTATAAAGGCTTAAAAGAGTTACTTAGCAAGTGTTTGCAATTTGTCACTTATACAGAAATACCCCTTGCCGTACTTATTTTTTTTTTTTACACACAAGGCAAAAACAATTAAATAGTAGGTGCCACTATACACAAAAGTCAACAGCACCATCAGTCTCCATGGCAGCTTGTGTGCGGTATACATAAGAAATAAGATACTGATGTACCATGCACGCAACAACGACGAAGAAGACGACGACATATGGCTGGCCATCACCATCGCCATCGGATTGAATAGAAAGTCTGTAATTAGTTGGTCAAGTGTGGATAAGATCAATGATCGCTGATCTGGGATCGGACTCGTTGTGCTTTATATCTTTTGGTCCGAACTCCACACACCAACACCATACATACAAACATCATATAAGTAACTAAAGTGGACATCTATCTCTTTGCTCAAGTCGCGCTTTGGAAAGAGAAAATTGATTTCATCTCGAAGAAGACTAAATCGTCTAAATCTATAAGAACGACCCGTAACTACACATCTGTGCAACAAAGATCGCACATGAACATTTTACCTCTTCGTCTTCTCCATATAGCTACTCGTATACTGGACACAAACTATATAATTCTCAATTACAGTCAAGATTATAAGAATCGTAGATCGCATTCAGCGGGATCACTTTTACATACATATAGGCTAGGCATTGCGACTGTAAAGTTTAAAGTCGTCACAAAATCTTCATATCTAACATGTTATTCCTCTTTAGTGTTCATTAACTAAAGAATTTAGGGTTAATTATCAGATGGAGATGCCCACACTGTAAAATGGATGCTGAAGCTATTGCACATTACTGTAACTTCAACTTCCAAATCCAATATAACCAGAAGGAATTCCAAAGTGATCATAAATTTACAAATAAAGCATTTTCATTGCCTTCTTAGTGTGAGATAAGGTAAATCTATAAGTACCTTCTCATATAGATAGGAATATTTATACAAGTCGTTGATGCTGATAGATACAAAGATACACGAAATTGCAACTTCACAGGTCACAGCTGCACAGTTCCTAACAACTTTCTCTCTCTGCTATACCGACCGGGCAGCGGGACGGGGTAGTTAATATGCTGCCGTTTGTGATCACCGATGCAAATCTACCTATTGAATCACATATGAGGCAAGTCAGGACTAGACTTACTTAAAGTAGGGCCCTTAGGCCATTTTTCATTGTATTGTCTGGCATCCTCTTTTATACAGGTATTACTAAGGACCATATTGCGATTGTTGATCTTCGTTCTATATTCTATAACGAGCGATCAACGATCGACAAAATGATAAATCGGCATTCTGCTTGTCGATTGCGTTCGATAACTATCGATAATCAACTCGCTCGTTGTTGAACGCATTTTTGTCATCCACGCGGTCAATTGAACAATTTAAAAATTGTATCGGGAACGAAATGTGAGTGCTTTTAATTAAAAAAATATTTGTTTATAAATTAAATGGTTTTAATTATTTATTTTTAATGCAGGGCGAAACAAGTTTCAACAACAACACAAATAGAAGCTCTCCTGAATTTCGTGAATAAACATGTTGTAGTACCCATTTTTCTATTTTAAGTTATATTTCTATAAAAATAAACAATTTTAAACAAACGTCACGAAACAAAATAAATAAATAAACAATTCAGTCTGAAAAAAATCAATCTGCCAAGTCAGAAACAATTCACAATATAAACTTTTTCATTCACAATAACTCATATCCTAGTCGATAAAGTTATGCAATACCGATTGAGATATTCTGTCGATGATGTGGGGGAAGAATTTCAACCTGGAATAATTAGCTTATTTCATATGGTCACTTAAGTGCCCTTGACAATTATTGTTCTACTTCCTCTTAAGTTCTTTAATAAAAAATAAAGACATTTTGATTAGACTTGCTATTTCTCCAAACTTGCTACAAATTGTTTTTTTTTTCTTCAAGACATAAGGCCAAACTATATAGGTACTATATAAATGGCAAGTTTTGAATTTGGAAAAAAATCGAACTTGCAATTCCGTCTGTTTATCTGTCAGGCTGTCTATCTGTAGGTCGCTCTACAGCCTAACCAGCTGAAGCGATTTCCTGCAAATTTGGTACTTAAACGCTTAAGGTGACTTGGTGAATTCTTTTTTTTTTTAATTTTTTAGTTCCAAAAATAACGATACCTACCATACAAATGTTTGAGGCAAAAAAAGTAAACCTCAATTATCTCGAAAACGGTTTTAACGATTTCGATAAAAAAAATTCAGTAGAATATTATAGGTAAAGTATACATTTTGGTCAATAAAAATATTTATTTGAAATGTTATGAACTGTACCTGCCATATAACCGTTTTTCGACTATATCATTAACGGCTCGAAGGATTTCGTTCAAAATTTGTATACAATAAGTCCTTCAAATTATAAATGATACCGCATACCAACATTTTCGAAAAATATTTTTTTGGAGTTTTTGAAAAAATCAATATTTCGAAAACGGTGGAAGATTTTTTTTTAAATTATGTTTTTTGTTTTATGTTTATATTACCTAAATTGTCATACCTAATTTTTTTAGAATGAAATTAAAGAAATTTTGTATAGGTACACAAAATTAATTAAGAAACAATTTTAATAATATATTTAGCCATTTCTACATAAGATGTAATCGAGCATAAGAGCAAGTAAGGGCGATCCAGTCTTACATTTTATTTTTATTTTTTTAGCAAAAACGGAAAATTTTACAATTATCAAAAACGGCTTAAGCGATTTTCATCCTATTTTTTTTTTTCAGAAAATGATTATTTTTGACACATCTAGTACCAAAATTTTGTTCTGTTTTTGGTTTTCTATTTTCTGAAAAACGGTTGAGTTGTTTTTTTCTGATTTTTTTTTATCTAAAAAAGTTTACAAAACAGTATTGTAAATCAATTTTTCTTAAACTTTTTTTTTTAGTTAAAAAATTTTGTTTTGCATACTCAGTATTTCGAAAACCACTAAATCCATTGTTTTACCTTTTAATAGTTTTTTTTTTTAATTTTTTTCGCAGAAAGCCATAACACAAACCATGTTATAAAAAGCCGTTAAGAAGGCAAAACGACTTCAAGATTTTTTTTTAATATTGCATAGAAGTGTTATCAAAAAAAGTTTTTGCATTAAAAAAAATAAACTTTTTCTCAAAAGTTGAATTTAAAAAAAAAAGGTTATTATTTTTTTTTTTAATTAAATTTTTATACGCATAGCAATTATTACTTGAATTGACGTTCCAATTTTTTTCGTAAAAATGTTTTCAAAATTTTATACACACAAAAAATTGTTGAAAACAAAACGAGTGAGCCTTATAGTACCAAGTCAATATATGATGTTTAATATCTGACATCATATTATCATAATTTTATTTTCTCAAAATTAAAAATATAACAATAGAGAAACATTAAAATCCATTTTCATGTTTTTAATATCATAAATATATGTATATAAAAAGTGATAAATGAATTTTGCTAATATCTTGAAAAAATCAATTTCATTCGAATATATCAAAAAAACACAATGCTTCATTAAATGTTTAGTACGATTTTCCACCCGTTTACCAAACATTGCATGTCAAAAAAAAAAAACGAGCGGAAAGATGTTAAACAAAAAAACTGCTCCAACAATATTTTCCCAAAAATTCATAATGCCTTCCTAATCTTTTGTTATCGACTTGACTTTAATTGTAAACGAAACTTCTCGGAAACTTCTCGGAAGTCTGAGCTTCTAGATGTAAGGCGGAATGCATACTTTATGAAAAAAATATGCGAAAGCTCATAAAGCCTTTTCCCTTCCCGACTACATATACCAGTTTAAAAGATTAACAACAAATCAATGATCATTTTATTGTTCTTCATGGAATGCCCCACTGTAACTCCTGCCTATTTTGATTTTGCAGAGATAATCCAGCACTGGAGTTTGATTTTTAAAGAGATACATTGACTTTACAATGAAATACTTGATTTAAGATTGCACGTCAATGAATTCAATATATTCAATTCCACTTAACATTTGCCGGGGTAAATATCAAGCGTTAGTTTTTTTTGTTTTTATTTTGTTTTTTTATTGATTCAGCAAAAGAGAGACTTAGTGTTTATGTGGTTGGTCAGGTGCCCCTGCCACGGGCTATTATTCGAGAGGGCTGAACTGCAGTTCATTGAAGCATACAATGACAAAAAAGGTTTCACTTCTGCTATCATTCTGGCGAATTGCGAGAGTGTGTTCTTTTTTTGTTTCTAATTTTAGTTTTTTCCCTTCTCTACAGTAGCTTAGTTGTAATTATTGGCTTTACGAGTATAACTCAACTACCAGACTTAAAAATTGTGGGTTTATTTCATTAATAACAGCTTGCGGCAATGCAAATATAAATATACAACTAAGTAACTATAATTGAAGCTAAAGTGAAGGTGGAATACTTGCGTGACTTGAAATCAACTGAACTACACTTGAGAGGGGGTTCGTTCGAATAAAAATATTGCAATTAGGCGGAAGGTCTCATATACATACTATATACATACGAGTACATGAATATGTTAAGTTTGTTTCTCCATTTCAAACAAGTTAACTTGCAAAGGTATTCCCATGATGAGGTATCTATGAGAAAATAATATTCTTTAAACGGAAATTATATTCTGAGACTTCTGAGCAAAACTCAATCGTTTTTTTCTGGTAACTTTGTCTACAATGATTTTAAGGCATACCAGTGAATTCGGAAGAATTAACAGGAATTTCCATTCAAACGATTTCAGGTTTGTTTCTTTTACAGAAATTATCTATTGCAGGAGATTCTGCAATTCCGCCAAGGACCTTTTCGGCACCAAACATATTAGTTCAGCCGAATTTTGGGGTTAAAGATTTTGTGAATTGTATTTACATTATCGTTGGATTAGGTGCAATTTCTTTAAGATACAGCAAGTCGAATCTTTTTACTTGGATCTCAGTGGATCGATTGCGCTAGGTTGGAATACAGAGAGATACGGAGGGAAGCAAGTGAAAGATAAAAAATTCACGAATTTTCAGATGTTCTTTATTGACAAACTGTAGAAACATCGATCGCTTATATTGTTGTAGTTTTTTTTTAGGTTGGCTGCCCTACTAACAATTTAGCTTGCAGTACGTCCGATATTGAGAACTTCGCAGGATAAGCATGTATGTAGCCATCTTATGCAAGCTATAGCAAAATAGGTCGTATATAGCCATCTTAGACAAGTTATAGCTTGTATATAGTCATCTAATGCAAGCTATAGCAAGGTAGCTTGTATATAGCCAACTTATACAAGCTCCTACTTGTATATAGCCATTTTATGCAAGCTAAAGCACGGGCATTTGTAGGTATGTTTTCTGATTCTTGTTTATCTGTATTATATTCGAAGAAAACGCAAGCAATATTTACATATTATTTTTGTTTTTATTTTTATGGAATGTGTGGATTAAAGCCAATTGAAATATTTTGTAACCTATAGTCCAATTCGCCCGGCACGATAGTTGGGCTCATCAGTTAGATGCTCATCTAAGCCGCAATATATTAGAGATGAAATGACGCCAGCTATATGATCAAGAGGGTTTCCCATTGAGGCGTTAACAGTTAGGCTTTAAACCATCAGGGAAACTCAAAAATGCTTAGCTCAGGTAAATATTTTTTGGTTTATTCTTAGAATCATCCGCCATAAAATCCTCAAGTTCCGAAAAGTGACACATGTTCGACATCAGCTATTAGTGGTTTTGACGAAACTGGTGTATTACGAGTATTATACTATTTTTTTTTTCAGTGAAATTAATACCGAAGATTCGGATTAATTTAGACCAAGATAAGACTGATGCGTTTTGGTAAGTTCATCAGTAATATGATTCTTGGTATGTATAGCGATATCCTGGGACCTATCCAAGGGTAACCCAGATTACGCAATGGTCTACCAGTTCAGGCTTTGTAATGATTGAGGCAATTTGGAGTTAACTTAATGCTTACTTGAACGATACAAGCTGTAGAAATCCAAGAGCTTTAGTGTTTAATTCAAGAGTGGGGATATCTAAAAAAAATGCTTTGTCGATATTGTTTCTGTGACTCAAATTTGACGTTTTCAATTAATGCACTGATTAGGTCGTTACACATTATTGGGCGCCATTTCCATCGTAAAAATTGCAAGCGGGTCTGTAGCGATGGAAACGTTCCTTGGGATGTTTGGTGTTTTCATGGTTACTAACAGCACTATATAATTGTTATTAATGCAAGCCATTGAAATGTTGCCATTGGTTTAAAAGATCAATTAGTATTAGGGGCTGACCACCAAGCCAAAGATGCATATTTTTGGAATATATTCCTCGTTATCTTGTCGATTGTAAGCAGGAAAACTACTAATCCTGTATATACAGAGTTGAATTTAGGTCGCATAATTTGTCAAAATAAGTTCTCACAGTGTGCAGCTGAATCTTCCTGATGTTATAATTAGATTACAGGCCTTAGAATCCAAATCAATGGAGACATATCCCCTCCATTTAAAATCCCAAAAACTTCTTTTGAAAACTCCGAACAAAAATAAAGAAATGGATTCTGACCCTGAGTTCTGTTTTAGTATTGCAGACATTATATTTTATAGACTGTGTGAGCTGCTTAATAAGAATAATCCATATGTATTCTTGTTTCATAAGAATGGCTGTTCAGCCTTATGTAGATATCGGTTTACAAATTTTAGGCTTAAGTTTCAATTAGAATCATGTTGTTCTTCTCATTATGTGTCATCTTCTAAAACCTTCAATACCAAAAAAAAAATCACGAACAAAGCTAAGTGAACTCATTCTTGTAGAAGGGAGAATAATCACAAGCAATAAATTCTAGCTAAGTGAAGTGAGTCACACATCACACATCTCACACTCAAATCTTTCTTTCTCTAAACCACGCACCATTTTATCAAGATTTCAAACCTTTAAGTAATGTCCCTTGGAACAAATTCTAAAGCAAAGCCAGTGACTCAATGAATTTACCCCTTTTACAGCGCGCTCGAGCATCCTCATGTGTGCTCTGCATTTCAAGTTGAGTTTTGTCCTTTGGCCAGCTCATTTCTATGTACTATGTATACTAGTACCTATATTTCCAAAGGTTCTACCCTACCCTCAAACAAACATTGGTAATTACCTAATAATAGTCAAGCCGACAGGATGATGTGTGATTGCTTCAAGCCAGAGTCATTCATATTGCCAGTGTTGGGTGTTCTGTATATTATAGTGTCCATGCCACTTGGTGTAGTACCATGTTTGCGCATGTCTGATCGATGGAGTGAATGTGCTTTTGAGTAAACCGCTGTTCCATCACTATACATGACCGTAACTACTGCGCGAGCCGGCGCGCGGCTGCCGCGCTATAATGATTTGCATCCTTTCGTGGTTTTTGCATTAATGAATGATGACCACCACAGCATGCTGCGGAATAATGTTGTTTCCATGCAAAAAAAGATGATGTTGCTCTTTGGTTTCATTAAAATATGCCCCCACTGAGGTGCAGGCTCTGTGGTAAAAGGTATAGTCTTGGTGGTGTGGATGTTACGTTGTTCCAGAACAATTCATTAAGTTTGCATACATACATATATATATATTCTTATTTATCCTTTACTTATACACTTAGAAAATAGATTGCAAAAGACATGACCAGACCAGGCCATCATAGTAGTTATACATCAGTGAATCTTCCCTCCAAAAAAAATGAAGAGGTGAAAGGATTTTAAATACAGTGGGGTTATCTTCCATTTTTAGTGTGAAATTGTGCAGCTCAATTTACTATGATTCAATTAAAAGTTTGTAAGTCGACATTTTTAGGTTCAGGTTTTAGTTTCAGTTATTTTTAACTAGAAGTTAATATTTTTTTTTCAAGTCCTATAAGTGATAAGATACGTGTCTTGAATAGCAGGCGGGCGACTTTCGGGGAACTAGAAATATTAGTAGTATTTTATTATTCTTCATGTTGATGACAAATATTCAGTACAATTAAATTTAAGACATGACACAGTGCCGTCTGTCCAAGTTTGACAAAGTTTACAATTATATTTTTCACATAATAAAATATTGTATTGAAAGATTCTTCTATTATTGATCTTCTATAATTTAATGCTTTTTGACAGTAAAAGTGCAATTTGTTCCAATCGGTTGCATTTAAGATACTCCTAATTTCTGCTTCTTCTAAAGTTCGCTTTCCATAAAACTGGATTCTGAAATCATTCAAAATAGGACACCTGCCAAGAAGATGATATGTGTTCTCTCTCTCTTGCAGGTTACATAAAGAACAGATTATTGGCAAATCTTCTCGGTGCGGAATGAAATTCAAGTTCAATATATCTCCTCTGGCTTCAAAAATCATTGCAATTGTTTCGTTAGAGTATATTTCGTTAAAATAATTCTTAGCATAACCTGTGATGTAAATTAGCATATATTTCTGGGTGATGGAACTTTTAACTTTATCAATACTATCTGCATGCATCTTCTCATTTATTGCCGAAATTAAATTGTAGAGCGCATCCTTCCTGTGAATGTTGTTTTCTTCAGTTAAGATTAAGTTGTAACGACAGAAATCTGAAAGTTTTTGCCATTCTTCAAACAATTGTGTTTTCGTTTTTATAACATATTTTAATAAGCGTTTTGATAATCTTAAATCATTTTTAGTATGACACTTGGCTAAAAAGAGGATTTTGCTAATTTTAAACCAGTTTAGTATCGAACTATTTTCTTAACATTTTACTTAATTTAAAATCACAAAATGGCTACTTTATTTTTTAAGCATCCTACTAAATCCATAGGCCACTTTAACATTTACAAACGTCAAAAAGTTTTGTTCGCTTACTTTTTTGCACTATTTTAGGCGTGTTTAGTTGTAGCTTATTAAGAAAATAAATTTGGTATGGTGCTAGTTAAAAAGTGTTTAAAATTAGGAAAATATTAGTCAAGTGCTTTAGTATTAGCAAACTGTTAAGTAGTATCATGCTGAGTCCTTAACATCAGGCTGTTTAAAATTTTGCGCCATAGTTTTTTTAAGTGTAGTGAACGTGTTGTCTAAGAGTTTCAATGAATAATGGAACATTGAACATTGTTGCAGTTTAAATACTCTTTTTAAAAAGAAACGCAGAAATTTTTCGACCGGTGTTTGCTTATAGCCCCAAGCTTGAGCTCCATACAGCATGATCGACTTGGAAAATTTCTGGAATACCTGATATTTTATTTTAATTGATATTTGTTTATCTTCCAGACAGTTTTCCAATGCAGCGCTTATGGCAGATTTAACTGATGTTAATTTCTCCTTGAAGTGTTGTTCCATATTCATATTACTGCGCATTAAGATCCCCAAATACTTGTAGGATCGCAGTCGATCTCGTACTGTGGAAGTGTTAAGACGTTTTCGGCTTTCCAGTTTTTCCAATTAAAATTCGTGTGTGAGCTTAAGTTCTAAATTAAATCAACATTTCATAAGTGGTGCAGTAGCACAGTGATAGAGTGGCCGACCGAGAATCCAAGGGTCGCCAGTTCGATTCCCAGGAGGGCATCAGAACTTTATCAGCTTTTTTTCACAACCGTGAAGTAGTTAACTTTATTGGTTGGGAAAACGAACAAAGGAGGAGGAGTTTAAGCACCGGGGCATCGAAAGGTGTCCTAGGGCCAATGAGGCCAGCGATGGCATCAGCTGAGGGAACATCGAAAGATGTTCCAACTACAAGCAGTGATTCTGCAGCAACAACATCAACAGCAATAACAACAACGGCAACATCATCCGATGCTAATCAAAAGCGCAGAAAGAGGATCAAGTGCGCACCAAATTTGGTAAAAAGGAGATCCACGGCCACCTCAGCAAAGCTGCCAGCTGGGGTGCATACGTCCGATATAGACGAGACGTCAGAGGCAGCAAGACAAACCGAGTTAGACACTTCACCCGAAGAGGGTATAGCATATATGTCTGAAGAAGGAGAAGGGCACTTCACGACGGGCGATAGTACTGCCTTCGTGAACCTCTCCACATCAGAGGCGTCAGCTGAGGAGGACGAGGAACAGAGAATGGTCGCCCAAATTGAAGTTTTGGAGGCAGAAATCGAAAAGATAAAAAGGAAAGTTAAGGCCAGCCAAGAAGCGCGCCGAGCGAGGCAACTAAAAGAACTCGAAGAAAAAGAACAACAACAGAAAAAAGAACAATTACAAAAACAACAGCCACAGCAGCAGCCAAAACAACAACGGCAAAAACAACAACAACAACAGCAACAGCAGCAGACACAAGTCCAGAAACAACCACAAGAAAAACAACAGCAGCAGATTCAAAAGCAGCAGAATCAACAGCCGCAGAAAAGTCAGTCTCAGCAGCAGCAGCCACAGCCGCCGATTATGAAAAAAGAAAAGGTGCCACCCATTAATACTTATAAAATGGAGTTACAGGATACCATAAATCTATGTAAGTTGACCATAGGTCAAAATTTTACTATTAAAAGATTAAATAACGATAGGCATGCTATCCAGTGCTTCACACTGGAACAGCACAAAAAAATTAAAGAGTTGCTGAAAGAAACTACTACCGAATTCTTTAGTTTCACCCCTAAAACCGAAAAATTTCAAACGGTCCTTTTGAAGGGCATAGATTCCTACACGGAACCACAGGTGCTCTTAAATGAACTCCGCCAAAAAGCGAATGACGATCTCGACTTTATCGGGGTCAAGCCGTTCGCTACAGTTAGAGCTAGGCGGGAGAAGCGGAGTCTTCCCTACTTCCTCGTTCAACTTTCACCCAGCAGCAAACTGGATAGTTTGAGGAGTATATCCGTCCTCAACTGCCAGGTTGTAACTTGGGACAAATTAAAAAGGCGCGGCGACATGCTTCAATGCATGCGCTGCCAAAGGTTCGGCCACGCCGCAGCAAACTGCGAAATGCAGTCACGCTGCGTTAAGTGTGGAGAGAACCACAATGCAGATGAATGCAAGTTAGGAAAAGAACGGGTCGAAGATAGGACCCAGCTTAAATGTGTACTCTGCCGAGGCGCCGGACACCCCGCTAATTATCGGGGATGCCCGACGTTTCAGCTTATAAAAAACAATAAAGCAGCAAAGCAAACAGTGGTAGAAAAGCGTCCAACAGTGCGCCCTCCTACAACAACGTCCGTCAACCCCCAAATTTCTTACGCCCAAATGGCGTCAGGAAGGGGAAGCACGGTACAGCCTACACCAAAGGTCGCCCAACAGGCCCCCGTGCCTAAGGCGCCGGCGGCACAGGCGGATATTATGGGCGTTCTACTGGCCATCCAGGGCCAGTTGAACGGCCTCCAAAACCAGATCAGGGAGCAGGCGACTAGGGTGGATTATCTCTACTCTGTTTTGCCGAGCTTAACGCAACTTAGAGGTTAAGGGCGCGCTGCCGGAGAGGCCCTTTAAGATCCTAGCTGTGAATGTAAATTCATTGATTAGGACCGAACGTAGAGCGAATTTATTCCAATTGCTTAAAGACATAAGTCCAGATGTGTTTATGGCTAGCGAATGCTTAAGATTGAGCTCGGAAGAGAATTACTATATATTGGCGGGTGATTTAAACGCCAAGCACACAGATTGGGGAAATCAAATACAAAATCCTCGAGGTAACCATCTATTTAATTGGATGGGTCGATACAACCTTGAGTATCGCATCGATCTTCTAGCCACAGACAGGCCATCGTTCCCAAGAAGCGGTGCCTATCTGGATCTATTGCTTAAAGACGCAAGACTAACAATTACTGACGCTGTGGGTCAACGGCCAAGAAATTGTTTACGAACGATCGAGTACGACAGTGACCACTGCGGACTCGCAGCCGTAATACAACTTCCGAAGCAGCTTATGGAGTTGGAGGAGTATGTGCCTGTGCATACTTACAATTACAGTAAGGTGCGCTGGCCACGTTTCTCCAATGCCTTATTGAGTGAATTACGTTCAAATGGTATATCCCCACCAAATGACAGGAACCTAACAAATACTGAAATCGACAGATACTTAGAACAAATTGACGAAACGATTCTACGAACAATGAACAGAACAATACCGAAATACAAAGAACGTAACGCAACTGACATGTACCGTAACGCGACAATTGATGCACTACACAGACAAAAAAGTGGCTTACTGACAAGACTAAAACGCTTGTACAGGCGGTTTACTGATACACGAGACCTGGAGATTAGGACACTGAAGTCGTCCATCAAAAACATCAACCAATTGATCAAAGAAAATTATAGATTGGCTATTAATTCGTTCTGGGACAATAAAATTCGTGCCGTTAACTCCAGCGACCCAAGTATGTTCCCAAAAATTAATAAGATTTTTAGAAGAAAGGATCAAAACGATCTTCCGTGTCTTAAGCTCCAGAGGACGACAGAGAACAGAGACGTACTTCTGACAGCAGGCATAGACCCAGAGGATGCCGTATTGGACGATGACCTCTATATAATCGAAGATCCGCAGGAGAGAGTGGAGGCTGTGGGGGCTGCTTTCCAGCAAGTGTACAAGGTGAATGCTAGCATTCGCCCGAATCATGACCTGGAGAACAGAGCTCTGCTTCATCACTTATGGCTCCGGAACGATATAACCGAATGGCGATCTGAGAACCTTGGTTTTACCGGGTTTAATGATGAAGATTTGGCAAACGCCATAATCGCCGACCGAAATGGGCCCAGTCCCTTGTTAATTTCGAAAAATGAGCTCCAGCTCATCTTCGATTCATTAAAGAAAAAGAAGTCAGCAGGAGTCGATGGTATATCCAACGTTGTACTACGACATTTGCCTCAAGAAGCAGTTGACATTTATACCACACTGTTTAACAACGCGCTGAATAATGCATATTATCCAGTGCGGTGGAAGACAGCTGTGGTGCACCCTCTCCCAAAAAAGGGAAAGGACAACTCCAATCCGGCGAATCTCCGGTCGATAAGTCTTCTTCCGAGTATCAGCAAAGTATTTGAAAAGGTTATTAATAGAGCCCTGTTCAAGTGGGCGGAGGACAAAAATATCATCCCGGATAATCAGTTCGGTTTTAAGGCGGGACATGACACAATTCATGCCGCGTCTAAACTAGTTTCTGATATCCAATGGAACAAAACTAAAAAGCAGTGTACGGGTGCCTGTCTGGTTGATTTGGAGAAGGCCTTCGACACCGTATGGTTAGAAGGTCTCTATCTAAAGCTAACCAGACTAGGTATAAGTAAACCTCTATTGTATATGCTTTATGACATGCTAAATGGTAGAAAGTTTGTTGTCAAGAGTGGCAATGTAACTTCTACCGCAATTTTTAATATTAATAATGGTCTTCAGCAGGGAGCGGTTAACTCGCCGATTCTATTCAGCATTTACACCAGCGATCTGATAGGTAGTCTAACTCAGGCAATTGCGTACGCCGACGATCTAATTGCGTACAGAACAGCTAATACAGTTGAGGTCATCAAAAGTCTCTTGCAGAGTGACTTCGACAAGATTCAGCGATATTGTGATGACTGGAAGTTGAAAATCAACTTCCAGAAATCAGAAACTATTTTGTTTAGGACTCCGTTGTCTAGCGCCTCAAGGGATACGAGAAAGAACTGGCGCAAGCTGGTGATCGTAGGGCCACATGGACATCCACTGGCGAGTAAAAGTGTAGTAAAGTACCTTGGCATCTGGTTGGATCAGTACCTGTATTTCGACAGACATATAGGTGCTGCTTTGGCCAGGGCTAGGGGAGCCTTTGCCTTGACAAAACGACTGTTTTATAGCAGCCGTCTTGACAGCAGGGTGAAGGTGATTTGCTACATGGCCCTCATCAGGCCGATGATTGCCTATGGATGCCCTGTGTGGTTCAACGTTGCCCCATCTCAAATGGAAAAGATTCGGGTGTTTGAGAGGCAATGTCTTAGACGTTGCCTTGGATTACACAGAACACCAGAGTCGGAGTACACAAGATATTATTCCAACCAGGTTCTATACAACGGAGCCAACATAAACAGAATAGATAATTTTTTGTTCAAGCTGATTCGGGGTCACGTTGCAAGAGCGATGTCCTCAACTAACAGCTTAATTTTTGGGGCTTATTACCCCAATAACGAGTATTTTGAGAGTGCGCGGTTAAGTGGTTACATCCCTCCCGAGGCATTCCTCTATTTAGACAGTCGAGGGCTGATACAGGATGGAGGGGCGGTTCCGCTCATTTACCACGTCAGCCGGAAAACTGTGGATAGGCGACTCCTGTATGGTCGAGACGTCATCGCTCAAGGTGGAGAAGAGCGCCTTCGGTTCAGTAGGACTGTGTCCGATCGGGACCGGAGGGATAGGGCGAAACAGGAGAACCAGTTCTGGTGGCTCTCTGAACAGCATCGTGATATTTAAAGTCGATGAAGATGGTATATCTTGGCCGACTTACATAGATTTAGGCAATTAGGTATAGGGAACAGTCGGGGTGGCACCAAAAAAAATTAAAAATATGTATGTATGCGGGGGCATACGTGCATGTATCTGCGTGTCTGTACATGTATGTGCGTATGTGCGTATGTACATGTATGGGTGGGTTGCATGTTGGTGTGTGTCTGCATGCATATAAAAAACAAAAAACAAAAAAAAAAAAAAAAAAAAATTAAAAAAACGAAAAAAATGCTGCTGTGGTTGTTCTAGTTTTTAAGTAGTTTTAAGTATTATTAGGTATTTTAAGTTATTTTTAGTTAGTATAAGTTAGTTTTATTTAGTTTTAATTATTTTTAATATATATTTAGGTTTAGTTTCTAAGAAAAAAAAAAAAAAAAAAAAAAAAAAAAAGGATAAGATACCAAGTTTTTTTGTGTAAGTTTCTTGAAATATAAAATAAATAAAAAAAATTAGATTTAATTAAAATAGTTTTTAGGTCGAAAGACATTAGTTCTAAGAGTTATTTTTTAATTTAGAGCGCCCGTAAAGGGCCAGTAAATTAGTTGTAAGTTATTGATAATTAGGCTAGTTTTAAACATTTTTGTCTAGCTTTAAGATAGTTATAAGTTAAAATGAAATAAAAATGAATTAAAAAAAAAAAAAAAAAAATACTTGTAGGATTTAAATGTTTCCAACTCCTAACCGTCAAATAACCATTTTTCATTTCTTGCTTATCTTCCTCCACCTTTCCGGAATATCGTTGTATTGGATTTAGATATATTGACATTTAATCTCCACTCCTGACAATATCTCTGCAGCTGATTGATCATTCTTTGTAAATTCTCCGGTGAGTCTGCAAATAAGACCAAATCATCTGCATACAGTAAAACCATCGATTCTTATTCCTCTACATAAATGTTCAGATATATCGTCTATAAACATGACGAAGGCTTCTGGGGTAAAATTGCACCCCTGTTTAACGCCCGTCAGAGTTTCAAAGAAGTTTCTTAACTGCTTACCGTCTCAAACTGATGAGGAAGTTTTTTTCGTACAGCTTTTGTAGAAGTCTTCCAAACTTTTTGGTGAGTCCTCAGTTATAGAGTTTGAAGAAATGTGCACGCCTGTCTACAGTGTCGAAGGCCGCTTTGAAATCTACGAAAAACGTATAAAGTTTTTTCTTCACTCTAATAAAAGTCTGTACTATCTTAGTTAGGATGAACTCGAAATATTATTAAATTAAAACGAGACGCTATTCTTAATACAAGCTTTATGGAGCAAGAAATAAAAGTTTTAAAATACAAGTTTTGTTTTTTAATTATATTTCAATCAAATCTCTTCAATTGACGTACTTTATTACGTTGAGTAAAATGAACTTAAGAAATATCTCTAATGGAAACCTTATACAACGGCTATCATAAATGAATCATACAAAGTTGTTTAAAACTCCAATTTAATTATATTGGTAAGCATCTTGTAGACTTAATTGTCACAACTATACAATATTTTTATTTGCATTATCTGTTATACTCTATTAAATTTTATGATCCCGATAATTCCGAATTATTAAAAAATTAGAACTTCTAGACAACCAAAACTAACGAAGTCTTATACCAGCTTAGGTATTGTGGGCGAGTAATTTCCTTCAAAGAACAATAATTTTTTCCCTTACTTCAAAATAGATAGATAGGGAATTTTGTAAAAAGATTTTTTTTCATAAGTCTGTAAGTGAGCAAAACACACGGTATCATGTTAAATCTTCTATATCAAAACCCATTCTAAAGTCCCCCATATATTTGGATTACATTTGTAGACCCCACTGTAATTTGTTCAAGATTACAAATTAAATTTGCCAACACTTCGTTTCGATCATGCAATCAAAGAGCTGCTGCACTTTTTGATCGATTGAATGACTTTGTTGTATTATTCCCTTTAGATTTATACATATACGAAAGGAACCCGCACTTGTGCAACATTCATGTGCAAATTTATCCGATCGGTACGGACGGCTGGCGCGGCACGGCTTAACCATAGAGAGGTTATTATAAAGTCTTCGGCCCGTAAATCGTAACCTAGACCTTATACATACTTTATGAAGTTCGCATCTACTCGAATACGAAAATCTTGCTTCTCAATTACATTGACTATATCGATTACGTTGTTTGCTGTTGTAACTCCAGCGCCTTTGGGTGATCGTGTTTAAATTTACAAAACCTCAAGTTCAATTTCAGACTGTGCTGTGTTGCTCACTTGACGAGATCAGGGCTTGTGTTTAAGTGAACAACTCAAGTGCAATCATCAAAGTACGGCAACTACGTTTGCCGCGTTTTGCACGTGTATGGATGCAACAAAGTTCCTTAGGAAGATTACTATTAGTTTCTCGAATAGTCTCGGGAAGTGTCGTCGTAAATTGGAAACGGTCAGCTCCGTTAACATATTGGATATTACTATATTAGATCGAAGAGGCTTTTAAAATAGTTCGAATCATTAGTACCTACATTGAAATGTAGAACTTATTATAATAAATAACAATATGCAATAATTCAAATACATATGCCATTAAAATAATACCTAACTCTTTAAGCTTATGCTAAGTTAATTGAAACAAATTAAAAAAAAAATTGTCGTCGCTTTAAATTTGAAGGTATAAAAACTACAAAGAAAAATTTATAGAAACAAAAATCCTCCAAAACAGCCAAGATACTCGTTAAATAATATAACTTTTCAAAATGGCTGATAAAGCTCACAAGGACTGACAAGCGGGTCCGTTTTTTTTTAATTTTTTTTTTTTATTATATTATTAGTAATTGGTTTTAAGTGTTTGAATATCGCAATCGGAGGGGAAAATTCGGTCTGGTAAAGCATTCCACATTCGTGGGGTGTGGCTAAAGAAGGAATCCCTATAATTTAGAGTAGGTACGTCCGAAGTTTTGCTCAAGGGTCAACTGGAAGAGCATTCCTAGCTGCGCGAGTATTTCAGTTAAATATTTTTAGCGGAGGAATGCTTTCTATAAAATGAAAGGCATGAAACATTGCGACGGTGTTCGAAAGATTCAATTGTTTCAGTTATTGCTCTATCATCCATCATTTTTAAAGTTCTTTTTTGGATTCTGTCCAGGACACTTAAGTGAGTTATGGGAGCACTTGCCCAAATATGGTAGTTGTACTCCAGCTTTGGACGAATGAAAGCTTTATAGATTAAAGCCAGATCAGAGGGGAAGAAATATTTCTTATATCTTTTCAGAAAACCCAAGCACCTTGCAGCGTTTTTGGCGACATCGAATATGTGGATACTCCACGAGGCGATCGGTGATGCACATACCAAGAACTGAAAGTTGTTTTGTTTCCTCGATGCAAGTGCCACTTATAGACAACGGCATTAGCGAATGGTCCGGCTTTGACGACAGAAGACAGCATTGAGTTTTTGAAGCATTAAATTCTACGCGGTTTTTTATTCCCCATTGTACAATGCTGTCGAGATCAGAATTTAATGAGCTTTACAGTGCCGTTCAAGTTCCACATCCGAAGGACATGGGTGTGAATCTACACACGAATATGAAAAGCTGACGGAATACTGTCATCAGAAAAACAATAAATTGGATTAAATGTTTCAGACAAGAGATCATTGATGAAAATGAGAAAGAGAGTCGGAGACAGAACGGATCCCTGGGGCACACCAGCATTTATTTTTTGAATATCAGATTTTATTTTTTTATTCATGATGTCGACCGACTTTTTTTCGAAAAAATAACCCATCTTATGAATAAACGAAGAACAACAGAGGGTTAGTATTTGTTTATCTCATAATTTGCATTTCGAATCTACGAATTTCAATAGCGAGTGGATTACTTTAACACTCCCAATTCGACGTTTAAGAAACTGGCATTGACATATATTTCGAAGGAGTCGTTTGCAAAATAAATTTTCCAATCATTCCGCAAAATAATTCTGCAATGATTTGATGAAGTCTTAACGTATTTTCATTCAGTGGTGGTGACGAAAATAATGTATATTAATACGAAAAATTATCAAAATGATAAATTCTCTGTTCATGTATCTGCTACCACGTACGGCTGTAAAACATCGTTCTTAAAATACGTAGGCTGGCTAGTGATTATTTATCCCACACATAAATATTGGCTCAAAGTTAGAAATTTAAAAAGCTGTCTGTCTATAGGTCCATCAACCAGTCTACGCGACTCAAACGATTTTATTCAAACTTGGTTTAGGTGATTGCCTCGAAGAGATTTTTAAATATTTGTTTAGCCTCAAATATAACGGTATAGCGTAAGTGATACAATTATTGACACTGCAAAATGTCAGCCTAGCTATTGACACCCTCTTCGTACAGAACGTTTCATTGCTACAAATCTGAATGGTTCCCAGAACTATTTCTTTTAAGTTCTTCCCTGTTTCTTATTCTCAAATTCTTTATTTTTATATATTTAGTTAGGAGGTAGTCAGTTTTGTTGTAAATTCCGAATCCTAAACATGACACTTACGCGACTGTGTATTTTGTGAAAAAAAGTCTGTATTTCGCTAAGGAATCCGAACACGTTAGTAGATAATTTTATTATATTTAATAGAAGCTTGATCATATTAGTTTATTATATTGAAATATAATTCCCTGGAGGAGGATTTACCTTATTTTTATTATTTTTCTGTTGATATATATTTAATGAAATGGGGTGTCAACGATTGTGTTAAGATTTTAACAATTCCTATACTTAACACCTCTTTGTCAATAACTGTCTATAGGAGTACAAACGTTGACACTGTGTCTATAGTTGTACTTATAACGAGTGTCAATAAATATATTATTCTTTTAAATTAATGTTTAGCTAGAAAAAATGTACTGGAAAAAATACTGAAAAGGACCTCCAGAAAGCGCTTGAAGCTGTGGGGACACAAAAGATGTCCAAAAATATTGCAGTCAAATTTTATAATAATCCTCGAATGGCAAGTGCCAAGGAAATTTTTTACTATCTTTCTATAAATTAAAAAAAATGATTTAAGCCAACGTCAACCAAACGATCGCTATTTTACTTCATTACTGTCTATTCAAAGATATGTCAATAATTGTACAAATATGTGGTGTCAATAGTTGTACATAAGTGTCCATTACTAAATATTTTAATAGGGTTTTAGAAATATCAAAATTTAACAATATCACGAAACTCTTACTCGCTTTTAATACAAATAGCATGACAATCAATTGAATAATATATTTAGAAATGTACTCAGAGTTTCATATATCCATCTCGAATATATTTGTCAACTGACAAAATCCTTACGAGTGTCAATAACTGTATGGCTTACTCTATCTGCCATAGAATTTCTTGTACAAAAAACGGTAAATCTTTATTATAGTCACATAGGTCTAACGATTTGCCTTAAAAAAATTCTGTGCACTACTATGCACACATTTTAGTCTAAACAATTTATTTTTTATTTGGATATTAGCGGTACCTGTCATACAACCATTTTCTTTTTATTTTCGACTTTTTCATAAATGGCTGGACGGTTTTCGATCAAAATTTTCTAAATAATACTATATACCAAAATTTTTTAGAAAAATAATTTTTTTGGATTTTTGAAAAAAACAATATTTCGAAAACGGGTGAACGAATTTTTTGAAATTAAGGTTTTAAATTTATATTGTTAATTACTTAAAATTATCATACTAAAATGTTTTTTTATAAAAAAAAAATAAGAAATGTTTTTATGTATAATATATATATTGAGCTATTTCTGCTATTAATCGTGTGCTTACGATGCGATCGAATATAGGAGCAAGTACTTGCGATCCAGTCATGCATTCCCAAGTAACATCGTGGAAGCTATTAGATGCAAAACTGTTCTTCTGCAGCTCCAAACAAGTGAAATCGAAAGCTATGGCTTTATAAGGTATAATTTCACAGCTCAATGTATTTTTATTTTAAATCATGCTCTATAGTGAAGTTTAACAGCACTGTCAGCTCGATCAACGTTTAATTTTTCAAACTAGCTCCATAATACCTTTTATGCGATCTATGAACGAGCTTCTTGAATTTCCCTCATCTAAAGGGCCGTTGTACAGCTTTCAACTACACAAATGCAATAAAAGACACGATAAGAGCTCTAAACAGTGGCTTTAGCTTTGGAAGTAAAATACTAACGCATGCGCATTTCGAAATGTCAAAATATAGCATTTAAAGATCAACTTCAAATCGGTTGTAGAGCTGAGTATTAACATCTTAACACATGCTACTCAGGAACCCTTATAATAATAGGGTGTTGGCCAAAATAAATCCAAAATATTTATTTTATCAAGAAAAAAAAATGTATTATCTTGCATAACAAATAAATGAATGTATGTAACTATTCAAATTTTAGTGTAAGTTAGCAATGTTTAGATTGGAACTACAAATTTACTCTGTTAAACAATGCGGAAGAAATTTGATAATTTCTCGTTTTGCAATGTAGATAAATATACATAGGTTTTTCATAGTATTTAAAAAAAAAACTTTTTTTTCAGGGCTTTAATTCTAATCGCTTACAAACATAATAAAATATCCTACTTTAATAATAAATAGATGTGGTACACATTCAGGATACCAAAGTTCTATATCAAAGTGGATCTAAGCAGCTTTATTAAAAAAAAAAGTTTTGAAACTCTTATCTTTAAAAATTGCAACTTAGGCTTTAAATACAATTTAGGAAATATTCTTTTAAAAAAAATTCCTTCCTAAAAACTACATTTGTTTTATTTTTTGCTTTCCTTGACTTTTAATTTCTGAAGCACCATATTTTATAACAATAACATGAAGTTAAAAAACGAAAATGAGATCTTGTTGGAACTAGCTCTAGAAAATGTACGATGAATTTTAAAGTGACATAAGAGCTCTATATCACCAGGAATTAATACTACAGCTCCAGAACAGATAGTATTGCAGCTTAATTGGAAGAAATGTCTTGCCTGGCAATAAAAATGGCGACGAGATATAAAATTAATGCAATTATTCTTTTTTTCATTTTAAAAAAGAATCATCTTCGGAGTGCAGTTAAAGAAAACACGAAATTATTATTATTTTTCAAAAATAATTTTATTTAACCTCTGGAAAATTTATTTTTAAATATTTTTATTATCTATTTTTTTTAAATTATTTTTGATGACATAATACACCGAATTATATTGTCGCGCTGTAATTTAACGAAGTATCGTCACTATATTTGTGAAAATATTAAACGTGCACTTGAAATTCACTATAAAACAATCGAAAATCTTAATTTCTTTTCTTACTTATTTTCATAAAGATATTTTTTAATTTGTTATTTCTATTTTACACTCTATGAAACCATTCATCCTTTCTTTAATAGTATTAGAATATTCATATATTTTTATTTTGTACTACACAACCTAATACAAACAATAATATGTCAAAAGTGGTGTTTTAATAGTTTGAAACCCATATAATACAGAGCTTCAAGTCATTTTTGACACTGATAACAGGCTGAATAAGAGCAAAAAAGAGCTCTCAAACTAACGAATTAGCTAGATGGGAGCTTGATTTTTGCTCTAAATCCACATATAGAGCTCAAAATGTAGATCTTGAAGGACTATAAATGCTTTTATACAGCTAAAAATGTTTCTTTGGTTTTCTTATTTTTTTTTTATTGCAGTTTTCAGCAATTAACAATAAATATACATTTAAAAAAAAACATAACTTAAAAAATATTATCTACCTGCTTTCGAAATATGGATTTTAAAGAAAAAATGATTTTTATTAAACAGAAATCATTATTTTTGCAAAAATTTTGTATGCAATATTATTTAGAATTCAAGGGACCTGAGAATATTAATCGTAACCCGTTTAGCCGATAATGAGAATGTCGTAAATCGTTATGTGAAATTTAGTTTTGACCAATATGTAGACTCTACAATAGTATATAGATTTTTTTATCAAAATCGTTAGAGTCGTTTTCGACATAATTAAGATGGTAGAAAAAATTGAATGTCAAGTAGCGTTACTTTTGGGAATAAAAAACGATTCGAAAATCTAATTTGAGACAATCACTTAAAACGCTTAAGTACCAAGTTTGAAGAAAATCGCTCAATTGGTTGAATTTTTCAATTTACCACCATTTAAGAGGTGCTCAGAAATGTTTAAATATTAAATCTTGAAACAGAGTTTGAAATGAATTTACTGTTCACTTCACGAGAGATGAGTACTCGTACTATAGACTTGAGTCAAAATCGAAAAAACAAATTGATTGATCCAACTGACGACTGTCAAATTATCAGAACTTCAGTAATACTCCAACATAATGTCAAAATACCAAATTTTACTAAAATGTTTTCTTTGATGCTGAAAACAGTAGATAATCATGATTGAGTTTCTAACTTATCGATTAGAAATTATCTACAAATTAATACTTTTTTTTTAGATTTCATACATATGAAGATACATACATACATACATATGTAGGTGAAACAACCTTTTGATAAACATTTCAATTTAAATGCGATGATTCATAATTAATTTGCGCTAGAACCAGGTATTCCGCCAAGTCGTTTTTTTTTTATATTTTGATATTTATATTTTGTTCACTTAGACTATGCGTCATCTTTTATTGCTTAGAGGTTCATTGTTTATTGCTGTTTATGCTCAAACTCATGGGGCAACAATCTCCAAAATAAAAATTTACACTCATAAAATAAAATAAGTACATATATAAAGCGCAATTGTAAACTCCCTAGAATTTTTAAATTCCTTCACACAATGAAGCTTTATATGACGTACATACCTACATTTCAAAGATGCAAAGATAACTTAATGATTTACAAAACAAACACAAAATAAAGAAACCTCAGCAGAATGTAAATATCAAATTACAAGGATTTATCTTTGAAGATATTTTATTCTCTTAAATTATAAATGAAAACACAACAAACTGGAATATGAGATAAGAAAATGCTGAATTTGCCTACACGGTCGTCGTATTTCACAGAATTATGTCATCATCACATCCGAAAGATTCTGATTTCGCAGTTGAGAAATTGGAACACAAACTGCTTTTCAATCAAATAATATTCACATCATTACAAATGCTAATCTCTTACCCCAAACAAAATTAACCAAAATTGAAGCATCAACATTTATTTGAAGAATAGCTTAGAAACTCGCTAGTCGCAACCAAGAACTTACCTGAAAAGAAGAAAAGAAAAAAAAATGATTAACAAAGAAAAACATACTAACTTTTTTTTTTGTTTTTGTTTGAAACATTTGCATAATGAATATAAATGAGAAATCAATCATGAGGATGAGGATCGTAAAAAGTACGTTAAATTTTGGAATCAAGCTTACAGATTTCCCTCAGCAAGATGATTGTTAATGGTCGAATATTTTTTATTAGAACGTTGAAAAGCTATTATAGAGTCTGATTTGTTAGAGGCTATGTTTTGGCAAAAGGCTTGGGAGGAGATATAAATTGATAATATACACACTAATTAACTTAATAAAGTGCCTATAACATTGATTTTATAAAAAAAATTATAGAAGTGCCCATATAGTGCCCACGCAACATTTTGGGTATTTTTTATTCTGTTTAAGGGGTTTTTTAAATCAGTATGTTAAAGCCATTTCTTTATCATTTTTAGGCAACTTTTTAATGTATTTGTGGTTGTATGTCGCCAAGAACATGAATAATGTTAGCTTCCAATGCGTCGATTATTGTTAGTTTGTCAGCGTAGACTAGCTATTTTACGCATATCTAATGAAAATAATCAAGATGAACAACATTTTTTGATAACCGAACGAATTATAGGTACAAGTTTATTTTGGACTCTCTTAGTGAAATTTCGAAGCAAACGATGATTGAATTAGACTTTAAGCCAATTTATTTATTTGCATAAGCTTGTCCATAAAGTGAAATGACAAAGACCAAAAATGCTCACAGGGAATATATCTAAAGCTTTTAAAATGCATTGTTCATTTCGCCAAAAAAAAATCCATTATCGGCTGAATTTTAATTTTTAAAAAAAATTCTTACGCCAACGAAATTTTTCGTTGACTCAGTCAATTGTAAAAATTTGTTTTCAATCAGCTTATAATTCCAACTACAAAATATAACTTAAAAACTAAGTATCTAATAGCTAAATATGGAATTTATTAAAAGACGGATCTTGGCGAAGTAGTTTAAGATGGGTAGAACCCTCATATTGAAGTCTAAACAACTTGCGCTCGAATTGACACCTTGCAGCTGTAGAAGGTACTTGCAGTGGCTGGGCAGATAGAGCGTCAAAAGATTTTTCATAAATTACGTTGCCTAGTCTTAGAAAAGGTGGGAGTTATAAAGATCTAGGCAATCGATATAACCTAAGAGCAGTTTTGAAAATTACTTTCGCACTCATAAGGTTGTTAGAGTCCTTTAAGACCTCAATATACACAAATTCGCTGATCTGGATAGTATCACTAGTATCGTTCTCAAGAGGTGTTCTTCAAAGCTAGCAAAACCACTGTGTAAGCTTTTCGATTTGTCCTACTCTACTGGTCTCTTTCCGAGTAGATGGAAAACAGCAACAGAACAGACAGATGTCCAGCCTGTCCCTAAAAAGCCAAATCTATTTTCAACTACTAACTATTGTCCAATTGCACTTAAGTCCCTTCTTTCCAAGGTCATGGAAACGCTAATTAATTATTAGCTTAAGAAATATCTTGAAGAACGAATGCTCCTTCATGATAGGCACACTGGTCATCTGATTTTATATCTCACTGAACAGTGCCGCACATCTCTACATCGTTTTTGAGAAAGTAAAATTATTGCGCTTGATATTTCAGAAGCATTTGATAGAATTTGGTATCAAGCTTTCTTATCAAAAATGCGTGCATTCGGTATCGGTGAATCTCTTCTTCATTGGATTGGAAATTACCTGTCGCGCCGCTCAATACAAGTTGAATTGGACGGTTTTAAGTCTGATATTCATAAAACAATTGCTGGTGTGCAACAGATCTTTCTTTTGTCTCCAACTCTTTTTCTGATTTTCATTAATGATTTCTTATCTGGAACTTCCGCACAGAGCTTGATCATATTAAAGGTAGTCACGCCCTTTTAGTGCGCGCTTAACTAAGAAAAAAATATTGAAGATGGTCTGGATAGGAAGTAAGATAAAGGGATCGCATCACAGTAGGCTTCAAAAGACAGCCCTGTCTATCTTGCAGAATGCACGCCTTGATCGGGGATCCATACTTAAGCCGCGTATGGATCAATAAAGGTAAGGTAGTTCGATCAGCAGTGTTGGCAACGTAAGTTACCTTGAGTATGTTACGCATATAGTTACGCGTAACTAATTGAAATTAGTTACGTCTCATTTTTCACGTAACGTATTTAACTTATATAACTTATACAGCTAATAAGACTACATTTGTTTTACGGTTCGAAGGACAACCGATTTCACAAGGGCTAATGAATTCACGATCATTCTGAAAAGGTAAAATTAATTTCGGCTGATGAAGTGGGAATTTTTAGCAATTTCAGAGAAAGTTTTGAAATATTAGAAGCATAAAAATCGACTATATTTCAAATCAAAATTGGGCCCTTAACATTTTTTCAAACAATTTTATTTTTAATGGCATGTTTGGATTTTTTAACTGATCCCATTCATTAACCCCAAACGAATTTAACATTTTTAAAAGAAAGTTATTAATTTCAAAAAGACAATTGTTATTTAATTTGTCTTTTGAATAAAACCGATGCAAATAGTAAGATGCTACTGCATATATAATAAATAAGTTATCAAAAGGGGGCTTATAGTGATTTCCAAACTATTTTTGAAAATCATACTCGTAACATGACAACGTCAGCTAGTGAAGCAGTGAAAGTTGGCAATTATTTATCAATTCACATATAAGATCAAACAATTAAATATTTGTTTTGATACTCTCGATTAACTCCATTATAATTGCGTCCGGAACTCATTATAGGCATCTTGCAAAGTGTTCCTATAGGTAGACCATAAATAAAAATTTAAATGAAACTACATATTTGTGGACTTAAATTGACATTATGTGCTTTAAATCGTTGCAAGGCAGTGTTTTGCAATATTTTCTGGCAAATTTTTCAAAACACCTACAAACTTGAAGTTTCAGAGAATCTTTGAGGTATGAGTCCCAGATCGTCGAGTGAAGTGAACATATGCCTTCAATACTGACACCTTTGTTTTGTGAATTTGTTTAGAAATTTAAAGTTTTTAGTGAGAATTTAGAACTCAAAAGCTGCGACTTGTTCCTTGCAATTATATTCTGGTGTTAATATTCCCCAGAAGAAATATAAAAACGAGAATTCCTTACATTTGTTACGTTAGTTACGCGTAACTTATTAAAATATGTAAGACTTGAGTAAAGTACCAACACTGCTGATCAGGTCACACTGAGATTAAATAATTAGTTGGACCATTGTTTTACAAATGCAGGGTGTTGAGTTCATGTTAAGTATTATATATTTTCGAGTTAAGAAATTAAACTTCCGATCACATACCAAAATCGCGAAAAGATTCGAAAATTGATAAGAGTTCATTATGTAGTAGGAGGAGAGGAAGTGTTTTATAACCACATCGATATTGTTGATGTAAATAAATAAAAATAAGAGGGCCTAATTGGTAGCCATGTGGGACGTCGGAGGAGATTACCATCTATTCGATATAGGTTAAAAGGATAGGGTGGATAACTTGAATAGAGTATAAGTATATGGGGGATTTTTTTTGGCAAATACCTTACCTACCCAATTCAGAAAAGATAACTTTAACTACCTCTGAGTTCTGTAAAGCTCAGAATAGGGTAAAGAAGCCGATTTTTCTAGAAAAAATGTTTTTAAAAATGTTGGGAATATTGGAAAACTTGGGAATGGGACGACATTTTTTTTAACATCACCGTTGATTCGTGAGAGGAAATAGAATCACCAAGTCTAGGCGAGAATTCATCTCTAAGTTGATTCAACTTATGCTCGAATAGATTTAGGTCAATGTTATGGGAAAGAAATAGACTAAAGAGGAAAACTCGCAAAGTAGCAGAAAAAAGTATATAAAATCTGGAAGAAAAGTTGGCGCTAAAAAATTTGATAACAATAGAACATAGAAGCAACAAAAATAGAAAAACTTCTATGTTTGACTTGAAGTTTTGTTTTTGCAAATGAGAAAGTTAGCAAAGCTATCTGATTTTCTTTTGAAATGCCATTGACAAACCGATAAAATGACATAGGATCATTATTAAAGTTGGCTTGTCTTTCGATTAAATTTCGTTGGTAAATTGATAAACGTATGTCAACATCATTTAAGGTCTGTTTCACAATTAACTGATAATTTATCCAGCACAAAAATATGTGTGCAGGGTTAGTCACTATTATTTGAATTGTGGCCGTATGACCTCTTGTCCCAATATATATGCGTCGGATACCTAATCAGAACTTTATAAGTCAGGCTTTACTGAGGGATAAAAATGCACAAAACCATTGTAAACTTTCATAGAAGATTTGAAAACTGGAATAGTGTGGTTTGGTCGAATCAAGTGTTATTGTTAATAGAAGATTTCAAAACGCCAGAATTAGTCTAAAAACCAGCGACACCAATTCAAAGAATAATTTTCAAGGCTTGGTTTGACTAATGTTGTCAGAGAACGATGCTATAGTTATAATAAACAAATTAATGTTATTAATAACTGACGGCTTTTTTTATTAGACAGCTTGTTGCCAAAATGATAAAGATACTCTGATTCAGACTTATAAGCTTAAGCTTATAACAACAAAACAAAGTCTCATCTGATGGTCATTTTAACAAGAAAAATCTTTTAGAAGGTATTAAAAACTTTAAATTTATTTCTTCCAAGCAAAAAATAAAAAAAAGACACTAATCGCCCTGAGGGCAATGACCAATCGAATGTCTTATATAAATTCAACAAATTATCTCCATTTCCAATGATCAACACACAGATTCTCTCCTTTAAAATAAAAATCTCATATAAAACTTTATTCGAAAAAAAAAAAATAATAATAAAAATCCCCTCACAAAAAAAAAACAAAAAAACAAAGAGGGATTTCATCCAATTCCAGGAATTTTATCCAGAAAGATGCATTTAGTACGAAGATACACCGAAAGCAACAATCAATTCAAGCATAAGACCCAAAATAAGATTACAAATCTCTTTCGTCCTCAGCACGGTCGGTCGATCTGCAACCACTATACTCGTACATTATACAATCAGCTCCACCTTCATCAACAGTGTGTTCCTTGGCGCAGTTTTCTTAAAGAACATCATCGTGTCGTATCGTAACACGAGAACCTGAGAAACCAATAAAAGCCAAATAAGTTAAAAACAAAACGAAAAAAAAATCAAAGGCAAGCAGAATGAAAAAAAAAATTTCAATTTCAAAAAGGAACGCCGCCGTTTCCCCGAAATTCTCATACAAATGAAAACCCATCAAAAGCCCTCTTATTGAATAAGAACATAAAGTTCGAAAAGGCCCATATAAACGTTGACGACGACCACGACGACGAATTTGCAGCAGCATCCTCGCATCTTCGATGTGGTCCAATGAAGGACATAAATTAAAATACCTAAAAGTTAGGTGATTTTTTTCGGTTGAACTGAATCCATAATAAGCCGCACCGCGCAAAGGTCCTAAAGCTACTTTTCAT
Source organism: Philhelius pedissequus (assembly GCA_910595825.1). Classification (NCBI taxonomy): domain Eukaryota; kingdom Metazoa; phylum Arthropoda; class Insecta; order Diptera; family Syrphidae; genus Philhelius; species Philhelius pedissequus. The sequence continues at coordinate 76,846,706 of OU343162.1, forward strand.
GCAACTTTATTTAAACGATACAGTTCAAAAATGAAGGCGTGTACATATATACATAAATGTATCTACCTACTAACTGACAAAGAGTGAGAAAAAAGTCCGAAAAATATATATGTATATTCGAGAATGAAGCCAAATTTGAAGTAAGAATTAGACCACCACTAAAGCTTGAGTTGTGCTGCGTCGAACTGCGAACAAACTTGTTAGACACATTTCTGATTTATTCAGGTCCGCTGTAATAGTTGGGTGTGTGTTTTAAGGACGTGTCCCGAGACATGTTAATAGTGTGACAGAAAAGTAGAGTTTATGTGGTCCCGTAGAATTTTATTTAACGCTTTTAAGGGTGAACAACTGTTATAAAATTGGCATATTATGCAGCTTATTTTTACTTGCGATATAGGTATTATAGGGTAAGTTTTGGATTTGGAAAAAAATCGAGCTCGAGATTTTAATCAAACTTGACATTAAGTTGATGGAGAACACCAAAATGTGGTGCCCACAATTCCGTCTGTCTGTCTGTGTGTACAACGAGCTACAGATTAAACGGCTACAGGGATTTTCTCAGTGTTGTTCCTATACGCGTCGACTTTAATTGTCTACATTTCAACGTAGACAATCGGTCGACAATGTAGACAATATATCGACAATGTAGACAATATGTCGATAATGTAGACAATATTTCGACATTGTAGACAATATGTCGACAATGTAGACAATATGTCGACAATGTAGACAATATGTCGACAATGTAGACAATATGTCGACAATGTAGACAATATGTCGACAATGTAGACAATATGTCGATCATTCCACAAATTTCGCGGTTTGATTTAAAAAGGAGTAGTATAGTTTTGACAAGATTTTAATATCGGCGTTTTTTCCTAATATTTTGACGTTATTCCCTTATTTGGGCGATATTTTCAATGGTGGGTGTTCTTTCCATTTGAATTTTCATATTTGAATTTTGCGCGTTCTTTCCCTAAAAAAATAAAAAGAAATAACGCCCAAAAGGAGACAACAAAATACAACAACATTTTGCCAAGATATTTTGGTTGGTGATATTTCCAAATCGATTTGGGCGAAATTGCCTAAAGCAATTTCTGTTAAAAATGGAAGGGTTTTTTTTATTTTTTTGACGTAATAGAAATGGAATTTGGATCAAAATTTAAGTGTTAGTTCAATTAACAAATGCTCTTCAGACTGCTGTAGGATTACAAAATAGATGGGTAGATGGGTAGGCCTTGACTTGAAGCACATAAACCTACAAAAGAAAACTCGAAAAGCTTAGGACTTCCGTTCCGGGGCGTGGTATCCACTCACTCTCTTAGAATCGATATCAATTATGAAGCACTTCGGATTGCTGTAGAAAAATGAAATGTCGTAAAGTAATATGATTTGATTTCATATCAATTTAGTATAAAGGTAAAAAATGAAAACTGGAGATTTTCGATTCTCAGATTTTTCTCAGATTTTTTGTATCAATTATTAGAAGTAGATATGTACTTTCACTAGAATGATTATCTTTAGACTCTGAAAATTTGATATTAAATATTTGAAGGCCATGTCATTCAGCCATTGTGTCAGAGTAAAAACAATATCTCTGCTAAAAGAATTGAAATCGGGCCAAAAAAATAGACAACTCCAAATTACGAGTATGTGAGTAATTTATCAGTTTATGATTTGAAGTGATTCAGTGGACCTATCAGTAGGTTTATCATAACAGATTTTTCCCAAATTTTAAAGTTTTTCTATATCTTCTGTAATTTAAATATTTGAAACTAAAACTTTTATAAGCATAGAACTAGGTAACGTTTAGATTTAGATCAAATGATTTTTGCACGACTATTTTATCCTTACACACATGTTGTTTTGTATTATAGAAGAACTTGGTTCTTTTTTTAACATTTATGTTGAGTGGTTTTGATAAATTTTAGCTGAAAAAAAATCATGAAATTTGATGGTTTTACTAATTGTCTGCAATGTCTACAGTGTCGACAATTTTGAATTGTCTACATCGAATTGTTTACATGTAGTCTACGTTTATAGTCTACATGGCACAACACTTCTTCAAACTTGGTATTTGAGCGTTTAAGGTGATTACCTTAAATAAATATTTAAATCGATTTTTAGCCCCCAAAACTAACGGTTACAATTTTGTATACCATCTTAATTATATGGAAAACGGTTCTAACGACTACCTATAAGGTATAGTCTACATTTTGGTCAAGCATTTTTTTATTTTCAACTTTCTAATAAACGGTTCGAAGGATTTCAATCAAAATGTTTGCATAGGATGCCCTTCAGTTTTATAAATAATACTGAATACCAAAATATTCGAAAAATTGCTTTTTCGATTTTTGAAATTCAATATTTCAAAAACGAAATTATATTAACAAGCTTTATTGTTATTATTATATAAGCATTATTAAATACACAAAATTGCAAATCAATTTTTTTTAGAAAAAAATTAAAGAAAATACAAAGTTTATTTAATTTTTAATATTAAACATTTATTTTTATTTTTAAATATTTTTGTTTTAATTTAAAATTATATTTAGACGTTTCTACTTTGAATCTTGGGCATACGATTTACGATGTGATCCAAGCAAGTTCGTTGCTATCCAGTCATGCATTTTATTTGGGATTAATTTTGTTTACTAATTCTTGATTCATGAATAAAGTTACCTATAGAATTATTTGCAAATAAAAAAAATTAAATTCACGACTGGATCGCACAAACTTTCTCTAAGGCACAAGATTATCAGTAGAAACAGCTCAATATGAATTTTGTCTTTTTTACTTAATTTTTTATACGCAAAATTTCGTAAATTTTTTGTTTTTAATTTTTTAGTAGGTACCTATGACAATTTTATTGATTCAATAATATAAATTAAAAAAATGAATTTAAAAAAAAAATCACCAATGTATTTTCAAAATATTGAATTTTCAAAAAAAATAAAAAAAAATATTTTTTTTTTCAAAAATCCAAAATAATATTTTTTCGAAAATTTTGGTATTCAGTATTATTTAGAATTCAAAGGACCTCTTACATAAATTGTTCTTTAAATTCTTAATTGCAATCCGTTCAAGAGAAAGTTTAAAATAAGAAAGGGGTTGTATGGCAGCTACCGTTAATAGTAAAATTTGTAAAAATGTTGCTTAACCAAAATATAGGTTGTACCTATAGTAGATCACATATTTTTTTAAAATTAAAATCGTTAGAGCAGTTTTCGAGATATACATATGTATAAGATGGTAGACAAAATTGTATGGCGGGTACCGATAGTTTTGGTACTAAAAAAAACGATTAAAAAGTCTGTTTAAGTTAATGACCAAAAACTCTTAAATACTAAGTTTGAAGAAAATCGCCTCAGCCGTTAAACCAACTTTTTTGGTGTTACCTATCATCGTAATGTCAAGTTTGATTAAATTCTTCGAGTTCGATTTTTTTTGCCAATGCAAACAAAACTTGCCCTAAACTACCTACATATACATACATATATCGCAAGTAAAAATTGAAATTGAATTTGCATAGAAAATCAGAACTTTCAATCAATAATTTTGAATAACTAAATTTCGTAATACAAGACAAACAAATTTACCAAATCCTAAATTTTTTGAAAACAAGATTCAAGAAAATATAAAATTGGGGCACAGATTACGATGTAGATTTTTCCTTTGTCCAAACTACAAACGAAATAAGCCCGTTTGAATCACTTAAATTAGGTATTGCGGTTTAAGTTTATAACATTCCTAATCATTGAAGATATAAATTATTAGTTTATTCAATACATTATATACGAAAAGTGAAAAATGACAAAAGTGATCAAAAAATTTTAAAATAAAATATGTCAAAAATGTTACCAAAATTAATCCAGTCATAATGGAGTTTAAAATAATTTTTAAATGCAACCACCTTGAATATTAAATACACTAATTATTGTCAAATACGTTAGCGCTATTTTAGAGAAAAAGTGCAAAAAAACGACACAAATTTTTTGGTGATAAAAATATTAAACCTGACCTGACGAATTCATACTTCTGATAAATCCAGCACTGGATTCACTTGTATATCTCGAAAAACATGAAGCAAACACATACCTACCGGTTGCAGTTAATCAAACATGTGAATGCTTAATACTGCAGCATCTTCTCATCACTACTGCCGAGATTCTGGCCAATATTTAGAAGCAACACATCATATTCTGTGACCGCTGTGTTCCACTGCTGGCCGGCCGCTGCGCAGTCACAAAATTATTGGTTACTAGATCAGGCGAACAGATTTGTTTGTGGTATTTTATTTATTTTTTTTTGTCAAGCGTTGTTGAGCAAACATGTTCGGCACAGACGAATCGAATTAAATTGGATTATTTATGCACTCGTTCAAATGAACATGTGGATCTGGATATACTTGTAGTTGTAGCTTACGTATATACATACATATAATATCTAGCTACATGTATAAATACTCGTCGTACTGTCTGTTGGGGGCTCAAAAATGCTCTTCAGCAAGTTAAACCCTGCTCAGACCACTCAACTCTTAGCTAGTTGTTGATTGCTAATTGAGCTCTGGGGCCAGTGACTCGTTGAAAAGATATTCTATCCTTCGATAGGTTTTTTTTTTTCGCTTGTCTGTTTAGTCAGTCGTGTCTGGCATGGGATTTGACCCGTGAGGTCAGAATTGTTTCAGAAGGTTTTTCCAGACATAGACAAGACGTAGTTATAGTATATAGTGGCGATGATTGTGTGGTGGGTGTTGGACTGTGCTTTTTGTAAGGGAATTGAAATTCGATTGTTGGCCCAGTTATTCAAGTTTTTTATTTTGTTCGATCTTGAAAATTTATTGTATCAAATAAATTTCTTCAGTCTGAAGTATTTTAGTGGGAAATTTATTTGTATATTTTTTTTTGTATTAGTATCTAGATGGAAAGTGAAAGGCCAAGGCTTCTTGTGAAAGCTTCAATTGAAAAAAGTCTTTGGTTTTAAGTGGGTGCAATTATTCTATCAGAAATATGAATTGAAATTAGCAACTGTGTTTCAGGGAAAAATTTGTGTTCATAATATATTCTTTTGTCCGACTTGTAATTTTTTTTAGGGAATTTTTTAAAAATTAAATAAATGTATGTAGTTTATTTTACATATTCTCTACGAAATTTCGACATTACTGAATTTGTTTGGTGAATTCATCAAAGGATTCATCGACTATTTCCATCGATGTGTAGTATGTTATGATTTCATAAGAAAACGGTTGCGCATTTTTTCATCAGTTAACTAAATTGAAATGAATTGAATGCTTACAATTCACTACATTTTCAGTTACAAAATCATAAACGATGATTTCATTGATGAAGAGTAATGTATAGGTTCATGAGTTCGCAAATAATGTTTGGTTCTCTGCGGTGAGGTGGTTGTTTTGTTTTCTTCCCGAGAACAAAAAAAATGCAAACAAAAAAGCCTTAAAAAAAGAGGTTTTATCTGCCATGGGAAGAGTGAGGAACATTGCCTTTTTTCTACCTACAGCGAGAAATGCGCCCAGTAGTCATTCTTTGCTGGTCATGACATGAGTTCGTGGTTTTTTTTTGAGAAAGTGAAAAAAACATATAAACCAGAAATTCCAGTTTTGTTCGCGATCATTATCATCATTTAACACAGCAACAAAAGTTTATTTTTTTTATCAAAATGTTTTTTTTTACTCAGATAATTGGCGTTGTTAAGATTTGGCGACTGGTGGCTATTTCTTCCACTTTATTCAAAACAAAATTTTAAAATGCCAATAATCTTTTTAGCGCATTATACCTACTCAATACGTAAGGCTGTCGACTTAAAGTACAAAATAAACGCAGCAGAATTTACAAATGAATTGAATAATTGAATGAATTTGATATCACATCAAATTTAAAAGAATCAATTATTGATAAGGTTTACTTTCGCATCAAGATTTTATCAAGACTACAATTTAATTATTATTAGCTAAACGTATTTTTTTTCTTAATTAAATGTTTATATTATTGAATAATCGTCGAGTTAAATTAAAAAAATGATGTATGGGGGTATAACAAACATATTCAATGTTTCTGTTTCCTTAAAAAAACATAATTCCTCCTTCACAGAAAAGTGACACTTTCATGTTATTTAATACATACAAAATGAGGAAAAAAAAGAAGTAGGTATCATACGCGCTTTACCTTGTGATTTCATAATTAAACATTCATGGCATTTTTCATCATATAAAATTCATATGCGAATTAACGAGTTACATTAACAGAGTGAATTAATGGATGAGCATTCATGCCATTTTTCAACTGCTGAATAAGCAACTCTAAGTCAACTAGTGATTTCACAGCTTACCGTTCATGCCATTTTTCATCACATATAATTTGCTTATGAATAAACTAGTTACCCCTACTTCATGATTTCACTGTTAAATATTCACAGCGGAAATCACTTGGTGAACACCTATGACAGCACCATGTTAAATTCATCGATGTTTTCATACCAAATTCATGGGGTGTAGCTTCCATTCATTGATGAAAAAGTTGGTGATTCATGCATGATTTTTTTAAAATTTCCTACTGGGATACAGGCATAAATATATTTCAGTATATTAGGTTACACATATGGAGTTGAATAAATTGTATGGATTGGGAATTATAATAACAATCAATTATATACTACAGTACAACACGGATGTAAAATGCTCCGAAAATCCACAACTAAGCGATTAAAAGAACAGAATATAAGGTTTGTCTGCTGATACGTACAACAGTGAAATAATATAGTTGAGAAGAAATTTTGACAAAACAAAATAAACGATTAACTCAATTCATCAATTTTGTTTTAGATATTTTTAAAAATAAGATTTTGGGAAAATTCGATAATTCGAATTCTAAAGGAAATTTCACAAATTCTGCGCTTTAATAAGTTCGATTCATAAAACATGAAATGTCACTTCAATCGAAAATGGTTTGTACGTGAGAATTCCAGACTTAAAAAAAACAACCTAGGAAAAGTGATGGTTCGAGTTATCGAAGTTCAAATTTATATAATATTTTTAACAAAAATGATTGCAATATTAGTAAGAAGTTAAAGAATAGAAACCAATTTGAAAAAGATCGTCTAAGCCGGTTTTTGTTATATGAATTCATAGCCAAAATGCAGTACGAAGTTTAATTAAAATCGCTTAAGTGGTTTTCTAAATATACAAACCATTATGGGGGTACATTATCGTTGAAGCTGAGCAAATACATGCAAAATAATTTGTACCAGTTTTGAGTCAGAGCCGCACAACGCACCCTACATACATAACGGGTGTATTTTAGCAGAAGCGAAATTTTGATGGTTGTTGTTTATGGTTTGACATTTGAAAATGTCAAACTGTGTTGACATTTGTGTTCAGTAAGGTTTGGAAATTCATCGTGAATCGTACTGATTTTTCGTCTAAAAAAATAATCAGCTAAGCATCCACGACATTTGAATTCAAAAAGATGGCGTAACTTGCCATACAACAAGCTAAACAATAAACGAGATATTATTAACATAAATCCTTTAATAGAAACAAATTATTGCAATAAAACATGCAAACATTTTGCTTATTTTATTTTATATTATTTCATTTTCTTTTTTTTTATTTTATTTTGTTTTAATTTACTAATTTTATATTATTTTATTTAATTCTATCTTATTTTATGTTATGTTATATTATTTGTTTTTTGTTACTTCATTTTGTTGTTTATTTTATTATTTGTATTGTTTTTTTATTTTATTTTATTTTGTTTTTTGTCAATATTATTTATTTTATTTTATACTATTACATTTTATGTTGCTGTTTTATTTTATTTTGTTTTTTTTTGTATTTTATTTTGTTGTTTTAATTTATTTTGTTTTTTTTTTTATTTTACTTTATTTTGTTGTTTTATTTTAATTTATTTATTTTATTTTATAGTGTTTCATTTTAGTTTATTTTTTTATTTTATTTTATTTTATTTTATTTTATCTATTTTATTTTATTTTATATTGTTGGTTTATTTTAATTTATTTTATTTTATATTATTTCATTTTAGTTTATTTTATACTGTTTTATTTTATTTTACTTCGTTGTTTTATTTCATTTTGTTTTTTTTTTCATTTATTTTGTTATGGTATTTTATTCGTTTTTTAATTGTATTTTATCTATTTTATTTCGTTTTATTTCTTCTTATTTTGTTTTTTATTTTATTTTGTTTTGTTATTTTAATTTATTTGTTTTTTTTTTAAATTTTATTTTGTTGTTTTATTTTATTTATTTTTATTTAATTTTATTTCATTTTATTTTTTTTTATTTTATTTTACTTTAATTTGTTGTTTTATTTTATTTTAGTTTATTATTTTTTTTTGTATTTTATTTTGTTGTTTTAATTTATTTTGTTTTTTTTTTATTTAACTTTATTTTGTTGTTTTATTTTAATTTATTTATTTTATTTTATAGTCTTTCATTTTAGTTTATTTTGTTTATATTTTATTTTATTTTATTTTATTTTATCAATTTTGTTTTATTTAATTTTATATTGTTGGTTTATTTTAATTAATTTTATTTTATATTATTTCATTTTAGTTTATTTTATACTGTTTTATTTTATTTTACTTCGTTGTTTTATTTCATTTTTTTTTTCATTTATTTTGTTATGGTATTTTATTCGTTTTTTTTTATTTTATTTTGTTTTTTTTCTTTTTATTTTTTTTTATATTTTATTTTGTTTTGTTATTTCAATTTATATGTTTTTTTTTTTAAATTTTATTTTGTTGTTTTATTTTATTTATTTTTATTAAATTTTATTTCATTTTGTTTTTTTTTTTAATTTTATTTTACTTTAATTTGTTGTTTTATTTTATTTTATTTTATTGTTTTTTTTTGTATTTTATTTTATTTCATCAAATTTGATTGGAACTGCAAGTAAACTATTGAAATATAGATTGACCAAAAAATATGTTTCAAGAAAAAAACTAAAATTTAAACCCTAAGCTTTATATTGATAACGATGCAATTATTGTATAACTGAAACATATAATCATACATCTTCAATTCTCAACTACTTCATAGCCACGATCACGATTATTGGGAAATTATTTTTTTTACACTTTTTACAAGATCGTCCAATTTTGTGTAGGTAAGAGTTTGTTGATAGAATTTTAATTAAATACTAACGATTACAAATTATCGGGGCGCAAGTCAAAGTGTGCAGTCCCCGTTAAAGCCCAATTTAACATCCAAATACAACCCAATCGTCTACAAGTTTTTTTTTTATTTTTAATTAGAAATGCCTACTATCCTTGATGCTTATATTTTATCAGAGGACATAATCAAGTTCGCCTCCTCGCCAACACACCTTCCCTCCGCCCACTAATCAATTTCTTGGCGCTCACAATTTCCTCCTTTTTCCTGTTGCGAAATTCAATTTGTCATCCTTAATTGGATTCGCCTAGCATTATTGTTGCCGAACAACGCCTATGGTCAAACACTTCCAAGAGCCACAACAAAAACACGTGTTGGACGAACTTTATACACAACTGTGTTGCTCTTCTGTAGCCCACCTCCCAAGTTCTTACAACAAAGCTATGTAGCTATTCTTGACTTCGCCTTTGAATTGAATACAGAGGCGTAAATTCTGACTGCTGATGCCGACTTCAACCATCTTCTTCAGCAAATTTCATGACACTTTTTTTTAAATAACCTCAAAAAAGGTAAAACGAAAACAAAAACAAAACAGTTACTAACACACAACATCAACAAAACTAAATTTAACTTAACAAGCAAACCAGTTACACCACCACCGTCAAGGTAATAATAATTTTGACCGTATGTCGGTCCGGTGGCGCGGTCGGCGGCGCTGCGCGGTCGATTCACATTCTCACCAAAGAATCACGATCTATTTCTGAACGAGTTTTCTCAACTGTTCTGATGAAGCAGTTAAAGCTGGATCACATACTGCGCTCAGCGATTGACACACTTTTCACGGTGACCAATGACGTAATGAGGAGCGAAAATCAAAATTATAATTTAATTGCGCTGCTGATGCTTTTTTACTCACTCACTCGGAATAAGAATAAAGGGTTAATAGAGTTCGAGTTCAAATTCTAGTGCGACAAGGTGAAGCCATCTTTTCCGCCTGCCATTTTGAATTTATTTCTCTTAATTAGTCGGTTTAACAATTAAATAAGCATAAGGAGCAAACCATACGTATGTACTCGTATGTGTATTAAAAATGACACTACCGAGGAAGGTCAAGAGAGCCATCATCATCAGAATCAGCATCACAGTATCATCACGTTGGCGTATAAAAATGTCAAGCAAGACCGCGGAAACGTTTTTGTTTCTTATTTTTTTTTGTATTCTTCTCGAGGTTCAGCTTTAGTTCCAGCCAGCTCAGCAAATTAACTCAAACTTGTGCAAATTATTGAAATGACGAAAGATGGAGGGCATTTTTTATTATTGTGAGAAGGTTATGTTGCCGGTTTGTGAATTTGTTGCTAATTGTGGCAATTTGGATTGATTAATGTTGCAAGAGTGTGAAGACGATTTTTTTCTTCGCTTCCCAGACAATTAATTAATTTAAATTTTGGCAAAAGTCGGTAAGGCGTTTATAGTTTTGATAATTTGTAATTTAATTTACTTAAAGTGTCACTTTTGTCTTTGTTTAATTCTAATAAATATGTACACCTAATAAATTGGTGCAAGATCTAATTGAAACATATCAAGAAATTAAGTCTTCACTAAGTAGTGTATTTGCGGTTAACAGATGTAGAAATGTACTAGATTGTTCGTAAGAAATCTAACTCGAAATTATGATCAAACTTTATACATTACCGAAGTATGAAAGTGTCTGTCTGTTTGGCATCTAAAAATGTGTGTCAAGTTACCACTACCACTTTAAAATTTTAAAGAAACTTTTATTGGATTAATTGTCGTAAATTTGTCGTGCAAGAAAAAAATGTTGCTCGCTTGCTTTTTTTTAAATAACCCCTGGTAATGCTAGCTTGACAGTCAAGCATTACAACCGACCCCTCATAAACGGTGTATATGAAGGCAAAAAATAAAAGGGGAGATGCCATTAAGTGTCGTAAATTTGTCGAAAATCAATGGCGAAAGAAAAAAAATCGCTTTAATTTTTTTCTTAATAATTAAAAGATTACTACCTAAACCATGATTAATCAATATTTTGATAACGGGGGGTTTAACAAACATGACATTACTATCATAGAGAACACCAAAAAAGTGGGTCCCGCAATTCCGTGTGTCTGCCTGTCTGTCTGTCTGTCGAACGATCTACAGCCTAAGCGGCTGAACCGATTTGGTTCAAACTTGGTACTTAGACGTTTTAGGTGACTGTCCAAAATAAATTTTTGAATCATTGTATTAGGCCCAAGAATAACGGGACTTGCCATATAAGCTTTTGTACCTTCTTAATTATCTCATATACGGCTGTACAGATTTTGATAAAAATTGGTGTGTGTACTACTTTGGGTATTGTCAACATTTCGGCAAAAAAAGTTTTTAAAATATTTTACCTGCCATACAACTAGTTTATTGATTTTCGACTTTCTCATAAACGGCCCAACGGATTTCGATAAAAAAATTTATACAGGAGCTCCTTCAAATTCTAAATAGTATTGCATTTCAAAATTTTCGAAAAATATTTTTTTTTTTGATTTTTGAAAAAAAAAAATATTTTTTTTTTGAAAATTCAATATTTCGAAAACGGGTGGACAATTTTTTCTGAAATTTTGTTTTTGTATTTATATTATTAATCGTTCATACCAATTTTTTTTAGAATAAGTTTAAGAATTTTTATATATAAAAAATTAAGTGAAACACTAAAAATATATTTAGCACTTTTATTTAGAATCTTTTGCATATAATGTGATCGAACATATGAGCAAGTACGTGCGATCCAGTCGTGCATTTTATTTTTTTAAATTGTTCAGCGATGGTTGTAAATTTGTTTGGGTTAATCAAGTTATAAACTTAGCAAAATAAACAATTTCTTTTTTGTTTTTAATTATTTATTTAAGATTCAACAAGCTAGACACAAAAAGCCAGCCAAAAAAATCAAACTTGGTATTTTAAATGTCACCCTAAGGCCGCGACTCCATTAGAAATATTTATTTCGGCCATTATTGCAGACAGTACTACTAAAAATTTATATTTCTTTGCTATGTGGGCAAAAAAAAATCGTGAAATTTCATTATTCTCTTAGAATAGGTATAATCTGTTTTTTTAATGAATTATTGGAATTTAACATGAAAATAATAGACTAAGAGCCCAGGGCCGGCAGACATACGCCATTTTATCATAGCTGATTTTTTTTCTGCGTTTAGATACCAAAGTAGATAAGAACGAATGGACATTCCGAATTTTTAAAGCTGGGGCTTTTCGGAGATATGCAGTTTAAACAGTGCATTCTCAACTACGTTATTTTATCAAAGCTGATTTTTGGATATGTTTAAGGTGATAGTGTCTCAAACTTTGTTTGACACTTGTCAAACCCTACAGTGGGGCGTGTCGTCTGACAGACACCTTTAAGGTGAAATCAGAAAAAAAATCAGCTATGATAAAATGACGTATGTCTGCCGGCCCTTGGCTCTTAGTCTATAAGCAAATTATGAACAAGATTCAATGTTTTGTGAGAAATTTGTGCACGATTAATATGGGATGTCATAAAACGTCAAATTTTATTTCTCCGTTTATTTCTTCTGAGAAGACAAGAAATAAATACACATTCTTATGTCTGAAAATAAAAACAAATCCAGACATAAGGGGCCTCCCCAAGAAATATTGGCTACATTACACATTTCTTGCAATGATTTATTTCAAGTGGTGGCCTAGGTTAAGATAAGTTTTGTTGGTCCGTTTGGCATTTTTTTTAGCAATTTTTGTATTCAAAAACTTGGTGACAAATCCACTATTTTAGCAGGACTTTAAATTTTACATTGGTCACACTGGTTAAAATCAATATTTCTTAAGTTAAGCCATTTACATACTCATATGCGAGTAGATCTTCCTATTTGTCTTATTTACTAAAATCTAAAAATGTTTAGATATTTATATGACTTTGTTTAATGGCCTACATTAATAGTAACCCGTTTTTTTTGTACGTTAATAAATTTTATCGAAATAGAATAATAGGTTGTTTATAATGCGGAGATATAAAAAGAATTTATTTCTCATTAATCTGTTTAATTTCTCTTCGTATCATTTAGCATGAATGACAATTATACTCCAATGTTCTTCAACTTCTAAGCTCTATGTACGAAAGTAAGCTGGTGAAATATTGCAAATACAAAAAAAATATATTTCTACAACCAAATGTGGCATTTAATTCAACTGTATAAACAAACTGAATTAGAAATTTTCAATTTTTTTTGTACATGGTCGGAATAAGCTAATTTTGGGCGCCTAGCGTGCGGGAGCGCTTCGATAGTAAACCTCTTAATAATGGATACACAAATTAAGGAGATCTAAATATGGCATTTTAATTTCGCTGAAACTTTGATGTTTTGTTTTAATTAAATGTAAGGACTGGAAGTTAAACCAAGGTTAAACTCAAATGAAGTTCTTATATGATTTTTCCGGTCAACTCAGTTCCCTAGTCTATTTAACTCTACCAATTTTGTTAATTAACTAGGGATCAACAGATAAATATTTCTGACAGATGCCTGTCAAAAAACTGTAATAATCGATAGATTTTTGACAACTAAAATTTCAAGTTAAAATCTTCAATTGGAAAAGAACAGCTCCGAGTTAAGATTGCTTTCATTTATTTGAAGGATTAATTTACTCTCGTTTATGTCATCCGCACTGAATGTTTGACTTTGAATCCATCTCTTAGATTAATCATCAGACTTGATTCAAAACTTCTTTCTACCAATTTTTGAACTGACATTGAATTTTTTTTTGAAAGAAGACCTTATTGGGGTTTACGTTTTTCTAACCAATCGCCCATAGGCGTTTATCACTTTGCCTTACGGAAGATCCACCTCTGATCTTACAAATTAATTTGATGCGATGAAACTTTGGTAGTAGAAATAAAAGCAACACTAACACTACAAAAATTATAAGCCATTTGTCATTGCCTGTTTGAACTGTATATACTTAGTTGAATCTTAGCAAGGTTACCATTTAATGTTTATGTCTCTGTATATGTGTGTTTTACCTTTTTGCAGTAACCTCTGGCTTTTAGTGTGAAATGATTTTATTGTTGTAAACGAGAACAAAAGACTATAATTCTGATTACAATTTAATTCATTATGATGGCGTTGGTTGGCACGCATCTTTTTTTTTATGTATTATTCTTGCTTGTGCTTGTGGTGATGGGAAATAAGATACACGGAAATAAATGTTAATTTTAATGAATGCCTAGTTTGTAGAATAAACAATGTAGGTACTAGACGGATGTTATTAAGTCATACAGAATAATAGTCAGTAATAGACTTCCCTCGGAACATGGGATAAATTGTTGTGCACTACCATGAAGTTTTTAAGCACAACAAAGTCGAAAGAACGATTTGGTTGACTGGTAGTTGGCTATAATACATGGAGGACGGGTAGGGGGAGTTCAAATCATGAACTCGGACAGAACAAGTACATATAAGGAAACAGCTGTATTCTAGTCAAAACTAAACATAAAGCATTTCTATGAGTCAAATTCAAAGGCGATTGGTAAATTCCACATTTTATAATTTTTACTTAAATAAATATTGATAGACCAATAAATCAATTACACACCCAAGAACATATCAAACAACTGTAATCATGTCCGATAATAACTCGTCATTGCCAAAGATCGTTGTGTCAACGAAGACGCCAAAGTAAATACATAAATAAAAGGTTTTATAGAAAATATACAAAAATACTATGTACGCAAAAAGGTCTGAAAAAAATTATCACATTAAATAAATGAAGAAGATATCAAACAGAAAAATTCGTCCAGAAGCTCAAGCAAAAAATTGCCTGTTTTCAAATTTGTTTGATGGCACTTGACTTTAATAATATTTTTTCGTTTTATTAAGGGCGCTTCTAGTTTAAATTATTAGAAAATTAAATGATCATTAATTTTAAGTGACAATATAATCGAGTTAATGGATTATTTCATTTTTCTTAACATACTGTTCGCATTTATGGGGACATGATGGAGGGGCAATTAACTAAAAATGATTAAAAAATTGAATAAGAAAGTTCGTATTACTTATTCTAGAAGTGGAGCAATTTAAAAAATTACCCACACAATATGCAAAATATTAAATGCACGACTGGATCGTACGTACTCTCTCTATGCATAAAATCTTACGTACAAGATTCTTCGTAAAAACAGCAATTTTAAAGTGTTTTTTTTTACTTAATTTGTTATACAACACATTTTTTTCTAAAACTAATATTGGTATGTCAACAGGCGGAATTGGGGACCCAATTTTTTGGTGTTCTCTATCATCGTAATGTCAAGTTTGATTATACTCTGTCCAAGAAAAATATTCAGTGTAGGCAAGATATGATTGCCTCTTATTCTGGCTACAGTGAATTACATAAATCTGTCATTCAATAAAGCTCTCACAGGGTTTTCGTAGTGTTTATTTTCAATGAACGCAAATATGAGTAGATAGTATGAAGGGTTACCGACGTTTTTTTAGATAGGTATATTTATTTAGGTAATTGTTTAATTTATAAAAATTAAACACATTTATATTTTTCCATACCACCATGAGGTAAGATAAAAGCCGCGTTTTTGATTTTTTAATATTTTTTTTTTAATTTCGCAAAACTATACAAAAAACATAGCTCTTCAAGAATACACGAGTTAAAAATAAAATTTGCACAAAACTTTAAAATAAATACAACTCTTAAAAATACAATTTACATAAAAATACTTTACTTCATATTAATTGACCGCGCACTACAAAAATCTGCAAAAATAAAGTTCTTCTACAAAGAAAAGAGCTGAACATTTTGTAACTTTTTTTTTATATAATTTACACGCGCTCAAGGGATTATGATGTTACTCTCTATATGCTTTTTAACACAGAGCGGGGGTGAGAGAGAAGAGATAGAAGGATAGGAAAGATGTGTGGCGCGATGTTCTGAGACTAGAGCTGGTTGTTGTCTCAAATTTATCTCTAGGGATGGCGACTGTACTAATGCCGAGAATTTACCGTGTTCTATTTATCTATGTCTCTTAATTCGCATTATATTATTTATTTTGTTGTCATATTGTATGGGTATACTAGCTTACTCAATCACATACTGTTAGTGTTATTCCTAAACAGCATGGATGAGCAAACCTGCAACTTATTTTATGACAATTTTTAGAATAAGTTTTTAATGAAAAATAAGACAACATAGACAACGTCAGGAATCGAACCTGCGACCACGAGGTTGACAGGCGAGCACACATCTATCGCGCCACGGCCACCCCCAATACGCCCAACTGCATTTTATAATATTTTTCTCTCTCAAATAAAAAGCACCGCAACAGAAACCCAAGGAAATTAAATGCACGACTGGATCGCACATACTTGCTCTTATGTTTGATCACATTTTATGCAAAATATTCTTAATAGAAACGGCTAAATATATTTTTGGAATCGTTTTTTTTTTTTTACTTAATTTATTTTATATAAAAAAATTCTTAAATTTCTTTTACCAAAAATTGGAATGACAATTTTAAATATTTAATAATATAACCTTAAAAACAAAATTTAAGAAAAAACCGTCCTAGTTCTAAATATTGAATTTTCAAAAAAAAAAAAATATTTCCTTTTTCAAAAATTCTAAGAAAACTATTTTTAGAAAATTTTGAAATGCAGTATTATTTAGAATTCGAAGAACCTCTTGTGTAAAAATTTTGATCAAAATCCGTTGAGCCGTTTATTGGAAAGTCGAAAATTTAAAAAAATGGTTATATGGAAGGTACCGTTAATAACAAAATATGTAAAGAACAAAAATGTTGGCCAAATTGTAGGCCATACCTAAAGTAGTACACATACTTTTTTTTTTATCAAAATCATAAGAACCGTTTTCGAGATAATTAAGATGGTTGAAAAATTTGTATGGCAAATACCGTTATTTTTGGGGCTAAACCAACGATTCACAAATCTATTTTAGACAAAAATAGATATTTTTTCTTATATGCCTAAGTACCAAGTTTGAAAACCAGCACAAAAAAAAATTGCACACATATACGCTCAATAGGACGCCGGGTTTGCGTCAGATGCAATCAAATTTACGGACAGTTTTTATGAAGGAGTTCTTTCAATTTACTATGGTGCAAAAATATGACACGCTACTGATTTTGAAAAACCTTTCCCATAAGACGTGTACTGTCTTTTTTCTTGGACAGAGAATAGTAATTAAGTAGGTAGTTGTTTAGTGCCCCCTCTTAGGGGCGTTTCTATGAAGTTTTTTAATTAGGCGTGTCAAAGAACAAAGACTTTTTCCGTAGCGTTCATTATTCGTATAAATTAGAAATAGTAATAGTAAATGTAATCACTCGGTTCTCGAACACAGTTTGATAAATGTTAGTTGTTCACTCGAGATACATGAAGTGGTGTATCTGAGATTTTTTGTTTTATGGAATGACCGAATGAAAATGAAACAAACGAATGATTTCATTTCTTATAATTTAGAGGAAATATCATGTACTTAAAATTAAAAGGTTTAAGTATTTATTGACAAGAGTAGGTAGTTAACATTATTCCTTTTCGTGACTTTTCTAAATTCAAACGAAGTTATATTAAATGAAGGTTTTTAATCATAGTTTTCCTTCGAATATTATCCGAAAATTAAAAAATAATTTAAACAAATGTTTAAACAATTTTACAGTTTTAAGATATATTTCGAATAACAAATCTCTGAGCAAGCTGTGTATTATTAACTCTTGTAATCTATGAAAAATAAAATATCTATCTAAATCTAATCTAAATTCAAACGAAATATGGAACATATGCATAGAATAAAATTGCAATAAACTATTCCAATTTTCTTCTTAAGATTCTTATGATGGCGCTACCCTCCAGCCGGCTAGATGTCTAGCCTGCCGTCTCCAATTTTGGACTCCAAGTTGTCGGAGGTCTACCTCTACCTGGTCGCTTCATCGAAGATGAGGTCTACCTTGGCTTCTGGCTCCTCTGGTTCGGCGTCAATGTCTCTCCGCTCTACATGGCCCAGCCATCTAAGTCGTTGAATTCGATTTTTTCTGGCTAGGCTTATGTCGCTGTACAGTTCGTAGAGTTCGTCATTGTATCTTCTTCGCCAAATTTTCTTGATTTACGCAGACAGGACCATAGATTGTACGCAGAACTTTTCTCTCGAAGACTCTTCATCCGCTTGGGAGAGGGTCCATGCTTCTATACCATATAGCAGGACCGGGATGTTAAGTGTTCTATACAGTGTCAACTTGGTTCTTCTCGATAGGAATTTATTCCTCAATTGCTTACTCAGCCCAAAGAAACATCGATTAGCCAGAGTTAGCCTGCGTTTGATTTCAGCGCTGATGTTGTTGCCTGTTTTCAACTCTATTAAAACTGTCGTAGGCTGCTTTAAATCGACGAACAGGTGGTGGGTATCGATGTTATATTCTTGGAATTTCTCCAGGATCTGGCGTAATGTGAATATTTGGTCGGTTGTAGATTTTCCAGGTCTGAAGCCGCATTGGTAAGGACCTATTAGATAAAACGCTAGGATCTTTTAAGCGATATTTAGAAGACTTATGCCTCTGTAGTTGGCGCAGACTAGGCGGTCTCCTTTTTTGTGGATCGGGCAGACCATCACATACAGCTGCTTCGTTCATCTTTGGTCTGGTGATGGCTACTTTGATTTCATTTTGGTCGGATTGATGTAGCTCATAGTTGTCACCTAGATTAACTGGTACAAGTTGATCTTGGGCGGGATCTTGACTGTCATCGCCATTTAACAACTGGTTAAAGTAGTCTCTCCAGATGACTAACATCGCCTCTGTTTCCACTATGGTGTTTCCATCCTGATCTTTGCAGGGCCCAGGGCGGCTTGCGAAACCTGATGTAGACTGTTTCACTCTTCTGTAGAAGCTGCGCATTCCAATTTTCTTACTCTTTCATAATTCGAATGATCATTCGATTATTTTGATCACATAAATAGTAAATTATTTCGATTATTGAAAACATTTGATTATGCCCAACACTAATAGGTATATAAAGTTCACGGCATACAAAAAGCTTGGAGCTTTAGAAAAACGAAAAAAGACCATATTTTGAAATATTGCCTTATTTCATGACACCGGAAGGGCAGACGCTTATGTCAATAGTTAAATATGTAAAAGTATGTAAGTATAAATTGTATAAAATTTTGTATGAAAAATGAAAACTTTGGCAATTAATTTTAATTGAGATTTTTTGCGACCTTTAGTCCAAATTAATATGCGTTTCGCCCAGGTACTACAGTTCGGCTCATCAGTTAGATGCTGTAGTACCTTTCTAAGACGCAATATTTTAGTCGATGGCTATCGACACAAATAAAATGTACAGCTTTTAAGCACTGTGAATAATATTTTTCTAGGGGAATTCGGTCGAATTCAGACACCTAGAAAATAATACCCGTGGTCTGGCTTGTTTAGTTTTAAGAATAAATGTAAAAATTGCATTCATTCTTAAAATTTGGCAATTAATTAAAAGTAGAAATAGAAGATTTTCCATTTCGAAATTGTGATATTTTTTTATTACATATTATGATAAAACTATCCAATAAAATGTATTTAAGTGCTCAGCCATCATTTATCATTTAGGTGATGCAACGTTTATCATGAAAATAATGAAAATAAAATTTTGGTGGCCGCGGCAAGAATCTTTATATGGGAATTTTTTTTTAAATTGTTAAATTCTTATCAATTTTCGGGACTACTTATATTACTATATTCATATTATAATGATGATATCTTATACGTTCCATCGTTTATTACAGAAGAATGTTTAAATTAAATAAAATATTAAAATCGGGTCCAATTGTATGGAATTGTAGAGTAACATTACCATACAAACAGAAACACAACTCATTGAAAACTTAAGATACATTTTTGATAGCAGGAATTTTGTATAAGTAATTCCAATTTCAATTGTTTGACCATAAGGATTCCCCAACACTCCCCAGATCTCTAAATTATTGCCATTCAATTCTGTTTGCATTTGAAAGACCATAGGACTTACATTCAAATAGTTCTGTATATGATTCTTTGACATGTAGGCGGAAACTTAACCCACCTGTTAATATTGATTAAGCTTTAAAAAAGTAATACCTACATTTTAATTAAGCAAACACAATAAGGTTAAACAAAATAAAGTAACTTACCTACCAATTTAAACAAAATATTCCAATTAGCCTTAATATTTTTGTTTATCCAAAATGAGCACTCCCTTGACAGTAAAATTGAAGGTAGATTTGAATTTTCACTCAATTTAAGAAAAAAAATACACTCAGATACTCGTACACTTTGTTATATTTTATAATAGATACAATGAAATTCTTTATCGCACAGTTTTGGCTTTAAATCACTCAAGAACAACAGATACTTATCAAAAGATTTTGCTTTATCAAATTGTTATCAAAATATTTATAAATTTTTTGCGGGTGTAAAAATATTAGTCACACAAGTTAACGATAAAAAAATAATATATATCTAGGTATGTACGTTAAAATAACTGCAAAGATAATAAAGAATAAAAAAAATAAATATAGAAAATCCGTCAGCAAAATAAAATGATAGATAACCGGAGATATTATGCGATAGTGTGTGAGTTGCTTTTATTTTATTTATTTTTTTTCCCAAGCAAGTAGAACAACAAACGGTATTTGTAGCAAAATCGGTAACAAAATCAAAACAAGTTATGTTTGATGAGGCTTAGTTGATAAAAAAAAGTGCAACGTCGGACGGTACATGATCTTTCGTAAACATAGATAGATATACTGGATACCTCCATCAGCAATGGAAGAATTGGTGATGATGGTGATCGCGTGTGTACCGTAGCTATACTCCTTCTCCTACAACATTGCACCAAGAGGCCTATGGTAGCGGCCGGCGTGCGGGGACGACCGGTTCGGCGTGCACTTCACAGCAAAAATTGATATAGAAAATCAAACAGTCGATCAAAACAAAATCCTCTTTGATGGAATGAAATAACTTGAATGACTGTGACTGTGAGTCATGGATGATGGTGGAGAACGATGGCAATTGCGTTGGCCTGGTCATGAATTTGTGCAGCTATAGAATTTTAAACTTTATGTACACCAGATCCAAAGACATGCGAAAGAATCAACTACGGGAGGCAGAGATGAAGAATCCAAATTTGGCTTTGAACTTCGCACAACCGACTAGAAAACTAGAACCAGTTCGAGGATTAGTGGGATGAATCTAACGACGCCGAGGACGTGACACTGTGACGTACAAGTGGTGGCGTTATTATTATATAACGTGTCCTATATCCACGTGGGAATATTCTAAATGGTAACTGCAAAATATTTCAGACCTTTTTTCAATACCTCCTATTAAAAGATTCGAAATTATCAACAGCAGCAAGACAGATATGTATCAATTATTGCTTAGAGCAGATACCAATTCTGAAAATGTTTTGTCACGCAGGTTTAACTTTCACAGATATCCACAACCACATGTCAATTTGAATATGTTGTTTAATCTTTTCTCATGAAAGATAAAGATTCATTTGGCAGAAATTTTTCGAGTTTCCCAAGAAATTAGTTTAGCGCAATTTTTAAAATTATCACCTCCGTCTTGTGAGTGTCAATTATCAACCAATTGATAGTTGCTTAAATCTATTCAATCAATTGATTGAAATATTGGTATTTTCTAATCTAATTGACAAAAAGTATTAATCATTGTGAATTACCCCCACATTGTTATTTGAATTTTTGACAATTAATAGGCATTATGTGTTGGCTATTCTCCACTTTTTTATTGATCAGTTTTTGATACTGAAATAGTAATTGTGTCATCTGATCCAAGCTCGGATCTATATGGATCGACGCAGATATCCATTCGGAGCATTCAACAACAGATTTTTTCGGAATGCTTAAATGTTGGAAATTAGTTAAAGTAATTTCTATTACAAACATTTAAGTCAACAATAATTAGATACATCAAAATTTACTAAGATCCTAGGATTTATAATTTCCGAATTTTAGTGTAAAATGCCGATAACAGTCGCCTATCATTCACAATGTATTCACAATCGTTAATTTGACAACTTTTTCAATTCATCTACTATGTATCAATAATTGACAATGCCAATACTGACTAAGCAATTTATTTGATAAATTATCAATTACAAATTCGTGGTTGAAACTCTTAAAATGGGTGCTACCTCTTGTTTTCGTCTAACGTGACCTCGAACCTGCTAGGTTTAAATTTCCAGTAAAGTGCTTATATAGGGGAATTCTAATTTAAAGCAAATGGGGCCTGTTTTATAACGACACTGGCAAAATGAGGAAGCACCGACTGATCTAAAGGAAGGCAATAATTGTTGTTGGAATTCTCGACCAGATCAGAACAAAATTATTGTGCTACCATTCCTAATTTAAAACAACGTTGAGGATTTTCAGTGGTTTTTGTGGTTTTTGTCAAGGAATTTTGTAGATCTTTGAAGCTTTTGAGGACAATTGTGTGCCTGAAATGCAAACTACGGAAGCCCTGTGAGATATTTAAAGAACAACACTTATATAATTCAATGCAAGCTGAATAAAATGTAAAAAGACTGGCTCCCATGTAGGTGCTGACAATTGTTGAACAAAATAGAGAAATTGAAGGTATTCTGTGGAGTGCTCATTTAGGTACAGGGTGGCCCACGAATCGTGCTACAAAAATAAAACGTAATAACTTTTTTCAGTGTGAATAATGGGCTTATTTTTTTTGTATTTTATAGGCTTCTATTTAAATTTATCAAAATGAATGCTTTGGATACTGAAAAAAGGATTTACATAGGGCAGCGATACCATTCTTTGCAGTCCGTCATTTCCGTCCAAAGGGAATTTAGGTTGGAGTTTGGCGGTACTCCCCCGAGTAGATGGACCATTATGAGGCTGGTGAACATGTTTGACGAATCTGGAAGCATAGAACGAAAACCGTATCATCGATATCCCAATGTTCGGGTACGGGTACAATCGTGGCTGTTGAATCGGCAATACAGGCAAATCCAAGTGTTTCGACTCGAAACTTATCGGGCGAAATTGGAGTTAGCAGACGGTCATTACAACGGATACTTCATGATGACTTAAACTTGTTTCCGTACAAAGTCCAAATTACAAGCAAGTTAAACCTTCAGGATTTGCCTGTTCGCTTGGAATTTTGCCGAAAAATGATTGCAATGACCGAAGAAGACAACACATTGATAAATTGTTTGTTCATGTCTGATGAGGCCCATTTTGACTTAAACGGCAATGTTTACAAGCAAAATTCCCGTATATGGAGTGAATCTAATCCAGAAATGCTCCATAAAACGAAACTGCACCCAGAACGAGTCACTGTGTGGTGCGCAGTTTCATCAAGGTGTATTGTCGGGCAATACGTCTTTGAAGAAAACGGTGTAACATAAACTGTCAATGGGGACCGTTATTTAAAGATGTTGAAGGAACCCAGAACTTCGCCGTAGACGTATACTTTTCAGCAGGATTTGGTTTCAACAAGATGGAGCAAGTGCACACGTAGCCACACAAGTTATGGCGGGCGGAAGTCCAACGAAAATTCCCAAACAAATTGATATCCAGAAACTGCACTTTCCGCTGGCCCCCAAGGTCACCTGACCTGACTGCACCAGACGTTTTTTTATGGGGTTATGTCAAGCAGGAAGTGCACAAAAAGAAACCCAGGAATTTGACTGAATTGAAGCAGTCCATTAAGACAATAATTGAGGCGATCCCAATTTCAACAATTCATGTCGCAATGAACAATTTTCTGATCAGGTGCCGCATATGCGTGGATGAGCGTAGAGGTCATTTGCGGTCTATCATCTTTAAAAACCATTAGTTATTTAAAATAAAATTTAATTTTTAATCCAATGAAAAAAAATTAATGAAATACATCGATTAAAATAAAAGTTATTTAAATTTCTTATTGTAGGACGATTCGTGGGGCACCCTGTATCTATCAGGACCAAAGCAAAGACTTATATACGTTCAGGTCCGTCAACAAAATCCCCAAATAATTCTTTCATATTGAAGGCGGATATTTCCAAACAAAAAATTAAAAACCAACTAAGATGCCGAATATGTCAGAGAACAGTTCAAATGAAATGTGACATATGCCGCAAACTACTCCTTGCATCGAAAAGTGTGTTGCAAAATATTTCTTAACTAAATAATGAATTTACCCATATCTGGCCAGTGTAGGTACTCGTTTGAGTACACCCATCTAAGTACCAAACTTAAAAAGATATTTTTAAAAAAATTCATTAAAGATGATTTTAAATGTTAATTAAATTTGTAGTTATTTCGGTACATATCTCCGTGGTTACTATATTCATTGATTAAACAATTGAATTCAATTATCACGAACTTCTTAAATATGCTTACCAACCTAGATAGGTATACCTACAGGAAATCGAACACTATGAGAAGAACTGAATTAATTAGAATGCGTGTCTATTGCTTAAATAGGCAAATTTGAATAATTCTTTTGATTACTCCTTATAGGTACGAGTGCTATATATCAAACCTACATAGGTAATTCCTTTTTTTTATTATCTAGATAGTTTCACTTTCTTAGCCTAGAAACCTCATTACGAATGTCATTTCTATTCCTAGCATTTAACAGCTCAAAAAAAAATAAAACTAACTAATTATCTTCTGCTTCTACTTACCTGCCTGGCAATTATCCACACACACACAAAAAAAAACCAACTGAACAAAGTAACGGATTTGCATTTAAAAATAAACTGCCTACCCTACCCCAATGCTTAATACCGTTGATAGACACAGACGTTCCTCAATTAAACTAAAAACCAGACACCAGTATTTACTTGTTTTGTTTGTAAAGTAAATTGCGCTCACCGAAATTAGCTTCGAACATTTGCAAATACTAAAAACACGCACTCGACGACACAGGGTATCAGTGTCGTTTGTTATTAGACAGTTCGTCGGCCACTCTACTAATCGTTCACACATATTTTCCCAAGAAAGAGGAGTCGGTCAACCACTCTAAATGAAATTAAAAAAAAAAAATAATAACGAGCAAACCGATATAGACAGACATGCAAATTAGTTTGCAGAAAAAACGCACAACACAACTACCTATGAAACCAACAACAACAATAGAAAAACAAGAAGCAAATTGCAAGTAGCGGGTTGTAGAGTGGTGGGCCCGTTTCATCTTCTATTAAGTGAAGCAGGCAAGCCAACAAACTATTTTGCTATCAATTTACTATCTAAGATCATTGACTTGTTGACGTTTGTTCCCGTTTTTGTTAATCATTTGTTGCAACATGCAGATTTTTTTGTCTATTTTAAATAAATTAAGAATAAAACAAAAAATAGATTGAATTACACTCAAAAATTTGTAGCACCAAAAATGAATTCAGCAGACTGTTTAATAAAAATACTCGTTTTGTGAAATAATACACGAAAAACAAACTCCACTGTGACTGAGTGGATTTTTGATTATTTTTTTTTTGTTAACACGGTTAACTGATCACTTTTGTTTACTTTAATTATTAATAAGTAGATATATGTGTATTGTTAAATTTAATATGAAAATTAGCTTTTTCAATGAATCGCGATTAGTAGACGAACAGTAAATTTCAAACTCACTGACCGGCGTATGACGAACAACTGATTCTGTTTGAGCATTTGCAGCGGATAGAAACGTATGTTGGTTGAATGAATTTTTTGTGTTGATTTAGTTTTGTTGCTGGCTGGAAAGAAGTTGGAGTGGAAATGTTTTTGCTATCAACATGTTGAGAAGCTATGTAGGGTTATAAAATAGAGTTGAGTTGAGTTGTAATTCGGCAAACATAATAATATTTATGGAAGAGTAGGTGGTTAGCCGTGTTGACTGCGTGACATACACATAAAAATCTATTTATTTTAGTTTGCATCCTATTTCTTTTCTGACTAAAAGCCTCATATAGTTGAATTAGTTTTTGGAAATAATTAAAAAAAAAAATATTTCCATTTGCATATGTAGGTACCTACAAACAATATGCAATATATTGGACTTGCTCGTTTATTTATTTATCTGAAAATTTCTGAAAAGTAGTCAAATGAAAGTTTAAAACTGTACCACAGTTCAAGCAAAATAACATACTTTTTACATGCGATATAGCAGCTATAGAATTCCTAAACAAAATCATCGATGTTTAGATCAAACTTCACATTACGAAAACACCGCGAAACTACAACATCAAACGTGGTACATATTGTTTTTTTGGTAATATGCCTACAAGGCCCTTAAGGCCAAACATAACCGCACCGACATGCCATATACCTCCTTTTTTTACCCAAAATGGTAAATCTTATTTTTCTCAAAAACGATTAAATGAATTTTTATCAGAACAAAGCTGTAAATTAGGTAAATAAAGCAAAAGGTAATATTTAGCAATTTTCGTCAAAAATGGCAATTTTTGTTTGGTTTTCCATTTTCTGGAAAATAGTTCAGTTGATTTTTTAATGAAGAGGCTCGTACACAGTGGCCGATTAACCTTTTCGGCGCCCTGAGGCGCGCTCAGTGGTTACCGCCCCCTTTTTTTAATTTTATCCAAGGATCGTAATTTGAATGTTTTTAATAAATTGTGCAGAATTTTTGAAAACATAATTGCATTACTAAGTGCTTACTAGTATGGAGAAAATATATTTTTCCTTATATTTCAACGAAGAAATAATTAAATTTAAAAAATAGTGACCCGTCAAATATTTTTTTTACGACAAAGGCGTACTGCTTATAGACTATTGCAAATAATTTAATAATAAGACCTAGTAAGATATACATGTTACACTCTAAAAACCGTGTAAATTTACCATAAAATTGTATGTAATTTGTAGTGTAAAAATAGGCAAGTTGCGTATTTTTACACATGGCATTATGTTGGATACTACAAACATTTGTTGCAAATTTCCACTCTCTGTGTACATTTCAATCGCCATTTTTCAATATTAAACAAATAATGCTTAAAAATTACACCTACAATGTTTATAATTAAACAAATATTGTTTTAATTCAAACATCTTATGAAAACTACACATAAAGTGTTTGTTCTTAAACAATCGATGGTTATATTAACTACCATTTGATCTAAGTTTTACATTTTATGTGTACATTTGCAGTTCGCTTGTGAGAAATGTTTGTACTTTATTTGAACGTACACACAAGAGGTTTAACATTTATACATTAAATATTTAGAATTATTACATCCGTAAAAATACTGCAATTACGGTGGGCAACAAGTTTCCTCGATTTATGATAGTAAAATTACACGATTTTTGTTTATAGTGTAGGTTAGGTAATAGTGGCTGTTAGCTGCTAAAAATAACTAACTAACTCACTTAGTCCAAAAAAAAGTACAATTGTGATTCCACAGAAGTTGGGTTTTTTGCCACAAAAATAACTTAAGATATATATTTATATGTAATAAGTTGATTGCTTTTGTTATTATTAATTAAATGATATATATCTTAATGCGTTTCATTATTTTCTTTTGGAGCTTTGGTAAGTCATTAGTCATGACACCATGACCTCCCTATGGATCCGCGCTTGCATGTTACATGGTGGTTTATTTATAGGTCTTTGGAAGTATAATATAAAAAATGGTATTGGTATATAACTTTTCATATAAAAAAAATCCAAGACCTTTTTAAGTGGAACTTGAATTTGGATTTGAATAATTTATTTTAGTTAGTCTCAAAAGTAAGTATAGAAAAGAAGAAGTAACTGTTATCAACAATTTCCCTCCATTTAAAGAGACAAATAATTTGTCTATATACATTTTAAGTATTTATTTTTCTAATTTTAACAATAGGTATTTAACGTTTTTACCCATATCAGTATAAAATATTAATTAACCTATATATTACCTTCTTAAAAAAAATGTTTTTAGGCCTCTATTCATTACATAAAAAAATATTTTGAGTATTAGCCCTATATATGAATATTACCCCTGAATGTGGTCCGCGGTCAGTCAAAAACGTGTTATCTGTTAATAGCTCGACGAGATCGTCTAAAACGCAGTTTTTTTTTAATTATAAAAACCATAGGTAAGTGCGAAAATCGTGTCCCATGATCTTTAAAATCTACCTATGGTTTCTTTCCTATCATTTTGAATGTTTTATTGCCTTCAGCGACCGAGTATTGTTCAAAACCGGTTTCTTATCGAAATTTACAAATTTATTGACCTGATCTTAATCTTGCGAAGAACATGGCCGAATTTTATATAATCTTAAAACACTTCAAAAAGTTATTTAAGTAATACAATATTTATTTTTCTAAAAAATTTCATTTTGTGTTAAATTTTTTCACATATAACTAAACTGTCGCTGTAATGATTGCCCGCTGATGCTAATACAAACCAGGCCGGTAGACGAACGTAGGCACCAGTTTATAGCAAACTTTTTTTTAATAGGTTTTTGAATAAACATGAAATTTGAATTTTGCTTGTCGCAAAATAATCCATCAAAATAGATACAAACTACTGGCTACCCGCCCGCCAATTGGTAGCGATTCGTGTCGAAACCTCAATATGCTTTTGATCTAATTTTAATCGGATGATGTGTACGTAAAGTCGTTAGCTATATAACAAGTAAGAGTTGAAACTAATTACTCAGAACTAGTTTCGATGTCGGCGATAATTTGGCTGCAGACAGTCAATTAATATAGTAAAATACTCCTCGTGCATTAATATTACATTTGCCTAACACATTTCAAAATTGATGTTTAAAAAAAAAAACTAAAAATTCAATCTTAATCACAACACTTTACTAGTGAATTCATGAACCGTTAAGTGGCATCACTAAAAACGAGTTTTTCAAAATGTAAACAAAACACAACACAAACTCAAAGAGTAGACCAATGGAAATTTGTTAATTTCCATTGGTGTGACTCAACAAAAGATTCATGAGTTGTATTTGAGTTCGAGTTGAAGCCTTATTCAGACTTCACAATGCACTTGTTATATCAGAGCCATGCTACACTGCAACAGCCAAATAACCAATCACCGCGTGCGCCGTTGTATCATTCATAAATGTTTCCTCTTATTAAATTCAGTCAAATAGATTAATTACAAAAAGAAATGATGTGAGTCTATTTATTGTAAACAAAATCTATTTCGTCAAGTGCGGTATTTCAACTTTCAAGTGGACAATAAAGATTAAACATACTTAGATTTACCAACAGCTGTTGTGCTGCTGATGATGTTCAAAAAATGTTTATTGGCTTTGAAATACAAATACAAATTAAATGTTGCGACACTTTTGCAATCATAGTGGGAGATTGGTTGTAAACAAACATATTATTATACAAGTGTATAGGTACATTTCGAGTGTATAGATAAAACAGAATCATAAAATTGATAGGTATATAGTTGCATATGGTTTGGTATGTTTGACCTCTTGGTGCGATTTTAAGTGAAAACCATGACAACTGTTTATTTGAGTTGAGTAGTTAGGTTGTTTATTGTTTATTTAAATTTACGTAAAAAGAAAATAAAACAAACAGGGTTGAAAGAATACTGGTGCCTTACTTAATAGGTACATTTTTAGAGATGGGCTTGAATTTGTGATGGATTTTTTTGTTTTCGTAGCAGTAACAAGATAATTGTCGGTCTAGCCGTGACACAGTAAACATTTTTGAAGTTAAAACTTCTATAGGCACGTTGTGCATTTTCCTCCACGACTAAAAAGTATAGATTCACAAGATGATAATATCGACATGCTAAAGATGTGCGATGTTCTTCTATGCAAATGAAACATCGATGTTAAAATTGAAAACACAGATCTATCATACAAAACAATACCAATATGAGTAATTTAATGATATTAAGGCCGTGTGTGAATTGCGTTAAAATGTTGGTAAAATTTTGTAACTTGGTTAAGGTTTGACACTAGCGTGTTGAATAAAATGGTTTAAAATGTGGGCATTTATAGAGCAGGCTAAATTTGCGTTAAAATTTAACGTTTCTCAAGATAGAGTAATTTGAAACTTATAAACGATAATCGGAAAGAAATATGAACTCCTAAAAGCCCAGATCTACTAACCATATAATAAATGCAAATTTTAATTTATTCAAATAAAAAATAAATTTACATTAATGGACTAAAGGCCGTTAAAAGCTATTTTGAATCAATAATTCAACAAGTCCAAATATTATAGTGCTAAGTCTTCTACTTGGCTGATGTATTTATAATTATATTATTAAAAAAAACTTCTTAATTACATTAATATTTTTGTTTGTGTAGGGTCTCAAGAGGAAAAAATTTTATATTTAAAAAAAAAATATAAAATAATTAATATAAAATACTTACTGTAGTTCATTTTGCAAATTGAATACAAATAGATTGGTTTGTCAAATTCTTGGCAGCTGTAAAAATCAGTTCATAAATACTGAATCAACAAACTAACCATAATGGGAATTGTTTTGAAAAAATTTGGAATTGTGTTTTCAAAATAATAAATTAACGATGTAAAACCAAAACATTTAAGTAAAACTGAGATTTCGTTACATTTTTCGTGCCAAGTTATTAACTTTATAGAAAGAAATTAATTAACTTGAACAACGAAAAAATAAATGTCCTTAGGGAAATTTCTTATATCTTGAATGAATTTTAGCCAAAATAGTGTTTTAATAAAACCCTTTTAACGCAATTCACACAGCAAAAGGCTAAATTTGATCCCACCACGAACCAAATTTCAAAATTTAACCAAGGTAGAAAATTTACCCAACATTTTAACGCAATTCACATACGGCCTAAGTCATTCAAAACATCGATAAAAGCATTGTTTTTGTGTTATGACGTCGCTATGTGTTAAATTTGTTAAGTCATTCAAATCATCGATATAAAAATGGTGTATTGTAAATTGTCGATTTAAAAATAAACGTGCAGCGTAAAAGTAAGTATTAAATAAATGACATTTTTGTCATATTGGAAAAAGGATGATATAAATTGTGAGATTACTACATATATAATGTTGATTACAGGAAATTAAGTATATTTAAGTATTTTATAAACATGGACGTATTATATTTGTTTAGATCCTGATCCGTGGAAACATTTGAAAATGTCTTCAGAGGGTACTAAAAGCAAAGTTCACGAAACAATGCAGGAACTTGAAAAAAAATACAAATTCAGATTACGTGTAAGCGAGAAAGAGGTAAGAAACAAATAGATGCAACAATTGAGTATGCGGTAACCTAGTAAACATTTCAACGCCGCCGGCGCCGTAATGAAAAAGTCAATAAGAAAGGAATAAACGTTATTGTGATAAAATAAGAGCTACTAATATGAATAATTTACATATAGATCAATACTAAAAAAAACAATTGTAAGTCAGGCATATAAATTAGTCGTAAAGCATTTCCATGATGCACAAATTGCAGGACCATCGACGGGAGATCAGAGATATGCCATATATCCCACCAACAACGCCTGCTGTCGGTCTATCAGCATGAAATGACCCATACATTTCAGAATCAGAAAACTGTTTTCACTTCTATCGGCCGTCCTAACGACTGCTTCTTTTTTTTCATTGTATTTATTTTTTTTTTGTAAAAATGGAATTACATAAGGGGTTCACGATCCGATGTATCTGGTCTTGTATTATTGTAAAAGTGTAGCATTTTTTTGCACTACACCACTTACACTTTTACACTTTTACACATTTACACTTTTACAATACCCGAACCCTATTGTAACAGAAAAATACAAGAGTGTAAGATTTTTTTAATGCAAACTAAGCCTTCTTCAAGACAAATGTGAAACAGATTTTGACATTTTCTTCAGTGTTGCCAGAGATTAGTAAGGGTGTGGTCACAGTTTGTTGTAAAAAAATAAAATTTTACAATTTTACAAGACTTGGTACACCAGATCGTGAATACCTCTATAGATTAGCTTTGTATTTCAACGAGTAGGTAAATTCTTATCCCAAAATAATAATTTAAAAAAGATATATTTGTAATTAGTTAGTTGTATAGATATAATGTTCGATGTGTAACATCTTCCCGCTCGGTTTCCAGCAATCTGTAGGAGCGATTTCGAGAATCCGAAATTCCGCCTGTGACTGAAAGGTTGAAGCGATTTTCCTAAAGCTTGGTATCTACTTAACCGTATTAGATGATTGGATTGTTTTTCTAAATCTTTCTTTTTTAGCCCCAAATATATCGTTAGCTGTCATAATTTTTTTTGTACCAAAAATCTTAATTACCTATATCGAAAACAGAACAATTCAGTGCACTGTCATAGGTGGAGAGGGAGACTACATTTTGGTCTAAAAAAAGTTTGACATTACATATAAGAGTGGAATGGAAAGTTAACGCTCAACGGATTTCAATCAAAATTTCTGTACAAGAGGTCCTTTCAATTCCAAATAATAATGCATACAAACATTTTCAAATTCAATATTTCGAAAACTGGTGTACAATTTTTTATAATACTAGAAAATCGTAATAAGCATTTAAGGAAGCATTGTTTTTTTTCGAAATATTTTCTATTCATAACTAACTTTGACAATTTTCGATAGAAGAATATTCTTTTGCCATATGTTATGTATTTTTATATAGAAAGTAAAAATCTATTCTAATATTTAGGAAACTTCACCATTGATAATTTTAGTTCTGATAAAGAAAGGTGAGAATTCAGTTGTTACACATCATAATGTGACTACTGCAGGTAAAGGTCGTTTGTTTTTTTATGACATTGAATTGTATTCTTAACGTTTAGGGCTTGGGCTTGGTTATGAATCTATAAGTACAGTATAAGTTAGATGTAATTTAAGCTGCGATTGGATAACAAGAACATAATTTTCTGTTGGAGGCTTAGGATTGAACATTAAAGTTAGGTAAATAGTTACAGTAGGAATAAGGTATCTGTGATTTAAGAAATAAATTTCTTTTTTTATTTTGTTAACAAATAAAATGCACGGCTGGATCGCACGTACTTGATCCTTTGTCCGATTACATTATATACGAAATATCCTTAATAGAAAAATATTTGTGTGTATTTTTAAAGTCGTTTTTCACTTAAATTTTTATATTCATTTTCATCAAAACCAAACCACAGTAATATTAATAGAATAACTAAAATTCTAAATTATATAAAAATAAGTATTTAAACTAACTTTATTTTTCCAGAGCCGAAAGACTTTACTCTTTTAATTTATATTTATTAGTAACAATTTGCAATTGTATATTGATATTTTTAAAATAAATAAATAAATAAAATTATTTTGAATACACATCTACTTCATACATAATTACTAATTAGGCACCTATATAGTGTGTATATATATAATGTTGAATCGTATCGTCGCCAGCAGCAGGCATTACTATTTAATGACATTTTTGGTAGGAAGTCCTTTGAAATGCTTTGTTTTTAGATGCATACATATCCGCAAAGAGAAACAGGTGTTGAAAACTTCATATGAAGGGACGAATAGGTATGTTGTTTACTTCTTATAAAATGTAAGCAGGTACATACATATATATATATATATTTAATTTATGACCTATGGATTCAGAAAATCCTGGCACAGGTAACAGTCGCAGAAATATCATCAACCCACCATATTATATAATGTAAACATATTCGTAGTCCTGTTTTAATTTTATGAATTTGTTAAAAAATATATTTAATTAAATCTTTAACACAATAAGCATAAATGTATGTCTGTATCTACTTTGATAATTCAAAAGATTGTTAATAGAAGTGGTTAAATATATTTTAAAATCGTTTTTTACTTAATTTTAAGTTCGATTTTTTTTCCAAATGTAAAACTTGTCCTATATGGCAAGTAAAAATGGCCGACCATCTTTTAGGATTTGGCCAATATTGAAGATAAACACCAAGAGATTTTTAAAATCTTAATAAATGATTGACACAAACACAGTTAATGGCTCGAATTATTGTTTTAATAAATGAATACAAATTTATTCATAAACAAAACGTATTAAAATTCCTGAAAAGAACATCATCGGTACACTTCAAAAATTATTTCTGGTTTTACTTGTGATCTGTCTGTGTATCTGTCTGTCTGTAGAACGATCTACAGCCTAAGCGGCTGAACCGATTTTGTTCAAACTTGGTGCTTAGGAATTTTAGCTGTTTGTCTAAAATAAATTTTTGAATCGTTGTTTTAGCCCAAAAACAAAGGAACTAGCCATAGAAATTTTTCTACCTTCTTAATTATCTTGAAAACAGTTCTAACGATTTTGATAAAAAAAAAAAACATTAATTCAAATTCTAAATGATACTGGATACCAATTTTTTTTTTTGATTTTTGAAAAAGATTTAAGAAAATTTAAGAAAGTAAAAAATTAATTAAGAAACTACTTTGAAAATTTATTTAGCAGTCTCTGCTTAGAATCTTGTGCTTACGATCTGATCGAACATAAGATTAGGTACGTGTGATCCAGTCGTGCATTTTATTTTTGATAGATACATATACAGTGAACGTCCAGTATAATGAATTATATAATGCCGAATAATTCGTTATATCGATCGTTTCTTTTCTAGAATTAAAGAAAAAAAAAGGATACACTCAACAACAGTTGTTGTTACCAGAAGAAGTAAGGATACATACAAGAAATGACAATATCGCAGTTAATTTGCGCCTACACAAATTTGCTAGACATTCGTTATACAGAACCATTAATGGAAATCTCCTTCCGAGCATCAGCAAGGTATTTGAAAAGATTATTAATAGGTCGCTGTTCAAGTGGGCGGAGGACAACAATATCATACCGGATAATCAGTTCGGTTTTAAGGCGGGACATGACACAATTCGTGCCGCGTCTAAACTGGTTTTCGATATACAATGAAACAAAATTAAAAAGTAGTGGTGCCTGTCTGATGGATTGGGAGGAGGCATTCGACACCGTATGGTTAGAAGGTCTCTATCTAAAGCTTACCAGACTAGGTATAAGTAAACCTCTTTTCTATATGCTTTATGACATCCTAAATGGTAGAAAGTTTGTTGTCAAGAGTGGCAATGTAACTTCTACGGCAATTTTCAATATTAAAAATGGTCTTCAGCAAGGAGCGGTTAACTCGCCGATTCTATTCAGCATTTACACCAGCTCTCTGATATGTAGTCTAACTCAGGCAATTGCGTACGCCGACGATCCAACAGCTCATACAGTTGAGGTCATCAAAAATCTTTTGCAGAGTGACTTCGACTTCGGTTCAGCGATATTGTAATGACTGGAAGTTGAAAATCAACTTCCAGAAATCAGAAACCATTCTGCTTAGGACTCCGTTGTCTAGCGCCTCAAGGGATACGAGAAAGAACTGGCGCAAGCTGGTGATCGTAGGGCCACATGGACATCCACTGGCGAGTAAAAGTGTAGTAAAGTACCTTGGCATCTGGTTGGATCAGTACCTGTATTTCGACAGACATATAGGTGCTGCTTTGGCCAGGGCTAGGGGAGCCTTAGCCTTGACAAAACGACTGTTTTATAGCAGCCGTCTTGACAGCAGGGTGAAGGTGATTTGCTACATGGCCCTCATCAGGCCGATGATTGCCTACGGATGCCCGGTGTGGTTCAACGTTGCCCCATCTCAAATGGAAAAGATTCGGGTGTTTGAGAGGCAATGTCTTAGACGTTGCCTTGGATTACACAGAACACCAGAGTCGGAGTACACAAGATATTATTCCAACCAGGTTCTATACAACGGAGCCAACATAAACAGAATAGATAATTTTTTGTTCAAGCTGATTCGGGGTCACGTTGCAAGAGCGATGTCCTCAACTAACAGCTTAATTTTTGGGGCTTATTACCCCAATAACGAATATTTTGAGAGTGCGCGGTTAAGTGGTTACATCCCTCCTGAGGCATTCCTCTATTTAGACAGTCGAGGGCTGATACAGGATTGAGGGGCGGTTCCGCTCATCTACCACGTCAGCCGGAAAACTGTGGATAGGCGACTCCTGTATAGTCGAGACGTCATCGCTCAAGGTGGAGAAGAGCGCCTTCGGTTCAGTAGGACTGTGTCCGATCGGGACCGGAGGGATAGGGCGAAACAGGAGAACCAGTTCTGGTGGCTCTCTGAACAGCATCGTGATATTTAAAGTCGATGAAGATGATATATCTTGGCCGACTTACATACATTTAGGGTAATTAGGTATAGGGAACAGTCCGGGTGGCACCAAAAAAAAATTTAAAATATGCATGAATGCGGAGGCATAAGTGCATGTACCTGCGTATGTGTACATGTATGTGCGTACGTATATGTATTTACGTATCTACATGTATGTGTGGGGTGTATGGAGCTGTGTGTATGCAAAATATAAACGAAACAAAATTTAAAAACGAAAAAAATGTCCGGTTTTTAAGTACTTTTAAGTAGTCTTAAATGGTTTCGGGTATTTTTAGGTATTTTAAGTAGTTTAAGTTATTTTCAGTTAGTATAAATTAGTTGTATCTAGTTTTAATTATTTTTAGTTTATCTTTAGGCAGTTTTTAAGTAAAAAAAAAATGTAAAATGATTTGATACTGAGTTTTTTCTAAAAAAAAGTTTTCTTGGTTAAATAAAAATAAAATAATTAGATTTAATTAAAATAGTTTTTAGGTCAAAAGACATTAGTTCTAAGAGGTATAGTTTAGTTTAGAGCGCTCGTAAAGGGCCAGTACATTAGTTGTAAGTTATTGATAATTAGGCTAGTTTTAAACATTTTTGTCTAGCTTAAAGTTAGTTTTAAGTTAATAATAAATTAAAATTAAATTTAAAAAAAAACATTAATGGAAAATAAAAATTCACTCGTTATATTGGAAATTCGTTATATCGAGCATTCGTTAAACTGGACGTTCACTGTAATATGATACGATTTTTTTACAACCCCGAAAGATATTCGACAAAAAAAAGAGGATTGAAGTTAACTTACAAATTTATATTTTCTGAAACAACACCTTACTCTGCAGAAAAACTGTTTTATCGGCAGGTAGCTATACCTTTCCCTTATGAAAATTCAAATTTTTTGTTTTAATTAAATTGATAATATCCGATGCCGTTTTTCCAATTTATTTTGCACTTCAAAAATTAAATTGCTGTTTTTTTTGTCATTTTGAATTTCAAAAAATGTCTGGCGGTTATCTTAAAAATACTTTGACATTCGGTTCATTAGCTAAATAATAATACTCAGTATTGTCCTTACTTACAGATAATTGTATAATTCTGACAACGACTGTAACACCCTTTTTTAATTGTCAGTGTTTTATAAACAATAAAATCTAGTTGTTATTCTCATAGGTCTTTTTTGAGATCCCCCATATTCTAACATGGAATCAAAAAAAATTAGGATTAAAAATATTAATTGCCTCTCCACATTACAAACGATTTGTTCAAAAACTATCCCATTGTTAAAATAATTAAATTTCTGTGTAGTAGGCGAAGTATGAATGTATGTGGTAGTTTAACCTTTTTAAACAAGGTATTCACTCAATGGAACCCCTTTTTTTGTGAAGAAAAAAAAAACGATGAGAATTTTCCGGTTTATTATTTATAATAATTTAAAACTTTAGGTAGACATAATATAAACTTCTCCTCAATACATCCCCTACCTCAACTTTCTGACAGGTTAGAAATGCACACAAAGAAAATCGTTTTCGCCCGATAATAGACTTCCCTTTCTTTTATCTCTCGCTAAAGCATCCAGAAATTCAGATTTCACATTCAGGTGAGAATATCAAACAATACGAAGATGACTCAAAATATAAAAAAAAAACAATCTGTGAAGCACAATAGGACAACCGGCAGTTATTTTACACAAAAAAATTTGATATGCGTTACCTGGGGGATGCTCAATCTGTAAATAAGGTAGGTAGGTATAACTAAAACCCGAAAATCCGCTTCTTCTAATTGGGAGGATTCTCTACTCATGCGCCTCTGAAGGGTCATTGAGAAAAAATTCTCGGAAACCATTATCAAAACGGGTTTATTTGACCAAACATAGATAGATACGGCATACAAACAAAAAATATAAGGTTGGGAACGTCTTATGTTTCGTCTCTCTGCTGCGCTGTTATCATTAGCAGCCAAAGTATGGGTAGTCTATGTTAACCTCTTTAGAATAGGAATGACGCCTCGTCCGATTGATGATGCGGACGCATGTTGTTTGACACCTTCTCTATAGTATGAAAGTGGCTAATGCGCAGGTGTAGTGTTATTTGTTTGAGCATCAGCACGGGGACAAAAGGTGCAATTTACGGATAGTTATAGCTTACACTCTTACAGGTAGCAAATCTGATAGCTGCCGGTGTTCAGTATTAGCTTCGTTCAAGGATCACAGGGTCAATTGAAGAATGAGTTTGTTAAAAAAAAACTCAAAGAGAAAATTTAACATTAAATATATCCCTCATCAAACAATTTGATAGCCAGTGATGGACTTATAACGGTGGATTTGTACATGCTTGTTTTTTGCGCGTAGCTTTGGAAAATACCGAGCAAATCTACATACATATATACGTAGGAACATATGTTTATTTGACTGGGAAAATATGGATTTTTTAATATGAGGTTCAAATTTTCGACATACTGCATTTCAAAGTGGCTGAATGCTTAAAACAATTTTGAATATCATAGGGTGTCTTGTTAAACGGCTTACACAAGCATAGAAGCTGGGGCCCGTATCGCGTAAGGTATAGCTGGCACTTGAATTAATTCACTGTCGTTTTGATGATTTTTCGCTCTATATTTTTCATATCTTTGGAACAACCATAAAAAAATTGACAAACAAACTATCAGCTTAGCCGATTCGACCCATGGGTAAGTTTTTGTAGACTAGGGTAGATATGTTACAACACTAACAATATAGTCTTCCCAGAAACATAAAATTCTCCAATTGTTTCGCCTTCTATAAAAGGTATTACAGTAATACCCGCTAAGTACCTTTATTTTCTTAGAACCAAAATTCTGAGGATTTTTTCATATAAAACTCATCGTATAAGTACCTTCCGCTTAACTATCTTTCCCACTTAACTGCCTTTTATTTTGTATACTTTCATTCAAATTTACCTGACAAAAATTCTTTTAAGTACACATTTGAATTTAGCTGATAAAATAAAACAGTTTGTTTTCCTTTAGCGCTTCCTTTTGTTTTATGCTTCAAAATTCATAAATAAGATAGTAATGATTTTAATCTATTATAATGATTCATAGACCAAAGGCCGTTAAAATCTATTTTAAATCAATAATTCAACACGTCCGATTAAATATAATAAAAAACACCTTCCTAATTAACTATGCCTTGTACAGAACAAAATCTTCTAATTTTAATGATAAAAAAATTTAATCTTTTTGGATATAGTTCACATTAATTTCTTGTCAAAAATCCATGTAAGATGAACTGAACTTAAAAAAAAGTGCGAATTGGCCCTACTAATCACTCACTTGCCAACTGATGAATCGAAGTGAGATCGCCCGAACGAAACGCAAGTTTTATGGACTAAAGACTGTTAATATATATTATGAATTAAATGTTTTTGTATCAAAAATTTTTGTTTTAATTTTTGTATATGTAAATATAGAGATAAGTACCTATGTGCACTTAAGCGGGATTTGTATAACTGCCTCACCCGAATAAGTGCGGCATTTAGCGTGAGACACTTATCCGGGTTTTACTGTAAATATTTATTATGTTGAAATCATATAAATAACAAGAAAGATACAAATATACCGAATGAACGCAGTTTATTAAAAACAAAAATACAACATAATACCGTGTGGAATAATGACGGATTCTTGATTTGCTCAGCAAAAAATGGAAGTTGTCTTAACGCTTCTTCCCAGCTTGTTTATCAACCTTGTCATTCCTAACTTATTCGGATCACTTCTAAGGTACAATGGGTATACTTTTAATAACTAAAATTCAATAAGTACTTTTAAGTTACCACCCGTTTTATTTTTTTGTGGGATGATGACATTATTTCAGAAACTCAATCGATATAATTTTTCATCGAATAAAAATTCATGCAACATTTATTTTCCACGAACAAAAATTATGACAAATAGTAATAAAACTTGGTATTGTGGTCAATTGTTGTGTTGAGGCTTCAAACTTATCCCATAATAAACTAAAAATTTTAATCAAATTGGTGTCGGAAATGTCTGAATATCTATATGTTTAAATTGACCAGTTGAGAAAAAATGCCGACCATGTCTGAAGCTTTTTATGGGGAGAAAGCCCAGTCAATATAGCCTCTTGTTTTTAACTCAAATCAAATCTTTAAGGGAATTTATATGGTTGTTGTCGAGATTCTAATTTGAATAGCTTACAAGCATTCGTAAATAAGCTGCTAAGATAGTTTGTAAACGCACCTTATTGGTAAATTTTCCGACCTGGTGCACTTAACAAGAATCCGCTTTAAAATCGCGGTATAAGCAGGGACTATCACCGGATAGTTACCTGCAACACGTTAATTAAATTCGTTAAAATAAGTTTCAACTTATTTGCAATCGGGAGGAAGAGGTGTTTTTAGTGAATGAAGAATCTCACAATCATATGAGAGTTTTTCGCGTTTTTCGGTCCTCATGGAACCCTTTGAAGGTCTTACTACCCACGGAGACAAAAAGGTCAAAATAAGGCCATTTTAGGGTCAAGTAATATTTTCATTTTTATTTCATTTGTTTTTTAATCTTAAATCTAAATCAGACCTATTATTTTTAACTGTTATTTTTAACACACTAACAAGTCGTAATTTTCTTAACTCAATTGAAATGTTTGTTAAATTTTATCAAACGCAAACAATCACTCTCGACAAAATACCCCAAGATAATGCTAATTAACCGACTTATTTGCTTCGTAGACATTGTTTTTATTCCTTTAGTTCTTGGAAGACCCCTATTAGTCAGAAGTATAGAAGAGTCTTCCTTAATTGTTGCCGCCAACGAAAACATGTGAGACATGAACTTTTAATTATCTTCAATATGGCTCTTTCATTGTGTGTCGGCCGATCCGATGTAGCTTAGGTAGGTATACTGGGAAATTCGGTGGTCCGTTTGGCTTGGAACTGAACGAACGTGCCTTTAGCCTGATAGCCTCCGGCGCACTGTGGTCCAAAATGACTTTTTTCGTTGCAAAAATCATAACTTTTGAACACGTGAAGCTATCGCAACAATTTTTTTTCCCTTAAAGGTAATTTCCAAGGCTATACAAATTGTGAATTTTAAGAAAATTACTTTACAGGGTGTTTCAGAATAATTGGTTGATGTAAGATTTTCTTAGAAAAAGAAGTTAACAGAATAAAGTCTGAAAGTAAACCTTTTAAAAACAGTCCTAAATTTTTAAAACTTTGTAAAAAAAAAGTTTTTGACTATTCAAGTGAATTCATAACAACAGTGGATGCTTAAAGTTAACGCACCAATTTCAGAAATATTTTTTAAGGAGTATTATAAAACAGTATTTTTTCATGTTGTGGGGCATCAGTTTATTCTATAAACTGTTTGACTGATATATTTTATATGAAACAGTGTAGGAAAAAAGTAAACGGACGAAAAAAAAAATTTTAAAAAATCAATAGAATATAAAATTTATATTAACAAAATAAAATAGAATACATTATAAATATTTGTTTACAATTAACTACTATAGATCTAATTTTCAGAAAAAAATTCATCGGCATCGTTATCATTTTCAACAATTAATAGACCTATTAGTTCTGGGCAGTAACTCTTTTTCAGCTCTTTTTTTGATCTAACGTGTCTTAAAGATGAAACAAATGGATCTGATGATATAGCTAGCATATTAAATAAATCTTCATTTTGTCGTTTCCTTGAGACTTTGCATGTATTTGAGTATCGATATCGCTTGTGGTCTTTATTCCTTGATTCCTGTGCTTCTTCTGAAAGCTCCCCGATTGGCAAAATTTGATGTCTTATAAGTTCCCCTCCATGGTCCAAAATTTTGTGCAGAGTTGGTGTCAGGAGTTTGTAGCTGTATTTGGCTTTTAAAAGATCCGAAGTGATTTTGGTATACTCGTTGAATTTATTTACATTAATAGATTCTTTAGATGACAGCGCATTTAAAATAACTTGCAGTTTCTTTATAAGATCCTTGTCTACTCGGGTTATAGCTGACGTAATTTCTGGATTTTCAAAAAATCTGCGTGAAGTGTTTCCATCATTTGTGTTACCGAATCCTTGTTTTGGCGTATCAATGATTATCCCGAGTTGTTCCCTAAATTCCTTTTGAATATCCGCTTTTCTTCTTCTTTCGGCTTCCTTCTTGTCGGCTGTCTCATCTTCTTGGTATAGTCCATAAGCTAGTTTAAGAACGAACTCCATACATCTTATTCTAGCGTGTAATGGTGAAATTCCAAATTCGTAGTTCCTCTCATCTGCTTCGGCTGACTCGTCTTCTTTTCGAAAATTTTTTTGTGTCCTTTTGCAAATTGGACATGACAATGTTGATTTTGTATTTGTTAGTTCATTTAACACTTTCCCGTCTATCATGGTTAGAAAAAACTCATGTCGAACCATCACATTTTTTTCTTCAGCAACAGTCACTACAGTTGGCCTCAAATATTCTATTTGGTTCCTTATATTTCTGACAGTTGTCTGAATAATATCACTTGACTCCTTTGCATATTTAAAAAGAATCGGTCTGCAAAAGTGAACTGATGACGGCCTTAGATTTTTCCAATATTCGGTTGATTCACCTTTTATACGAAGTGGAACTAGTGATGCCATGAACATGTTCGCATCAGATATTACCTGGCCATCTTCTGAAACTATTGTTTGCTTATATGCACTTTGTCCGGAAGATCCATCACATCCCCATTTGCTCATCAAAGTAAGATTTGTTGGAAGTAAAAGAAGATCCTGATTGACTAGGTTATTTAAAATCCTCTTTGCTGTATGGTCCACCAAATCTTGGAGATTCACTTCAACAGAAGTTTCTGTTACTATCAAATTTGATGGAGTTGCTTGTATTTTAGCTTCCATTAATAAATTGTAGCTCGGAAACACATCAACGTTATGGCTTCTTAAGTTTCTCATCAAATTATATTTTTCTTTAGAAAGCCCCATATCCAAGAACAAGGCTAGCGCAGTGGGACCATCGTATTTTATTGGATCCCTTTGAGGTGTGGGAATACTCTCCTTTATCCGTTGTACTCGCAATGGGCTTGCATTAAAAACTGCTTTTGTGATATCCGCTTTTATCTTTTCGTGTTCCTTTTTATATTTTATACTCAGAGCCGTGGAAACATTTTCAGTCGAAATATGGCCCGTAGTTTCCAATAGTTTCCTCCTTTTGGTATATACTGAATATGTATCTAAGGATTTCGAAGGCCTTCCTCTTGATGTACTTTGCACGTCACTGTCTTCAATTTCATTACATTGGACTGTAAATGTTCCATTCAAAAATTCTTCATATTTTGAGAGAAATCTTGTTTTAACTCTAAAACAGTCAATCCATTTTTTTTTAAATGATGCGTATAATCTTTGGAGTTTCTTTTTCGTTTCATCGTTGTCACTTATATCTTCGTATTGGTTTTGGATCAGAATTAAAAATTCTTCAGAATTCGAAACATTGATAAAATGTTCAAAAATTGTTCTGTTTGAAATATTCATATTGGTATTTAATTTGCAAACTCCACTCTTAATGACTCTTGAAAACTAACAATATATATCCATTGTCATAGTTTATATATACCTCCATAATGAATATGCACAAGGGTTATTTTACCTGTGAAATTTAAGCTTAACAATATGGGGTATCGGAAGGAAATTATTATTCCTACCTGTTTTATTAGATCATAAAATAATAATCCAAAATTAAATAATTCTTTCAACTTTGTATATGGAGTAGGCAATAAAGCTATTAATCCTTTTCTTTTGGCAAGTTAATCTATGTTTAGTTACTATTAGAATAAGATCAATAAATATTTACAATAATTTAAGTTAAGGGGAATTTATTCAAAGAGGGTCGTTAAAGTGGGCGGATTAAAAAATTTAATGTTCATGTGTACAATATTTTATATATTTTTTTTAATAATAATTGGCATTTGTATAAAAAGGGGCGTAGAAGTGGGCAGTTTTTTTTTGTCAGAATTAAGATAGTAATAAAACGACTTTTAATTAAAAAGAAAATTTCACGTTCTCGACTATTTTAATTAATAAAATAATTGAAATTTTCCATAAGGGAATTTGCTTTTAAGACCAAAAGTTCAGCACTGGGAACACGACTTTTTTTAAACAAATTACAATTTCTCTGAAGGTTGCAAATAGTTGCAGCTACAATTTTGCATATGTTTTAAGAAATAGTTAGGGTAAACTATCATGGTCAATTTTCCGCGCGAACTCGCGAGTATTTTTTTGTAGCTCTATTCAAACCGAACAAATCTGCTAAAAAAGGGTTTTTTTGTTTTATTTATTAAAAATATTAAATATTTTTTTTTTTTTTTAATTAAAATTTTGATTTTCGCACAAATAATACAACTAGAATAAACTATAGAAAATTAATATTTTACATTTAATATGCCAAAATTTCAAATACGAAAACGAAGAAGTTAGTTTTTTCTGTTTTTTTTTAG
Organism: Philhelius pedissequus; assembly: GCA_910595825.1. Lineage (NCBI taxonomy): Eukaryota > Metazoa > Arthropoda > Insecta > Diptera > Syrphidae > Philhelius > Philhelius pedissequus. The sequence goes on from OU343162.1 coordinate 76,891,427, forward strand.
CTCTAGAACGAAATTGACCAACTTTGAAAAGCTCTATAAGTCAAACTAGTTAGCGGAAAATTTTTTTGTTTGCTGTTTTTGAAGCTCCGTTTATATCTCTATTAGAAATAAAAAACAAAACTTTAAAAATAAAACATCGAAATTAGTATTTTTGCCACGAAATTTTCCTTTTCGGACCACAGTGTGGCGGCGGCGGCGGCGTGGCGTTGGTGCTGCTGCTGTTGGTGAACCTGGACTGGACATTGACCTAAGTAATTTGGAAAGGAGTTAAACAAAATTGGAGAGTCAATACTCGTACACATAGTGAAGGTACCTTCTTTTAAGAACAACATCAAGTGAAGGCAATTTGTTGGAAACATAAGAGCCTACATCAGACGGACGGTAGATTGGCCGCAGCTTCTGTATAAGAAAAAACAACAACTTTAAGGTGTTATGGCGCGACCGAAGACTGTGGCCGACGCGGCGTGGCGCGGCTCTGCGGTGCGTTAGATCAGATAAAAGCAATTTAAATGTAAATTAACTCGGCATTTTCACTGTGACATGATAGCGAAGGGAAGTGTCATAAATTCATTCCAAGTGACGTGCTCATTAGTGGAGCATGTTGTCACTGGCTTGTTAGAGTTTTTTTTTTTTTTTTTTTTAATAGGACGAACACTGTTGGAAACTAAGGCGATTTTTATTTTGTGGAAAAGTATAACTCTTCAGTTTGGTTGGTGATTTTGATTCGGAAAAATGGAAGTTAAAAAAAAATTATTAGTTCGATTGTTTAAATCTTAAATGTGGCAAGCCACATCAATTGGTAAGTAAAAATTTTAAAGTAAGCATTGTTTTGGCGATTATCTAAATTGCTGTAGGTATAAACTATACAAAATGAGAAACTATGCTAATAAATATTCAATGAGAGTATGAGTTTCTGAACTGAACAAGGGTGGTAAGTGGCATGTCTGCTGACTGTCCTTATTTTTCGACAAGTAACCGAAATGACTTAGGCTAGGTTAATGAGCTGACAATTGACGTTATAGTCATCATACCCGAGAGTCCAGTCACTCTTTTCCGATAAAAACCTGTGTCCGCTGAATAAGTCAAGCCATTTAGATGCATTGACGAACTTCAATATATTAATTCCTGAAGTATTAGAAAGCTCTTCTAAATTATTAAATAAGTAGCTGCCTATCAGCTTCCTTCTCTGGTGTCAGAGTAAGTGTGAGGTGTCCTTATGCACCTCTTCTTCACCACATGCCTGCATAGGTCGTCTGTACTAAGTTTTGAATTTCTGATATCCCAAAAAATTATGTTCGGTATGATTATGCTTACAAGGGAGCTAAGGGATCTCTTGTTGAGTTGAATAACTGTCTGTCCTCTGCTTATTAAAGCATGACCATATTTTCCTAGTAGTATCACAGGTGTTAAGTAGGTTCCATCTTTCGTTGGACTTCTTTAGAATCCTGTCAGAAATTATTTGTTTATAATATAACAGGGTGGGATGCTGACCAGCTATGCTTGACTAACTTCAAGCGCTGATCCCTGTCTTGACAACTCATCGGCATTATTGTGTTGCGTACCAAAAACATTAAGCTCTTCGTGGCAGCAAGAAATAAGCTTCAATTTAATCACAGTGGCAGAAATCGCTTTTATTGCCGCTTGGCTATCAATATAAAAGTTGCAATCGGCCCGTGGTATCGCCATCATTGATATCTGTCTACCAGCTGTTGTCACTGGCAGGACCACCGCTTGGAAGACACTACTGTAATCTGGGAGCCTAAGTAAGTTGTTTAGCTCAAGAGGTGCTGAGAAAAAGCCTGCACCAACACCATTGTCCATTTTTGAGCCATCAGTATATAATGCTGGTTCAATGGTGTATAGGTTTGGTTGTTCGTCCATTCTTCTCTGCTTGGAAAGGCAGTTTAGAATCTGTAATGTTTCGGAAGAATCTGTGCATGTCCTATTGCCCCATTTTTCCAGGTTTTAGTCTGGCTTAGCCTTAGGGCGCTATATGCTGCGGATTCTTCTACGAAAATATCTAGGGGTTTTAGGTTAAGTATCGTCTCTGACTCTGCAGTTGGAGTGGATCTCATGGCCCCTGTAATTACAATGTACCCGAGTCTCTGTAATTTTGTCAGGGTCTTAAGGTTTGTTCTTTTTTCGATTGCATTCCATCAGACCAAATTACCATTAATATGTTAATATTGGTCTGATTATTGCACAGTACATCCACATGATCATTTTTGGAATCGGTCCCCACAATTTCCTAAAAATTCTTTTACAGAAATAGAATGCAATCATTCCTTTCTTATCTTCTTCCCTAGTGTTCTTACTCCAGTCTAATTTGCTATCTACAATCACACCAAAATACTTTGACTGATCTGAAATTTTCAAAGGGGTTCCATGACTTATAGATTCTACCTCTTAAGTTGTTCCGCACCACTTCAATTTGCTAGTACCAGAGCAACTTCCGGTAATATAGACTAAAATCCTGACAAATCCTGGAATTCGCCAACGAATGTCAAGGATACCAATAAACGCGTTTTGCCCAGCTACGAAAGTTGGGCTCATAAGTTAGATGCTATCGTACCCTTCTAAGACGCAATGTTTTTCAGTCGATGGTTACCGACTATTATAAAATTTGCAGCATTTACACACTGCAAATTATATTATTTAGGGGAATTTGGTTAAATTCGTGCACCTAAATGTATGTTATGCCCGTGGTCTGGCCAGTAATAGAATAGAAGAAAACGTAAATAATAATATATTTTGGACAACAGGTCATACAAATTTTCAATTTGGCTTTATTAAATTTAAAAAAAAAAATATTTTATTATTTCCGTTTTCTTCTATTCTGATACCAATAGACGTCAAGAGCTCAAAAACTACCCTATGGCTGCCGACTGAGCTGTTGAAATTTAGAGCCAGAGACAAGATGCTATATTTGCTCTGATAATTTAAACTTAAAATTTGCTTAAGTTTCTCTCTTGAAGTGCGTGTTATTTAGACGATGTACAACCTACAGTTTCAAAAGATTCCATTTTCTAATTCTATTTGGTAAATTAAATTTTGTTATCCTTTTAATATTAATTTCAAAAATGTCACTTAAACACTTTATTCGTTACCTCAGCTCGCCACAGCTAAAAACCTATATCAATTTTACGGTGAGTTCAGTTCAGGGTGACCTCATGTCCGGAAAACAGAATGCTCACTTCGAGTCTGTGATAGTGACATTTTACCCTCAGAGTATGAGATTTCATTTTGTGGGACGCTCCTAATTTTCATGATTATCCTTACCGAAGATTGATATTTAAAAATTCTTGCTTTGATTACACAACAATATATTAAGTGTTTTCCAATGACTATTTACAATTATTGCTAATCAACTTATAAGACAGCCTTGGGGCTAACTTTTATACAAAAAAGGGCAATCCACAACCAACGTGTACGGTATCACAATACCTATCAATTGATTTATTATGTTTTTATTTTAACTGCTGCCATGAAGGTAACATACAAACAATCCTTCGGCTTTGTATATGAATCGACTCAATAATGGTATTTTGACAGGTTGACACCCTAAATTCGATTAACGCAATATCATCATTTCATTTTTTTTAAGACAAAACAGTTGTATTGAGCTAAGAGCTTTTTACAAAAAAAAAATTATTTAAATTTGACCGATGCATTTGTTGGATTGTAAGTGATTTTCTCGATTTAATAACTTTGTTTGTTACAACAAAATTTATAAACTTTGATATTTGAAATTTGATGTGAGAGTAAATCTAAATATTACGTAGCATGTGCGGCAGCCATATAAAAATGTTTTGTTTTAATTTCTTTGAAATTTGATATTTTGACAAATGATTGATATGGTATCGTATATAGTATATACTTGTAAAATATACTGATTTCGAAATTACCGAGATAAAGTTAAAGAATTTAAATCGAATGTTGTAAGATATTAATGGAAATTCAATTTAAAAGTTTGAAAACAATGTAAAAGATGAGACTGATTTAAAGGGAAATTCATAAAAGATAGAAATTTGAACAAAATAGAGATTTGTTCATTGCCATGATGTGAACAAGTTGCCTGCAAGTTTATTATAGTTTTAATTATTCACACTTTCTAATGGTGCTTTTTTTTACTGAGAGTTGTTAAATATTGGAGACTGTATGTGTATCCACTCAAAAGCAAGCTAAGTTTTTAAGACCTAGCAAACTATTTGGCTTTCGAAGTGGTTTCGAAAACGAAAAACAAATTGACGAAGAAGTTGAAAAAGCTTATATTTGATAGTTAACAAAATTTGAGTGTTTGTGGGCTTGTGACATGGGGTAAGACCATGTTAAAAGTTTTTTTGTCTTAACTGAAACCGTTTACTCATGAAACCGGTTAGCCATGATTTTTACTTGCGATATAGGTACTATAGTACCAAGGGCAAGTTTTGAATTTGAAAAAAAAAATCGATCTCGAGATTTTAATTAAACTTGACATAACGACCAAAAATTTGGTCCCGCAATCCTGTCTGTCTGTCTGCACAACTCTCTATAGCCTAAATAGCTGAAGCGATTTTCTTCATACTTGGTACTTAAGTGTTTTAGGTGATTCTCTCAAATAGATTTTTGAATCGTTTTTTTAACCCCAAAACTAACGGTATTTGACATACAATTTTTTCTACTATCATATTTATCTCGAAAACGGCTCTAACGATTTTGATAAAAAAAAAACTTGTGCATCACTTTAAGTGTAGTCTGCATTTTCGTCAAACATTTTTTGTTAAATATTTTGTTATCAACGGTACCTGCAACTTTTTTTTAAATTTACGACTTTCTCTTAAACGGTTCGACTGATTTCGATAACGATTTACGTAGGAGGTCCTTTGAATTATAAATAATACTGGTTACCAAAATTCTCGAAAAATATGTTGTTGGATTTTTGAAAAATAATATTTGTTTTTGTTTTGGAAATTCAGTATTTCGAAAACGGATTGATTTTTTTTAAATTGTGTTTTTATTAATTATTTAAAATTATCATACCATAAACAAAAATTAATGGATTTTTGTTTATGCAAAATTTAGTACAAAATTACTTTAAAAATATATTTAGCGATTTCTACTTAGAATTATGTACACACGGTGTGATCGAACATAAGAGCAAGAGCGTGCGATCCAATCATGTATTTTATTTTTTTGTTGGCCAACAAGAAAAACCTTTTTTTTCACAAAAACGGTTCCAACGATTTTTATAAAAAAAAAAAAATAGTTTCATTAATGAAGGGAATAATAGTAGAGCCTTTTTTTATTTTAGATTTTCCGAAAAACGGTACATTTAATTTTTTTTGGAAATTTTAATGCGGAAGCTCTTACAAAGTATAAACATTAATGTAAGCCAACATTTTTCACAAAAAAAAATATTTTTGGAAATTAAAAAAAAAAATTGAAAACTCAAAATTTCGAAAACTACTCAACACCTTAAGTACTTAAAAAAAACCCTTTTCCTAAAACAAAAAACAACGGTACCTACCTCCCATACAAATGTTAAAATCACCGTGTTTTTTTTTTTCAAATTAAAAAATATTTTATTTAATGGTACTTCCTATAGAACCACTTTCTTTTATTGGACTTTTTGACTATTGGATGAACCGATTGAAATTATTTTTTTATATAAATGCTCCCTAGAAATGTTAATGCATACTCAAATTTTCAAAAAAAAAAAAAAAAAAAAAGAAAGAAATAAAAGATATAAAAAAAGAAATAAAACATGTTTTTTTGAAAAATCGATTTTTCAAAAACCAGTCACTGAATTTTTTTTTGAAATTTAAATTTTATATGTATGTATAATAATATATATAATAATAATAATTACTTAAAAATGGCATTTACATTTTTTTTCTAAAAATATTTTCAAAATTTTATATATACAAAATATTAAAAAAAAAAAAAAAAAAAACACTTTTGAACCGATTTCTGAAATAATCAATTACTAGTCATAGCCATATTAGCTCCGAGACCTCTACACAGCGTTCTAACTTCCAAATCCGAGGGACAAAAAAAGTATTAAAAAAGTAATAAGACAGAATTTTTCATTGGATTTGTGTCACGTTTCGTATTCTGTAATTAGTGATTAGAGAGTTTTGCTATTCGGTATTTTGTCGTTCAGGATTTCGACAATTTCTCATATATTGTTGCAATGAACTTATAAGTGCATAATTTAAAAACAACTTTACCCAAATTATGGAAATCTACAAAAATTTTGTTTGATCATTTCCCGGCAATCAACAATCGACAGTGCCAATTTTTTTTTGTACAAGTGTAGTTTAATGATATGATCTTAAAGCAATCTTCTTTGATATTTAGGTATTTATTTATAGATTATAATCTAATAAATAAAATATGTTCAATTAATTTTAAACACCACATAAATTCTATTAAACAGCAGGTGTGACACTTGCGAAAACAAATGTGTGTCAATGACTAAAATCACAAAATATTTTATTGCTAACGCTAATCTCTAAGGTCGGGGTTATCTCAATTATGACTATCAATCTCTTTGCATGTTAAATACAAAATAAATCTGGTTTGCATAATGAACTGAGATTACGAGCGTATGCAAGTGTGTAAAGTATGCTTCAGTGCATATTCGAAATGTTTATTTTTATAGTTGTCTTGTAATTTTTTTTGTGAGATAAAAATATTTATTTTTATTTAATTGGCCAGACCAAATGTGAAAAGATAAGCAATATAAATCTAATCTAATTGCCTACATCATTTGGGAGTTTAAACTTTTATGTAACAACTCGTATACTCGTAATGTTGCAACTCTTTAATTTGCTTCTAATGATCTGGTTGTCAGAAAAAAAATAATGCCACATTTGGGCATACACAATTTCAACACCCATTTTTTTTAAATGAATCAGCTGAAATGCATGTTTATTGAAATTACTTTAAATACTACATACATTTAAGACATTTAATCAAAATCATCTGATCGGTTTTTGAGAAATTTTGAAAGAGTAGGCATGGTATAGCGTGTTGGCGGGTTGCTAACAAAGTACATCTTGCTTAAATTTCTCCGAAAAAAAAATGCTTGAAATTTAAGCATTAAGTAGGCATTCAATAAATCTTCCACGCCCTATTCACATTCGCTGTTCATTGTGACTGTGGCTTTTTTTTTGGTCACGAATTTTTCAATTGAACGCACCATTGATATAAATGAAATAATGAATTTTATCTCACGCTTGATTTGCCGTAGAAATAAAAAAAAAAAAGAGAAATGTTAACCGCGATCATCAAAGCGCACTTCTAATTTTTCCCCATTCAATTGAATACTTTATTATTATTAAACACTTTCCCTTAAATTAAAGTGTATCTCACAAGTGAAAGTGCATAGTAGTTATTAATATTCATTTATTCTGATTAATTTATGAAAGGAGCAAAAGAAGTGAAACAATTAGTAAGTACATAAGTCACCTCTATTGCTAATTATTACACAATGACTATCAAAAGGGTCTCCGATATGAGATGAGGATGTGAATGCAGAAATTCCATTGTATATATAAACTAGAAATGTATAAACAAGGGAAATTATATCATCCTTAATGTAATGTTCAATTGGAACAAACTCAGGAGATTTTCGACCCCCTCTATCTTCAGTACCAATGAAATCAGAAACGCACAGGCTCTTCACAAAGATTCAACTTTTTAGCATTAGTGGTTCATATAAGGTATCAAGAGTCATAAAATAAAATGCACGACTAATCGCATGTACTTGCTCTTATGTTCCATCACATCGTATGTAAAAAATTCTTAATAGAAATTGCTAATATATTTTTAAAGTCGTTGTTTTACTTAATTTTTTATAAACATTTTTATTTTTTTCATAAAAAAAAAACTTTGTATGGCAATTTTAAATATTTAGTAATATAAACTTAAAATAAAATTTCAAAAAAATCATCCACCCATTTTCGAAATATTGAATTTTCAAAAAATATATATATTTTTTTTTTTTAAATCTAAAAATTTTTTTCGAAAATTTTGGTATAGAGAATTATTTATAATTTGAAGGACCTCCTATTTAAAAATTTTGATCGAAATCCGTCGAGCAGCTTATGAGAAAGTTCAAAATCAAAAAAATTGTTGTATAGCAGGTACCATTAATAACAAAATGTAAAAAAAAAAATTACCAAAATGTAGAGTATACCTAAAATAGTGCACACACTTTTTTATCAAAGGAGTTAAAACCGTTTACGAGATAATTGAGATGGAAGAAAAATTTGCATGGGAGGTACCGTTAGTTTTGGACCTAAAATAAAATGCAAGACTGGATCATACAAACTTGCTCTTGTAACTTACAACTTTATTGTAGCTAAACGTTGACGCTGTTAATTAGGAGGTAGTCTAGTTATTCTAAGCAGGTTTAAAGCCGATGAATGTAAGATTACCTTGGTTTTAGTATAGTATAATGAATTGTCGAATGGATGATTCAAGGAATAGTTACATAGACACCTACCTACAAATATAAATTTAAATCTATGTTATGGATTTTAATTATGTAAGTTAGGAGAGTAACATAGGTATGCAAATAAGTATAATGAAATAATGAAGGATGTTTGTGGGTAGGTAGGTAGGTATAGCTTTGTTATTTAGGTGCAATATGCATACATAAGATTCGTGTGATTTTTAAAGTTGCATATCCCTCTACTACCCATATATGGAACACCATATTCAACATGATTAAATTCTATTATTTTTGCACGAGAGGGACAGAAATGCAATCTAGTATTGAACTAGGACTAATTTACAATGATAAACCGTTTTTTATTTTTCGCGAGCTATCTGTCATTCGCCAATAATTTTAATTGAGTTTTTTTGCGACCTTTAGTCCAAATTAATATGCGTTTCGCCCAGGTACTACAGATGGACTCATCAGTTAGATGAGCTGTAGTACCTTTCCAAGACGCAATATATTTTAGTCGATGGATACCGACACAAATAAAATTTACAGCTTTGAAGCACTGTGAATTATATTCTTCTTTTGCATTTATTCTTAAATTCGCCAATAATTTCATTCTTCCAACACCACGTGTCAAGTGTATTTCAGTGAAAAAAGTTCAATTTTTGAAAGTGTTTTTTTATAATATACTGGTAAGTCCGGCCAAATAAAAAAATTATTTCTTATGTATTCATAGTTCTTTTTTATGATTATTGTTAGCGATTTATTTAATGTTTTAAATGATTGATGAAATAAATCACGATTAGTAAATCCTTTAATTTGACGTGCTTGCAAGACGAGCGAGTAATTTATTATGTATATAAGACAAAAGTGGAGAGAAAAAATAATTTCTATATAAGTTTAAGTTACAACAACAAAGTTTGGTTTTTATTTAGCCGATAGCCACAAATAAATGGCATTGCCAAAAGGGCTTTGGAAGGTTGGTTTACATTATACAATTGTTTATTTAGATGTAACTACTTTACTCAACATGCTCCCCACCTTGAAGAGGTGAAGACGATTCAACAGGTAATAAGCAAATCTCGGAAATAGCTCTTTTGAAAGTAGTTGTAGAAGTTTTGACAGTCACAACTCGAACGATTTCATCCTTTCCAGGATGTAACGAAATTATACGACCCATCTTCCATTTAAGTGGTGGTAGGTTATTATCTTTGAGGACGACTAATGATCCGATTGTTATATCTTCATTGGTGGTTTGCCATTTGTATCGTTTTTGGAGTCCTTGGAGATATTCGGAGGACCATCTTGCCCAGAAAGTTTGCGTTACCCAATTCAGTCTCTGCCATCGTGACAGTCTGTTGAGATGATCATCTTGAACGCCAGTTTCTATCATTGCGTTGAGTGGTCCACCTATTAAAAAATGACCAGGAGTTAAAAAATTGAAATCATTTGGATCATTAGATAAGGGTGTTAAAGGGCGCGAATTTAATATGGCCTCTATTTGAATGATAACGGTGTTCAGTTCAACAAAGGTGGGTGAAATCAAATGCAGCAACCTTTTCATGTGGAACTTGGCAGACTTCACTGCAGCTTCCCAGATTCCTCCCATATGAGGAGATCTGGGTGGTATAGTCTTCCACTCAATTCCATCCTCGGCACACATATTCATAATCTCTGCGCTATTCTCTTTACTCATAAACATCTGATATAATTCATGGAGTTCATTTCTTGTTCCAATGAAATTGAGCCCATTGTCACTGTAAATGGTTGAGCATAGCCCACGTCGGCCGATAAAGCGTTTTAGAGCTGCAATGAAGGCTACAGAAGTGAGGTCTTCAACGAGCTCCAAATGAACGGCGCGGGTTATAAAACATATGAAGACTGAAACGTAAGCCTTCGTAGGAACAACCTTTCGGCGGCGATAATGCACCAAAAAAGGACCGCAAAAATCAACGCCAACTGTGGAAAAAGGTCTAGCTGGTACTACGCGTGATGTTGGCAAGTCTCCCATAAATTGTTCCAAAGGTTTTGGTCGACATCGGGTACATAAAACACAATTGCGAACAACTCGCTTGGCAAGAACTTTACCATTTAGCGGCCAATATTGTTGTCGAAATACAGCTAAAAGATTTTGCGGACCTAAGTGTCCATGTTTATAATGAATATAACGAATGGCGGAGATGGTGAAGACGTGAGTTGAAGGCAACAGTATTGGGTGTTTAGCATCTAATGAGACATTAGAATTTCTTATTCTGCCACCGACTCTTATCAGTCCTTCTGTATCCAAAAATGGGGCTAGTGATCGTAAATTACTTCGTTTGGGAATGTCCTTATTTTTACGCAATAATTCTAATTCGGAGCAAAAACAGCTTTCTTGAACCGCGTGCAATATCTGTGATAATGCCTTCTTCATTTCACCTGCAGAGATTTGTCCAGTCAAAGAATCTGGGACTTCGGTTTCAGAGCTTAATAAACCAAGTGAAATCTTCTTCTTTAACACCATCACTGAAACATTGTGTATGAAACGATTATTATAAGAAATAACACGCTGTAATTTTATATAATTTGAATGGTATTTAATATTTGCGATGAGATCGAATTCTGCTTGTGCTGCTAGAGCAATTTTAATCTTCCGTCGTTCTAAAATATTTTCTTCAATATTCGTTATATTACAATGCGAATGAGGCCAGTTTTCTTGATTTTCTTTCAAGAATGAAGGGCCGGAAAACCACATATCTGACCCAATTAATGCAGACGGTCGTGATCCACGCGATATAATGTCCGCTGGGTTTAAATCTGAGTCGATATGCCGCCATTGCTCTAGATTTGTTGTTTCTTGTATTGAGGCTATGCGATTAGCAACGAACGTTTTCCATGTTGATGACTCTGCTGATAGCCAGGACAATACGATTGTTGAATCAGTCCAATAAAAAACATTTTCGAAATCAATTTGAAGAATTTGTATTATACGATGCGTAAATTGAGCTGCCATTACAGCAGCGCAAAGCTCGAGACGCGGTAAGCATGTAACTTTCGAAGGAGCAACCTTGGATTTTGCTGCTAATAGCTGGCATTGAATGCTTCCATCTTCCAAAAATGATCGAATGTATATACAAGTTCCATATGCAAGTTCGGAACTGTCTGCAAATGCATGAATTTGAGATCTTGTCTTTTGGGTAGTTATGGCCCTTCTTGGAATTCTCAACCGTTGAAGAAGGCTGAATTCAAGACGAAAGTCTGTCCACCTTTTTGCATAGCATTCGGGAAGTGGTTCATCCCACGTAAGCTTGGTTTGCCATAACTGTTTCATAAAGATCTTAGCAAGGACAACAACTGGGTTCACAAGACCAAGGGGATCAAATAGTTGTGATATATCAGAAAGCACTGATCTTTTTGTTAATTGGTTACACTGCCTTGGAGTGTCGCTGTTATACATGAAAGCATCTACGTTTGGATCCCAAATGATGCCCAAGGTTTTCACAACATTACTATTTTGCATTTGAAAATGGGTTTCTCTTTGATCTAGTGGAATTTTTTCTAATAGATCAGGTGAGTTAGAACACCATTTCCTTAGTTCAAATTTTCCCTTTTTTAATGCTTCTATTAGTTCCTGTTGAATAACTTTAACTTCATCTAGTGAATCGGAGCCTGTCAATACATCATCGACGTAAAAATCGGATTCTATGACCTTGGCTGCATGCGGAAAATATTGCCTTTCGTCATTGGCCAGTTGATTTAAGACTCGAGTCGCTAAATATGACGCTGAAGAGGTGCCATAAGTGACGGTGCAAAGGCGATAGGTGTTAATAGGTTCATGTTCAGAGTGCCTCCATAAAATTAGTTGATAGTTACGATCTCGTAAATCTAACATAATCTGTCGATACATTTTTGTAACGTCGCTTGTGAAAACATAACGATGCATCCGAAAACGAAGGGCGATCGAAAATAAATCTGGTTGAACGACAGGTCCAACCATAAGGATGTCATTCAGAGATTTTCCACTATCTGATTTGGAGGAGCCATCGAAGACAACTCTCAATTTTGTCGTACTACTACCTGGCTTAATGACGCAATGGTGAGGAAGATAAAAATGAGGTTCGGAATGGTCGATAATATCGACGAGCTCCATATGGTTGAGTTGTATGTACTCATTTATAAATTCATTATACTGAATACGAAGTTTATTGTTGTTCTTAAGTTTCCTTTCCAGGCAGTTAAAACGTTTCAAAGCTGTGTTGTATGAAGAACCTAAAGTTGAAGAATCACATTTAAATGGTAATCTAACTTCGTACCGACCACACTCTAGGCGACGAAAATGCGTAGTAAAATGTCTTTCACACAAATTTTCACTTTCAGAAAGCGTACGTGGAGACGAAGTATAATTTTCAATTTCCCAAAATGTTTTTAACCTTTGATCTAATAGATTATCATCAAATATATTTTCTGTAACTAAATTGCATTGAACCTTTGGGTTTGGTGTAGATTGATAATTTCCGCTTACAACCCATCCAAAGAGAGTGTTTTGTAGAATTGTTGTATTATTTTCAAGTCTAATTTGCCCTTCCAAAAGAAGAGAGAAAAATAATTCTGCTCCCAATAACAAATCTACCTTTTGTGGAATTTGGAAGCTTGGATCAGCTAGGCTTATGTTGGATGGTATGCCAAAGTCGATGTTTATTTTTTCAGACGGGAGAATGCCTGTTATCTTTGGAAGTATAACGGCTTCAATTGATGACGAAAAATTGGTCAAACGCGATTTTATTGTAAAATAAGCTTTATAAAATGCTTGTTTTGTAAACGATGAGATACCAGAATAAGACTGGTTTGATTTTGTACGAATTGAACCAATGAGTTGTACGAATTTTTCATTCACAAAATTTATTTGCGAACCGGAGTCCAAAAGTACGCGACAAGCAACAGAAGAACCTCGATTGTCCACAGCATAGATTATTGCAGTGGCTAAAATTGCAGTGGGCTCGTTGCGAGTGGTGGCGAAGGAGGAATGTACGAAAGCAGCTTGAGAAGATGATGTAGGGTTCGGAGTATATTCTGAAGCATTTGGGTTGAATGATGAACTTAGATTATCGCGATGCAGTAACGAATGATGCTTCTGCGAACAAATCCGACAGCTACTGGAGGAAGGACAGCTTTCTGTGGAATGATCGAGCTTGAGGCAATTTTCACACATCTTGAGTGCAATTATTTGTTGTTTTCGGGTGGCTGGGGGCAAACGCAGAAATCGAAAACATCTTGTAATCACGTGACCAGGCTTATAGCAGTGGGCACACTGCGTGTTGTTAGTAATTGCAAATGATTTTGGTGTGGTTTTAAGTCTATTATCTACCTTATTATTAGGACTCACCTTTGTTGTTGACATTTGGCTTACCATCCCTTCAAATATTTGGCTGCGTTTGATGAGGTATTTTGATATCTCTTCATAGGTAGCAAGACGGTCAGCAGGTGCCTCTTCCTGCCACTTGGTAAGTGAAGCCGCATCCAATTTCGATGTAATAATATACACTATAAGGTCATCCCAATGTTGAGTAGAATGACCTAGTGATTTAAGAGCTCGTAAATGAACATTAAATGTGTCCAGCAACAATCGAAGCGATGACGCCGAACTTCTTTGAACTGATGGTGCCTCAAAGATCTGCTTTAAGTGCTCGTGAGCAATAATTCTTTTGTTCTCGTAACGATCCTGCAACATTTTGATGGCCACATTGTAGTTCGCGTCCGTAACCTCCAAAGACTTGACAATCAATGCTGCGCTGCCACCCAGAGAGCCAAGTAGATGATGGAACTTACTCACATTACTTAGTTTTGGTTGAGAGTGAACAAGAGAATTGAAGGCATCATAAAATGACATCCACTCAGTGATAATACCTGTAAATGTAGGAATGTTAGCCTTTGGTAATTTAATGAAATCAGATAGAGCAGAGGGTTTTGGTGAAGTGTCATATTCCATTTTTGAGACTTCGTCTATTTTTTCCAAATAGGTATGCAACGCCGGTTGAACGGTATAGTAGAGTTCCTCATAAGTTGAACGTTCATCCTTGTCCAATTCTTCCGGGTCAGCATCTTCTAATTTAGCTTGTAGTGTGGAGAAAAGCTTAAAACAAGATTCCAAAGCCTGGAGTCTGATGTTCAGATCTGCTTTTGTTGCTGTTTCAGCCTTTTCCGACGTAAAAATCTTGATGCGATCCAATTGTCTAAGATATACGCTTCTTTTGTTACGCAGCTCATCAGCATTTTTAGACATTATGTGGATAACCTTATATTCCACGTGATGTTCAAAATAATGGAAGTTTTTAGAACTTTAATTTTAATAATTTTACTGAATCTTAGCTATCACGTCGGGGTCACCAAAATGTTAGCGATTTATTTAATGTTTTAAATGATTGATGAAATAAAACACGATTAGTAAATCCTTTAATTTGACGTGCTTGCAAGACGAGCGAGTAATTTATTATGTATATAAGACAAAAGTGGAGAGAAAAAATAATTTCTATATAAGTTTAAGTTACAACAACAAAGTTTGGTTTTTATTTAGCCGATAGCCACAAATAAATGGCATTGCCAAAAGGGCTTTGGAAGGTTGGTTTACATTATACAATTGTTTATTTAGATGTAACTACTTTACTCAACAATTATAATCTTTATTTTGTGCTCATATAAGTAAATATGCCTTTTTTTTGGCTTTTTCATGCATTGCAGGCTTTTTACTATCTTTTTGTTTGAACCATATGTGGTCTTACATACATTAGATATAAGATCCATGCGAAGAAAACAAAGCCTGATAAAGTTAAATGGGTAAAACAACATTTAGACCCCTTTGACGGGGAACATTTTCAGTTTACAGGATTAACGCAGCTATCAGAGTTTATTGAAAAATTGGAATCACCTGGGGAATTTTTTTGTATTCCTTTTTTCAAATGATTAAATCTGTACAAGATAACATAAACAAGCCAGCAAACATTAGTAAACATGAAATGGAACAATTTATTGGTATGATAATTTTCATGTCAATAGCAAAACTACCTCGCGGCACTATTGGAACAAGGCTATAGGACAATCACAAATATATGAAACCATGGCATCCAACAGATTTGAAGCCACAAAAAAAATCTTCACAACAATTTTATTCCCTTTGGAAATCCAGGACACGACAAGCTTTCTAAAGTGCGACCACTTTTGGACGGCATCAGGCAGCAACTATTACTCGTGCCAAAAGAAAAATTTTTGGCAGTTGACGAACAAAAAATTAAAAAATTTGTCAACTAAAAACCTACACTAAATGCAGGAAATGCAATATCTTGTTATATTACAATGGTAAGAGAAATTGTTTGGTTAAATTCCACGAATAAAAGATATTCATGATTTGGGCTTTAATGCTTAGTGTACCATATATGGACTCTTAATTTTTTGATTGAAATTGTCTTTAGTTCATGATGGCCCATATATGGACTCCCTATGTAAAACTATATATATATGTAAAAAAAAATTATGTAAAACTTTTTCTTAAACGTAAATAAATATAGATTAATGTTACACATTTTTTTTTCATTGAATTCATAATTCATGCAGTAGAGGGATATGTATATATTTATAAATGTATGAGCGCCTACATTGTACGTACTATTCAGTGACGTACGCAAAAGTTAATAAGAAGGAAATAAATGGATAATACACATACAAAATGTATTTAAATTGGTTAGTTGCTATAGTTTGAGGGAAAACAAAGATGACATTTGAATTCCTTGATAAATAACAATATATAAAAAAAAAAACAAAAATCGTTGGAGCGGTTTTACAAAACAAAATATTTTTTATGTATAAAATTTTGAAAACATTTTTAGAAAAAAAATTGAAACGCCATTTTGAAGCTATTATTAATATACATATAAAATTAAAATTTCAAAAAAAAATCAGTCACAGGTTTTTGAAAAATCGATTTTTCACAAAAAAAAAAATAGCGTAAGCGATACAGTTATTGACACTCGTAAGGATTTTTACATTTCTAAATACATTATTATGAATACATATTACAATACATTACCATATTAAAAAATATAAAACTTACAAAAAATAAAAATAACACTTATATTCATTTGTGTAGGCTGCCAATAACAATAAAAAATGATTTCATCCCTATTAAAAACTCTGGTAGCATCGCTAAAATGGCGAACATATTCTGCTCCTCAAGATATTTTTCTATTAAAATAAACTACGATTATTTGAAGTCTGGTAATACAAAGGTTGCACTGACCGATGAAAACAAATCTGGTGTTCTAAACTTATTGAAGGGTGTCGGCTCAAAAACGCCTTCAACCATCTATTCCATGAAATATTTTGTGGACCAAAAGGATGTCTTCTCCAAGAAAATTCTTGATGGCATAAAGCACATCTTTTTTTTCGAATAGAAAGATATGAAAGAATTTTTATTGGCAAGTGTAGTTCGAGGAATATTATAAAATTTGACTGCAGCTTTTTTGGACATCGTCTGTGTCCTCACAGCTTCAAGCGCTTTCTCGAAGGTCCTTTTCGGTATATTTCTCAGTACATTTAGGCATTTTTCCAGCTTAATATTATTTTAAAAGAATAATATAATTATTGACACTATATATACGTACAACTATAGTCACAGTGACAACGTTTGTACTCCTATAGAAGACAGTTATTGACACAGAGGTGCCAATAATAGAAATTATTTAAATCTTAACACATTAGTTGACACCCCATTTTATTAAATATATATCAACAGAAAAACAATAAAAAATAAGGTAAATCCTCCTCCAGGGCATTATAATTCATTATAATAAAAGGCGAAAATATGAAATTGGTTCCATGGGTAGTACGGTAAAAAAAATTCTTGGAGCCGTTTTCGAGAAATAAATTTTGTCTTAACATTTTTTGCAATTTGTATGTGAGGTAGCGTTGTTTCTTATTTTACGAATACATTCTTTTTTTTAAACTTTTCACGATAACTACAAAATACTACTAAATACGAAGTTTCGAAAAAATCCATTGGGTTGTTTTCGAAATTTTGTGTTCTCAAAAAAAAAATTTTAATTAAAAAGAAAGGCATACATTAATTCTTAAACTAGAAGGCTTTGCATAAAAACAAAAAAAAATCAAATGAACCCTTTTTCAGAAAATCGAAAACCAAGAAATGTCCCCATTCCCCTTATTAATTAACTGATTTTTTTTGTTTATAAAAATCGTTGGAGTCGTTTTTGAGAAAAAGAAGATTTACCTTTTTGGCAAAAAAAAAAATGTATGCCATAGTTACCGTTATTTTTCGTCTTAAAAAAAATTTAAAAAATGTGGACTTATTACTGAAAAAACAATATGTACAAATTTTGAAGCAAATCCATCTTTAGGCTGTATAGTCGAGGTCAGACAGACAGATTGCGGGACCTACCATCGCAACAAAAAGTGCTAAGATTTATACATGTTTTAGTTTGAATGGAAACCAAATATTCTCAGAAACCGATTGAAAAATTACAGTCTTGTAAAGGCTTTTTTAGTATGATACTAGGCTAAAAAGAGGATTTTGCTTATTTTAAACCAGTTTGGTATCGTACTATTTTCTTAACATTTTACTAAAGTTAAAATAACAAAATTGCTACTTTATTTTTTTAGTATCGTACTAAATCCATATGCCACTTTGACATTTACAAACGTCAAAAAGTTATGTTCGCTTACTTTTTTGCATTATCTTAGGCGTGTTTAATTGTAGTTTATTAAGAAAATACATTTAGTATGGTGCTAGTTAAAAAGTGTTTAAAGTTGGGAAAATATTAGTAAAGTTCTTTAGTATTAGCAAACTGTTAAGTAGTACCATGCTAAGCCCTTAACATCAGGCTGTTTAAAATTTTGCGCCTTTGTTTTTGGGTCTAAAAAAAACGAAATTACCATGTTTCATCATACATAAATAATACGCTTGATATTTTGTTTAAATGTGAACTGATCATATTGAATTTTGTTAAATATATGCACTATTAATTGTACACCGAATAGATACATATAACTTACATTATTAACTATCGTTTTTATTATTTCAATCAATTTTTTATTGATCCGGAACTTGCCATATAAATATTAGAATTTGATTTTTTTAAAGGTTCATCTTCATAGTTAAAGCAAAATTTAAACAAAAATTGTATAAGTATAGAGGTAGGATACAGAATCTGAAACTAAATATCCAAGATTCTGTTCGTTAGAAAATATCTTATGCTAGCTATGTACATCTACATACATAACTATAAATACATACATACATTAATTGCATCTTAGTGATTTCAGACACACGTCCTCGAGCATATTGATGCATCTTCTTTCAACAAACGGTTACCCAGGAGGTGCAACGGCATGTGACCTAAAAGTGAAAATCGATAAGAAAATCGTGATATGCCATTGGGACACAAAGCGACACAGCTAGCAGTACTCAGTTCTCAGACCAACTCACGATAGCAGCAAAAGCAACAATATTTTTTTTTTCAAGATGCATACACGTAATTCTTTTAGTTTGGTTGGATATTTTAGCTTTTTATAATGGACCACGTACTTTTATAGATATTTTTATGGTTAGCAGAGGCGCAGGGTGCAGCGGCATTTTCTATGTATCCAAAATCTGGCAGTAGCAATAGATGCATAGGTATTTGAAACTTAAGTGCTATCTTCTAGTACTTACCTAGTGTAATTTACGTCATAAAACTATTATAGCAATGGATTTTAAATAATTGCGTCATATCTCCTTGAATTGTTGGTAAATCGAACATGCTGCAGATTCTATATAAATCTAGTGCCGAGGTACCTAGTGCAGAAAAGACCAGTTCAGAGAGTGATATTAATTCATGAAATTTTCTTGGTTTCCATTTGTAAGAAAGTCATATTCGATAAGGATGGTGAATGAATTCGTTGGGAATTGAGATTGTAAGGGAAGGTAGCTTACAAATGGATATTTAAAATAATAATTATCAAAACCAGTCCAAACTTTAAGATATTATTCGTTAATTTCTTACTTGCGATATATGTAGGTAGGTATAGAGGTAATATACTGCAAGTTATGCATTTGAAAAAAAAAGTCGAACTCGAGATTTTAATCAAATTTGACATTAAGAATTCAGTGCACTACTATAGGTGTGGTCTACATTTTGGGGTAATTTTTTTACATAAAATGTTTTTCACAGTACCTGTCATAGAACCGTTTATATGATTTTCGACTTTTTCATTAGCAGCTCAATTAATTTCAACCAAAGATTTTGTACTTATTTATTATGCATATACCAATTTTTCTTTTAAATATTTGTTTTGGCAATAAAAATCAAATGAATATTTAAAAACGGGTTGATGATTTTGATTTTTAAAAAAATGTGTATAGTCTAAAATTTGGTTTAAATTTGTTTTAAATATTTCGTTATTAACGCTATCTACCATACAACCATATTTTTACTTGCGATATATGTAGATACTATAGGGCAAGTTTTGCATTTGGGACATAATTCGAACTCGAGATTTTAATCAAACTTGACATAAGGATGATGGAGACCACCAAAAGAGTGGGTGCCGCAATTCCATCTGTCTGTCTGTAGAACCATCTACAGCCTAAACGGCTCAAGCGGTTTTCTTCAAGGCGATTGTCTCAAATAGATTTTGAATCGTTTTTTTAGCCCCAAAAATAACGGTACTTGCCAACGATTTTGATGAAAATAAGTGCATGTACTCATTTTAGTGTCCCACAGTTACCGACGCAGACGAAAGCCATGGGTTCCTAATGTCATTCTAATTCGAAAAATTGATTTTTTTTTTTTATAACTGCACGCGCTCAAGGGACTATGAACACCCTTTATATGTATTTCTTAACACAGCGCGGCATCCGGTGGAAGAAGAGAAAGAAGGATAGGAAAGATGTGTGGCGCGATGTTCTGAAACAAGTGCTGGTTGATGTCTCAGATTTATCTCCAGGGTTGGCGGCTTAACTAATGCAGATAGAATTACCGTGTCTTATTTATTTATGTTCTTTATAATTCACATTATTTTATTTATTTCGTTGTCATATTTTATGGGTATGCTAGTTTACTCAATCACATGTTGTTAGTGTTATGCCTAAACATCATGTAATGAGCAAAGCAGCAACTTATTTTATGACAATTTTGACAATTGGTTTTAAATGGAATATAAGAAGACATAGCCAACGGCAGGAATCGAACCTGCAACCATGAGGTTGACAGGCGAGCACACAACTATCACGCCATGGCCACTCCCATGATGAGGTAATTTTCTCGTTTCCGCTCCGTTTTGGAGTTATAACGGTTTTTATGATTTTGGATCTCTTTTCCTTAAACTAGCAATATCTTTGCTAAGCGACGTCCAATTCGTAAGATCTTTTTTTTAATCAATCAGGAATTTAAAACTCTTATAATTTGTACTGAAATTTGTTTTTGTGCAAATAACGGTTTTACCGCAAATTTCAATCAAACCCAATTTTTGTTGTTTTTTTTAAGTTGTTTTCTCACGTTGATATCATTTCATTAAAAAAAAAACACGATAATAAGAAAGCATTTTGTTTGCTTATTATGAAAGCTCGGTACTTCCCATAGAACCACTTTTCATATTTTCGACTGTATCACTATTGGATGGACGGATTAAAATTATTTTTCTTATGCGAAGTGTTAATAAACCTCAAATTTTCAAATAAAAAAAAATTTTGCGACGTTTGAATAATAAATATTTTTTTTTGAAAAATTGATTTTTCAAAAACAAGTCAGTGAATTTTTTTTTTAAATTTTAGTTTTATATCTTAATTATAAATATCTTCAAAATGGCGTTTCAAATTTTTTATACATACAAAATTATTTTTTTTAAAAAACCGCCATAACGATTTTTAAAAACTTTTTTTTTTTGTAGGTATATTCTTATTTGTCCAGGAATAGAAATCGCATCTTTCTTTTCCCTTATTTATTATCACAAGTACAAATTTACAAACCTATGTTCCATCCATGTATTGAGGTACCTATTTCCTTCTTACACAATTGGGGGTGACCGTGGCGCGATTGTGGTGTGGTCGCCTGTCAACCTCATGGTCACAGGTTCGATCCCTGTCGTAGTCTATGTCCTCTTATTTTTCCATTAAAAACCAATTCTAAAATAAAATGTCATACAATGCGTTGGTGGTTTGCCCATTACATGCTGTTTAGGCATAGAACTAACAACATGTGATTGAGTAAAATTAGTATACCTATAAAATATGACAACGAATAAGAAATAATGCGAATTATAAGGGACATAGATAAATAAGACACGGAAATTTCTCCGCACTAGTTCAACCGCCATCTCTGGAGATAAAATCTGAGACAACAACCGCCTACAGTCTCAGAACATCGCGCCACACATCGTTCCTATCCTTCTGTCTCTTCCTTAACCCCAAGCCCGCTCTGTGTTATAACATTTAAAGGGTAGCACAATCCCTTGAGCGCGTATAGATTATAAAAAAAATTAAAATTATTAACCTAGATTTAAATATATCTACATTTGTAACTATTCCTAGAATCATCCATTCGACGATTCATTCGTTATACTAAATATCAAGTTAGTATTACTAACATCGGCTTTAAACCTGGATAGGATAACTAGACTACCTACCTAATAAACAGCGTCAAAGTTGTTAGCTACAAAAGCAAGTTCTAACCATATATTTATTTATTTATTTAATCTATCGAGCTTACAATCTCTATTAGACTTAAAAATGAATGATACAATATACATACATATAACGTTTTGGGAATAAATATGCTTAGCTTATAACAATTGTGTAATAACTGATGACGATTAATTTAGTATATACTACAAAATGGCTAACATTAACGCCTTTTTGAATGAGGGTCTACTTAAATGTAGGTAGATTATGTCGCATACTGAGATATATATTATGCAGGAGCTGGATACTGGGTCACTTTTTCCATAGTTTGTAAAAAAACGTGGCACATAAAAAACATTTTTCTATCTCAAAGGGTCTAGAAGGAGCATAAATTGAATAGAGTGTAAGTAGGGCAGAACAATCAATGTGGCAACATTAGACATCTCTTGCCAACATGACAAGATATTGTTTATGTCTAGATTTAATACTTTGCATCCCTAACAGGAGGCACCTCTGCTCATATGAAGGCATAATATTATCCATCAAATTTAGCTTACTTAAAGCAAACCGAGTGAATTTGCATTAGACTGCTTTAATTCTGTTTATGCTTACTTCTTATGTTGGATTCCAAATACACAAACTGATAAATAATGATTTTAAAGTATGAGGATATTTAAAGTCCTTTGATTTTCTTTTTAGAAAGCCTAGCAACTTATTTCCTTGAGAGACTATATAATCACAATGATTATTAAAATTCAATTTATTGTCAAAGATAACGCCCAGATCTTTGATTTTCTCAAGTTCGTACGATCCAGCCGGGCATTTTATTTTATTTTGTCTTTCTCATAAGCCCCTCGACGGATTTTGATTATAATTTTTGAGGAGATTCTTCAAATTATGTTGTTAAATTTATATTGTTAAATATATATTGTTAAATATGGGTAATTTATATATTTTATTTTAGTTATATTTTAGTGGGGTAACTGATTCTTTGAATTGCCTCTGACATATAGCGATTTATTTTCAATTGAATTTTCAAATGACTTCTACTTTTTTGTAACATTTCGTACAATTTCCACCTATACTGTTTAATATTAAAAGATATGTACATATATGTATGTATGTAGCTATTTACCTTAAAATCTAGTGCAATTTTGCTGCCGGTTTACGAGGCGACTTGAACTAAAAACAAGTTGACTAGGTGCGAAAATACGACTTTCACATATTCGTAAGGTGCGTGTGCTCCCCAAATGGGCAAAGGAAGTTTCACTTTTTGCACAAATTTGTCCAGCTGCGGTGTGCATCCAAGTCATTGTATAAATATATAAAACAAAAATAAATCAAATCACGGTGTCTATAATTAATTTTGTCCACAAAGCAGGAACACATTCTGGTGATGAAATGAGGAACGATCGAGACATGTTTTATTTCCATTTTAAATAGTTATATTTTTTCAACATTGAAAATTTTGTTTTGTATGAACCCAGAAATGCATCTTATGTGTTTCAATGAAATATTAAATACATAGAAACTTCCAAATGGTTTTCTAATCTTGTATCTGATTTCCTTCATGATGTTCAAATTATTACAAAAAAAGACACTTTCTCCATGACTTTGTGTCGGTGTCGGCTATACGTGCGTCCGTCATCCCAAATCAGAATTTTTTTTGACATAAGCTACCCGTTAATCTAAAAAATGTGAGGTAATCTTCAAACTGCTCCAGAGCCTAGCGTCAACAAACGAAAGATATAACACCATGCCATCCGTGAACAAATAATTTTTAATAATATCCCTGTTCTTATGGTCAATCTATCGGCAGCAAAGCAGGATTTCCCAAAAGAACGATCTGATTTTTTGTATCTTAAAGTTGGTATTACCGAACTTGGGTCTAATAAATAAATGCCAAAAATCTACAGTTGATTTGTTTTTATTTCTTACGATCAAAGGCATTTAACAATACTAAAACTTGAATTAAAAGACGTAAATAAAATGGAGTATATATAAAGCAGTAAGAAATAACAAAATGTTCAATTGTCTACATCTGTGTGTTCCAAAATGTTCATTTTAAAATTATCTCATAAAATAAGTTGCTGCTTTGCTCATTATATGCTGTTTAGGCATAACACTAACAACATGTGATTGCGTAAACTAGCATACCCATAAAACATGACAAGGATATAAATAAAATAATTCGAATTATAAGAGACATAAATAAATAAGACACGGTAATTTTCTTCGCATTAGTTTAGCCGCCAACCCTGGAGATAAATCTGAGACATCAACCAGCACTTGTCTCAGAACATCGCGCCACACATCTTTCCTATCCTTCTTTCTCTTCTTCCACCTGATGCATGCGCTGTGTTAAGAAAAACATATAAATGGTATTCATAATTCCTTGAGCGCGTGCAAAGTTATACAAAAAAAAAAAAAAAAAAAAAGTATTTTAAAACTTGGTTTACATGCGGCTCAAAAGTATAGAGGTTAATTAAAAATAGGTTATATGAAATATGGAGAGAAATCCCCTTTTTGAATCTCATAATTGGGGTAAATAGTCGTGTTTTAGTAAAAATTATTAACGTCACAAGAAATAAACACTGAAAAAAGACGATTATGTCCACTTTTATATTCACTGGTTGGTCAACGGTCAACTCGACTCCGAATTCAAAATGACGTAAGATCATCAAAATCTGTTTTGACACGAATTTTTCCATCAATAAAATTTGACATTTTCTGACTAGGCAATAAGCTATATTTTGAAATATTTAGACTGTATTTCTTGCCAAAAAGCTCTAAAGTATCACCTTTTTCCGCAGATGAAATTAAATTTGATAATTTCCAATTGTTGGTGTAACCAAATTGAATTCGACAGTTTATGTCTTGCACGTGTTTTAAGTGCTCTATCGATAACATACACTTACGTGCTGCTAATGAGCGCTTATTTAAATGCTTTGGTAGGGGGCGCTGCTCAAGTTTTAGTTAGCTATTTCTTAGGCAATTTAACAGCAGCTGACACAAAGCCACTCTAACATCTTTTATTTAAGTATCTTTGGATCTGGCAGTTTCGCACGAATAAGCTAACTTTAACTTAAATTGGAAGAACGACCCTACCTATGCTTATTAATATGATTTATAAAGCAACAAAAATTAACAAAACGTATTTTTGGCCCAGTTTGTTGCGTTAGACATTTTTTATTTCCTGTACGTAAATAGGTGTGAAACAATTTTTTTTAAGAAAAGAACACATAATTAACCAAAAATTATTGATTTTTGACTGCTTTCAGCTAACTTTTCCGAACCGTTCACAAATATATTCGAATTGTTTGGTTTCCGAGATAAATTATCTAATAAATATGTGAACGTGCCCTTCGAGATTCATTAAAGTCATCGGAACTACTAACTAAACAACATAATAACATTCGATACTCGAATAAATGTCACAAATCTATCCGAAGCAGACTTCTGCTTTTAGTTTTATCGAAAGCAGGTTGTTGTATTTGTTATGTGTGTAAATTCCGCTTTGCTGCCGATGTCATTTGCCAAAAGAACAGCCTTAATTTGTTATTACATATTTAGTTGGAGCATCATATGAATCAATCGTGTTGTGCGTTCAGAAACTCCTTACAGGATTGCCGCTGATCTTAAATAGAAGTTGAGTTAATTTTTTAGCCAAATATTACTTTTATCAAAAAGGAGATTTTTGAATGTGATTTTAAACCAGTTTGAATCACGGTTTGAAGCTTTTATGTTATGAGAGTTTAACGTAGAATTTTATATCTATGTAAATAAAAATCCAAACGTAACCCCCGCACAGCGCTTCACGAACATCTTGACCATAATTCGACTATCTAAGATCTGCCAATATAAACTAAAGGGACATTCAATAGTTTATTGCTTGTGTTGATTGATTTTTAAAATAATTCCATAAATCCATAAACAATAATTCCACATTTATATAAAACTCCTTCAATTAATTCTACTAAAAAAAAAACTTAACAAAATGTACGTCATATAAAAAATCACCTACGTTTAGAGCAATTAATTAAGTATTGATTGAAAATGCTAATGCATTTTTCATAATGCCTTCTGACTGTCAGAATTGAAAAGAATAAAACAAGTTTCTTAAGATCTTTATTAACAACAAAAGCTAAATAAGAACTATGACGTCAAATCAATACCGATTTTTTCCACAGATGGAGCTATAGTGTGAGACGAAGTACATACTCTTGAAACTCTGTCGATGTCGTCTTAAAATAAATTTATTCTTTTCATATTGATGTACCATTTAAGGTGCGTTCCATGACTGATGGTGCTTATGAGAATCTTAAAACGTATCATTTCCAATTTATATTTTTTTATTGTAATCTGGAAAAAAAAACATAACTAAATATGGTTGGAATAGGGTCAACTGCTTCCCCAGAAGCAAACGTCATTGTTCCATCTTTTGCTGATACTTCCTTTTATTTATTAGCAAACTATTAAGGAAGTCTCTGATTATTCAGACTTAAGAAATTTTTAATGTTTAAATGGAAGGTGAGTCAGTTCAAGTTTTGAGGTTATGTAAATATAATGACCAGACAAAAGTGTGTATACTAAATTACATTTTAATAATCAATATAAGATTGAAAGCATGTTTTCTACGACATTGCTGCCATACATTTGCGACAACATCATCAATTATGTATGAAATTTAAGTGAAAAATTATAAAACTAATTTTGGAGTTATGGCTGTTTTACCGGGCACTTTTCGTGGTTAAGCTTCAATTTTGGACTTTAAACAACCAAACAGTACTTACTAAAACTCAACGATGGTTCAAACTGAAGTTTTTGGACATTTCCAAATCTTTTAACTGATCTTCCTCTTAATTATGTTTAATGAATTTTTGGCTAACAAAACTTAGCGGGAAACAAAAGAAATCGAATGAACAACACCAACGTTTTTTAAGTAAAACTTCCTATGCGGCGTTGAGTTGGGGCTAAAATTGTTATATGGAGCTGTCAGTGATATATCAAAGCGACATGTTTTCTGTCAAAAACTGACAAAAATTTTCGAAAAATTTTACTTAAGCACTCTAATTACGAGTTTCATTCAAATTTCAAAGATCTCCTCTCAAAATCAAGATTTGATCTTTTCAATGAAAATTTATGTCCAGATTTATTTGTAGTATTGGTTATGATGACTGATACACACATTTCTGAAAAAAAAAAATATCTTCATCATCTGATGGTGAGGAAGATGAAGTCGAATCAATCAAAAACTACACTAAATTTATATAATTTAAATTATATTATTACTTCTTCGTCCATTATTTGTTTAATTTTTTAGCACGGATTGGTACAATTTCACAACAAATATTTTCCATTTGATGTTTGACAGAAAGACGTTTTACATTTATGTTTGCATTCAGATCAAATCTGCCAATCCATCAGAGATTAGATGTTTCCTGTTGAGATCTGATCTAGATTTGCTCTTTTTGTCTTTTTTTTTATAATCTACACGCGCTCAAGAGATTATACTACCCTTCAAATGTTTCAACGCAGCGTGGGCGTGAAGTTGAGGAAGAGAAAAAATAATAGGAAAGATGTGTGCGATGATCTAAAACTGTAGGTGGTTGTTGTCTCAGATTGTATCTCCAGGGATGGCGGCTGAACTAATGTCTACAAATTTCCGTGGCTTATTTAACTATGCCCCTTATAATTTGCATTATTTTTTTTATTCTTTGTCATATTTTATCGGTATACTAGTTTTACTCGATCAAATGTTGTTAGTTCTATGTCTGCTAAACAGCATGTAATGAGTAAACCAGCAACTCATTGTATGACATTTATTTTTAGAATTGGTTTTTAATGGAAAAATAAGAGGACATAGACTACGGCAGGAATCAAACCTGTGACCATGAGGTTGACAGGCGAACACGCAACTATCGCTCCACGGCCACCCGCATCTATATTTGCTCTTTTTGTTGGAATGAAACACTCAAAATTTAAACAAAAAAAATCAATCCTTGTAGCCAGAAATAAATATTTAAAAGGACATCTTCTTATACCCCAAAATAATGTTTTTTTTTAACATTTAATAACATATGTTTTCCTTAACGAAGCACAAGAAAGTAGTTTATTTGTCAACGAAGAACAACCACTAGAACCAAAAACCATTTTAATTTACAAGGAAAAACACGCACAAAAATATTTTTTTAAGAATTTTTACTTGCGTTTATAGGTAGTAAAAGGCAAGTTATGCATTCGTAAAAAAACAAAAAGTTCTTACGATCAAACATGACATTACGATCATAAATAAGCCTAAAAAAGTGATCGACTAAAAATGTCTGTCCGTCTGTCAGTCTGTCCGTCTGAATGTATAACGAGCTGTAGCCTAAACGGCGCGCGTGAGCGATTACCTTCAAATTTGGTATGTGTGATTATTTTGGCATTCCTCAGAGGGGAAATTGAAATTTTATTTTTCGGCCTAAAAATAACGGTACCTATCATATAGCCTTGAAGGAAAATCTGATTTTTGTCGAAAACGGCTCCAACGATTTTGATAAAAATTTTTGAGAATTTTTTGGTTGGTAATAGCTATCATCTGATATGAATCAAATTTACGGGAAAAGTCTATTAACGGTAGCTTTCATATAACGTTTTTTTTATTTTTCGGCTTTCTCGGTAACGGTACATTGGATTTCTATCAAATTTTATATCTGCGAAGATGTATGTTGCCAAACTAATACTCCGTATTAAAATTGTAAAAAACTTTTTGCTTATAATTAAAATTAATTTAAAATTTTTTTTTAATCAATATTTTTGAAACTAATCGAAAAAAAATAATTTCAAATTTTATAGTCACATGTATATTATTATTTTTGCGAAAAATCGGTTAAAGTGATGCTTTTGGCAGTTTATATAAGCTAAAAAACGATTTTACCCACCTATACAGCATTCACTTTCATTTATACATATGTATGTACATATCTACATACCTAGGTTCTCTATGGATAGGTAGGTACATATTATTCTCCTAATTTTCATAATTCAAATCCTTTTAAATATACATTTGTAGGTAGGTACCAATGTAACCATTCCTTGAATCATATGAATTCCACAATTCATTTTATTTACAATCATGGTTATCTTACCTATATCGGCTTTAATCCTGCAAAGGATAACTAGCCAAACTATACCTACTAACAGCGTCAGTAGTTAGCTACATTAAAGTTGTTAGTTTCAAGAGCAAGTTCGTACGATCCGATAAACCTTTTATTATAATAACATTTTTCGCTTTTTTTATATATTTTTATAATCTAACTACCTAAGATTAACAAATACATTTTTATAAAATAAAAAAAAATCACACAAAAATAAATAAATTCATCTTATTGGCAAACGTAGACTAATACTGCCATACATGAATAATCCTAAGTCCGCTTATAAATCTAAGATAGAATTGCCATGCATTTGGACGATACAAAGATATTCATGAACTGAATATATGCGATACGAAAACGAGACCTGAGTGTAACAAAATCTGGTCGCTTTTTTTTTTTTATTAATGTCAAACTATGACGAGGATACAAATAAATAAAATGCACGGCGGATCGTACGAACTTGCTCTTGTAGCTAACAACTTTTATAACCACGAACGTTGTTAGTACGTAGTCTAGTAGTCTAGTTACCCTATGCAGGTTTAGAGCCGATGTAGGTAAGAATAGCTACCTTGATTCTTAATAGCTATAATGAATTGTAGAATACATGATTCAAGGAATGGTTACATAGACACCTACCTACAAATGTATATTTAAATGGATTTTAATTATGTAAATTAGGAGGGTAATATGTGCCTACCTACATATAGCGAACCTAGGTATGTAAATATGTACATACATATGTATGTAATGAAAGTGAATTGTGTATAGGTGGGTAAAAATCGTTTTTTCAACTTATAAAACCTGCCAAAAAGAACCCTTTAATCAGTTTCTCGAAAAAAACGAAGAACACCATTAGATGGCACGTATCAATAAAAATTATATTAAAAATTATCTCGAAAATTGTAGGACGGATTTTGATGAAATCGTGTTTTTTTATTTTTAGTTTTTTTCGAAATTTTGGTATGCAGTTTTTTAGATTTCATTAATATAAGTGTGATTATAAGATTTAAAATTATTTTTTTTCATTAGTTTTAAAAATATCGATTTAAAAAAAAAAAATTTAATTTATTTTTATTAGAAAAAAAGCTATTCATAATTTTGATATGCTGAATTAGTTTGACTATTAAGATCTTCTCACATATAAAATTTTAAGGAAATCCGTTACCGAGATAGCCAAAAATTAAAAAAAAAAACGTTATACGAAAGGTACCGTTATTAGACTTTTCCTGTAAACTTGGTTCAGATTAGATGATAGCTATGGCCAACAAAAAAATTCTCAAAAATTTTTTATCAGAATCGTTGGAGCCGTTTTCGAGAAAAATAAGATTTTCCCAAACGGTTATATGGCAGGTACCGTTATTCTTAGGCCTAAAAATAAAATTTCATTTTCCCCTCTGAGGAATGCCAAACGAATCACACATACCGAATTTGAATTTTATCGCTGAAGCCGTTTAGGGTGTAGCTCGTTATACATACAGACGGACAGACTGAAAGACACACATTTTTTGCCGATCACTTTTTGGACTTCTCTATGATCATAATGTCATGTTTGATTGTTAGTTTTTTTTTGAACGAATGCATAACTTGCCTTATAGTACCTATAATTGCAATTATTTCGTCTTGTCACGTTACGTTAAAATAATGGAAATCAGTTTACTTTATTATTATTTTCTTAAATCTCGTATTGAAAATTGTGCACCAAATGCTTACAGTAAATCAATCTTTCGTTAAATCTGTTTATTAAAAAAATATGGTTCAATTGTCAATTGGATAACGATCTTTATAGCTAAAAAATTGTGTCGTTTTCATTGTGCATTGAGAGCAATTCTAACTCAAATATTGTCCTAATTTCTGAGATTTATTGAGGTAAGTCGCTGAGATTAATTATTTGGGGTAAAATCGGTGAGTTGATATTGCTAAGATACGGATCAACATTTGAACCAACGTTGAACCTCACTTAACAAGCCGAAATCGGTGAACTAAAATTACTGAAGCACGGATCAAAGTTTGAAAGACGGTGACTTTTGTAAAATTGAAAGATGGGGTAGGTAACGTTTAAATTTGTGTATGCGAGTACGGCCGGCGGCGCCGGAATCAAAAGATGTCAACTTCGTTGTCCTTTGACTAATTAGTAATTTCAATTCAATTGAAAAAGGTATGTTGTAGCTGACACAGAATTATAAAAGAAAAGCAAATGCACAACTGGATCGCACGAAATTTATTTTATGTTTGATCATTTCGTATGCAAAATATTTTAACAGAAACTAAAAGAAACGAAGATAAATATATTTTATTCAATTTTGTATAAGCAAAATTTCCATTATTATTATTTTTTTTAATAATTGGTATGACAATTATTAACTTAAACAAAATTTCAAAAAACATCGTCAACCCGTTTTCGAAATATTGAATTAAAAAAAAATGTTTTTCAAAAATTCAAAAAAAATAATTTTTCGAAAATTTTGGATTGCAGTATTATTTAGAATTCAATGACCTCCTATATAAACATTTTGATTGAAATCGGTTGCACCGTTTATGAGAAAGTCGAAAATCAAAAATAAAGGTTGTATGGCAGGTACCGTTATATGTAGACTGTACCTGAGGTAATGCACACACTTTTTTTTATCGTTTTTGAGATAATTAAGATGTTAAAAAAAATCGTATGGCAAGGACCGTTATTTTTGGGGCTAAACAAACTATGTGACCTTATTTATATTAAAGCTTTAGAGGGATCAATATTTTCAAAGTCATGTCTTGTAAGAGGGGCGTAATATCAGAACTTGGGTGGCTTTGATAACTTTTACCAGATCACCTGAAATATTTTAATGACCATAAAAACATGAAAAAATTCAAAATTCATATTCTATCAGATTCCTGATATATATATTTATTATTTCCTCCTCGATAACGGACTCACTGTTTCCAGTCATAAGATCAAGCCATCTGGCTTTCGCGGTAGCTTCGTCTTAAAAACGGAGGTTTGAAACATGTCGTCTCCAACATGGGGACTGGGATTTGAAAACCCTTTTAACTTTTTGGACTACACGCAAATCTTTGTGCAACTCATTTTGTTCCATTGAACTTCTTGTGGACCAAAATATCATTGGAACGAAGAATTTTTGTTTCGAAAGAGTTCAGTTATGGCTGTCCTTGTCTAACTATTCTGCAGCACACGGCTCTTTAAAGTAAGCAGCGGCTTCATAGAGTTTTTCCTGATCATACAATTCCACGAAGCTGCTATTAGAGTTTGGGCTTATCTAAACAGTATCGGTATTTGTTATTGTGCTTGTTTACTTCATGCCGACAAATTTCGACTCTTCTTTAATTGCCAATAGGGGTCTATAACCGCATGTTGGAGCGCCGATAATTATCATCCTAATAATATTATAAATGTGAAAGTTTAGATGGACAGATGGATGGATGGATGTTTGTTGCTCACTAACGCCAGAGCGGCTGAACGGATCTAGATGAAATTTGGCACAGAGTTAGATTATAGCCTGGAATAGCACACAGAGTACTTTTTATTCAGCTAGAGAGTATGATTCCTGTGGGATATATATGTATTAAT